>JAMAGY010000014.1:62209-708710 GCA_023626415.1 Penicillium sp. S1701 | reverse complement strand
GGTGGTTTTGTCTCTTCGCAATCGACCCGTCTGCCAACGCAGATAGCCTACGAGCATTCCCATCTTACAATATATATATAAGAATGGGAGATACTATATAGTATAGCTGAAATGATAAGCTACAGACCAGGACGTATAATCATGATATTTTGGGTGGCCAAGCGAATTGATTGTCGTGTGTGGTGGACGACTTTACCCGGCGGTGGAAAGATTAAGGAGAACGGGGGGTATATATGAATGTCGTTTTATGATAGGTAGGAGGCGGGAAAAGCGACGAGGTAAATCCGTCATCCTTGATAGAGGCTACGGCGACGTTTGTGGCATCTGCTTGTGTTCGAGGGATTTGCTGCTGTGGATTGGACCATCGGCGTCTACGTGTTGTTACTCGTAGAGCTTTTTTTTTCCACTTCTCTTATAGAGACCCGATTCACCACTGCTTGACCATGGACCTGGTTTCTCAGCTCTCCTGAGATGGGAATGATATGGCTCTTCTGGCCGTAAACTAATCATCTTCCTATCGCCGAAAGTGAACATTATATTGTAAATAGTACTTCCTGAACTAAGAAACTAAGAACCGGAGTGTGGTCTTGATTTAGTAACATTACTCATTTTAAAAATCTATAGAATCTTGAAATTATGGTACTATGTTAATAACACATAACTCTGCGCTTATAATCGAGAATGACACTTCATCTCCGCTCAGGCGATGCCCAGGCCGAGAATAATGAGAATAATGTCTGGGATTACCCCACATTATCGGGCGACAGCGCGCCGAGGCGGGCTTTTGTCACCCGACATTACGAACTATCGCAGGAACTCCGATTCACTGATCAAAAATTTAAAGAGGTCTCAGGTACGACTTCGAATTTCATATCTGGCAAAAAATTCGCATCGCACCACTCACACTAGTCACCCACCCAACCCACCCAACATGTCTATGAACTTTGAAGATTGCGGCAAGATCCGTGAGGGATTTCCCCGTCCTTTCCCCAATACCCCCACAAATGTTCTTGAACAACTCAGTTTGAGCGGTAAGGTGGCGGTCGTCAATGGAGCTGCGGATGGGATTGGTTTGGCCGTTGCCGAGGCTATGGCGGAAGCTGGTGCGCATGTCGCTTTGTGGTACAATTCGTAGGTCTCTGCAACCTTTGACCACGAAACATAGCTTACACAATATTGAACAGAAATGACGGAGCTATTAAAAAGGCACAAGAGCTGGCAGCATCTCACAGCATCAAAACCATTGCTTACAAAGTCGACGGTAAATTTGTCTCTTTCGAATCTAATGATCAACTGCTAAACTCAGCTTAGTTTCGAACCCTGATTCTGTGCAAAACAGCGTGACTCAGGTCGTACAAGACTTCGGAAAAATTGATATCTTCGTCGCGAATGCTGGTCAGTGATCTTGAGAAACAATCAGAATTTAAGAACTAACACCATGGTAGGAATGGCGATCTCCAAGCCCATCTTGGAGCAAACCCTGGACGAGTATCGCAAGCAGATGTCCGTCAACGGTAGGTTTAATTCATCGGATACACCGGAAATTAATGGCTAATACTCTTTAGTCGACGGTATTGTTCATTGCGCGAAATTTGTCGGAGAGGTTTTCAAACGTCAGGGCTTTGGCAACCTCATTGTCACATCCAGCATGAGTGCCCACATTGTCAACGTTCCGACTGATCAACCCGTGTATAACGGAACCAAGGCCTTTGTTACACACTTTGGAAAGTCTCTTGCCCGCGAATGGCGGGAATTTGCTCGCGTGAACATAGTCTCGCCTGGATTTTTCGATACCAAGATGGGCGCTAGTCCCCAGTGTGTCAATGAGGCCTACCGTATGTCGGCTCTTGGACGACAAGGCCATACCAAGGAGATCAAGGGGCTGTATCTCTATCTAGCCAGTGATGCCTCCAGCTATATGACGGGCAGCGATGTGCTTATTGATGGCGGCTATGTTTTGCCTTGATTTATGTTTCAAGATGTCATGAATAGAACACGATAGAAAAACAGATCGAAGAAGCTTATCCTTTTCAAATAAGTGTGCATATAATTCTAATTTTGATTAGGGTACAAATATGAAGATTTGAGCTCATTCATGGGCGTTTTACAATATATGCATGTCTAGGAGTATCTTTATCCCATCACAAAGTAATGGATGTTTTGCTTAGTTTACAGATTTCGCTCGTACTTTACCTAGGTAGCAGAGCCGTTACTTTTCTTTTCTCTCCTGGCGTGATTAAAACTTGGTATTACTAGAGTTTAAACTAGTTTGAGAGATATGACTGATCATTTCTACGAATAGGGATCATTTTTTCTATATCTGCAAACTTTTGAAAGATTGATCTACCGATATTGAGTATATTCAGACTTCCTCGAAACTCTCTAATTAACGAAGATATTGTCTACACTTTCTCAATCTGAGAGACCTCAGGATGAAGGTCTTTTGTTTTGCTAACTTCTTCATCCGAATCAAGCCCCAATCTCCTTCTAATATCCAGCATTCGGACCATATCACTTTCACCCTGGTTACCTCCAAACAACTTGTCCATTTCTTCAATTCCAACACCTTTAGTTTCAGGAAGTGCGAAATACACCCAGACAATAAGTCCGAGGCAGAAGGCTTGGGTGGTCAGTAATCTGTTTTCTTCTTCCAAATAATTAGACGTACCAAGAAAGAAGTAAAAAGTTCCGAAACTAATACTCTTGAGCATTTTTGGTATAATTAGGGCGACAATGAACTAGATCAAGTAAGTAAGCATAACCCAAGGATTTCATGGTAGAATTTGCCACTTACATTGCTGAGCCAATTTGTCCCAATCGCCAACCCAACAGCTTGAGACCGGACACCGGGTGGAAAAATTTCGGATGGTATGATCCAATTAGTACAGCCAATGCTAAATGCGAAATTGGCTATGTATGTCCAAACAAACGCGGCGGCCGCCCATCCGGCCGCCTTATGACTCTGCCAGGAGTCTTGGTATTTAGCATATGTAGTACCCACAATCAACTGAGAAATTGACATGCCAATAGCTCCAACAATGAGGACTTTTCTGCGACCCCAGCGATCCATGTACATTATTGCGGGAATTGTGGAGAGGAAATTGACAACCCCGATAACCCCAGTAGCAAGGAGATCGACCGAGTTTCCCGAGAGCCCAATGTTTTCAAATATCTGCGGCGCATAGTAGATGATAGCATTGATGCCAGTGAACTGTTGTATGATTTGCATGAGGCAAGCAGTGACTAAGCGGCGACGGAGATGATCGACTGTTATCAAAGCATTATATCTCTCAATAGTAAGCTGAAAGCTGCTGTTTGCATGGGGATAAAATAAAGTCGCGGTTTCATTGTCGAACGTGGCGGCTGCCTTGATCTCGAGAAGCTCTGATCTGATACGGGGGTCGTTTTCGGGTACCCGGCGAATGCGCACCAATGTTGCAAGAGCCTCCTCTTCACGATCTGTTCTTTGAAATGAGTAAAGCTCTAGATACACCCCAGCCAGCATCAACTGACCTTTCAATAGTAACCACCGGGGGCTGTAAGGTAGGAAAAATGTCCCGACCGCCAGAAGTAAGGAAGGGACACACTGCAAAGCAAGTGGTAGCCTCCAGGCAATTGGTGATTGCCCATCGCCTGTACCTCCTATATGCTGTGTTCCATAGTCAAGCCAGAATGCAACCATGATACCCAATGTAATACTCATCTGTTGTAGAGACACAAGACTCCCTCGAAGATTTGAGGGAGCTAGCTCACTCAGATAAAGGGGAACCACCATTGAAAGCTGTCCAATAGCAAGACCTGCCACAAAACGGCCGATAAAAATCATTTCAATATTGACAGCGGTAGCCTGGATAATCGATCCCACCAAAAAGATGCAATTAGCAAGAAGTATTGACCATCGTCGAGATAACCGATCAGCAATTGGTCCATTCGCCAAAGCTCCAAGCATAGCACCCAGGGTTAGCACAGACACCATCCAGCCCTGGAGCGTTGCATCCGAGGAAAGGGTGGGGAATTGTTTCCTCTGCAGAAAGAGAAACTATGATTAGACAACCCCGATCATTTGTTGATACTGAATCATTTATTGACTGACAAAATTGCTCATCACGAGAACTCCACTGATGACTCCCTGATCGTACCTATCATGATAATAGTCTTCAGTGATTAGGTTTAAAATATGGGACTAATCGACTTACCCAAAAAGCATTCCGCCAATACTGGAGAAGAAAGCTAAGAAGAATATATAGGGCTGTTTGTTAATGCCTCGGTAACCTATAGAGACGTGAACAAACAATCAATGCTGTCGCTCAAGTACTATTAATTGCCTGTCATTTCACGACTAACCGGCATCATCATGAGAGACATCTACTGTCTCGGCAGCATCCGATGCAGAGGTAGATAACATTTTCGAAATGCTTCGCTCAGTGATTTGAGATTGAAAGATATAAATACCACGATAGTCTCAAGAGAAATCAAAGGGTGAAAAAAAGAAAATGGATGATGATTCATGATAAATAATAAAGGAGGATAAGTATATCCCATACCCGACCCCGGATCTATTACTAACTAGTGAAATCAGGAACTCGAACGAGTGTATCTACAGGATACCCGCAAGGGCAAAGTTTCGGCCATCAAGACTCCGATACTTAAAAAAGGAGAACCAATACTAGTATGATGCTTCAGATTTGAATACAAGATACATTACTTCGGCCGACAGCGCCCCGACATGAGTGGATCCCTGATGTTGGGGCATCCCCGCGCGACAGCGAGGTGTGGGGGGCGGGGGAACGTGGCCGAGCAATATCTGAGGGAAATAATAGACTTTGTTTCGGATTACGACAGGCCGACAAGTTTGCAAATGTACCGATGCCTTGATGCATGATTCCGATTGCCATGGCGATTGCTTATTTAGTCTTTCATCATGCGCTGGTTGGTGGCTGCTTTGCAACCTGACATTCTTTCTCTCAATATCCCCGCTCCTGTTCTTTACAGCTTTTTCCCTGTCAAAAAAATAATTCAGTACCCATATTCTCAAAATGGCGGCTCTTCCTAGTCGAGAAGCTCTCACGTCTCGTGTCGTTCCTTCGATGGTTTTCAGTGACGGAAGCCCCTCCTCCATGACCCCCGCTCCTCCGTCAACCATAGAAAGCAATCCCGCTACAGGCGCCGAAAAACGGTTTTCTATCAGAGGAAATGCCATCGTTACAGGCGGTGCTGGCACTCTCGGTCTTCATGCATGCCACGCGCTTCTCGAGCATGGGCTCCAGGGTCTCATGATATTCGATATAAACCCAGCGAATTCTGAGAAGGAGATTGCTCAAATGCAGACAAAATTTCCACACGCCACAATTAAGACCCAAAAAGTCGATATCACGGCAGAAGAAGCTGTCAATACTGCGGTAGAAGAGACAGTCCGTGTCCTAGGCTCGGTTGACATTCTTGTGTCATTTGCTGGGGTTGTCGGTGTCGCAGAATCCCTTGAGATGCCTGTCTCCGAATGGCGAAAAGTACTCGAAATCAACACCACCGGCGCGTTTATCTGCGCACAAGCTGCAGCCCGACAGATGGTCAAGCAGGGAACAGGAGGTTCAATTACGTTTATCGCTTCCATCTCGGCTCATCGGGTAAACTTTCCCCAGCCTCAGGCTGCATACAATGTTAGCAAATCAGCTCTCCTCATGCTAAAGAGCTGCCTTGCTGCTGAATGGGCTCGGTATGGCATTCGAGTTAACACCATTAGCCCGGGATATATGGACACAATTCTGAACGAGGGAGATGGAATCGCAGAGCATCGCAGAATCTGGGCTGAGCGCAACCCCAGTGGACGGATGGGAAGTCCTCCGGAACTGACTGGTACTGTTGTGCTACTTGCCAGCAGTGCAGGCTCATACATCAATGGGGCCGACATCGTTGTAGATGGGGGTGCCATTGTATTATAATTGGGAGCGAAGCAGCCGGACTATCCATTTTGTTTTCATAAATTTGTGAATGGCTGATATTTCTATAAAGAGTTTGAATACAATATTACTGGATTGACTTCAGAGAATGGGCCGAGTAGGTGGGGTAGTTGCATGTCTATAAAGTAGTGGTCGCCATCGGTCAGCTGTGCTCCGATGTCAGCGGGATGACGAAATGGACGGTACACACGGGCAACGATGCTCTTGAAAGTCTCGTGATAGGAAATTTTCATCGTGATCTCATACTGTGGGCTTTTCAGGGGATCTACTTGCTATAATGCGGCGATCTGCCCGAAAGAACGCACTTGCACCTGCTGCGCGAGCCTGTACAAATTGTCAAAAACGAAAAAGTCGATGTCTCCAAGGTGAAAATGGCCCATGCTCCTTCTGTGAAAAGACGGGGAAGACTTGCAGCTTCGAGGGTCCTCCGGCCCGGACTCCCTTAACTAGGAGGAATCTAGACGCGGCTGAGTATCGGTGCACTCAGCTCCGATCCTTTCTGCAGTCGCTCAACCCTGACCTGGATGTCGAATCTGTGTTGGAAAACCGGGTTGACGATGCACGATCTCCACAACTTGATGAAGCCAATGAAACAACGCCAGATACATATGAGTGGCATGAAGGATCCCTCTCTCCGGAATGCAAGTCGTCTGGATGGAATAACACCATGGGCACGGATGGAATGGCTACATTAGTATCAACAAGTGACTCGGGCTACCTGGGTAAGTAAACTCAGCGTGATCTTACTTTAACAAATGTGTGGCTGTTTGATTGATTCGGAATATTTCGCAGGAAGCAGTTCTGGGTCACGACTTCTGGAGGAGATAGACTCTTCGATGACTGGCACAACAAAAAAAAGACAGCGCAAGGCAGTCCAGAGATCTTATCAAGCTGGGTCTACACCTCCAGAAGCCCCCGGTCTCGTCGTCTCTTACGTGACCAGCAATCTCATTGACGCATATTTTCATCTATACAATGTTTACTACCCTGTCTTACATGAGAAGACGTTCAGAGACAGAGTCAACAATCAGAAGTTTCCACATTCACCATGGCGAGTTACCTACTACATGGTTCTCGCTATTGGGCACTGGGCATCTAGTAGCGAGTCTGAACACGCCAAAGCCAATTACTACTCCGCGGCCAAAGCAAGCCTTTCACTTCAGATGCTAGAGTCTGGTACTGTGGAGACTGTCCAAGCCTTCCTCTTGATGGGAAATTATCTTCAGATGATCAACAAGACGAATACAGGCTACAATTTTGTTGGACTAGCCTATCGAATGGCACTTGGGATAGGACTTCATCGTGAAACACCTGGAGTGCAAAGCACGATTGGTCATGAAAGACGCCGACAACTCTTTTGGACCATTTATTGCTTCGAGAGTGGTTTTAATATCACCACCGGCCGACCGCCGACAATTACAGATGGATTCATTGATATACGATTTCCTCTCAATATTGACGACAAGGTGTGCTCGGCCCTCCAGAGGAATGAATCTTTGCTTATTCGTCTATTTTAGGACCTCTCGCTTGTGTCTCAAATCCCGGAAGAAGTGAGCTACCCGACGACCTATTCCGCAATAATCGGTCAAGCCAAACTTGCCAGAATTGCGGATGCGGTATATCACGAGTACCTTTCGGCAAAAACTGCAGGTACCAAGATAGAATTCAGACTAGCTGAATTATTAGAGCGGGATCTGACAGATTGGCGAAATACTTTACCGCACTATTTCATTTCAGATACCTCTCGGTGGTTTCTGGGTCCCCGCTCAGTCCTTCGGTGGAAAGAACAGAATCTTCGCATATTACTATGGCGAGGAACGCAGAAGTATCACAAATTCCTACCAACAAGGTTTAACGCAGAGGAGAAATGCTTGGATATTGCGATGGAGAGTGTGCATGATATTGCCACATTTTGCAGGACGCACGAAGACGCTTTATACCAGGGTTTGATATGGTACGCCACGTATTTCTTGATACAGGCCACCCTAGCCATTCTAGTGGGCTTTTTGGAAAAGAACAAAGAATACCAGACTGGCGACGAAGCACCTTTATGGCATCATTCGGTGTTCAAGGCTCGAGATTGTCTTCGAGAGCTTGCACAGAAAAGCGTTTCTGCTACACGCTGTTTGGAAATGCTCGATCGCATTTGCAGCAGATTTGAATCTCTTCCGACCTTGAACTTGGTGCTTGATCCTGATACGTTTCTTTTTCCGAACGTTGAAAGTGCGGAGGCTCCTGAATCAATGCCACCGTTCAATGAGATTGCTCAGAAAATCCCAGAGTTTATGGATCCATTGAGCGAAAACAACTTAGTCTTTGGTGAAGAAGCCCCGGTCTCGGTGAATGATGGCACGACTGACCCGAATTTGCGCATGCTTATGAACGAAGTGTCTCTTGATTTCATGGGAAACATGCCACTCGATTTTCTTTTCAATGATTGGTTAGACTACTCATGATTATATATTCAATACATGTATGAATACTACTCAAGAAAATCGGGCAACGTATGCTGCACTCAATGGGCTTCATTTTTCAGGCTGATAATTATGATGGGTTTGCTCAAACCTGTGAAGAAGACAGCATTATTTCGTCCGAAGATAGAATTGTTTCCGACTTTTTGGAGATACTCGAGGTTTTGTGCCAAATAATAATTTTCTAGGGATGGCCGTGTCCATGTTTTCTATCACTGCGGCTATGGCGGAAGTAATTAAGCCAGAGACGTTACATGGCGTTGTGTGATATTTAGACAATTACTAACCGGGGCTTTCTATTTAATAAAAATTCCCATCAAATCACGCACTGTTTATGCCAAGGAAGGAGGACCTTGATGACGAGCACAAATTTCTCCTCGATGCCAAGTACCAAGACCGGCGGAGGCCTGCCAAGGGTCTTGGTAGAGTACCTTGGAGGAAGACAAGCACTATGAGAGCGGTTCTCTCCGAGTGAAAATGGCCCCATTCAGCACTCACTGCGTGCTCTTGGCAGTGGCCGGTAAGGGTCTTTGCTGCTTGGCGATGGCCACCTTGTAAGCGATCCTAAGGTAGTTATAATCTTTTCAGCAGGCTGAAACCATTATAGAAATGTAAACAATTTCCACGCTCCTCCAGTTCAGGATTCGGTGCCTCTGTGTCTCCCTGGATATCAATCAGGTCTTCCTAGACTGACCTTTGATTTTCATTTTATTGGCTTTGGCGCGCATTCTTTCCGATCCCGTTCGATGCATATCTTCAATTCTCTCGTCATATCATTGGCCGTTGCCAAGGCATATGCCGCAACAGCGACCACAACCGGTGACACTTCGGCCATCACAGGATGTCACTCTCACGGGGATGATATATACTGCATCAAGGCGGATGGTGAGGAGGTTCTCGTCTCCGCAACCGCTACCCCTACAAGTGGTGTGCCTGCATCTTACACCGGATGCCACTCCCACGGAAGCGACACGTATGGGCTTTTCTTCATTACAATTGCTTTGTGAAATACTCTCTAACATCATGCTCGACAGATACTGCGTGGACTCCGATGGAAACGAGGCCTTAGTTGGGGAAGAAGAAACACATGACCATGAGGATGAAGAGTCAGAGTCTTCGGAGTCGTCAGGGGAACAAAACTGCCATTTCCATGCTGGTGTTGAGTAAGTGCAGCTTCATTGGCCAGATAAAACCCCGACTAATCTCTCATTTTCTTTCTAGACACTGCGTAGGCGGAAGCGAGTCGGAGGAGAGTCAATCATGTGGGATTCAAACAAGGGACTACGATATTCCTCTTCGAATTGGAACGCTATTTGTGGTTCTTGTCACCAGCGCAATTGGTGTCTTCGCCCCTATGCTGCTGGTCAAACTGCCTTTTGCTGCTGTCAATTCGGTTGTGATGACTATCATCAAGCAGTTTGGAACTGGAATTATCATTTCCACAGCATTCGTTCACGTAAGCCATCGAAATCCCAGTCTGTCATTCAGCAACCTATACTAACAACAGTTAGCTTTATACTCATGCTAGTCTGATGTTTACAAATGAGTGTCTTGGCGAGCTTGAATATGAAGGCACTACTTCGGCCATTGTCATGGTCGGCATATTGCTCGCCTTTCTATTCGAGTTCGTCGGTCACCGGGTCATCGTGGCTCGCGAGAAAAAGGGCTCCGCATCATGTCCAGATGATCCCCCCTGTCAGGAAGATTCTTCTCGCAAGGATGGCTCGCAGTCTCCTCCACATGCGACCATCGCAAATATTGGCCATTCGCATGGTGAAGACCCCACCAAACCGGCCACGAAATTCTCGGTCATGGTTATGGAAGCTGGTGTGCTGTTCCACAGTATCCTTATTGGTCTAACCTTGGTTGTTGCTGGCGACTCATTCTATAAAACGCTTCTGGTGGTTATCGTTTTCCATCAATTCTTCGAGGGTCTCGCTCTGGGTGCTCGAATTGCTACCCTCCCAGGAGCTATATTTCCCTCGAAGGCATTAATGGCCACTGCATTTGCTCTGATCACTCCCATCGGCATGGCCATTGGACTGGGTGTCCTGAACTCCTTCAACGGAAATGAAAAGAGCACTCTCATTGCTCTAGGCACATTGGATGCCTTGTCTGCTGGAATTCTGGTTTGGGTCAGCGTGGCAGACATGTTGGCCAGAGACTGGATCATCGAAGGGGGTGAAATGCTAGATGCGAGCCTCGGTAGAGTTATGATAGGTGGATTTTCGCTCCTTGCCGGTTTGATCTTGATGTCGGTTTTGGGAAAATGGGCATAAATTCTGCTGCCAAATAGTTGTTAATTGAAAAGCACAAGGGGGCACGTGCGGCTCTTGACGGATCTCGCTAAAACCCCGTTTAGTCCCCCCTCTGTCCATATAGAATAGCGTTAAAATAAACTACACGCGATATCTCTAGGAACCACAAACTAATTCTATCGAACCCCATATTCCACCCCTTGTACGATCTTCAACTCAAACTGGTTCCGATGAATCTTCACTAGGATCTCTCATCGCCGATAACACTGCATTTCCTGACCCACTTCACTTTCAAACACAACCAATCAAAGCTCGTTTCTCGCGACAACCTGCCTATTTGCGAATAGCCTCCCCGCATAGCGCAGTGTCCCTCGTGAATGCCGAATCCCCGCATTTTAGCGATAGCAGGGCGAAGATCGCGATTCAAACCTGAGACGCCATCGCTCTACTCTGCAGGTTCTCCTGGTCACGGGGGAGACTTGTCCGTTACAAGTACTCGATTTTTTCGGTTAGCATCGGAAATATTGGAACGCATGTTGAGTTGCACGGCAGATTTATCAAAGCCGGGTTGGTTACTCGAATATCAGATCCGGATGGAGCTGCCTAGTTAGGCTAGTGAGAGGCATGGTTGACGCTACAGCATGATAAGAGCAGAGATAAACAACGGGGTGGAGTATTGGTGGACGCACTATATGAAACCCTCCCCTCTCCCAGTGGAGAGCCGTAGGAAACAACTTCACTTTACTTCAACTTCCCTGATTCTCAGTTATTGACGTTCTGCCACAAACGTATAGACTTTACATTTCATTCCTTCTCAGGTGTCTCTCTCCTTTTCTTCCTCTTAATCGGTGGACCTAAGCCACACCAAGTCTCCTTAGATGGCGGGTTTCTCTCTTTATCCACTACGACTCCATTCACACTCTTATACTATATCGCTGTCCCAGCCTATCCGTCGAGTCAGTAGAAGCAGTATTCAGTATTCTAAAGCTGAGCTCTGAATACTCTGCTGTTCCATCTTTCAACTCTGTAGTGGCAAGAGCTCAATACACAACAAAGCATGGCAATCGAGATCGTTCCACTAGCGAGGTCAGACATCGCCGGTGCTGTAGACTGTGTTCAGAAGGCCTTTGCGGATGACCCCTACTTTCGGTGGGCCTTTAACGACCGATCCAAGGTATTCATTCCCATGACTCATGCTGAGAGTTTTACTTACGACGACTTCCATAGTTTAATTTACAACGAAACGCAGCCTCTCTCGCAGCACACTTCGAATATGGTATCAACTGCGACTGTCCTATCTCGGTCGCAAAGGTGACTCAGGTCGTAGATGACCAGAAAATCGATCGACAGACTCAGCTCTCACCCGGAACCATCGTCGGGGTCGGTTGGTGGTATTCACCACAGTCTGCATCAACCCCGCAGACCTGGTCTGTTTGGGCTCAGGAATGCCTACTGTCCTTCCGCCAGTTGATCAATAACATCCGCTTTCTAGGCCGTGGTGGCCTGAACATTTCTCGGTACTGGATTTGGAAGCAGGTTCAGCAGGATGCGCATGAATCTCTTTGGACAGATCCACGAGGATATTACTTCTGTAATTTGGTCGGCGTTAGCTCTGAAGCTCGCGGTATGGGCATCGGGAAACGGCTCATGGAGAAGGTCATGGAACAGGCCGATCAGGAAGGGATGCCGTGTTACTTGGAATCTTCGAAGGGCCATCCCAATATAACAATTTACGAGAAAATGGGGTTCAGACTCGCCAAAGAGATTGAATGCAATGATGCGGGAGAAATTTGCAAGGTTAGTGACGTATTCATTGGTAATGCCATTCTTTGTATACTGACCCAAGTCATTGTAGCTCTATTGCATGATTCGCGATCCGAGAACGAAGTCATGACGCGATATTTGATGATTTTAATGATACTCCAGGCACAACTATCTTCAGCACTCTAGCGGTTTGAATTCTATAGCGAATACATTCGTCAGACATCTAGTTCCCAGTATATTGTTGTTCTATACCAAATCCGAAATTAAGGTTGACCTCGGGAGCTATGTTCAAATGCTGAGCTAACCGTGTATCGGACTTCCAACCTGTCTTCTACCATTCTATGCTACGGTATCCGTAGATCTCTTCGAGGAAATCCAAGACGTCTTCGGCGTCGTCGAATGGGTTGCAAGTCCCTTCCTCCGGTAGTGGGAATAGAGAATCAAACGCTTCACCCTTGCAACGACTACAGACGAAAGCAACCCTAAATCTGGCGGTGGAGAAGCGATATTCCTTGCCTTCCAGTTGAAGTTCGATATGAGCACGCCAGTCGTGGAAGTTCGGGGTCTTCCCATCGAATTCGGCGATGTCATCCATCTTGGAGCTACGGCTACTTGACTCTGCAGGGGTAGTCGATGCAGCGATGTGCTGGTCGATAGCGACTGTAGCTTGCTCTTTTGAGATGCGTAATTGATCCTGTAGCTGGTCGTTCATAGCCTCTTCTTCTTCAAGTGCGAAGAGAAGGTTCTCTTGTCCAGCTCGGGCTATACTCAGCTCATTCGTTAGAGTCGTGATGCGCTCCCTGTAAGCTTCACATCTCTCGCTAAGCTGGCTCCATGCAAGCTTAGCTTGCTCCAGTTCGTGGTTTGCAAGTTTCTGGACTTCGAGGAAGCGGGTGAACGCTGCGCAAGGGTCGGCCATGACATAGTCAGCTAAAGCTGCTCCGTCCATGAAGGTTTGCTCGTGTATCGGCATAGCAGTGCCTTTGACTAGATCTCCATCTTTAGCTTCTAATATTCCATCATATCTAGTGCGCAAGGTTTCTCGTCGGTCCTGTTGGATACAGGCTCTCGCAGGCGAATGGACTTGATATCGGTCTAGGGGGGCCTCGAGGGTCTCAGAATCACGGGTATGTTCTTCATCTTCATTTTCGACTATCATCGGCCGTCCGCCTTTATCGGTTAGTCGTGCCATTTTGGCTTCAATCCAGGGTCGTACTGGTCGATATCTCGTGAGGTCGAGGTCGATGCTGTTGTGCGTGTAGCGGAGACTAGTACGTCGTAGGAGACGTGGTGGGGATAGAAAAAGAGGTTGAGATCTTCGATAATATGTGAAGATCAAGGATATGATGAAAGATGAGATGAGAAACAAGGTATGTGATAAGAGGAAAATATCGAAGATGGAGAGAGCTAACTAAGTGTGATGTGATGTTGGAAGTGAGGTCTGCACTAGTCCCGACTGGGACAGCAGCATCACATATTCCCTTAGGTCTAGCCTCCAAATGTGTACTAGAAGCAGGTGCTAGCCAAGTCAGAATTCTACTAGTAGTGGCTAGTTGGTAGTAGTATTTAGTGACTAACAGGTGGTGGTAGTGGCCAGTAGGTAGATATCACTAAATACTACTAGATGTCCCGAAACTATCAAAATACTATTAAAATACGAATTTGCTATAATATGCTACTAAAATACCGTAGACATATAGTATTCACTACAGTATTATTTATAAATACCGTTGTGATAACAGTATGCTCAATCTATGAAATCCTGACATGGAACCTTGGAAGGGCTCACCGCGATTGCAATGCCAACGCGATCGATACGTAGATCTGCGCAGCGGTTATAGGGTTTGTTTCCCTTGATACAGAAAATAGCCAGACTGAAGCGGAAGGAGCCTTTATGAAAAGATGTATCTCTAACATAATATATATCTATCTATCTATATCTATATCGGCCGACCCAAAATGCATTCGAACCCGTAGTACGCGGGTGGTTTTCGAATGCAAGTGACCTGCCTAATAATCGGGCCTTCGTGCATTGCTGCGGGTATCTATTGGTCTCTCAAGCAAGCATATCGTGACATTTCTGTGACCGGAAAAGTCGAGCCTCCCACCCCGGTTCTACCCCTGGATCTTCGTCGGGTGTGATATCAGCTCGATTATTCTTCAAGCAGCTGGTGGTGTTATCGCGGTCTCTACGAAGCAAACCGATCCACCGCTGCGCAAGGTAGGGAATGATCTTATGGTGGCTGGGATCGCGCTTCAGGTTGTGACTATGGCGGTATGTGACGGACTTGCAGCCGACTTTATCTATCGATTGTGGCAGAATGATGGGCTTCCAAGGCGGGAAAATGAGAAATTTTGTCTTTTCTGTGCTGGCGAAGTTGTTGCATAGTATGTCACTATTCTGATCCGTTGTATCTATCGGTAAGTGCTGCCAGCAATGCTGCCAGTGCTATACTGCTCGCTGGATGTGGCTGGTGGGTGGTCACCCTCACGGCCCTGCATCCCTATTTTACCTTGACTGCTGTTCGCAAGTAGATGTTCCCCAAATTTTGGAGGAATATTTCGTTGGGTGTTGAAGATAGATGATCTGCGTTGGCGTTCGGGTGTCTTTGGTGGAAATATTTGAATCTTGTCATGCATTAATTTCGTTTGTCTCTTTTAGAGCAGTTATCATCTTGAAAGTAGAAGGCAATGTTGAAATTTTCCCATGCATCACATGAAGATAGACGAGGTGGTCGATCACTCTCCAAATTGCGTCTGCTCTTCAGTCGTCATTGTGGCTTAGCTCGAAGGGGTTTAAGGCAGAAGATCGGCGGAGACGTTGTCTGCAGTGCTTTACCACGCAGTATTCAGAAGTTGAACTTGAAGGGGTCTAGGGGTATATAGGATATCCCATCCCTTTCTGATAGGTCTAGGATTAACAATACTCTTGGTGTATCACCATCCCGTTTCATCCGTGCATAATGGATAGGTCCAATCGAGTTCTCTCCCCCTCCCACCTCGCCTGTATAAGGGCATTGTGAAACACCCCCACTATAGGCAGCCCAATTGTGACTGCATAAATCAGCCGTATCAGCCAATCGGAGTGGATTGCCATGACAAGCTTCACACTAACTGGACAAACCAGAACAGTTTTGGTCTGCTATTTTGGTCCTTGCGGAGTACCCGGACTATTCGAATTTTTGCGTCGTGTACTTGCATTTATTCTTGTAGAGTTCACCTCGGCCGCGTATACACTGTGGCTCGACCAGTTACTCTTGGACTTGGTACAAAAATGTACCATATATATAGCACTAGCACTATTCTCTAGTGCTAACGAATACTCACTAATGCCAACTGCTAACTAGTGCCAACGAATTAAAGATCATCCCAGATCGGCCCGGCGCACTTGATCGCCAACGCTTTCCATAAAGACTTTACCCTAAGGAAACCCGCGGGACCCGGCCTCTTTGTGCTCCCTTGAGTTCTCTCTCTTCTCTCTTCTCTCTTCTCTCTACTCTCCTCTCTCTTTGATTCCCCCTTCACTCCACCACTACTCTGAATACTCTGAATACTCTCGTCCTCGAGCTGAACCTCACTATGCACTAACTGGTGCACCTTCTACCCCACCACACCAGCTGGGCATCGCCACCACCACTTCCACCCACGATGGCCCTCACTCAAGCCGCAATCATCGTCATCGTCCTCGTCGCCTGTCTTGCTGTGACCGCTATGGGCGCTGCCATTTTCAAGCACTACAATCCGAGTGAGGACGAGGGCCGTTACAACACCTCTTACGAACAGGGCCAATACATGCGCAACGTGCGAATGCGCAATTACGGCCATCTGCGCGCCGAGTCCCTCGGTGCGGCCAAGGACCTCGAGTCCTGCTGTCAGTTCTCCCCTCTCTCCCACGCTAGGCATACTGGAATCTCCTACTGATCTCGATTGCATTGTATAGACACCCCCGAAGGATCGGGCTATTATCCACCTCCACATCCTCCACATCCCCATGAAGCATCCCACACTCCCACCCCACTCTAAACCATCCGACTCCACCTTTTCTCTCCTACGTCTTTCTACATCTCCTCCTAAATCTGAATCTGCTCCGATCCAGCATGGGAATCTATCCAAAATGGAATGAAAATGGAGCGATGACACATCCGATCCCTTTACCCATTTGAGCGCATGTGCATGACTGCAATCTGTATGATTTATGAACGTCGATAACTGAATGAACTTGATGATCTTGATTTTGATATTCTCCATGTTCTTCTCTCTACTTTTTGAGCTGAACAGCTCAGCAGTTCCAAGGTTGAGCTACCCTTGGGACTGGGTCTGACGTCAAGTCAACAAAACAACCCAGCTGCACCAAAACAACCCAGCTGCACCAAACCAGACCCTCTCCATCAGTTTCCCAGGACTCAATTCAATTCAATTCGCAACAGGTGAATCATGACAAGGTCACCCGGATCACCACTGCAACCACCGGAGCGACCGCTGTCCCGTGCTCTGTGGAATTTTGGTTCGCAGTGGTTCCTCATCCCTCAAGGAACAGGCATCCTCGGCCTCCTCCTCTACAGGCTGGACTATCAATTCAATGGCCTATACATTCTAGCCACGATCGTCTGGATCTACACCATCGTGCTTCTCAGTCTCACGATCACCCTCTACCTCCTCCGTATCATCGTCTACCCCCAACATGTCCGTCGCCAGCTCCGCACTAGCCTCATCGAGACCTCCTGCCTCTCCAGCATCTCGATCGCATTCACCTCAATCCTCCAGATCGCCTCACTCAAATACGGCACCCACGCAGGCGCAGGGTTACCCATCTACATCCTCTGGTGGATCAACACCGCCCTCGCCATAATCGCCTGCCTAGGCATCCCCTACGTCCAACTCAAGCTCCAACCCCCCGGAACCCACCACCTCCCCCCATCCACCCTCCTCCCCTTCATCGCAGCACTTACCTCCGCAGCCGGCGGCGCCACAATCTGCCGAGCAACCAACCTCAGCGCCCGACTCCAAGTCCCCGCCCTGATAATCTCCTACCTCGAAGTCGGGGCAGGACTAACCCTCGCAACGGCCGTCGACACCCTCATCCTCTACCAGCACTTTGACCGCGTCCACCCATCGCCAGAAAATGTATATCAGGATATGATCTTGTGTGGACCGTTCGGACAGGGATCGTTCGCGCTGCAGGTGCTGGGCGAGTTGGTGGTGCAGGGGTCATTTGCCAAGTACAACCGGGGCACATTCATCAGTGCCGCGGCCGCCGGACCGATCGGATACTCGAGCCAATTTCTCGGCCTCGTCACTTGGGGGTATGGGGTGTTTTGGTGGTGCTTCGCCATTCTTAGCATATGTCATACCCTCGGCGCTGGGGGTTGGCGGGCGTGGGCGGACTCGTTTAGTCTGTCGACCTGGTCACTGATTTTCCCATGGGTGAGTACAACCTAAAACAGTCAGGGCTTGTCTGCAGGCCTGCATTTCTTGGCTTGATCGTGCTCGTGCTCGTGCTCGTGCTCGTACTCGTTTCTCTCGTTCCTCATTCCTCGTTCTTGACTTTCTGACTTTCCGGTTATAGGGCGTCTTCACGAATGCGGCGGTGGAATTTGGCAAGATCATGAATTCACCGGCTTTCCGGGTCGTCTCCACGGGGCTGTTGCTGCTGTTAGTGGTGATGTGGGTGGGCGTGCAGATTCTCACGGTGCGGGGGATAATCTCCGGGCGCATTCTTGGAATAGAACACGGATGGAAGGGGAGGGTCGATAAGGCTGAAATTGGGACCCAGACAGGATCCAAGGATGCATGAATCGGTATGTGCAGTGATCGCCACACAACTACTTAGGGGTCAGTAACAACCCATTCCAACCCACCGCAGCCGGGAACGGAGTCAGGTTGTTCGTCAGATCCGCGGAGGTCCACCACAAACACGGAGATGATCGAATCCCGAGCCGACCAGACGACCTTAACCTTTCCTCTTGGGCTCTTGGCACTCCTGTGTGGCCCCCATAGGATTGACCGTATTTTTGAGGCTTTGATCCTGGAGCGCCTTTCCAGCCTGGACTGCGCCATGTCCGGTAGCTCGGTGATCAGCACTAGCAAAAGTTGCGAGCAGAGACGGCTCAACCAATCGCACTGCTTTCTCTTTTAACGCCCTACAAGGCGCAGTCCGTGTCCGGTCGCTTGACACCCATCAACAACGCGTGCTGGTTGGTCCAACGCAGGGGCGGTTTTGCTGACGGGGAGTGAAGATTCGGTGACGTCTTTGCTTGCGAGACTAGTGGCTCGCACAGGGGGGTCTACTGGGGTTGCTGGGTTTGCTGGGCGTTGCTGGGGTCTGCCAAACCGTGCTAGTCGCACTTCAGTCCCGAATACGGCCATGGGGCATCCTCTCATCTCATCTTCCTTCACCAGGGCCAATCGGTGGGAGTGGATAAACCAGGGCTAGTCAAGCGAATCAGACCCAATCATACTGGTCATGACCCGTCAGAACTGACTGGATCACAGGATGGGAATATGTACTCTGGCCGTACTCCATGCCGAGTTTAGCAGTGTCAGGCAGACACGTCTCCACTCCGGATGGTTCGTGCGAGATTTTCAAAATAAATCTGAATACGAGTACGGCCGTAACCCTTTGGAGTAAGAAGCCAAGCTAAGCCTGGCCTGGACCCTTGGCTTTATAACTTCCTGTCACTCCGTGTTTGAGCAAATCCTTTTTTATTTTAACTCTAAAAAAAATAAACACTCTCTTCATGAGCCTCCCCTTGCATTATGTTTTTCCAACTGCAGGAGTCCAGCATGAGTTCTCCCTCGGTCATCTATGAAAGTGACTCCGCCAGTGACGACCGGTATGTCCAGACCCCCACAACAAAGAAAGAAAGAATATGTTTTACATAAAAAAAAAAAAAAAAAAAAAAAAAATAAGAAAACAAGATAGCTAATTGCAAAAACAGCCCATCGACACCGCGGACCAAAATCCAGGCCAATTTTCAAATTGCTCGCCCACCCCCCAAATCCTCACTGCGGCTGGCCCCCAAACTTCTGCTTCAAATTCAACAACTCGCCCCAAATCACCGTCCAGTGCCAGTCCTAGGAGTCTGGCAACCGCCCTTCCGCAAGTCCAAATTAACCAGAGACTTTGTCCAGCGGCCCAAGCTGCGAGCCGGCGATATCTACGCCACTCTCGACGAACCCTTCGTCATCAACTCTCACCTCCGCAAACAATCCACCAAATCCGACCAAAGTGACTACGCCGCGACCAGAGACATCACCGCAGCGCTCTGTCAATCTACCGACTCCGAAACCCCTTCTTCAATCTACTTCCGCGATGCGCAGTGCAGCTGGTCTGCCCGCAGCAACATGGCCGGACCAAACCACGACATCCCCAGCTATCGATTTACTCTGCAAGACGAGAAGACATCAGAAACAGAGCCTGCTCAGCCGGGTCGAATTATCCTGCAATGGGAGAAGCGACAGTCTACCAAAACTCAAGACTCAAATTCAAATTCCAATCCGAATTCCAATGATCAGTTCGTCCTTATGCTGATCGATCGCCAAGCTCGACGCAAGAGTCGCATTGCGACCATGACTCCCGGTGGGCTGGAGGTGTTCGTGCGCAAGAGCTCAATCCTTGAATCGCTCCGCGTCTGTTTTAATCTCACGAATCCGTCTGCGACGGTGACGACTGGGCGTGATCCACATGAGGTTCTGGAGTCGTGGCTATATACCCACGTTTTGACTCTGGGAGTATGGGTTGCATTCCAGGAGGGATGGCTTGGTTAGATATAAGATCAATAAGAATAAGAATATACATAAAAATAAAAATAAATTTATGAATCTACTTCTACCATAATGTAGTCATAACCTGTTCAATAGCTCTTCGAACTATCCTACTGAACACAGCTGATCAGCTGTTTACCGTCTCAGTCCGTCCACAGATGCTTTAATCTGCAACGCCAGCAATCGCGAATAGTACCGGCACAGCGCCAGATTGCCTCCCATGAACCAGAATCCAGGGTGCCCACTGTTCCGCCAGATAGTCCGCATCTCACCCTCTTCATCCCAGCCCCAAACATCCCCAACCCGATCAGCCAGCTCATCGCCAAAGATGGCCCGAGCCTGCGTACGCATATTCTGGTATCCCGTCGCAAAGACAATCTCATCAGCCTGCACCTCCGACCCATCCGCAAACCGAAGTCCATTCGGCAAGACCTCGCTGATCTCCTGTCCGTGCTTAACCTTAATCTTGCCGTCAACGATCAACTGGCTCGCTCCAACATCGATATAATACCCTCCACCACGCTGGAGGTACTTGATCAGCAAACCAGTATCCATGGGCCCCTTATCAACCTTGAACCCAGCCTTCTCCAGACCCTCAATCGTCTTGGCATCATTCTGGGCCGTCAAAGCCGTAACCTTTGACTGCTGTCGCTTGAACAGCGGCGGCGGGATACTCCACAGATACAAATCAGCGTCTTCAGTCGGGGGTCCAGCCTCTTCGTACAGGCCCTTCAGCGCAATATTCACGATAGAACCCGACGAGACAACGCAAGTCGAACTGCGCTGCACCATCGTCACCTCATACCCCTTCTCAACATAATCCTGCGCAATATCATGTCCAGAATTACAAGCTCCAATAACAATAGCCTTCTTACCCGCCGAGTTCTCCCTCGCACCCGGCCACTCAGAACTATGACAGATCCGATCACCCTTAAAGTTCTCCATCCCCTTAAAAACAGGCGCATTCTTCTTGCCGGAGTGACCAGTCGCCTGAACAACGTGCGCAGGGTGCAGGGTCCTCGTCTCAACCGAGCCATCCTCCCTCGTGCGTTCAACAACAACGGTCCAGATCTTCTTCTCCTCGTCCCAGGAGGACGACTTAACCTCCGAGCGAGTCCAGACATTCAGCTCCAGCAGCTTGACGTAGGACTCGAAGAACTCGGCCAGTTTATCCTTCGGCGTGAAGATGGGCCAGTTTGTCGGGAAGGGGATGTAGGGCATATGGTCGAACCAGACGGGGTCGTGCAGGACGAGCTGGTGGTATCTGCGTCGCCAGCTATCTCCGACCTGGTCTTCGCGGTCAATTACCAGTGTGTCGACGTCGAGCATTTTTAGTCGGGCTGCGGCTGTAAGACCGGCTTGGCCAGCACCTGGAAGAAATCAGCAATGAGTAAAAGATTACCCTGGGGTATAATTTCGATTATCCAAATGAGGTCTCAACCCCCCATCTGCATATAGTTACTTACCAACGACCAACACAGCAGGCTGAGCGCCCCCCTCATAATTCCTACTCGCCTCCCGACGATCCGCCCAATTCTTCCTTCCCTGCAACGCACCATGCTGCACACCAGGCGGCCGATTCAAACCAGTCGCCTCATCCTTCCCCTTAACCGCAACCAGCGAAGTGAAAATAGTGTGAATTCTCCATTCCCCACTCTCCTCCGCAAGTCGAACAATACCCTGTCCAGACCCAACATCATTGGTAAAGTTAACGAAGAACTCAACACCATGAACCTCGCCAATAGCATCAATGGGACCGGCATGCGGCGCCCTCAGCGCCGAGGCCCTGTCAATCTCAAACACTAGCGAGGACGCAGAGCTTCCTGCGGACTGAAGGTAGTCTGCGATCTTGGCGGGACCGGCTAGGGTGCGGAAATCCCATGATAGGGCGAGGTGGTCGCGCCAGTAGCTGTTATCAATGAAGAGGGATTGTAGGCTGGCTAGGTCGGAGGTTGAGAGGGCTGTGTTGAGACGGGTGATTAGGTCTGTTGCGAGGGCGTCGGGGTTGTTGGGGGTTGTGGTGTTTGTTGCGGGGAATGTGCCGATGGGGATGTTGTGGGAGCCTGGCTCGACGCGTTCGTGGGAGGGGATGGTTGTGGCCATTTTGGATGGTAGGGGTTTGGAGTGAAACTTGAAGAGGGTGATTGATCAAGTTGAACTTGGTAAGTTGGAAGGGGAGGGGGGGATAGGTCTGGTCTTTATATTGTGTTGTGGTACTTTCTATGACCCCGCAGTCCAGCTGGATCGTTACGAATAGCTAAGTATCTTCAGGTCAGATCCTATAAGTAACTAGTAGGACACCCCACTCTGTCTGTACCTGCCAAAGCGTGGACTGTGCGTACTAACCGTAGTTTAAGCTATTTTTATCTATCTTCCAAGGTTTATCCTAGGGTAATATTCCCGGCATAACTACAGGCCATCGCTCCGTGTCATTTCTATTTTTTATATTTTTGTCCTATTCAAAGTTTGTTTACCGAGTATGACGATAGACGCACACTAAAAGCAAACTACATTCATCTAGGAAAGTGATGTTGCCAGTCCCGCCCTGGTGGAGATGAGGCCCCAGAGGGGCCTCCTCCAGGGGGCTCTACAATTGCCTAATTGGTCCCGCGGGGAAGGACAGCTCCAGCGCATCGTCGCCATCTCATACACTAAACACGGACTGGGTATTTGATCGATGCGTGACGAACCAGCTCGGTGGGTCGATTTTTATTTGTACGACCTCTGCTGAAGTGTTAATGGTTGATTGTGTGATTGGCGTGCAGAGATGCAGTCGAGTCCAGGCCAGTGGCACACTGGCAGGGAGTCGAGAGTACTCGGGTGAGATTATATATTTCCGGTGGAGTGCTTGCACTTGTCCTGAGGGACAAGTGGCATTCAAGCTATATTCAAGGAAGGATATACGGGGGTTAAAAACATAGTAGTAGTTTAAAACTGTTAGTAAATAGTAAAGTATAATATTACTGCTTATAATCCACTGCCTAGCCTATTTTAGAGCGCTGGAGAGTCTTAGTGCAAGATGGGATATTTACCCGACGGTATTGCAGGCGCGCAAAGCAATGCAGCTCCATGTATCCAAATATCTCCTCTGCTTACATGAACTAGCATCGTTGGTCTAGTGGTAGAATTCGTCGTTGCCATCGACGAGGCCCGTGTTCGATTCACGGACGATGCATTTCTTTTTGCTTCGATAAATTTTTGATCGATGTTTTTGTAGTATACACAATCAGAATCCACTATTTGCATTTTGTGCTTTTGGTTTTCTCTTGCCGCCACTTCTTAGATTGTCTACACTAATAGGCGGATAGCTTCAACTATGGCAGAAAAGGAATCTTAGGCTCAATTGGAACTCCCTGAGAAGGGGTCATGCGGGTCCTATATCTTGATAGACTGCCTGCATTCTATCTAGCCTTATTTGGCTACGCTGGAAACCTGAGACTACTTCCTGTCCACAACTCAGCCTATACACGAGTATGAGTATGCACACGAGCACTTGTTTCAGCCCAGATTTCCCGATCAATCCGAGCACGCAGTTCTTGCTCGTCAGCTGCAAGATTATCCCCAAACACCGAGGCGACCTGCTCCAGGGACCGGTTCGAAGTCTCCGGCACAAAGAAGAAGGAGAATGTAGCAGCCGCAGCGCAGAAAAGCCCAAAGAATAAAAACGTTCCCCAGCCAATGGAGACTAGCATCTGGGGCACGATAGTCCCGATAATGAAATTGGCCAGCCAGTTGACTGCGGTAGCCAGACCAACTCCTTTCGCTCGTCGGGAACTCGGAAAGATCTCGGCTGGTAGAACCCAGCCAAGCGGGCCGTAGGAGGTTGCATACGCAAGCACGTAGATGTCTATATGGTGTTAGTGTTAGTTATGCTGCGACGACCTGCACATGTTGGAACTAGTAAATGGAAATAAAACACACAGATTAATGCCACGCCAAACCAGCCGACCCCCTGATGTGTGGTCCAGCTTGAGTCGAACTTGTGCACAATCCCGGCCATAATTAGATGTGGAATGCCCATTGCGATTCCACCAAATATGGCCAGTCGCCTCCTACCAAGCTTGTCCATGTATGGTATAATCGGGATGCTACCGGCGAATTGGCAAATGTTGACCATCCCGGACAGGATGAGGGACATTTCATAATCTTGCCCTAGACTGTTTTCATGAATTAGCTTGCAGCATGATAAAATATGGATCGGCAATGTGACGAAAATAGAAAAGAAACTATAGATACCTGCTGAAAAAGGTCGGCGCATAGTAGACAAAGGCATTGATACCCGAGAACTACTCAATCTTGGGTCAGGTCAAGTTTGGGGTAGATTAGCATAACTTGAAGATAGGGAAGAACGAACTTGCTGGAAAAATGGAATGGCCATAGCGACGAAGGTTCTCCTAATGTATCTCGGACGAAACAAATCAAGCCATTGCTTAAGTTCCATCATCATTGCACCTGTTTCGGGATGTTCCTTCGATAAGATTTGTTTCTGGAACCTATCCTCTGCAAGAATTCCTCTCCATTCCAATTGCACCGTCTCATCAGTCATAGGAAGTCGCCGAAGTTTTGCCAGACACTCTAGACTTTCTTCATTGCGGTCGGCGAGTGCGAGCCAACGGGGCGAGAAGGGGAAGAAGTGGATTCCACAGCCAACCACCAGAGCCGGAAGAATTTGGAGGAGGAATGGCAATCGGAATGCCCAGTCACCACTCACTGCCCTATATCACCTAGTCAAAAAAGTGTCATGGCACAGAACGAATATAGTAAATCAGGTCAACAAACCTAGTCCCATAAGTAATCCAGTACGCGACAATCGCTCCGATGACAATACTAATGGCTTCGAGTACCATCAGTGAGCCTCGCAGATTAGGCGGCGCAATTTCAGAAATGTACAATGGAGCACCCATAGCTAGTGTTCCAACTCCGATTCCACCAATAAATCGACCAGCAACAAGCGTATCGTAATTCTGCGAAGCCGTCTGGATGATTGCACCCACACAAAAGAATCCGGTAGCGACACTGATCGCCCACTTTCGCGAGATCTTGTCAGCGATATATGGGAAGAAGAGACAGCCGATAAATGCCCCCAATTCCAGCATGCCCGTCAAGAAGCCGGTGTTGAATCCGTAGTTTGGAGCACTCTTGTCTACTTCGGGGTATTGGGCGACGAATTGTGGCATCACCAAGATCAAGGAAATTACACCTTGGTCTGTAGTGACGGGTTAGAGTCTCTCAGAAATCGGATAAACGATTTAGATGTCTCACCGTAACCGAAGGAGAAGCCTCCGAAGGATGCAAGAAGGGCTGCACCGCAGACAAAAGGCGAATTGAGAATTCCTTTGATTCCATTGCTGTCGTAGGAGATCTCGACATCTGCGAATTCAGGTGTCTCATCCTTTGCATGTTCGTCATGGATAAATGATTCGTGCATTTCAGCACCGACTTTGTGGCCTGCTGGCGCCGACTCGTCATTTGATTCAGCCATCTGTTTGATAAAGGGATACTTGAGTACAATATCATCAAGATAATTGCAAATCCAGAAAGAAAAGGTATCAGATTCTAGCGTAATTATATACTCATATCTGACATGGAGTTGACATATCTCACGCCCCTCCAAAATTCCATTTGGGACATTTCCCCCGTAACATTAGCTTGTTTGGCGGTTTACCCCGTGGGGATGCGGAAATGTTGGCCCATTTAGTCGAAGTGGGACCCCCTGTGATACCCAAGAAGCAAGTGATCGCCCTGCACTCGGCTATTACTTACGGATTGCAGGATGATGATTCGTCCAGATAAGATCAGAGCTCGAGACTTTGCCTTCTTGCCATAGCCTATCCAGTGAATTTATAAATGATTGGTTGTTCTATTTTACCCCGCATTTTCCTCGGCTTCATCCACTACGAGGATGTATCGCAAGGCATCATCTGCGTCACTAGTCGTGAAACCGCTCATGAAAGTTCAATTGAGTATTCCAGGCCGCAGGTCTCGCGGAAACCAGATAATCCAAAGAGAACGAATGAAGAGATGGCTCCAAGTACTATGACCGAAAACATCCGAATCAAATCCTAGAAGAGTAGATTTGGAATCAGGAAGTTGAGGAAAATTGTGTTAGCTACATTAACTAGCTGGCTTATTGGAGTAAATTGAGGAAAATTGTGTTAGCTACATTAACTAGCTGGCTTGTTGGAGTAAATTGAATGAAATTGAATCTAATCCGTCTTATTGCATTTCTGCTTAAACTAATCACAAAAACCTCTTCAGAAAATTTGAAACGACAAAAGGAAATTCGTCAACGAAGCACCAAACAGAATAAGGTCATCCACGCTTCGTAATATCAACAGGGAATTTCCCTTCGCCACATCTTGAGAGGCATCTCACCCATTAGGAGATTGAAAGCCTCAAATCGCTGGAGCTTCCAATCTGGACCAGGCAGTGCGAATTCATAGCGATGCACCAACGAGGCCAGCACTACAGCTTGTTCCAGGTACGAAATATTTCTGCCAATGCACCCTCTCGCCCCAGTAGAGAACGGAATGAAATAAGGCTCCATCCTCTTCCGTTCTTCAACATTCATCCACCGATGAGGTTGAAATTCATCCGGATTCGGAAAGACGGTCGGGTCATGGTGCGCTGTGTAGATAGTCATGGAAACACTGGTATCTCCAGGTATCCACTCGCCTAGAATTCTACCACCTTCCGGTGGAGTCCTGCGTGGCAGACCCGCAGAGGTGGGCGGGATGATGCGAAGTGCTTCATCGAGACACGCGCGCAAGAACGGAAGATTCTTGACTGTATCGTAAGGAGCGACGATATCTTCAGGCATGAGAACGCTATCTACCTCTTCGCGGAGAGTGGATAGATGCTCAGGGTGGCGAATGAGTAGTTCCAGTATCTGTGTCAAGGCGATCGCTGTTGTGTCTGCGCCAGCATCAAGGATTGCGGCCAGCTCGCCAATGATTTCACCCCATTCTAGATTGTGGGGCTGGCCGTTTTTGTCGTCCATCAGAGCTGTGAAGAAATCATCGAGCTTCTCGCCCTTGTTGTATCTGTCGAGTCTGGTTACGGCTTGGTGGTAGATGACGTCTTTGAATGGCGCAGCCTCTTTCCAGGCCTTTCTCCATTTGGGAAATAGCTTTGAAAGACGAACGAAAAGTTTGAAATTATTATAGTCCCAGACGAAATGAGATGTAGCGTAAGCAGATGTATTCTGAGACTTGCGGTAGTGGGCTTCGTATAGAGTACCGTCTCGCTTTTGTGCCGTGACGAGGTCATTCCCTTGCTCTAGAAGACCTAGCGTTGAAGAAAGCGCAATGTTATTAATCGCCTCGATGGTAAAAAGATTGGCCCATTTATTGAAGTCAACTGTCAGATCGGATGCTTCAGGAATGGAACCAGGCGATAATGGCTGAGTGCACAACTTGTCAAAAGCAGCGAGGAGACGTTCTGTCGTTCGAGCAACCTTGAAGTCCCAGCGCTCAAGATTCTTAATCGCGAAAGCCGCGGACAGTCTTTTTCGTTTCGCGGCGTGACTGGGCTTATCGACAACATCGAACAAATGCGGATGAGCATCTGAAGTAATGACATACTTCAGATCCTTCACGCATGACGTGGAGTGGCCATAGATGTCTTTTATAGCATCGATACCTCCAAAAGAAAGATTGTTCGGGCCAATCCTGAGGATGGGAGCTTTCTCATGGAGCTTTGTAAGATCGCGCGATCGAAAGCCAAGAGCACTCAAATAACAGTATGGAATGTCGGTGATTCCAGAGAGGAAAGAATAGTTTGGGTACTTTCGAAACCCTTTTTTGTCGCGGAAGTATTGTAGGACGGGCCAGATTATCCAGAAAAATCCCAGATAAAAGCCCGCAGCAGCGAAGACAACAGGCGACAACATGATGCAAGAAGTGCAGGTGCCCAGAGTTTGAATAAACCCACAGACAAGACTGGGGTTTTCTATTTTATGTACTCATATCATGTGTAGGTTGGAATTAAGTAATGTGGTGATCCTCCCACACGATTTTTGTAGAGCTTTCAAAGTTTGCCATAGATCTGCCATGACGGAAAGTTAACCCGTCTAAGAATTTCGATTCCCCTTGTAGCCAAATTAGGCAAATTTCCTTTTTAGTCCGCAACCTCAGATACTGTCAGATTACCTGCGTCGAGTGGCGGACTCTTGGACGTGGGGAAGGTTGCGGAAATAATGACCCGATCGGGATTGACTAGAGGGGAAATTTTGATATGCGCTCTAGCAGCAACGATTGATAGTACATAAAAAAGAAGTATTTATGGGACATCTTTATATGATATCATGGGAGTAGCCTTGTCTGCCATGTTTGTCTAAGGGCAGCAGAAGTAGCAGAAGTTGGCCATCCGTGTTGAAACTCCAAGTCAGCCAGAAAGTCCAGGACAGCAGTCTGCTCTGCCGGGTCTGCCAAATACTCCCCACAGACCGAAATTCCAACAGCAGCATCAACAAACACCACCGGACATTTTGGATTGGACAGTGCCAAACCAATTAGACGGCGGACGATACATCTCAGTTCCTCCTCCAATGCAAGATTTGCTGAACGAGCCGCTAGCCCGAGTCGCGAAAGCTTTGGATCGGATACCGCAAGCAAGATACGAGACAACTCTATATGCTGTGCCCCAACAACCTGACACGGATTTTGATGCCAGATGGCAGGAAAGAATCTTCCGGACGAAGGATCAGCCTCTTCGAAATATAGGGGCTTGAAGTCGAGCGGTTTATTGGCTTCCCATTTCAAATCAAATGCCTTCAGCTCCGTCCATCGCTCGGCCCTGGCCGCTGGCGACAAGGACTTCCCTTCACCGAAACAGAATCTGAGGAGGTCGGCACACCAAACCAAAATTCTGTTCGTCCAAATGAAATCGTTCGCCGAATCGAATACCGTGTAATCATTTGAGGAACAGACCGGCAGGCGAAACGTTCGCTGGTTGAGAAATGCGCTCCAGATCTCCTGTCGCAGGGCAATGAGAAAGGCAGAGTGGCGCAAGGAAGTTGATGGTATGGAATGGAGATGGAAGTCTCTAGGTGGACCTTGGATTGTATGGTATGAGTAGAAGGAGTCGTTGTGCTGATTGTGAACAATAAACTGGACAGTATTGAGGTAAGCCTCGGAATCGATGCCAATCGACGGAGCTAAAATTTCAGAGTTAGAATCGTTGGCCAGCTATACTTCCGAGGACTTCCTTACCATCAATTTGTTCATAGAACCGCAGTATAGTTGCCGCAGTTATGATATCCTCATTATATTGCTCGTTAGGATCCTTGGATAGTTCCAAGAGATATGAAATACAAATGTCGTGATATCGAACAGCTGTGTCCATAGTGAGACCCGGAAGTTTGACACCCGAGACTTCGATAACACCGGTATTCCCACGACAGGCCATCAGTCGAGCTAAATGACCAGCAGATGCTGTAAGAATGGCATATCGAAGTACAGGACAGAATATAGCTCGTTGCGGGACCATTAATTCAAAATGCCGATCTCTATCACATGTGTCAAACTGGTAAATATCTGAAGGTTAGTGAAAATCATTCAAGGGGAATAATCAGGAAAGTAGGTGTCGAGAGGAGACCAATTGCAGAGCTTACCCAATGAGCTAGATTCTCCGTAAAGTGACGTATCAAACATGCTTCTTCTAAAGTCGCGTAGCATCCATCTACGGTGGTACCTGAGAGCCCCTTCAGTGGTCCGATGGGATATCTGTTTCGTGATTGGGGGAACGGAGAATCGAAGAGAAATTGAGGGTCATCTCCTTGAAGGTGCAAATTCGGTGAGTTTGTGGTTGAATGAGATATTGAGCCCATTCTCTCGTGTTGAGAAAGCGATCTTGAACTAGAAAAGTCATGCGTCGCGGTGTCTGTTTGGGTTTCGAGATCGAGATCGCTATCTGATTGTCTTGAGCTTCTCGTAAATCCAAGAGGGTGTGCTTCGTCGGGAATTGGATTTTGAGGAGATTTTTCAGAGGGCTGAGGTGTCTCTTTCTGATCTTTAGTAGGCTCCTTCGTTGTGTGAACGTAGGAGAATTGGCCTTGAGTACTCGTATTAGTAAATGAAGCAAATGGACAACGAGAGAAGTTGCGCACCACTTTGATTATAATCCACCCATTTCTGATTCGGAGAGAAATCAAAGCTTTGGCGTCGACGACGTCCATTCTTGAATTTGAAATTTGTCGGCAAAGAGTCGCATTGCGTCTTAGACTTGATGCAGTGCGAACAGGGTCTTTTGCCATCACCTGTGGAATATAGTCAATTACCGGATGGAGGGAGAAGACTGCAATGCTGAGGATAAAAACTTGCATTTTCGGTGACGAGCTTTGCGAATGGAGAATTAGCTTTGTGGTGAATCGAGAGGTCTGGGGAAGTCTCACATTTGCACCATTCGCAGGGGTTCGATGTATAGCGCTGACGTGTTGTCATGAGATGATACAAGTCAGACTCGATATGTTGGTATCTCTCAGGAGTTTAAGGTCGAACAGGTATACGTGTTTGAAAGGAAGCAGACGATGCACTGGAGAAACACGGGCTATTGCATCGCGACTTTCAGGCGTGCGGGGGTAATCTTGGAGGCGAATGTGGGGAACATCGATATTGTCGCCTGAGGATACAGGCAGAACACTAGTTTAACTAACTATCCTAGGGTAGAAGATAATATTCAGGCAATACGCAGCCGTAGCCCCCACACTCGTCCGCATCCAATCCACTTTTCCCCAGAGACCTAAAGGTCCCTTCCTCCCACGTCCAAAAGATATTTTGTGCTTTCATCACCAGGAAGCACGTCGTTTATGAGCAGCAGCATAGCTATGCAAGATGATGTCGAGGCGCTAACCAGGTCGCGCCCCCGGGTCCGAAGTGGCTGTATAACCTGCCGCCGAAGGAAGGTTAAGTGTGACGAGCAGCGACCATATTGTTACAACTGCAGCCGATTGAAGCGCACTTGCATCTATGGGGAGAGCTCGGCTTCAGGCAGTTACCAGCGCACTACCTCACAAGAACCGTTAAAGAGACCAACTCCCACTATCTCTGGTGCTGTTGCTGCTGCGTCCATCACCCCTACTGGCGCTTCATCACCGTCACCGGCACCGTTCATTCTTTCAGAACTTGGATGGACTCCGCCCCCGAACTTAATGGAATTCGGCGCCAATGGAGGGTTTACCGCCCATGAACAACGACACGGCTTTGGCTTGCCTGGAAGCTTGGTCAGTCCTCTTTTCTCGTGGTCACAGCTGCCGCCGTGGAACGACGCCACTTCGCTAGGCTTGGCACCTGCTACATCTCCTATGCTGAACTCAGCGACCTTCTCATACTTTGTCGAGCAGGTGGAACCACCATTCATTGCAAATGTTGATGATCTTAATTGGAAACCGATGAAACAATATATGGTCGATCTGGCCTGCCGTTATCCAGTTGTGTGGCAGGCAATCTCTGCTGTCGAGTCGCTGTACAAAGCCAAGGCGAACTACGACGACAACATGAATTCCATGGCAGCCTATTATGCTGCAAAGAGTGGATATGCTAGTATGCTGGAACGAGACGGGGTTGACCCCGAAACGGTCATGGTCGTCACCTTCCTACTCTGCTGCTTCGAAATCGTGGCACAACACGAGACGGTATCCATTACCCTAAAGCCAGAAGGCGCCCTAGTAGCGAATCTGGAAGCCTGGCAGGCTATTATCCCGTACGTATGGTCTCCAGTTCTACGTCGCCTCCAAGCGTGGTTCCAAATCCTTCACGCCAGGACCCTGCATCTGGGCGGTCGAGGCCTTCTGTCTCCCAAGGTGTGCAGGCTCCTAAAGGGCAACCACCGAGGTCAGACACCCGCCCTTAATCCCCTGGAAGATCAAACTCCCGACCCAGATGAGACAATAGTGCGTGACCTCTCCAGCACACTGTTCGAGTTTTACCTAGAAGTACAGGACATTAGTATTCAGATCACCGGATTGAACCGTCATCACCGCTCGCGAGGGTTTCAAACTGATGAGAGTGAAGTTGAACAAGTGGCCGAGAAGATCCAAGAAACTCTTCATTACTTATGGCAACGACGGCCGGCGTTGTTGCGTGCAGATAGACAACAGCTACAAAAGCACCTCTCCCCGACGCTGAGAAGTCCACTCAGCCGGCTCGTCGAACTATGTACCGCAGCTTACTTTACCGAGATCATCTACCTGGGTCGTGCCCACGGCAAACTCCCTTCTGCGTCCCCTGAAGCGCTGCAGGCCATGCACCACATTCACCACATAATCGAATCTCGCGTTGAGAGATCTATAATGGATCCCGGCTTCATATGGCCATTATTCATGTACGCGGTTGAGCATCCAGATCGGGACCATTGTCGCTGGGCAGTCGGAACACTACGCGAGGTAAAAAACCCGATTTGGCACAGCGACTTCGTGGCAAATCTTGCCCAGGGCATAAGTGAGGAGCAGGTTGTGCGGGCCAAAAGGGTTGATACCAGATACTTCTGTATCGAACGGTTCAGCATGCCGCCGCCATTCATCTAGTGACTTGCGGCTGGAAGCATTGACCATCGGATATGTTTGTGTGAGTGTTCAGATGTGCACTGATCTACCAAGGTGTAAGAGAAATAGCATTATATGCTGCAATTTATCATGTATGTACACAATATCATCAATTTCACCGTCTCCGTCTCGGGTGTTGAACATCATGGGCTGTCTGAAACATACACCCTCCCTTCAAACCCGGTCAACTGCGATTGCTGAAGCTCCTGAGCATTACAAGTGCTCAGGACAAGATTCGACCGTTTTAATCCCGGTAACGACGGCGGAAGTGTCCACTGCCGGGGTTGGTCACTCAGGTTTGCAACTGTCAACGATACTTTGCCGTCAGCGGCCTCCTTGACGAAGACTAGGAGATCCTCATGTTGTTCAATGACTCGAAACCGTCCATAAACGAGCAGATCTTTGTGCTGCTTTCGGAACCGGATCGTATTCTTCCAGAACTCGAACACACTGCCCTTTCTGCCCACTTGGTTGGCTACATTGATTTCCCGGTAGGTATCCAGCACACGCATCCACGGGGTGGTCTGGGCATCACAGAAGCCTGCATTTGGCGAGTCATCCCACTGCATCGGCACTCGGGCATGGTCGCGGGCCACCTTTTGCAGCGCATCCAACGCGTGGCTTAACGCTATGGGATCACCGCCAGTCTGGCGGTGGATTTTGTTGTAATGGTTGACAGAGCGAATGCACTTGTAGTCCTCGACCGGGTAGGAGGGTGGAGCATTTACCATCCCGATCTCCTGACCTTGGTATAGGTAGAGGGTGCCCGTCATCGTACCCAGCACCAAGGCCAGCATCTTCGCCGCCTGGACACGATGAGCCGGGTTATCCGATGCAAAGCGTGAAACGGATCGGCCTTGGTCGTGGTTCTCGAGAAACACTGTTGTCCAGGCGTCCGTGTCCTGGATCACCGTCTGCCACTTGGTCAGCTCGCGCTTGAAGTCGGCTGTGCTGAAGGTCTGGAGAGTGAAGCGATCGCCCGGCGTTTGACCGAGATACACCGTGTCAAAGTTGAACACCATGTCGAGCTGCTTCTCTCGCGCTGAGATGAATGGTATCACGTCGGCTTCGTCTGGCGTGTTGGGCAGCTCACCGACCGTGAAGACATCGTAATCTGCGAGCACCGACCGCACTTCTGAGATGTATTCGTGGATGCGCGGACCGTTGGTGAAGTTCTGGAAGGCCAGTTGGGTCTCATCGTTGGGGTCGGTGACGGGCGCGTCCACGAAGTCGATGCGCTTGGAATAGCGATTCACCGTGTCGACGCGGAAGCCGTCAATACCCTTCTCCAGCCAAAAACGGATCGCGTTATCATAAATGGCTCGCCGACATTCTGGGTTCTCCCAGTTGAGATCAGGTTGGCCCGGCGCATAGATGTGGAAGTAATACTGTTGGGTCTGTTCATCCCAGGTCCAGGTTGGGCCGCCAAAGTTGCTCCGCCAGTTGGTGGGAGGACAGCGCTTGCCCGTGGCATCGTATCGTGCCGGACGCCACATGTACCAGTCTCGCTTAGGTGAGTCAAGTGATGCGCGTGACTCCTGGAACCAGGGATGTAGGTCGGAGGTGTGGTTGATGACCAGGTCGAAGATGATTTTCATGCCCCGGGCATGGGTCTGTTCGATGAGGGTGTCGACGTCTTGTATCGATCCGTACGGCTCGTGAATTTGCTGATAATCGGAAATATCGTACCCCATGTCAACCTGCGGGCTCTGGTAATGCGGGCTGATCCAGAGGACGTCCACCCCCAAGTCTCGAAGATAATCGAGCTTGGAGATGACGCCGAGGATGTCGCCGATTCCATCATTGTTGGAGTCCTTAAAACTGGACACATAGATCTCATAGACCACCGCTTCTTTCCACCACTTAGGCTCGTGTTGTCGGACCGGGTGTGGCATGATCGGATGGGTATGAAATGAATCGGGTTGGAAGGAAAGGAGAAAAGTACATGGAGTAAGAATCTGAGAGAAAAATCAATGCATGCTTGAAAGATTCCAAATAAATAAATCATCACCCTTCTTTTCCTATTGAAGGCGAGCCAGCGATCGCCGACCCCTTGTGTGCACTATAAACTCCCCTCTCCGTACCGGCTTGGCCATAGTCGCCGATCGGCTCGCCAACGTAGCCGACCTACGGAGCACGACCGGCGATCGGCTACATAACTTTAATCGGGTTCCCCAGATCTTTCTTTTTTTGCTTTCCCCAGACCATGAACGCCTTCAACTGAAACCCCGTGGGCATAAATACTATGCTTGCGCCTCCAACAGAATAAGACCATAATTCAGTCATACTATACACTACAATTCACAATGGCCTCAGCTCATGTTGAGGATAAAACGGCGACCCCCAGGAACTACCTAGAGGAGGCTCTGGAGGAAGCCAATCATGCTATCCAACGAGAACACGAACTCACCCTTCTGCCATCCCTTCGGCTGTACCCCAAGGCAATTGCATGGTCAATGTTTTTGTCCCTAGCGATAGTCATGGAAGGGTACGACACGAAGCTCATGGGCACCTTCCTCGCCGCACCCGCCTTCCAGAAAAAGTACGGCTATCAGTACAAACCGGGCAAATATCAAATAACAGCCGCCTGGCAGGCTGGTCTCAACAACGGTTCTTCGGTGGGGTCGATAATTGGCCTCCTCCTGAACGGTTACGTGTCTGAGCGCTTCGGATTCCGCAAGACGATGCTGGCGTCGCTTGCCCTAATCACCACCCTGATCTTCATTCCGTTCTTTGCTCCCAGTATCGAGGTGCTGCAGGTTGGTCAGGTTTTAATGGGCATCCCATGGGGTGTCTTCCAGACATTGACCACCTCATACGCCGCTGAAGTGACCCCTACCCATCTGCGCGCCTATCTCACAACCTATGTCAACTTGTGCTGGGTAAGGTTCACAGTCCCGAGCATAAAAGTTGCTTGAGCTAACCATAGTATGGTTATTAGGTTCTGGGACAACTCCTTGCCTCCGGCGTCCTACGAGCCATGCTCAATCGAACGGATGAGTGGTCCTATCGGATTCCCTTCGCGCTTCAATGGATGTGGCCCATTCCGTTGATGATCGGAATTTCCTTTGCCCCCGAATCACCCTGGTGGCTTGTCCGCAAGAACCGATTGGATGAAGCCAAGGCAGCGCTCCTTCGTTTAACATCGCCGAATCGAATCGAGTTTGATGCGGACGAGGCAGTTGCACTGATGGTGGTGACAACAGAGAACGAGCGGGCAGCCGGGACCGGCGTCCGCTATCTGGATTGCTTCCACGGGGTCGATCGCCGTCGTACTATCGTCGCTTGTTGCGTCTGGTGCATTCAGATCTTATCTGGAACGGGGCTACGCATCTATTCAACTTACTTCTACGAGCAAGCGGGACTCCCGACAGCCTCTGCCTTCAATATGACAATCGTACAGTATGCTCTCGGTATTGTGGGCGTGTTAATTGCCTGGGCGATGCTCCCGCGGTTTGGACGACGAACCCTTTACCTGTGGGGATTGGCCATTTTGGCTGTGACCTTGCTAGTAATCGGTGGCCTGGGCGTCGCTGAGGACTCCGCCAACAGCAGCCAGAAGACTCGACTAGCCTGGGCCGTCGGCTCTCTGCTATTGGTCTACGCATTCTTTTATGATGTCACCATCGGCCCCGTTTGCTACTCACTAGTTGCTGAGATCCCGTCCGTCCAGCTGCGCACCAAATCGGTGGTGCTGGCGCGTGCGTCATATAATATCCTCAATATCATCAGCAACATCATTACCCCCTATATGCTGAACCCGTCGGCATGGAACTGGGGCGCGAAAGCGGGGTTTTTCTACGGCGCAACATGCGTCTTGTCTGTTGTGTATACCTATTTCTGTATTCCTGAACCTACCGGCCGGACCTATGGGGAGCTCAACGTCTTGTTTCAGCAAAAGGTCTCAGCCAGAAAATTCGCTACGACTCAGGTTACCCTCCCCGGCGGCAGGGAGTTGCCCACTGGACCAAAGAACGAGTGAGAAGTCGACCATGGTCTTGCTGATGTCCTTGGACCAAGATGTGGGCAGATTGCATGGAATGTACTGTAGGATGGGGCGTACTCTAGCAAAGAACCTTGTGGGTGTTTCTTTAATTCTTTATCAAGTACCAAATTAATGGTTTCAGACCTTAAACTAAGAAGATGCATGGTGTTATAACCACCGTCATGCTAAGGGCTTTTTTACAGTACCTATCCGGGAAGGTCGGCCCTTAGTTCACATGGTGTCGGTATCAGTGGAGAATTAGTATTGTAAGGGATTGTTAGATTGTATCGTTGTAACTTAGTGTTGGAGAGCTTATAGGCCGTAATTGTACCAACCAATAGGAGATATTAAACAAGTCTGAATTGATGTTTTGCCCATGATACGCAATTTATATGGGCACTAACAAATTACTAATCTAGTACGATACTTCACACGGTGTTGTGTACTCTCCGCCTACCTAGTAGGCTGTATAGACCCACATAAGGCCTGTCGTACTGACACACCCCCTCAGCGTTCATGAACGCTATCGAATGCCATTAGCGTGTTGAACGCTGAATTAACAGCTGACTAAGCCTCCCTATTCGTCGATGTAGGCTTCAACGTCTCTCATATTCAACAGTCGAACAAACGCTTCGTGTTTTTGACGTGGCAGCGGCTTAGTAAGGCCATCGGCTGCCATGTTGGCAGTAGGCACCCATTTGATATTCATCCTACCATCCTCAACTTCCTGGCGCATCCAGTGATTATAGATATCAACGTGACGAAGCTTCGTATATAGCTTCACGTTAGCATTCGAGATAAGGTTAACCGTCTGCTTGTTGTCGCACTAAATAACGATTGGGTGGTCAGGTTTGAATTCAAATCGATTAAGTAGTCATTACCAGTACTGCACTGATCTAGCAGTATCAGATAGTGCTAGTAACTCGGCTTCAGTCGTCGATATCGTTACTATAGGCTGCTTAGAAGCCTTCCAGTCAACTAGCCCTCCATATACCTGACACAGATAACCTAATAAGCTCTTACAGCCATCATCATCAGCAAATAAAGCATCACTAGCAAATTCAACTGATTCATGGCCGCTTCTAACTCCATATTCAATTACCAGATATCAAGTATAGTACAGATATACTATTACTCAATCGATTACCGTCAGGTGTTGAGGCCCCGGATTAGTCAGATACTGTGCCAGTTTGGCGGTTACCTTAGCAGCATCAATACGAGTAATAGTAGTAGCATATTAAGCTAATCCTACCTTGCTCTGAAAGAGATCAATATCAGCCTGTTTAGCAGTGCCTATATATAGTCCTAATTCAACTCCGACAGCGAATAGAGTTACCACTAGAGGCCTACTCGTTAGGCCGTATTTGGCTGCCATACTAGTGATATACGAGTCCTAGCAAAGCCATAGCTTCTTCAAATTTCGGTCTTAAATAATTCAAATATCCAGAAACCAACAGACATCTCTATGGTTGGTCAATTCCCAGTAGTCATATAGTTACCTCTCAATCTCTTGGGCAACTATGCGCTTAGATAGGTGGTTAGCAATAAGAATATCATCGACATAGAAGAATATAACTATTCCTTCTCTAACAAACACGCAAAGATCCTCAGGTAGACTTCTGAGGCCAAGTTTTGATAGCACAGAGAATACCTCTTACAGCCATAGCTTTGGTGATGCCCGGAGCCCATATAATGCCTTATCCAGTTTCCAACACATTAAATTCATACCAAAACCTTCTAGTATACGTGTGTAAACTAGCTTAGGCAGTTTACTATTCAGAAAGGCACTCACTGCATCTAGCTGTCTCAGGTCATAGTCAAATACAGCTACTAGTACGAATATCATCCTTACAGTTCGAGCAGCAAGAGTAGTAGCACACTTCTCCTCAGTTATTATCCTTTCTAGGTCTCCGCAAACACAGATATAAGCCTTATGCTTGACAATATATCCATCCTGATCGAATTTATAGGCAAATACCCAACAGAATAGTAGTATCTAGATAGAACAGTCATTCAGCTTAGATACAACTTCAAAAGTCTGCTTCTTCTCGAGTCCTTTGATTTCAATAGCTACAGCAGCAAGGAATACATCTCGATTCGGATACCTTAGCATCTCCTTCCAGCTATCAGATAGTGCTGGTAGGTCGTCCTGATACTATCAAACTGGCTTTCCCGCATACAGTGCTGCTAAGAATACTGCTAGCAGTGGCGGCGGCTCTGACTCTAAACAAGTAGCATATACATAGTCTCCTCTGCAAGTGCTCCGCCTAGCACGACTTCCTTCAACAATATTTGATAAGTCGATACCATCATCTCAAGGTCTTCGAACAATGTCAGATGCTGACTGCATATCTAGCTGTAACTAGCTCTCACTATCAGAGAGAGATTGACTCTATTAAGACTAGATTTCTTCTATTTCTTCAGTTCCATCCACCCCCTCAGTTAAAACAGAGTCGATATATAAGTGCTCCTCAGGTAAGGTGAGAGGCAGAGAAGAATATTCTTTATCTAGAAACCCTCTAGATACACGATCCTTTGCTGGCGTGACTAGGGTTAGTGATAGATATAGCATATGCTCAATAGCTTACTATTATATAGGTGCAGGCTCGTCCTAAGGTTGATCTGATTCAACATCCTCAGTATTATAGTTTTCGGCCGAAAAGTCAGCCTCTCGATGATATTCATCCACAGTATCTTAAGTATAGGCTTCAACAATCATATTATAACCTTTCTCTAGTAGTAATAGATCAGTAGCAGGTAATAGAAGAGAATAATCTTTCCAATACTGCATATCCGGTCTCCAGCAACGTGTTTCATCGAATACTGCATCTCTCACAACACAAACGCAGCCTGAGGCTGGCAACCAAACTTTCCAAATATTAGAAGCAACATATCCAACAAGAAAGCTAATCTCAGCACGCGGATAAAGCTTATTTTGACCATTCTTAACTTCAATCCAACAGTAGACAAGACTGCCATACATTCAAAGGCCTAATAGGTCAGTCTTTTTAACTCCACCAGGGTCAAATTAAGCTCACACCTCATCCCAGAGGATAATCCATCTCTTTTCATCCTATATATATATCGGTGTGCAATTCAACATCCAAACTGCCGCTATAACCATCTCTAGCCAGAGAGCGATAAGTAATTAGCTCTCAACAGCCAGTTTTCAAGCCATCACAGTGATCACACCCCCTGAGCGTTCAGCTAGTCTATTCATCTTAGGACTGTGTGTCACTGTGTGACGTAAAACAAAACCTTAGCCTTCAAGGAATCACTCTAGGTCATTCATAACTAATATCTCATTATCAGATTATAATACGATAATTAGGAGCTTCCACCAGCAGGTGGCAAGACCCAAGAAGAGCTTAATAGCCGTCCTACATTCAGATTTGAGCTCATACGTCATAATCTAGTGAAAGCGGACGCCCGACACATAGAAATATATCATCCAGCAATACCCATTATATACACCAGTGGGAAACGAAACAAGGTCATAATATACCTGCCCATATCGACCAAACAATCGACCAATTAGCCGTCGCGAAATTTAACATTGAACCTCTGCTTAGTGGCAGACTTCACAAGGCTCCTTATAAAAGTGAGCCTCTGCCTCTGTCTCTTCAGTTACAGTAGGATCCTTGATTTTTACACCTTACACCATCTGCTCAGCTTTTTTGATAGTGCTCGGATATATATATACTATTCTGCGATACCATACTTCCATTATAGCTTCGGAAATATTTGGCTTAGCAGAACGCTGTGTTGTTATTGCGAATTTAACATCTTTCAACGAATTAGATATCTCGAATATCCAGAGATTTGTCTCTATACAGAGAACAACTCTCGCGAATAGTATGCCTGTTGGATCTCGCAGACACTCATTATCTTTATCCCAGCGCATTCCTTTCTTGCGGATAAGGCTATACAATATCAGGTTGACGTAGAAATCTGGTGAAAACAAGCATCTAGTAACTTTAATGCTTTGCTTCTTACTAGTGACAGAATCGATACATAGAATAAGAGCTGTGCTACTTCCTAGAACTCGCGATTAGTGCTCTCCAGTTGAGATACTTGTTTTCTCGCTAGCGAATATAAGAAATGCGTTTCGATCATTACAGACATGAGTAGTTATACCCGTATCTAGTATCTAATAATCCTAGATGTTTCTTGTGCCAGTGCTTATCTGATATACAGCTTTTATAGTACTGATTAATAGGCTAGCTATTGCCTAGTCTGGCCGAGGTGGAAATTCATCAATACTGAACCTTGTAGCTGCGGCGGAGTTACTTGATATTGACTCAGTTTGTACTGTGGGTGTTATTAATGTTGTTGATGTTGTTAGGCTGTCACGTGATCCTATATTCATAGTACCAGCAGACATCTCAGCCAACTTCATATTAACAAAAGCCTTCTAATCTGGGTCTGACTTAAATACCTTATTAATCTTTGAACGTCTTATGCGATTCGTCGTCTAATTAGACGGCTTTTTAATCGACTGATTGATATCCCAGCACTCCCAGGGCTTGTGTCGCATCCTGCCACAAGGACAGTTACGTTCAGCTATCGATTATATCTTTAATACCTCAGCAGACTTCTTGACGGTGTTTAGCTTCGACGTGTCTGTAGGTGCTGCTTCTTCATTACCTTACCATGTGGAAAAGACAGTATTTAGACGAGAGCTTGATACTGGTGCAGTTTTTAACTGCTTCCACCAATTCCGGAAGTGCTCAACCACCGTTCGATTCTTATGGTGTTGTTTATTGACTAATATCTTGTCATACCAGATTGAATGCTAGTTTGCTGTAGCAGAGATATTTCCAGTGGCACACAAGAAGTGCTAATTAGGAATTATATTCACACTAACAGCAATTACTCGATCTCTCATCTGCTCCCACTCATTCGTCCATTGAACGATATCGATACCCTTCTTTGGTGGCGCTGGCCCATACGCATTCCACTGATTATGGAGGTTATACGCGTGAGTGAGGCCCATCGCGAATTTATCTTTGAGATATCGAAGCTGTTTATGAATCGATGAGTATCCATACAGCATTCGCATCAGAGTCTGGTCTACCGAGCTCTGTATACGGTCCTGCATGTTATTTAATGCAGTCTCCTGCTCCTTCCACTTAGAAAGCTTCATTCGATACACATCTATACGAAAAACACGCTCTGATTTATCCATGTCTTCCAGTTCTTCAAAGTCCAATTCATCAGGTTCCCTTACTGGCTCCTGACGCTCAGTATCAGCGAGGTCGGGGTCAATGATATTCCAGATACGGTGACGTCTGGCCACAGTCTGAATACTAGAATACCAGTAGTCCCAATCATTTGACGATCTCAGTTTAACGCCATGAGTGGCGGAGACAATCTTTGCTTCCATCTCAATACGAATCGGGTTGATACTGGAAAGGATGCCCAAACTCAGTGCTCTCGGAGGTTCTCAGGGGTAACCGGGGTCGGCTCGTGCGAACGATGCTGCAGTGACAGCGAAGCGGTGTATAGTATTCGAATGGCTTCAATTAGGCTCGATCCGGTCGATTCTATCGGCTTGCCGGGCTCATAACTGTTGGAGAGCTTATAGGCCGTAATTGTACCAACCAATAGGAGATATTAAACAAGTCTGAATTGATGTTTTGCCCATGACACGCAATTTATATGGGCACTAACAAATTACTAATCTAGTACGATACTTCACACGGTGTTGTGTACTCTCCGCCTACCTAGTAGGCTGTATAGACCCACACGAGGCCTGTCGTACTGACACTTAGCTAAGAGTCTTAGTCATGCTCGGGCGCATACAAATTTGTGTGTAGACGAGCATAACCAATACAGACAACAAGGTATCACGAATGCGTCCATATGATTGGGTTAAATAAGAGGTTCCGACACATGCGGAAGAGAGAAAAAACGACGCTACTGCGGTTATCCCAGACCAATGTTAAACAAGACATATCCATCCATAGAAAAATTTCCATCAATTGAATTCGGTTCCTACTCTTGACATCTATGAGCCTCCATAAGTATCCATTCAATTTTGCAGCGAAAAGGACTATCTTCTACCCTCTATACCCTTTTCGCGTGCTGAACTTCAATGGTCATACCCGAAGTTCGTAGCCGAGATACATAGTGGTCACCTAAGGTGGCAGGTGTCATTACACCACCCCCAAATTTATGTGCCCACGTACTTTCTTGCCAAAGGACAATTCTTGCTGCTTTTCCAAGAGCAGTAGCAGTAAAGACATAAGGGTCACTCTCACAGCGCATACGCATATATACCTTAGGTTGAGGTTTTGTACCAATGTCCGCCTCTGCGACACCTCGATACTCAAACCAATTGTGCTCTATCTTGCCCGGACCGGCGCCTTCTCCGGGTTGATACCAAAGTTTGGGTAAGATTCTTCTGACGAATGGTAGCAGAATCAGTGGTGCAACCATCATACCCCCCAAATGCCACAGAATCGCAGCCAAAGGTCCCCAGATTTTCAACCAGGCATGGAAATCGAAGTTGTGGCCGTACGAAGAGGTTGTAGGTTCTAGTAAACCCCAGGAACGATGAACGATCGCGCGGTCAACAGGACCCTGTGGCTGGTAAGCCATCCAGCCCATCGATCTGATCCACAAAATGCCAAAAACCTTAGTCCAAAGACTAGTTCTTCTCGGTTGCGTTGTTGGGGTTGGTCGCTTTGGGGACAGGGAGAAAGGGGCGTGAACATCATAAAGATGACGAAGGCTATGTAGCTCGAATGCTTGCAGAATGGAGGCTAGTGTGCCACCACTTATGCCGCCTTTAATGCTGTAGATACAAAGATCAACTCGACTAGTCTTCGCGCCTAAATGGCGAGATACGTAGTCCGTAGCAACCCAAGTCAATAGATCAGACGGGACGCAGTCAAAACCACAGCACGGAATCATCTGTTCATAATTAGCTTCAGAAGGGGTGAGATTTTTGGAAAAGATCCATACGATACTCCTGTTTCTTTTTGCTACTGTATCATACTGATCAATCATATCCTTCAGCCAGGCGGCTTCTCCATTGCTGTAAAATACTTAGCAAGTTAATCTTTGAAGTATGTAATTTGAAAGTATGTAATTTGATAGGTAGGCTTACCAGTCCAGATAATGTGTACCATTTCTAGCACATGCCGCGAATGTATGAGAGCCATAAAGTTGAAACGGGCCAACAGTTGTTATAATCAACCGTGTTCTCTTTGCCAAGCAATCGAGCTCATTCTCATTCAAGTTGGCGACTAGGATATCTAAGCAAGGAATTAATGATTATACGGATAATTTAAAGCTAGATGTTCACGAACCAGGTGGCAATCTAGACAGGTTTTGTACCTCCAGGGATTGAGCAAGCTCGTGGAGCTTGTCGGCGTTACGTCCAGCAATTGCCCACTTCAAATCAAGAGGCAAGGATTGGAAAATGTAGCGTGTTGTGAGCTTGCCAGTGTAGCCGGTTGCACCCAATATGATCAGGTCATATTCGCGTTGGGTGGACATTGTAGACATTTTGTAATGTCGAATTTCCTATAGACAGCCACGCTGGTTCTTTTTAAACAAGGAACTTAAGAACTATTTCTGTTATCTGGGGCCATCGTATGCACCGCCGACGGAGGAAAGGTTCCCCCGAGAGCTTGGATGACCCTCCATTTAAGGTTTACCACCCCACCTACCTGAATGACTTGGAAGAAGGGAAACTTCCAAGTGATAAGAATACCGGGCCGAGGAGACAGGTGAGACCCCACGTGCGACGGATTATTAGCTGAACTGATTCCGCTTTTGAGACCATTGAGAATGGCAAAATTTGGACTTCATCCTTTGCGACATCGTGACATCCCATCATTCTGCGAAATCAGAAAGCCCTGGAGATAGACTGTCTGGAAATGGTGAATTTGAGGTCCGCTTCTGCAAGAAGTATCTCGTCAGATCTACCAAGACCCCGACGCTGAGTTATGTCTAACACTTACAGTGTTTCTTCATACTCTCGTCAATCTTGCAAGATCGACACGACTCCAATCGTAATGTGAGTTCATACGTTAGTTGCCGAGGCAGGAAACTGGAATTGACAAGTCGTCATGGCGTTTACTCTTGTTTATGAAATGATTGGCGAAGTAGCAGGAAGAGTAGACTGAAAGGTAAAACCGTTCTGCCGAGGTTCATCGATACTCATCGAGGTATTGAGTCATACGTGCGGAGGGTTAATAAGTACAGACCGGGATGTCTGTTCACCCAACTCCGGACCGCTCTTATTCAAAATCTCTGTTGATCTGTGTAACGCGGTTCCCGCATCTTTATGAGTCTCATTCACGGTGTGGAATCAATCCCTTGAAATGGGCGGTTGAAATGAGTGACGATCTTTTGCAAGAATGGCTTCGCTCACTCTAGAGGAGGAAAGGCCTACTTAAATCATAACCATTACGTTTTTAAGTTAGGCTGCATCAGGCGAATATAACTTTTGAGTTATATTGTAGACCCTTTAAAGTTCGGACTGTCATCGTTTAATAAAGAAGACGTGTTAGGGTCGGCACCGATCTGAAGGAGATATTCCAGGGCTGCGACACAACCGCGCTCAACACTGCGCATAAGCCCGGGATGTAGGAATTCATTGCTGAAGCAGCCGCGTTCACGGGCCTGCGTGATGACCTTACACAGTAGATCGACATCGTCTGTTCCAGCCGCCCGAAGGAGGGCGAGATGTTGGCGGCCAGTGTTGATGTAGCTCTCGCTCTCGCTATCGCTTCCCATAATAAACTTTGCAACTCTTATGAAGATGTCACGGGATATCCAATGCTCGTGACAAAGGGGCGGTGTGATTTTGAAGCAATTTGTAGCCCGCTCCTGCTAACTAATTGTCACGATCCTTTGACGCGTTAGCCTCGTTTCAGCCGCACTAGTAAATAAATCCACTTCTCCATAAAGTATCGCCCTTTTCACTGTTTCTCAGTCCTTCCAGAATGTGCTACGTCATATCAACACTGCATTTTTGACCACTTCCGTGCCGTCTCTCCTCCAACCTCGTTCGTCCCTTCACGGTGGCATTCAGTCGTCTTGAGTACTACTTGGCCTACACGTGATTATTACAGTGGATGAGTATGTGAGAATACAACAAAATTCGCTATTTCCATCTGGTGGCTTGGAATTGATATTGACCGGCCATATGGACAAGAAAACAATGGACTTGTGTCCAGTGGACCGAACTGTACTATTGTTGAAGCTCTTCGAGCTGCCACTTCAGCGGCTTCTCAGCTGCCCTCACTGGTCCCACATCACCTCCAACCGCCCTTCGCTTTTTCCATTCATCTATATCACGCTGATCAACAAAGTTACCGTGCAGGCCGAGGCGTAGCTTGAATGGGAGACGAATCGCTGCAACTGGCCCAGCTGCTACGTTGAGAGCGTCCAAGATGACAATATCATTTCGAAGCTTATCAAGATGGTTGAAAAGAGCAATAATCCAACCTTCTCCCTCCGCGCCGCCTTCCTTTGGAATGAAGGTTGGTTCTTGAAAGGTTGCCCGTGGCCCAGCCCAGTATACGTCTTCTGTTCGATCGTTCCACGTGTAATGGCCAATGCAATTGAACAGCCCGCCAGCTGGCGATCCGCAGGCTGCTGCGTCATATTCCTTAGTAGGATCAATTCTGGCTTGCCAGAAATGGTTGTACGTCTTGCAAACATAACGATCGTCTATCCGGGAAAACTCTCCACTTGTATCCCACTGTACTGCTGGTTGTACTCTTGAGCCCGTAGGCGCCTGAGGGTCAAAGATCCATCGGCATGTCGGGCTCTGAAGTACATTTCTCTTGGCCAAGTCTGTATTAGGCGCATCCTCCGGAGGGAAGAAGAAGAAGACATTCCCATCGGCGACAGTCAGGTCAAAGACCACCTTTCCATCTTCATTCTCATAGCAACCTGCGACGTGGCCATGGAATGCTGACAACCTGTTAGCGCCAACGTCGTCCTGTCGTGAAGAATTTGCAACCTACCATTATCGGATCTCAGCCACACGATGTCTTCCTGCTTTCCTCCTCTCCTTGGTACAATTCCATACCACTGGTCTTCATTTGGATCCCACGCCCAGTGATTGCCACCGGCCTCCAAGCGGTCTGTGTTGCACTTTAATGGAGTCATCGGCAAAACGACATAGTTCTTGGAAATTCCACAATCGTGTATCATGCCGCAGAAGGGTGCCTTATACCAGGCCTCTTCAGTCTTCTTACCCTCCGCGCTGATGGTATAAACGACGATATCACAAGATCCGTCGTTGCCATTACCACCCGCTTCATATCCAAAACAAACCAATTCACCTGTCTCGGGATCAATTTTCGGATGGGCAGTGAATGTTGGTGATTGAATTTGGCCATCAAAATCGTATCGTCCGATTGTTTCCAGGGTCACAGGATCCATGGCATAGGGTGGACCATCCTCTTTGGTCGCCAACAGCATGCCTCTCCAGAAGATGATGTTTGTATTGGCCGCTGTCCTGATGACTCCCTTGACTGCTTCGCTATCGGTATAGGGATTGCGGTAGCGGCCAAAGAGACTCTTCTTCGCCGCATTTTCGGCAAGGTATCTATCTGTCTTTGCATATCGCTGCTTAAAGTCAGCGTTGCCTCCTTCGATACGAATGGCTGTGATGTTGCCGTCGCCATTGAAGTGGATGTCGTCTTCATATTGGGGCGGAAATCTGTGGTCAGGCTGGATACGGTAAAAGGTTCCGCTGATTTCGGGAGGAATGGCGCCGCCAATCTCGAGTTGGAAAATGTCGCCCTCGAAACGTGAGGGCCCATTCATACCTTGAAACGCACCAGTTTCGGGAAACTTAATGCGATCATCAAGCTTGCGCCCTCCGACATAGGCCGGCTTGACCAAAGCAGCTAGATCTTGAATATGCTCCATGGTGACCTCTTGGTGTAAATAGGCCGAGTCAAGCCGTTGATTGTCCTCGGCGGTGGAGGCAAGATGTATTGCCTTGTCGGTAGCATTCAGCCGACGCACTTCATGTCTGCTACTGCATGACAAAAGCAGCACATGTCGTCAACCTCCGATGATCGGAATCCAAGAATTGAGGAATTCGTCGAAATATGCCCGACCAGAACATGTCAGTCAAAATGGTCAGGTTTCCGGGATATTTGAACCCATCCCCTCGGTTCTCGGAACGATGATGCCGACAACATCAAGTTAGCAAATTCCTCATATATCGCACCAAAGCCTATAGACGCTCACGTAGAATTTACGTGCAACATTCAAAATTGAAAGCAGCTAAGTCCGCCAAAATGCTTGGAAAAGGAACAATCGCAGTGGAGGAGGCGGTCATCAGTCCTGACTCAGCTTGGCTGCTGAAAGAGGACTTAGCCAAGCTGAGCCCAGGGGATTTTACCGAGAAGTTCTTTGAGGAACACAAAGCGCGCCTTGAGGATATACACGGCAAGCGGATTAAGTCAATGGACAACGAGGGTGTCGAGTACATGCTGCTTTCCCTCACGGCGCCGGGCTGCCAAGGTATCCAAGAAAAAGGCCTTGCGGAAGCCACCGCACGAGAAACAAATGACTGGCTGGCAGCAGAGATTGCCAAGAATCCAGCTCGATTTGGAGGGCTGGCAGCTTTATCCATGCATGATCCGTCCCAAGCAGCTCACGAACTCGAGCGGGCCGTGAAGGAGTTGGGATTCTTTGGTGGCTTGGTCAATGATTTCCAAAGCACTGGTGACGGGACCGGTAAGGAGTATTTCGATACGAACAAGTATGATCCCTTCTGGAAGAAAGTGGAAGAGCTCGACGTACCCATCTACTTCCATCCTCGCTACACTATTGGGCCTGAGCTTGAGACTGGAACGAAATACGGAGATCGACCGCATCTTCTGGGTGCCGCAGTGCAATTTCATCTTGACTTATCATTCCACATCTACGCCATGTGCTCTTCAGGTAACATCAAAACTAGTCCTGTGCGATATGATCATATCTGAGCTTCTGATCAGGGATGTTCGACCGTTTCCCGGGTGTCAAGATTGTGGCTGGTCATCTTGGGGAGAAGTACTGCATGCGCACTTGTTGCTAAAAGCAATGCTAATATTCTTCAAGCATTCCGTTCAATCTTGTGAGAGCCTGCCACTGGTACAACAAACCCTCCAAAAGGAAGACGCGCCCGTCGAGGGAAGACTATCGCTACTACTTCCAGCACAACGTCTACATAACCACATCTGGAAACTTTAACACCAGGGGGCTCAAATACTGCATCGATGAGCTCGGGGTTGACAAGTGCTTGTATTCCATAGGTGAGTTGGCACATATCTCTCGTGATAGTCTTCTAAGGCTTTGCAGATACACCTTACGACCAGGTGGAGGTGGGTCAAGCCTGGTGGCGCACAGTGGAGTTGGGCGAGGGCCAGAAGGAACAAGTTGGAAGAACAAATGCTATAAAGCTGTTCAAACTACCGTTGGAGATCTAAATATGTATTTCCAAGGTTTATAACATATTAATATCATGATGTCATCAAGCCAAATTTGTAGGCATTAGGTTGGCGAAGCTTTGGGGAGTTGCAGAGCATTGTAGCCGCGGAGGAGTAAATTAGGAGGATAAAACTTAAAACTATAAAGGTTTGAACCAGAAGTAAGACTTGAAGTACGAGTGCATATTTTCCACCACGTCCATTGAGTATTTGAGCCGTTGATATCTGAATTCGATTGAAATATGTAGCTTAAACTTGGTTACGAACAGCGAAGGCGGGAAAGTACCAAATTGAAGTTAACCCTGTGAGGCTATTCAATCTATCACAATAAACATCATGTGTCTTTGTAACACACTGATTAAACCTTTTGGTTTCTATTATATTTTTGAATGCGACAACGGAAATGTCGCGGCTTCACAAACCAGACATTGTCAAGTTCCCACGACGGCGTTCCATTTTCTGGAACCAATTCGAAGTTTCGCAGAATCTGTGGTATAGCTTTGGACATCTCCATTAGACTTATGTTCTTACCAATACACATCCGTGGGCCCATTCCGAACTGTGAAGTGCGCATTAGCGGCATTCGATCACGTCTTGCGCTTGAAAGGTGTCACTTTAGACCAGCGCAGTGCCTTCGCTTTCGCTTACCGTCATAAAATAACTTTCCCGCTTTCTGACAATCTCAGACTCCTCCAGCCAACGTTCTGGTCGGAAGACATCAACATCGGACCCGAAGATGTCCGTGTTGTGGTGTGCCACCCAACTGTTGATTCCTACAATGGTCTATTTATGCGGGCAATATATTAGCACTCCAGCATGAGAAAGCAGAAAGACAATAATATTTGATACTTACCCCTTCCGGAAAGTACTGTCCTGCCAGGTTCTGGCCACCTTTGGGCACCACACGACCAAGTATCAAGCCCGTTGCCGGATGTAGGCGAAGAGCTTCCTTTATGACTGCCTGGAGATATGGCATCCGAGTAGATTCTCCGTATTTGACGGGATCAGATAGCAGACCTTGATCAATTCTTTCGTTTATCTCGTTCCTCAAGCGGCCAAGGGCATCTGGATATGTATACAAGAAGAAAAAGACGGCCGACAGAGATATCGAAGTAGTATCAGAGCCGGCGCCGATGTTTGTCGTGCAAGCTGAAGCTATCTCAGCTTTGTTAATCTTACTGGGATTTGCGGCTTGAACACGAATGAGTTTGGTGACAAAGTCGGCAGGCCCTGATTGACCGGCCTTAGAATCGTCCGACAAGAGCTTCTCGTATCGATTTTCCAATTTTGAGTGTGCGAACATACGGATGTTGATCAGTCCCGGTAAATTTTTGAATCGCATATAGAGAGGAAATATTATTTTGTGCCATTGTGCGTATATCCCAACCCGCACTGCATACTTCGTAAATTCGTCGATGGAAGCCATGACTGACTGTACGTCTTCGCCTTGGTCCAGAAAGCCGAATCTCTCTCCTACCTATAGAAGATATAAGCAAATTTAGTTCGAATATCAGCACTGTGGAATATGACATACAGTAATATTTCCGATCACGTCGAACGCATAGCATTGCATCCAGCGACAAAGGTCTATCGTGGTGCCCGAGTCCGCGAACTCTGAAAATCGCTGGTGAAGAATGACGGAACAATCATCAACAAAGGTCTCCATTTGCACTAAACTCGTCATGGTATATCCCGAGGCAACTTTTCGTCGTATTCCAGCGTGAAGAGTGGGATCTCGCTCGAAGAAGAGACCCGGAACTAAGCTCAGAGGACTGCCACTTGCTTCGTACCATGGCGACTAAGCAAAATGTAAGTTCAACGCTGCCCACCGGTTTACTTGGCAGCAGGAGAGTAATGATACCTTTATGAAGCCTTTGCCGCTGCCATATATGATTTTTGCTGACGCAGGATCATCAATGCTGTATTCGTTGGGAGCTATCCGTACTATAGGGCCTTGGTTGGGGTATCAGCAGCGTCGGGTATTGAAGGGTGAACATTACTTACCGTACATTTTGTGAAGTCCGACATTTTTGAAGGGAAATCGACTGATGACTGCCTCCCGTAAAAGCCATAGACTCGTAAATCTAGCCAAGAATGGTCCTGGTATGCGGAACAATGGGTGTGAGATTGCTTTATACAACGCCACCAGACAGATACCCGTCAGTCCGCAAAGGATAAGCAGCAACGGCAACGAACAATTCTCGGCCATTGCAGAGCATAAGACGCAAAATTGAAAGAATGATGATTCAATGGAAAATCGGTTGTGTGGGTGAGATGTGGGTGAGTGTGGCGAGGAACGGCCTCTTTAGGGAAGCCCTGGTTATGTCAACTTGGAATAAATTCCTCACGCTTAGACAAAAGCATTGGGTCTTCGGTCGGATCTATCATTCCGAATTCCTCGGGCCTCATATTGCCACTAATACTTCGTATTTTGAGGGCAATTGATTTGGCAAATTCAAGCCCGACTCTCGCTAGCCGCAAGCGAGGATACCGCATCTTAGATTTGGGGTAAGTGGAGATGCGTTGAGAGTTAGTAATTGATTCCTCACGATAAATGGATGTCATTTTGCAAGCTAATAGCCATAGAATCACCAAGATGTTTCAAATGAGATCATGGGAAAACGGACATTAAGTAAGGCGGACGATAGCGTTCAATGGACCACCTCAAGTATTTGCGTACAAGTAAACCAGTTTGTGTATGCGGCCAATGGAGCCAATATACCTTTTCAAGCCCCAGTCATACTTGTGGCAAGGAGAGGGATTGCAATAGCATAAGTGACGAGCCCTGGAGACCGGAATGGTTTGATGTTTTCAGAGCGCATTCTGAGAAGCGTAGGTTTGGATCGTGAATAGCAGCAAAACTCAGAGCTTGAGTATCCAATTGAATATTTGCAACTGATGACGGGCGTGATGGGAGCTCAGAACCATGAAATGTATGCACGCATGCGAATATCTAGAGAGAGAGAGAGGGCGTGCGCATAGCAATAGCAACAACGTCGATAGGCGATCTGGATGCCTGAGGCACAGATGCCTCAGCTACTGGCAAATAGGCTGCACAGTCCCCTCCTTAACTGCCGATATGGGTTCTGGTCACATTCACGCGGAGTCAGACCATGGCAAGTGTTCTCTAAGCCAAACTACCGGAATCGGTAACCAAGGTTCGCGTGCATGGGTCCGATCGTCTATAGTCCTTGCCAAGTATCGGCGCGATGAACCCGAGGTGGCAACTTGTCAGTTGCAGACGACGCTTGGCAAGGAACGAACCTTTCACTACGGTCTTCAACTAGGCTTAGACTATTCGCACGACAACATAGTTATACTCCCACAACACGTTATGCCTTTTTCAGAGCTGACAAGAAAGGGTACATTGCCTGCTGATCCCCATCGCCAGCATAACCCCCCAAAGAACTTCGCCAAAAAAGTTCACTCTATAAAAACAGGTCTAAGATTCAAGGCTTCAGAAGTTCCCATTAATACTTTTACTTACAGCCATGTAAATGTTCAAATCAGCTCATTTCCTCAATAGGATGTAGTAATTAATTGAAATTTTATTATAATATTTTGATTGAGCGCGAGTCGCGCAACTGGGAATTATCTTAGTCCTCGGGAAATCGGAAATGTATCTCTTCCTGGCTTATACTAAATAGGCATAGCGTTTTTGTTTGAGCAACTACGTTGTCGTGCGTAAAGCCTCAGCTTATAACTAAAACATGGAGAACCTTTCCCCACCCCCGCAAAGTTGCTCCCTTCCCCATGATACTGATTCTCTTAGTTTGTTCATTTAAGTTTTCGGAATCGAGGCCTCAACAGTGCGGAGAATTACTCTCTTCCCCGTCATTTAGATTTTTAGCGTATTATTAGCATAGCTCTGGAATGTGTAAGTAGGCAGGCACCTATATAGAACAGGGATCCAATGGCCACGCCCATTAAAATTTTGTCATCTCTCCTTAACGATATTCAAAAATCTTTATAATCGCCAAATATGAATGAATTCACATCTTCTTTCAAAAGGATTTTCGGCAATGTTTGGAGAGAGAAGCGAATCTTTGCCATATCTTTTGGCATAGCCTTCGCGCAGTTCCAGTATGGCTTCGACTCTTCTGCAGTTTCAGGCTTCCAGAGCATGGTTGGATTTCTGAAGATCTTTGGCTATGAGGATGTGAGACGCCGCAACTCGATATTTGCAAGCTTCAAGAAACGCAGCTGACCTCAGTCTTGGTAAAAAGCCAACCGAATCGATTGGATACAACATCCAGACCACCCCACATACCCTAATCCAGAGCTTGATGCAGGTTGGCGGGCTGCTGACTTCCATCTTCATCTTCACACTAGGCTCGGGCATCAGTCGCCGCCTGGGCCTGTGGATTGCCTCGGCATTTAGTTTGATTGCTGTATCCGTTCAGATTGGGACCACAAGCTTCGCAGGTCTATACATCGGCCGCTTGCTTCTGGGTGTATCCAATGGTTTTTATCTCACTTACTCTGTGACATATATGGGCGAGATAGCTCCGACATCCATCCGTGGCGCACTCATCGGCCTAGTAACGTTCCAAACGTCTTTCGGCGCTCTCGTGGGTATTCTTGTCGATAACTATACCGAGACTTATTCCAATCGGCTGTCGTATCAAGTACCTTTGGCCGTCATGTACGCTATTCCGGCGATGCTATCGGCTGCCCTGATATTTCTTCGCGACACCCCCAGATACTACATTTCAATCGGCCGTGAAGATCTGGCTTCGGCCTCCATCCGACAAACACGTGGCATTGAGGATGAGTCCCAAGTTCGGAATGAGGTTACAGAAATTCATGCTGAATGGACTGCCGAGCGTGAACTGCACCAGAACGTACATTTCAGGGACGCCTTCCGGGGCTCCGATCTTCGACGGACGATGATCACAATCGGTACGGCCACCGCACAAACAGCTACGGGAATCATCTTCATGTCCAGCTTTTCGGTCTACTTCTTTGTTCAGGCCGATATTGGAGAGCCCTTCAAGTGGGTGATGATCAGCCTTGCTATCGCAATCACTGGCAACCTGGCAGCCTTTCCCGCCATGCGCTGGGCAAACTTTCGTCCCATGTTGGTCATTGGCTCACTTGTGAGCGGAGCTTCCATGCTGGCTATGGGAATTATTTACACTGTGTCGCCCGTTGGCTCTCCCTATGCAGGAAAGGCCCTCGTCGGCCTCAGTATTCTTTTCACTTGGGTCTACGGGTTTGCCCAGGGCCCTGTGCTGTGGGCCATACAAACAGAGATCCCGGCGCAGCGACTGCGCTCGCAGACGGTTGGTTTAGCGCAAGGTTGTAACTTCATTTTCGCATGGCTGTGCACGTACTGTACGCCTTACTTTGTCAACCCGGATTCTCTGGGTTGGGGCCCGAAATACTGCTACATCTGGGCTGGCAGTAATTTCATGCTTGCCTTCTGGGTTTTCCTATTTGTACCCGAGACCCGAGGTAGAAGTATGAGACAGATTGATGAGACTTTTTCAAGCAATATTTCGGCGTTCAAGAGTTCAAGGTCTATTTCGGCCAATGGCCTTGCCAATAGGGATGAAATGATCGGGGCAGATCTGGGAAGGGAAAGTGATGTTTTTGAACTTGAGCATGCGACCGAAAAATGATTAAAGTGACAGGGCAAATGGATCAGATATGTCAGACTTCGCATTGCATTTCTCTCACGGTGCTTTATGTTATTGAGAATCTCGCTGCTCAGGTGGTCTGCCCGGAAAATTGGATTCTGGAGTAAGGCCGCATATAACGAATAATGATCGGTCAAGCACTCTACATAGTTATTCATTCGAGAAATGTCACGCGGAATTCTTAGCTTGTGCATCCTTCAATATATCTAATTCACAAAATCATGCTTCTTCAAACTTCATCAGAACGCTCTTCGTCTCGAGGTAATTTTCAATACCAATCGTCCAACCTTCACGACCAATGCCACTAGCCTTGTACCCACCGAATGGCATGTCTCGCGCTCCTGCTGGACTGGTGCAATTCACTCCAACTGTCCCCGCTTCCAGAGCTTGCGCCATGCGCAAAGCCCTGTCAACGTTCTTAGTGTATACAGAGGCGTAGAGTCCAAAGTCGGTGTTGTTTGCCTTTTTGATAACTTCATCTTCTGTCTTGAAGGTGTTGATGTTTACCACTGGACCAAATATCTCCTCCTTCATGATCTTTGCGTCCTCGGGAGTTTCAGTGAATATGGTAGGGTTGACAAAGTACCCCTTCGCGGAACTCACCGGGTCAGCGCCAAGAATGAGTGAGCCGGATTCTTTACCGGCTTCGATGTAGGCTTTGACATTGTTGTATTGAATCTCGTCTGCTTGAGGACCGTGGTTCGTATCTTGAAGGGTAGGATCTCCTGCCTTCACTGCTTGGAACTTCCTCCTGAAGGTCTCGATAAATTGCGGCGCTATCGATTCCTGGACATATATTCTTGAATTAGCCATACAGACTTGGCCGCTGTTCCATTGGATGCTGTGCTGGGTCTCGGCAGCGGCCTTCTCAATGTCTGCATCCTCGAAAATTACAGCTGGTGTCTTGCCTCCCAGCTCGAGGATGACATTTTTGAGATTAGATTTTGCCGCAGCAATTTGAATTGCCCGCCCGGTCCTTCCGGAGCCGGTAAATGTGAGAAGGCGGACATTCATGTGAGAAGAAAGCAAAGCTCCCGAAATTTGCCCATGCCCCGAAATAATATTCACCACGCCAGGTGGAAAGCCGGCCTTTTCGACCAAACTTGCGATCTTGGCTGACTATGGATCATTAGCTGTGGGTCACTTTTCAGGACTGAGTAGTCCATCTCAGAATGCGAACCTTACAGTCAATGGAGCCTTTTCGCTGCTCTTGATCACGACAGTATTTCCCGCCATCAAGGCTGGAGCAGATTTATTGGCGAGAAAAAGGATTGGGACATTCCAAGGAATTATGGCGGCAACCACTCCGTATGGCTGACGTAGTGTCAAGTTGACATGGCCTGGGGTGTTCAGGCTGGACGTGCCCAGGGCCTGGTATCCAGACTCGGCATAATGGCCAAATGTAGCGGAAGATGCGAAAGCATCAAAGTACCCAGAGACTGGCCTGCCCATCGATATGGCCTCGAGGTAGGCTAGCTCGGAGTGGGCCTCCAGAATCAGGACAGACAGCTTCTTCAGATAGCCGCCACGTGCTTCTGGTGAAAGAGCAGCCCAAGTCGGAAAGGCTGCTTTGGCTGCGGCAACAGCTGCATTCGTGTCCTGCTCGGTAGCCTCATATACTGGAACAGATAGATCAGCTTTTACGTCGAATGGTGGGATCTCGAAGTCCATCTGGAGTGAAGGTTCCCATTTGGCTTACCTTCGGCAACTGGCTTCAGCGTAGCTGGAGACTTGAGTGTGAATGTCTGCTTATCTGAAGATTCCCTGAACTGTTCTCAACTTTAGCCATCATTCACAATGTTGTATGGGTAAGACGTACCTCTCCATTGATGAAGAGACGGGTCTCAATCGAGGCTGGGGGTACAAACGACATTTTCATAGGAGATATGGGCTCGTGGGTATCTCAAATTTGGTGTAAAATATTCTTCCTTTAACAGCTGATACTCTTTCCATTCTCCTGTCGCGTCCAGAGTTGATTTTGTACTGTTGTGGCTGATGCCTCAGGCACATAATCGACTATCCCTTCTTGCCACGCACCCCCTTTCTCCTAGTCATTCGCATGCATACAACACATTTCATGGTCCTGAGCTTGCGTCACGCACAAATGTTTCCGTCCTCTCCATACACTTGGATTCCGAGTTTTTCCAGCCCGTGCTTGAAGAGAGGGGTCATTCGGAAGCAAGTTAGATTAGCTTGGAGCCATTTCGGGACTATGGCTCCGATGGGACCGCATTGATCCCCTGAGACTGTATGCGTCGCGCTCAAGGATGGAAGAACTGATTTCAATTTAGCTGACGTTGAATAGCCCCGCATTTCCCGACGGCGATGCTAATTTCAATCATTGGCTTATGTAGTCGGCTCCTCAAAGTTGGTTGGTTGTATAAAGCGGTTCAAGACACTCGTCCCGCTCTGCTGAGGAACACTTCTTACAAATCTCATTGCCAATACGCAGACCTGTGAATCTCGGTATCAGCAGAAGACACCAATTCGAAAGCATGACTGGCCAGGACTCTACCCCTGACATCGCTCAGCTGCTGCGAACAGTCGAGGATCTTCGATCCAGCGTCGACAAGCTCACGCGTAAGTGTAAAATCCCACAGCCTGTCCCCCTCCGCCGCGTTCCCGCCATTATTTTTCTTAATTCAAAGACAGATGAATCCGAAATCAAGAAGCTTCATCACAAGTATGGATACTACTTAGACAAATGCTTGTATCAAGAGGTGAGTCGGCACCCTGCTTCTTCATATTCGCTTTGCTAAAGCCATCTCGATTTAGGTCACCGAATTGTTCTCCAACCATCCTGAAACCTATGTCCAGTTTCTCAATGGCCGCTTCAATGGCAAGCAATCCATTGAACGGCTTTACGTCGGCCGCTTCGCCAAGCACTTTGTTGCTGGCCGCAATGGCCCGATCGAGGGATGGCTCCTGGATCACCTCATGGCCCAGGATATTGTGGACTTCCAGCCGGGTTCCAATCGCGCCAAAGCCCGCTTTCGCACCCTGATGAGTGCGGGAACTCACGAGTCAATGTCCCAAGACTACCCAGGAGGGCATCGCCAATGGTGGGAGGGCGGTGTTTACGAGAATGAATACATTAGGGAGGATGGCGTGTGGAAAATTTTCCGCCTGAGGTACTGGCCCTTCTGGCACGGCGCATTTTCGAAGGGATGGCAGCACTGCAATAACTTTGTTCCATTGTACAAGGAAACCTACCCAGCACTTGAATGGGGCCCTGACGAGCTTTTAGAAGATGAGCGACTCTGGCCAGACACGAGAGTGGTGCCATTCCACTATCTGCACCCGGTGTCGGGTAAGGATGTCACGGAGTCGAGCCTCAAGGCGCCAAAATGGCGTGGCGACGAGGCGGAGGCATTGCCAGCGAGGAAAATCACGGATTGGGACATGTAGCTACCAGGCCAGTCTGCCGAAGAGCAATGATGAATTTCGAAACTTCCGCCGCTGCGAGGCCCACGTTGTACATACAACTTAAACAGGGCTAGACCCCATGCAAACTACTCCTCCCATTGAAGCCTATTTATTCCTCATGTGTCAAACAGATGCTGTCTAGAACGTAGCGATAGTTAGGCGTGGAGATGTGGAGCCTGAGGCACCACATCAGGTAGTCACATCGCCTTCATGGCCGCGCTATCTCTTAGTTTCCTACTCATTCCCATGCAAGCACCACACTTCATGGTCCTGATCTTCCATCACCTCTGTCAATAGGTGAGCTTAGGCGTTTGACAATGCTGCAGGCCCCACCATGTCGCCCAGTCAAACAGGGGCGGATATGATTTGTTGGGTCGTCACCTCCGGGGAACCCCTCAATGTACCATCCGTAGAATGTGGGGTACTCCAGCGTACTAAGCCGTAAACTGCTAGACCTGTGTCATTCGAGACGAACAGCGAAGCCTCCGGGTATAAAGGGCTTGACCCTAGCTTCCTCTCCTTTCTAGGATCTTTTGTCCGTATAACATTGTGTACCTCGAGATCAACCAACCGCCTACCGATATACTTACTTGCTACTATGGCAGATGCTTCTAGCAAGCCAGTACGCAGGGGTCGTACGGCCATGAGCTGTGATCGATGCAAGAGCAGGAAAACAAAGGTAGCTCGGCCGCGTTATCCCAAGTCCAGTTTTCCTGCTGACAGTCAATGCGTGCATCAGTGCAAGAATCCAGGTATTTTTCTCTCCACGCATATTCTCTATTTCTGCTTCCTTCCTGACAAGTGTCATAGTGCCTGGGCCATGCGAATATTGCAATAATATCGGCGTCATCTGCCAGATTAGCACCGAGAGCCGACGCCCAAAACCGTTCTATTTCGTTTCCAACGAAGAGTATCGCCATATGCAGAAGATTCTAAGCTATTATTACCCTGAGACCGAACTTGATGTTCCGACGCTGCGGGCCATTGCATCACAGTGTGCCAGTAACCAGCCTCTGCCCCTCCCGCCCCCGTCTGAATTTCCAGATGCCCATACCAAGATGGTTCCCGGAACTGTGCACAAGAGCACGTTCATGAGCGAAATACCTCCTCAAAGCGAAGATGATTCTTCCTTGCAAGCAATCGTACAGCTCCACAAAGAGTACGGCTGCATGTTGGCTGACGCAAACGGCGAGTATCGTAAGCATTTTGGATTGGAAAGGTCACGAAGCAGGCGCTAATGGATTCCAGGCTACATTGGAGCGGACTCTGGTGTTAGTTTCAACAGTGCAGTCCGAGACATGAAGAGCCCAGATGGACCTATCCGAGGCGGCGAGCGTGTCATCATTTCTCCTTTGCGAAAGGTCACTCTCCCGAAGCCCGTGCCTAAACTTCGCCGCAGCGGTCCTTTTGGACAAAAAATACAACTGCCGCCAAAAAGTGTATGTATGCGATATGTGTCAAGGTATTTTGAAGAATTTCACTCCATATACTGGCTTTATTCGTCTGAACAATTCCACACGCGTCTAGAAGCAACATATGCTGATCAGGAAACTCCCTGCACCTTCTCTTGGATGTGCTCATTGTATTGCATTTTTTCTATCGGCGGGCTGAGCGACTCACCTTCTGACCGGGCAACCGGAGGGATCGGCGGAGAAGACTACCTGGACATGGCAAAAGCTTTACTCTCCGACGTATGCGATGAAGCGAGCCTTGACAGTCTAAGGGGATTGATTCTACTTGTGAGTACTTGAAGTCCTCCTTGGCGCTTTTTGGTATGACGGGGGTCCTGATGACAATTTCAGGCCCTTGCTTCGCAAGCCCACGCTTTTTTGAACTCGGCCTACCTCTATGCTGGAATTGCTGTCCGAATAGCATGTTCCCTTGGTCTACATCTCGATAAATACCTTACTCCCCATCCTGTCGAGAAGCAGCACGCACGTAGATTATGGTGGTCCTTGGACATATTTGATCAGGACGTTGCACACAGAGTTGGGAAGCCTTCAATGATTGGAAGCCTCGAAAATGTTCCTTGCAAACCAGTAATGCCTTCGGAAGAGGTGTGTACAGCTACTGACTGTGTAGAAGCGTATTTCGAAGCTAAACTGAACTCAGATACTCAATCCTGGCCCCCATACCCCTGCCGGGTATCTTGAGCTCGCTTCATCGCTCACACAGCTTACCAAGGCTATGCGTCACAACCTGTACATTGGACCTCTTGAAGGTGGAAAGAGGTTGACTTTACATGCATTCACCACTATGCTAGATTTGCTGCGGGAATGGCATACTGGCGTGCCGTCGTATCTGCAATACGATGCGCCCGCTCCTCCGTTACATAGGAGACCTCTGTGCTTTCTGCATCTGCGATACTGGAACCTGGTCATACTCTCTAGCCGGCCATTCCTGCTCTGTAGCCTTTTGCGTCGAGAGCAACTACAACAGAACTCAAATTCCCGATCCTTCGAGGAATTCAGTGATATATGTATTGGTGCTGCCGGACAGTCCTTAGTCATACTGCAGAAGATGATGGACGAGCATACACTTTCCAGCCTATTGATCTCTGACTTTTATTTCGTCCTTGATCTCATTCAAATATTGCTGGTCGCATTCGCACTTCGAGGCTCCCAAGGTTTCCTTCATCAAGCCAGTGAGTGCTTACAGGTGCTCAAGTCTATGAGCTCATCAGGTTACTGCCAGCGAATGTTCCCTGAAACATTGAACGAACTCCGGGAATGGGGTGTTTTAAGTGGGCCCTCAGACAGCTCCAGCACCCTGCAGAATCAAGACGTCTCAAATGTTGAGATGGACCCAGATAACGGGCTTTATGAAGCGTATGTAATCCTCCCTCAACGATTCTCTCGATGAGGACTTGACTTTTTCAATATTACGGTGGCTTGTGTCCATTGGCACCTGACTTTGCTAATTATACCGGTAGAATTTTCAACCTTGGCGACCTTACAGAGGGCGACATTGCCTCTGCTGATTTCGGATATATGGTTGGCGAGAACGACGATTTACTCATGCAGCAGATGCTTGAATTCTGAGTGTTCAACAAGCGGCAGAGAAGTATATTTGAGAAAAAGGGGGAAATGAAACTTAAACCTGTAGTATCGCCAGGTTTACAACTTTCTTCGGGGCGGTTACCAGCCTTCTCGCTGTTGTTATGGATCATGCTGGAGTTTGGCCCGTTGCTCAAGGTTATGTGCCGTCTCATCTATACCACTAAACGTCCTACAATTTAAAAAAGGACAGTTGACTTCCTGGCGGGTTCTGGGGTAATCCGCCAAAAATATGAGCCTCTTCCATGGACACCTTACTCAACGCCCAGGTGTACTCTTAAGCACTCGAGGGGGAAAAGTGGCTCTTGATGAAAGATCTAGGAATATGTTGGCTGGGATTGTGGGTCCTTTAAGTACTACATGTCAATAAACATATGGAGTCAAGAGTCCAATGACCATTTAGCTTTGTCCTATACCACCACGTCAATAAAAGTATTATATAATCGAGACTGCCACACACAGATGCCAGGGAAGCAACAGGGTTAACCATCGTTCAGGTTTATGGGCAAACTGAACTCATGTACAGAGACGCAGCACACACAATTAATTGACTAGTATATCCAACATCATCGAGAATGCTCCTTTCATCACAGGCCATTTTGTGACGTATTGATCATAAATATTGATTCAGAACGCCCGGTCACTTCAAGGTTGGGCCAAACCTGGTTCTTGCCGGTGCTCGATTCTCTCACGGACCCGATGGGAGAAATCCATCCAAGTGTGGTGGGTGACCACATGCGAATCCCTGCTGCTGTATTTTGTTGGGCTTTTTGCTGCGTTCTATTTTTGTCCTCTATTATGTGCTTGTTGTCAAGGTGATAATCGCGCTTCGTTTGGTCCCTGACGCGACCTATCCCATCCTGCGACCGACCTTAGGCAGGGGGTCAATCGATAAGGAGCAAAGCCCTAATCGTGAAGCCCTGATTTCCTTTACTGGTAATTTGACGTGTCGCGCCGGACACGTCTGGGAACCTTCTTCGTACCCTCTATCCCCTTTTCCAGTGTCTGCTCTGGTTTCTGTGCACGTCTCATCAGCAACAATGCCTGGCCTGCAGGATCTTCCGCTGAACTACTCAAACAAATCCTGACTTCCTTCGTCCCGCGTGTGTCACCTCAGTGGGAGATCTGGCATGAATTCCGCACGGGGCAGTTGAAACCGAGCCCCAGTGATGAAGATGAAGATGACGATGAGTATGACGAAGAAAGCCTCGACTCACTATACAATATCTGTCTAGTGTCGAAGAAGTTTCGCGATATTGCTCAACCTCTTCTATTTTCGAACTTCGTCGATGAGGGTGCTCTTGGTAGCATTTCGGAGACTGTCCGTTTCGCATACTGCCTCTATCGGTATCCACAGCTCGGTCAATTCGTTCAGGAGATCACTATGGGGAACCCGCTTATATTTGATTCTGAACCAGCAGAAGAAGACGATTTCGAATTATCAGAAGCAGAAATCCAGCTCTACACAGCACCAATCAAAGCTCTTGGCCTTGGCACCGAGGAAGAGAAATGGATTTCTGCTCTTAAAAACCGCGACATCCTTCTTTTCGCCGCTTTGATCGTCAATAAAACTCCCAATGTTCGTCGCCTGGTTCTGCCGGGCACCATATCATCCGTGAACCCTTTCCCAGAGCTCTTCCGACAAAACCCTTCATTTCTTCGCAGGCTTGAAAAGCTCGGCCTGGCAGGCCTGAAGGAATCTGAAGGCTACGAGAACGCTTCTTATCACGGGTTTTTCGCCCTGCCTAGCCTGAAAATTGTCATGTTTGATAATGGTGATCTTCAGAAAAGGACATGTCCATCAACATGGGAACCTCGGACATTCAACATAGAGGAACTCCTTTTCTGCGATTCCGTGGTTGATGCTGTGTCCCTCGGTAGACTCATAGGTGCATGTAAGAACCTAAAGGCGTTCTTGCTCGACAACTTTAAAGCTCACCAAGAATGGGTTGACCATCCAAACGGAGGATCGCTGTTCAACGCTGCGGATGCCCATCAAGCTCTCTTGGCGCATAAAGACACACTCGAGTATATCCCCCGCGCCCCCCCCCGGGGGGGGGGGCCCGCCCCGCCGCGTGATCTGCAGGATTGGCAGCGGTTCCTTTCTAGCCGTGCCAAAATGGGATCTCTGCGCGAATTTTCGGTGCTTCACGACATTCGTCTTCAACAAGCGATAGTCTCAGTCCACCCTCAATTTCCACCGGCACTCAAAAGACTGTTTACTACGGACTGCAACTCTTCTGTCATCAATCTAGTCAAGAATATTGCGAAGGATACCAAGAGGGGTTTGTACCCAGACTTTAACGAGTTCAGGATGCTTGCTGTTGATATCACACAACCCATCCAGCTACCTGGCCAGAGAATTCCAGAAGGCAAAACGCCAGCGCAAGCTCATCAGGCTCTTGTAGATCTATTCAAAGGCACCAAGGTAGATTTTCTCATTGGGCCCTTCGATATGCCTAGTATGGATGAGCTCATGAATGGCTATGAGGAGGATGATGAATTTGATGATGACATGGCCTATGATTCAGAGGGATACGAAATTGAAGATCCAATCATGGATGCATTGAGGGGTATGCGTTTGGGCGACGCTGGAAGCGGTGGACATGGAGGCGGTCCCAACGGCCCTATGCCTCCAGGACTTCTCGAATATTTCATGCAACGCGCTATGCAGGACCCTGACTTCGCACACTTGCATCCACCTTCAGGGAGAAATCGGTGAGCACTGTCGGAAACTCGGAATGAACGGATCAATAGCATCATCTTGTCAAGAACACCCTGGGAATAATTGTAGCTTGGGCTCCGATCAAACATCCTCGATTCGTGGCTTACATGTACCTCTTTTCTTATAAAAGGTGGTAGTTTGTTGCCATAACCTGTGATGATTTCTGGGACATTTTCATTTGATCTCTTTGAAAAAGCCTTGACTATAAATCTGGGCGACTCCCAACCGGATTGGTTCTTTTTGAGTCCCCCAAGTAGATAAGCGGTTCGTGGCGATGGTGGGTGCCAGTTGCAACTATGCTATATCAAGGCTATGGGGGTGAATAGGATGTTAAACGGGTCCAGCCAGGTCAATTTATTTCAAGTAGCTAACTCAACCTAGACTCAACCTAAATATTTATAGACATATAGCTAACGACATCATATGTACCCATCAAGAAAGCAAACTGTTCTTTGCTATCAGATCCAGTCGAGAGACTTCCAATAGTCCTGAATCGGCGCCGGGCCAAAGTTAATTATGTCCGCAGCGGAAGCAATAACTTCAAGCTTGACATATTTGTCTCCTCTGAAAAAGTAGGTCAAGCCCCTCTCATCCTGAGGCACAGGGAGCGTCGCATCGACAGAGTCAAATCCGGCGGCAGTCAAGGCTGGCCACTCGACTGAAATCTTTGCTGGGTCATACACGATTTTGTGTGTATTCACGTTTATCTTGACGTAGTTGGTGCCTCGGAAGATGTATGCTTCACTGGGCTTTTTGGGAACGGGCATTGCAGCATCAATTGTGTCATACCCGGTCGATGCCAAAGCCTTGAATTTTTCAGCAATGAGCCAAGGTCCACCGACCACGGTATCATCATTTGACTCAGGGACAACTTTGATTTGAGCAACTTTGCTGCCGTGGAAAACGAACATCTCGTCTGGGCTGTCTTCGACGGGCAAGAATGGCATCGACTGTGCCAAACCCAATGGAAACAAGAGATGGCCAGCGCTCGGAAATCTTGTCGGGGCCCCAGCTAATCATGTCATCATTTGTTGCGGGTGAAAACTTGATACGAGCGTAGCGACGACCTCCAAAGAAGTACGTCTGCTTGAAGGTAGGATGCCAATAAGCTGCGTCGACCATGTTGAAGAGCTGCAAAGAGGAGAATGATATCTTTAAAATCTCAATCTGAAATATTAATGCGGATAGATCAACTACAAGGTGGAAAAAATGGTGAGCTTTATACCTGGTTTTGAATGCTACCAGCCGTGTGACCTCATGGTCTGCATACTGAGCTTTTCCGGATTACCTATGGTCAATCAAGAATAATTCGTATCTGCATAGGGACTACCATAGTATCCAGGGGTTGGAGCATACTGCGAGTCATATTCCCATGGTCCATGCTCTTGAGGGGGGTTGACATGATATGGACTTTGTGTCATATCTACAGGATTACTGTATAGTTCTTGGAAGGCCCATGTCAGTATCTTGGGGAGCCCAGCTTTATGTACATCGGCAGCGAATAAACATCACAGCCGATGAATCAAGTATGGGGAAAAATGAGTATCTTCGCCTACCAGGCTTATTTCACTGTGAAGCCACCGCAGCCTCCCGATGAAGGTTAAATGAGAGTGGGCGAAGGCTGCGTGTGACAAGAACACCTAGTCAGTGAAGAGAAAGAGGAGGAAAATCCAACAATCAAGCAAGAACCTCTGTTTGATTTGTTTGTATCCTAGTGTCTTGGTAGAAACTGATGGAACTTCTGTTAGTTTCTACCTCTTATTACAGTACTGGAACAATGACTCATTCTCGTTACCAGCGGATACCATTACAGCCCTACAGGGACCTTCCCGGAGGCGCTAAAATCAGACTAGCCTATTTCAAGTTAGGGTTTGGGAATGAATGTCAAAGAGTTCGTGGTAAATCTGTTTTCGACTATTACTGTAAAGCTAGTGTATTTACTACCTTACTCTCCGGACTTGAATCCTATCGAGGAGTTCTGCTTTACATGTAATCTGATCGAAGTAGTAAAGAATGATATCAACTGTGAATCAACGGTTGCCGTGAACAACATTCGCTCACATATTTCTTTCGCCCTCACAAAGCAAACGAGGTGGTGTCTAAGTGAACCCACAGGATGTTTGCTTGTCTATTGGCGTGACTATCGCAATTACGGAGTCTCCGTATTATGCGACGCTGACCGGGAATCAGTTGAGACAGACCCGGAATTTGAATCGGCCATGCGCTGGCAATTCGAGTTAGAGACCCAGTGCGGTGACCACTCTCATGACCCAGCATTGCAGGCGATGCTGGAGGACCAGAAGCGCCAAGTCCACAATCTGCGCCGGCGTCTGCAGGAACAATGTCGGAAAGAAATACGCCGTGACTTCAGTCGGGAACAGGCGGTGATTGACATTGAAAGACAGCTGACCGGTGGAGCTGTCAGTGATGAGCCGCGCGAGAGGTATTACAGAAGGAATTCGTAATGCCATCGGAGCAGATTCTTATCGTGGAGACATTTTTACTTGGCCCACCACCGGTTCATTCGAAGAAGAGTGGATACGGCGCAACAAAGCCATTGCTGCAGGAATACAATATTGCGGCTTTCAGGACGACGGAAGCGCGCTGCGCCGTCCGACGATGACGATTTAGTTCCCTCTCCGCCAGCTCGAAAGATAAAACCTGATTTACCGCCGAGTACGTCGTCGGAGAATGGACGTACCACTGGCGGGAATCATATCCCGAATGCGGAGCAAACATTCGCATGCTTCCAATGCCCCAAGACATACTCCGACTATAATGGAGTTGACAGGCATTTCAGGACATCCCATTTGACGGACCGGATATGTAGATTTTGCGACTGTAATAAACGCTCTTGTGTAAGCACGCTTCAAGTCCAGAAACTGGCTGGAATTTGGTAAGACAAAGTCCAGCCAATGATAAGTAGAAAACAAGAAAAAATTCTGAGGTAGGTACACAGGTATCCTATCTATCTTGCTAGTGGAACAGAACCGTGGGACCTGCCGCGGCCAAACAAGCGCTAGAAGTGAGCTATTTCAAAAGAATTCCATTTCAGTCGAACATTTTACACCCATTTCGCATGAAATTCCAGTTGCAGATATTTTCAGTGAATTCAACAGAGTTTTTGTCGACCTGGGCATGGATTTACCCCAAGAACTAGAGATCTTCGGGAGAGACCACTGATTTACATATATACCGGATAATGTCTGGCAATTCTTAGCTTTCTCTTTCCGTTTTAGTGCTCAGCCCCTCGCCGCTTTTGCTCCTTGAGTAGAATTAAGCACGCCTCTGACTGGCCTGAGCTGATCAGTGATTATCATGTAATAACCTGATCGCTCACTGAGCCTGATCGAAGCACCCTAATTTGTTTAGTGAGCCTGTCCTGAGCACTATAATCTGATCACTCATCCTGACCTGATTAATCTTAGATTACTTACTAAGCCTCTATAATCTAAGTAAGTGAGCTTAATAAAATATAACAGACTAGTTTGACCACTGTGTACGAGTAAGTATTATAAAGTTACTACTAACTAGCGATCTTTCTCTTTATAAACAGAATATACCTAATGTAGTGGGGAAATAGGCGATGAGTATATGGAAGCCTGATATTTGAGGCTTCTACAAGTTAGATAACGTAACCGGTAAGCGACCCGCCCATGTAAGCCAGCCGCCCACCCCAAAACACCATACTAAATGCCATATATACTAGTCTCATATCTCAACAACCACGCTTTCATTTTCTTTTGTTGTTTAGTGATAATAATTTATAACACTCCCCAACGCTATATATCAAGCTTAAGGAAATCGATAGGCTAAATCATCAGGGTACTGAAAATTACGTTTTCGTGAGCCAGAAATATATATATCTTAAGAATAAAGCTATAGAGATCATCTAAACTTCCTCCAGAGCCTAGATACCATCTAAAAAGATACCATGCTACAGGAAGAATTCCCTACAGACCACCGTTGTTGAGATATCAAATTGTAATTTGTCCCATTTAGTATGGTGTTTTGGGGTGGGCGGCTGGCTTACATGGGCGGGTCGCTTACCGAATACGTTAGTACTCGTTCGTCCTACGTACACGAATAACACACTACATATATCTTCCGAACGCGTTCCCCGTTGCATAGAGGTGTCCTCTCTTCGGCTATTTCCTGTTATTGCTCATTGAGACCACTACCCTACGATGGCTGAAGCCTACTAGGACTGGTGTTGGTGTTGTTCTCGCTCTCGACCCGTCTGCTTGACAGACTGCCACAGCGCATTCCACTTTTCACTAATTAATTTTGTTTTATTAAACAATTAAACCCATTAAGATTTAATACTCCTAGGAGCATTCTCTATTCTCCTGATACATTAACCTAATTTAGGAGAACTAGTTACGGACCCTGCAACAGGAGGGGCCGCAGATTACAGATGGGCCACCGAGGGCCAACCATCCCCACAGCACAAAACAACCTGCATAACATCACGTGCAACCAACCAGATGAATTAAACAACAAACAGTTCCTAGGAACTGTACCGACAGTCTGGAAGGGCTCCCAGGAGCAAATGATCAGTGATCGATCAGGGTGATCAGGACACAGTGTCCACTTGCCAGACATTATCCAGTACATATGCTAATACATATTACAAACTTGGTTTTTCAGGAAGATATTATAGAATCTGCCCAGTCCTATTATCTTATGAGTTTATCTCTATACCAGCTGTGGGGGATCAAACGCAACAGGGTCAGCAAATGCAGGAATATCCCAAAAGCTGAGGTCTTCAAAGCCGAGATTAGGGATCTATTTATGAATTAGCACGAAGCAGTCAAGCGTGTGGTAAAGAGACATACCATAAAATCCGAGTCCAAACTTGACCCCATCACACTCTCCGGTGTCCAGCCAGCTATTCCATCAGCAGGGGTAGCCAGCATACCGTCTTCAACGGAGGTCTGGTCTTCGCCAGTGATATGTTGTTGAAGAAGTGTACGACATGTCAACATAGTTTCCATGAAGGCTTCTCGAATATGAGACCACTCCGCTTGTTCACCACGAGGAACAGCTCGTATCTGGGCCAGAATACCACCAAGCAGACAATACCGTTTCATGCTGGGGATCCCGGCAGCCAGGCCTTTATACAAGTGATCCATCATTTTCTCAAGGGCTTTTACAAGAGGCGCACGAGCTGCTTGAGCCATCTGATCTACTGCATCAAAAGACAATCTCTCCGCTCCGGCGGGTTGACCGGTGACCTCATCCTCTAGTTGCGTGATTATCTCAAGGCCAATTACCACCATAACATCCAACGAAAGAAAGCCTTTAAATAAACCGGCGCCTGATAAAGAGAGTCGCTGGAAATCTTGATGGGAGATTTGATCCTCGATAGAATCACCAGGTGCATCGGCATATGAAGCTGTAACAAGCGCGGACTCAAGACTGAGTTTTCGACACAGGTAGAATCGTGGATCATGAGTCGCCTCGATCGTGAATGGCCTGTATAAATTCAGGGCAAAGCGGCGCAGGAGCGTGTCCAAGAGTCGATGATGGAATCGTGTAGGTCGAATACCTCGACTTCCAGTACGAGTGATAAAATTATGGAAAATATGTGACATCTCTTTGCAGGATGTAGTTAGCTCGTTGCCAAGCTTCAAGGCATTTTCGTAGGACTGCTCTTGTCTGCACTCATTGATAGTCCGTGCAATCTGTAACCGGGTAGGGAACGACTCCAGAAGAATTATTTGCAAAGAGGCACTTGTATAAAAGCCACGGGGCTGAGGCGAGGGCAAAGACGTAGTAGTCTGATCGAAGTCTTCATCTTCGAGGTTCGAGGGTGGAAATGTGTCAAAGTCACCCGGCCCAAGCAAAGGAGGCATGGCAGCATCGATAGCAAGCTGTATGTTGAGCTCAATGATGGTGCCCCAAATGCGCCGTCTCATTTCGCTGTCGAACACCGACAATGTCGGGAAATTTTTTGGGTCACGATGAAGCCCTTGATAGATAGCTTGTCGCATCAATGTACCGACAGACGTCCAATTCGCCTCCTTATCGATGGCATAGGCTTGACGGCAGAGTAGCAACAGACAGTGGACCTGCAACCCCTCCATATTCTTGGATTCCTTTTCAAACGGGCCCGCCAGCCACCATTGCACCGCGTAAACCCAACGACGAACAGGGATGCCAAGTTGATTAGCAGGCCCTGGCTCGCAATGAAAGATAGAACCAATAGCAAGAATAAGCAAGAGCTTGAGCACAAATCCAGTCGAAGCTGAAGAGTGGTCCTCCCAGAAACGTTCGTAGTCTTGATAGAATTTTGGAACATGCAGCACTCGGTATATGAGTCCCAGTGTTCGCAAATAATGCCGCACGAGCTCATCACAAATTTCACGCGAAGGCAGATCATTTAGCAGAGCTGGAGCTGGATCTGCAAGTCGTGGGGTCTGTCGACCTTTAATTAGTCGCCTAAGTGAGCGAACTTCCTTGAGTAGCTTGCTAATATCATTTTGATTTCCATCGGAATAATTGGCCGTGCTGCGGACCTGGCGCAGAAGACGAAACTGATCAAGTAATTAATCTTAGATTTCATTTTCATAACGGGGCTGGCGAAGGTGATTGATTACCTGCTGAAACACGATTGCCCAATGGGTAGTACCAAACAACTTGGTCTTTTCTCCAGTCCCTTTCAGACGGGGTATCAGTGGTGCTATTCGTGTCTGTGATTGGCGTGTTTCATCCTGTTTGTTGCCAGCAAGTTGTCCGTCTCGGTCAACAAGACGGCTATTAGAGCCATTGGCACGGTTTAGTTCCGAGGGACCACTCGTGCAAGCTGGCTGTGATTGTGAAGAGTTACCCTGAGCAGACTGTTCCAAGCTTTGGACGCGATCCTGCAGCGCTCGAATGGTGCATTCCATCTGTGCAATGCGATCCCCCTCCGCGCCATTCATGGGCACATCAGCAGCCCCTTGCTGCGAATTTCGATAAAGTGGGAGCTCATTGTCACCAGCACTTATCACGTCGTGTTGAGCATCCAAGGCGGCCTTGCCTTCATAAACGTAGGAGCAGTCCATCGATCCGTAGACCTTCTTGCACGGCCCACACGGCATTTTGCGGTCGCATCGGACTTTTCGGCGGCGACATTGCTCGCACGACAACGCAGGCCGACGACGCTTGCGCGAGGTCGATTCTAGCTGTTGACTGTCGCCCATATTGTCATAAGCGGGCTCTGATACAAGATTGGAGCTTGCAAGGCTGATGTTGTCCTTTCAGCCTTGTGGAGTTGTGGCGTGAGCGTCGCTGAATTCCGGAGAGTTCCGGCTTTTATCGGGGTATTCATTATCGATTGATAAGAATGAGGGTGGAGACGCCCAACGGGGTACTATTTGTACTAGTTAACTCTTAACTATGCATTGCACTTTCGTTTCCGTCACTCGAGTATATAAAATTTATGTATTTATGTGTTATGTATATGCCCAGGTGGCTATTTGTACTGTTTTTCGATCCCATGTATGAGACCAGCTCGTTCCTTGACCCGATATTTGCAACTCTAGAGATTATATTGTGAAAAGAAAAGAAAAATACAGAGACAATGTCAGGTCTATCCGCTGAAGGACACAGCTCGCGGTCTAGAGGTTCTCTTTCGAAGATTTGCCTCGCGGCTTTTGCGTCCCATGCGTCCGAGGGCCAAGGTTTCAAGGGTATAAGGCTTTCCACCCCAAATTATGTTTCGGCCCTTTCTTTGTTGAAGGGATGGAATCCAGAAATGCGTGACCACGGCACCGAGGATCATGCAAGCGCTGAATACGAAAAGAATAATGCCGTGATGGCGTGTTGACACACTTCCGGGCCCTGTGCCGAAGTGATAGTAGGTGGAGAATATTTGAACGAGAATCGAACCAAGTTTGCCAGCGCCAGCGCTGAGGCCATGACACGTGCCTCTATAACGAGTCGGGAATATCTCGGCGGGAATCATGTATGTTGTTGCATTTGGCCCTGTGAAAGTCAGTTACTGTTTGAAAATATGGCGGATGACACTTTCATACCGAAATTGAAGAGAATCTGGCCGACGATATACAAGGCGACCACAGCCGGGGGTCCGGTATATAAAGTGATGAACATGCTTCCGAGAGCAATGAAGAGAGCCGCGAGGGCGAGGAACATGTACTTTTGCAAAGCAACACGATCAATGCGATGCGCGAACAGAATCAGAAGAAGCCCGCCGACGAAGCTGCCAATATTCAAAACTATCAAACCACGCACGGACGTATCAAAGAACATCTGATAGACACTCGCGCCGGGTCGACTGTCCGTCATCCAGTTAGGCTGAGACTGAGTGATATGAAGCTGGCCCCATGTCTTTGCGAGAAACTGTGGACTGGAGAGTCCTATACCGTAGAAGCCGAAATCGAGTAGTAACCAGGAGAGTGAGGTTCCGAGCAAGGAGCGCCAGTTGCCTTCCGTCCAGAAATAACGAACAATATCCGTGCGTGCAAGTCGCCAGTGCGAGTTGAGGGTGGCAGGTGGGAGGCGACTAAATTCCTCCTCTTCGTGGATAGAATCGCTGGCGAGAGAGGATATTGGTGGCATCTGAATCGCACTGCCTGTGGCGGTGACAAAGCTCACATTGTCGAAAGTGGGACTCATGGGCGCATCGTTGAAGAGCGTAGTCGCATCGAATTCAGCCGTAACGGGGTCATCTTCAATTTCAACTAGGTATCGTGGACTTTCAGGAATGGCAAATCGGAAGAGAGTCGCGATAGCTCCTGGGACGACTCCGATGCCCAATACCCATCTCCATGCACTGTCAATTGTACGGGTGAGGTCATCGCTACCTCCACTGTTACGGGCGACGGCGATCACAATGAGTGAGACCAAGTTACCGGCAATTTGACCAAGTGGCTGCATGAAGAAAACGCTGGCCATCATGCGTGCGCGATGCTTCGTGGGAGCGAATCTATGACTGCCGTATCAGTCCTGCTCTTTGGTGCAAGAAGATGCCGTGGTATACTTACTCTGATGTGATCACTGCACTGAGTGGATAGTCCGCACCCACACCGATGCCAACGCAGATTCTCCACCAGATCAACCATGCGTACACATTCATGCTTCCATTCTGACCATCGGAAGACATGACCACGCCGATCGTGGCGGTGATGAGCAACACCAACTCGACACCATACATTTTCTTGCGACCATTTTTATCTGCCAAAAAGCCGAAGAGGACCATTCCAAGCAGAGTTCCCGCGAGCGTTGAGATGTTGATGCAGGTCAGGCGTAGCGAGGAGACTTCATCTTTCCAATATACATAGGAGATCATCGGGAGAGCCATATTGCTGGCAAAGAGCTAGCAGAAGACATAATTAGTCTCTGCTCGAATAGATTGATCACCACATACTACTCACTGTATATCCGTCGAGAAAGAACCCAAGACCAGCGACCAACACAACTACCCACTGGTAGGACTGTCGGTCGATAGTCTCGTAGATCTGTCGCATGCGCACATATCGATCCTAGAAAGCAACTCGGTCAGCAAAGCCCCTCCAACCCCACGGGATCAGGCATTGACGAACTTGTTCATGATCGAAGTCGCGTGCACGGTCGGTTTTATATAATCTGTGGTGAAATTTGCCCATTTTCGCGAGGATCAAGCTGGCCTCCCCCTTGTATCATGGGGGCTGAAGGATGCGCCGCAGGATGCGCGGGTGAACTAGCAGATGCGAACCGAGATATACCAGTGCTCGATTAATTAGGTCCTCTACGGACTTACTCAGTAGCTTACAGGCCAGTGCACATCGATCCACAAGGTGCGCCCATCACATCAGCAGTTCTCTGGTAGCCTTTCCTCCAGTAGTTTCTTCGCGAGGCACGAGGCCAATGAGACTAACACGTTGGGACTTGTTCACAATCCCTGGACCACGCTACTGCATTTTCATCAACAAGAACCACATCCCCGGTTGCCCCCGACCGTTTCTGGCACGAGCAGATACGGACCAAAGCCAGACTAAGCCTAGACTTGGTGTAGGTGGAGGTCGCCCCACCAGATAAAGAGCCAAACCCGACCATCTTTCGCTCCACGTGCGGGCCTCCAGACTGCTAAGACGCTCGGCGGACGCCCCACGTTATTTAAATATGCTTTTCTAGACGTTAATCGCGTTGTCTGGAGTGAGGCAGTAGAGCGCCATTGTCATGCTCTGGCTTTATTCCCCTCTTTTGATTCTGAAAAGAACACTGGAGTAATGTAAAGAAAAAGAGATAGAAAAAGCAAAAAAAAGGATGATGTATTTGGTATCACAGGGTAAATCACGCCGAGAACTCCGAGCTCCACCATGCTAGTCATAACCCCCAAACCCGAATTTATCTTAGATATTACTACAACGAAATAGAAAGGAAAAAGAAATATACCACCCCTCAAAAACATATCATCCAATCGTAAGATCCATCGATAGCATCTGGCAAAACTCCTTGCAATCTAGGAAGAATGAGCGATGATCTCAAAACACTAAACCAGCTGAGAGGAAGAAACTCGCAGCTGCCTAGGAACCCTTGGAAGGTTTGGGGTGCACTGACCATTATCATCAAGGAACTGAATCTGAAAGTTTTTCATCTGTGATAGAATTTCAAAGTTCGGATTCAATTCTACCGTTACGGGCCGGCCGGACTTTTTAGGTTGCTTGATGTTGGCAACGCAGTTGACTGGGAGATGAATTTAGCCGTGGCTCCGGGTATATCCGCGATCGCACAAATAGAGGGTGACTCACGAGGTATAGACACATATCGCTTCAGTCCTCCGCGTTGTGAATTAGCAAAATATAGCATGACGCGCTTGTTGTTCTGCCCGCGGAGAATGCGGAGGTTTTGGCTGATGCACTCTTCACCGCGGCCCTTGGATTTGGCCTCGGCCATGCCCCCAATAAACACAAGCTTGGATCCGAGGAGAATTTCTTGAAATAACACGCAATCTATTGATTGTAAGCGATCCGATTAATTCTCAGGGTGTCTTCTTTGTTTGCGGGCACGTACCCTCCCAATTTTCAAATTTATATGATAGTTGTGTCATGAACACCACCTGGGCGGTTTGTACGGTCTGATGCTCGAGGAAGGATACACGAAGCGGATAGTCAGAGGATTCCTTAGGATGTTCGAGGTGTGGAACAGGGAGCTTGGTATTGTGAACTATCATCCACTGCAATCAGTATTTTTTGGCTTGTGTATCGGGACTGCCATGATTCCACTTACAGGCATGTACGAAGGGGGCTTGTTGTCCAATCCCTCCCCCGAGCTCGAGGCATTTGAGAGCCCCCGTGGAATCCTTGCACACATCGATATATGTATACCGTAGCTTGAATAATTGCCCACTTTTCACAAAGTTACTGGAGACAGTTTAGCAATTCGGTTTCTCCATTTCCCCTGCAGATGGGCTGTAGGTGTTGAGGGACCTACATAGTCATGGAGGGGTTCAGCTCCAGCCGTATTACTTCGTCAAAGTACTGCCATGACTGCTTCCGCGAGTTGGATCCAGGAGAACTCGCGGGTGTCGGGTAAAGAACGCTGGTGGAGGCGGACGACACGGTGGAGGTTGACACCGTACTCTGACGGCGCGACGATGTGCTTGCCCACTCGTGGTAATCGGAAGAGACGAACTGGCTCATGGCCGCGTCTGAGAGGGCCGGGTGTAGTTTATACTGAATGGGCCGGTAAAATTTGCATTTGTAGATTGGATTCAACGCAGCGGATCCCTCCAGAGATCAGCCGGTAGGAGTGATGACATTTTGTGGTTCATAAAGAAAAGCAAATTGGGACACAATTGATATAAAGTATGATAAGCGCCATCGAGGGGAACCAGCACCTGAGGGCCTGGTGAAGTGGAGAAGGGTGCCGGAACGTGCTCGGATGGCTGGCTAGCAGATCATCGCTGGCGGGTCCACCACATCGCATGTTGTTCCCATGTGGCTTTGGGTTTGGTGATTGCGTCGTTGCTCCCGGAGGCCGGGGGAGGTCTGACACCCTCGCCTAGACCCGGGCCAAGATGTGTAGCTGTGTTGCTTTACCCAGAGTAATTGTGTTGTATGGACTTGGCCGTGCATGGGTGATTTTGTTGGCTTCGATGGAATAACTCGGGTCATCCCCTACGGAGTATACCACATTTTTCGGTGCCAAAACTTTTATCCAAAACCGACCAGCACTGCAGCTCCCATGGATCTCATCGAGCCCTGAAAGTTAAATATTTTGCCGGAAGGACCCCGGAGTATTCTCGAACACATCTGGAATACTGCCGATCGCCTGGCTTGGTCATAGCTCCGTTTGTAGGGCCTGGCTCGTGCTTCTCTGAAGATATTTGAGGGGTTATGTGCACGCAGTATTCGAAATTCCATTTCTTACGACTAATAATTTCTCCTGGATGCTGTCTGATCGCCTAATATTACCTGGCTATCGCTCTCATCCACAGCGGAGACCGATATAGCACCACGTACTCAGGGTTATCGTATCTCTTGGTCACCAATTCCCAGTCAAACTTCCACAAGAGCCTCGCTAGAATGAGGCGCATCTCCACCATTGCAATATATCGCCCAATGCACGTGCGTGGGCCGATGCCAAAGGGCTGGAATGCATCCAAATCATCACCCAGGTCATCCAGCCACCGGGCCGGGACGAATTCTCGAGCTCGGTGAAATGCGCCTGAATGCTGGAAGACCGATAGCCGCATCACACCCACCTCCGTGCCCCCAGGGATAGCATATCCACATACTGGAATGAGATTGTCAGTCCGACGCCACATGGGCCCGGGGAGAACGGGGTTAAGACGCATGGACTCGTTCAGCACCGCGTCCACTAGCGGCACCTCGGCGGCCACGGTCTTAGAATCAATCTCATCATATCGGGAGAACGTCGCTCGTAATTGCTCCGTAAGCTGCAGCATAACCGAGCTATGCCTGCCTAGATTCCACATGGTTACTGTCAGTGCCGTGGCGACTGTATCACCCCCACCGGTGACTAGAGTTGTCGCTTCGCCCAGCAGTTCGTGGGAGTTTGTTGCTAGACTCGGGTCTTTCGCTTTGGCTTTCTCTGTACCGTCGATTATGATACTCATAATATCGGCTTGGTCCTCTTCTGAACCTTGCTCCTGTCTTATCGTACGTTCGCGGATATGTTTCCCTGCGAAATCCGCGACGCCTCGGAAAGCATGTGGAATAAGAAACGATGGACCGAACTGAAACACCCATGAAAGAAAACGATAGACTTCTGGAATACATTGAGCAATGACTGACATTCGCAAAGCGTTTGGTAGCACGTGCAAGAATGGGTGATCGTCCACACTGTCAAGCATACGGAAATCAGCACCGAACGACAACTTGCCAATGATGTCGGACGTGGCACAGTCGAAGTAATCGGAGATATTGATTGTCTGGCCCTGTTTCTTCATTATTCCTTCAACGAGTTTATCAACTAAGGGCATGATTATTCTTGGTTCCTGTTTCGTTAGCGCCACATTAGAGAAGCCTGGATTCATGAGCCGTCTTTTCCGGCGATGAGCCACAGGATCCCGAATGTTGCTGACGTTCTTGCCTGTAAAACCAATGACACGTAAAGCAAAATCCCCACGATACACATCACTTCGACCAACAATATCTTTCAGGGCCTGAGGGTCGCGGAATACCACTTGATTGGGAGCCACACGCAGAACATCTGTCTTATATTGCTCGAAGAGCCGCTCGCATTGCTCTGGAAACCGGCCGAGATAGATCCAGTAGAGAAAATAAATCGAGGAACAGGCCGCAAGTTTTGGGCCAGGGAAATGGCTTAGTTTGTGAAATTTGAGACGATAGACACACTGGAATATCCATGCCTAGTATCTTAGTTGAGTACGGTAACCCGGCTTAGACACTTTATGAGCTTACCAGCAGCAGAGCTCCGGTAGAATAGCAAAATGAATGATAGAAGGAGGAATACATTCTCTTGGGCTGAAACTTGAAGAGGATTCTTTTTTAACTAGGTTCATGAGGATTCTCAAGGTATGTTTCGATTTAATATATATAGGCGTCCTGACCCCGCGTGCAGTGGTGCATAGCCAGATTATACAAGATCGACATAGTATAACTGAGCTACGCCAGTGCCGAGGAGCCGTGAACATAGTTACTCCCCCTACAACTTAGTTATCATGTCTTCCAAATTTAACGAGAATTCCCAGCATAAACGAGTGGTCTATAGCGACTCATTGAGTGACGATCTTGCGGATCTGTGCTTTAGTATATGCAACCGTCGCTTAGAGCTCACCAATGAGATTGAGAACAGAAACAAAATCGTTTCTCCGTCGCAAATTAAACGACATTATTTTCAAACATGATCTTTTTCATTGGCCGAAACTTCCCAGTCAAATTGACTGTCACGCGACTCAGTTGGAGTCAGTAATAGTGATATTTGAGATACCGAAATTGAAGATCAAACGGAAGAAAATGCCAGAAAACATCTCGTGTGACCAAATTAATGCATGAAATTCGGAGTCGGTTTTTGCCCTGCTAAGTCCGGCGCATGATTCTGGTGAGTTTGGGTGATAGGCTCAGCATGACTGGAGAAGGAAGTTATATGGATGTGGTCATTTCGTGCTATTGCAATGCCCCGTCGAAAGTGCTCACGAGAAATGATATTCATGATATGAGCTCAAATCTCGATAAGAAGAGTAGATGCGTTATATATTACTAGGAATTGTCCTTGAAATTGCTTTCTTCGTCCTTTCAAAGCACTCAAGAGTTCTTGGCCCACTAATCGTGGGGTGCAGACGGATTTAACGGAGCTAAGCACGACGAGTCAAATCTCCTATATCCTACGTTTTCCTGCACAAACACCTAAATAAATTGCCCCTTTTACCTCTCGACTTTACTGGACCTCTACCCTGAGACTGCAAATTCCTCGGGATATCATTACAGCCTAATTCTGACCATGCTGTCGCTTGCCGGAAAGCCTATTAGCCAAAATGGACTTGGCCTTATGCGTAAGCTCTACTACATCTATCATACCCTATATTATCTTCTGATAATTTTGAAATCAGGTCTGACATTGAAAGGCGATGTTACGCCGGACGAGAAGGCTTTCGCAATTCTCAGGGCTGCACTCGGAGCAGGCGTTAACGTCTGGAATGGAGCGGACTTCTACGGCACACCCGATAACAATACTTTACACCTTATGAACCGCTACTTTACTCGATACCCGGAAGATGCGGAAAAGGTTGTCCTTTCTATCAAAAGTGGAATTGTTGATATGCGGACATTCACCATGGATTGTTCTCCTGCTGCAGTGCGGAGTTTTGTGGATAGTGCGAACAAGATCCTCGACGGCAAAAAGAAGATTGATATCTTCGGCTGTGGTCGTGTTGACAAAAATGTTCCAATTGAAGAGACCGTTGGGGCACTTGCACAGCTCGTGGAACAAGGGAAGATTGGAGGCATTCAATTGAGCGAAGTCAGCTCGAATACCATTCGGCGTGCTGCGGCAGTGGCAAAAATCGACATGGTCGAGGCAGAAATCAGCCTATGGTCAACAGACGTTTTTGAGAACGGTGTTGCTGAAACCTGCGCGGAACTAGGAATCCCTATGGTGGCGCACACACCTCTTGGTGCTGGCATGCTTACCGGGCAGATCAAGTGTTTGGAAGATATGCCCGCCAATGATTACCATCGATTCTTCCCTCGTTTCCAGCCTGAAAATTTCGATACAAATCTCCAGCTGGTTTCGAAAATTAACGAGCTGGCAAACCAGAAGAAATGCACTTCAGCACAATTAGCCTTGTCCTGGATCAAGGCCCAGAGCAAACGGCCAGGCATGCCGGTCTTTATCCCCGTTGCAGGAGCGAGATCCGAAGGCAGGGTCCAGGAGAACACACAAGATGTACCTCTGGAAGAGGCTGATTTGCTGGAGATCCAGTCAATCTTGTCAAGGTTTCCAGTTGCAGGGGATAGATATCCGCCCGCCGCGGCGGAGCTCACTGAGTATTGAGAAAGTCAGTTTGAACAATCGAAAGGATGAGAAATATGTTGATGAATTTGATGAACGAAGTTGATTTCTCGTCGTTTCCCATACACATCATGGGGTCCATCTCATTGTCTCCAAGCTGTAAAGTTTCTAGCCTGCCCTTAGTATAGTAGCCCTGCTGCACCCTACACCTACCTAATCCGGCAGAATAGAGAGATAATTTTGCGCCAGCAAAAGAGGAAGATCAAACAGAAGAAAAACAAAAAGAATAGGCCCGAGCCCGGGATCGAACCGGGGACCTCGCGCAGTCAATTGCTTTGGGTGAACCCCTGGAGAGTTTGTTAGAATTTGAGATTTCTGATGATTCGATGTTGTGGGTAACATACTAAGCGCGAATCATACCACTAGACCACCCGGGCGGTGTATTCCTACACAGCATGGGGGTGCATCTCAAGCTCAAATTGATATCCAATAATATTTTCATAGCGCAATGCAGGGCCCTATGGGCAAACGGTTCGATGTTTCTCGAAAGACGCTGTTGTGTTTACTGATAGATATTGTCGTAAAAGTATCGAAACTTGAAATGCATGCCATTTTTGGTGCCCGCGTGACCTTTTCAGATATCTATGTCTCTATGATGTCTATAAATCTAATGGGTTTTCTTTGAACTCTCCTTACAGAGCGAGAGGCGTCCCGACACCTTTGAAAATTATGTAGAGTTAGAGTTGTCGGCACAGGAAAAGGCAGCCGAGCCCCCGGACTCTCCATAGGCATCCATAATACTTATTACCGATCCATAGGTTCCAGCAACCATGAGGAAGCAACCAAAGATAATTAAAAAGAAACTCCAGCCAGCTTTGGTGGCCCAAAATCTTGTTGCGTGTCGCTTCTCTTTCGACCAATGATCATAGAGCCACATGGAACCCATGGGCTGAAAACACATGAGCGGTCCAAGTAGGGCGCCTATAAGTGCCACTAAAGAGTTAAACACTGGGACCGTACTAGCAATGATATAAAGCTATCACGGCAACGCCCAAGGTGCAGCTAAGCCAGGTAATCCAGTGGGTGGGTGTACTCTTAGTCAGATGTCGTGAGCCACGTAGTACATGAACAAAGATAAACTTTGCTGGTATCTGCAAGTATTCAGACGGAAGATAGTTAGATGAACAGAGGTCTTTTTTTCTTTCACTCTGACGAACTTACATGCGAAGAGATAGTGGTAGTCACAACTAATCCCGGTAAGGCAAAGTTGTAAGCAATTTTCTTAATGTCGCCGCCAGCTGATCCAAGAGCAGGTGAAGAAACGTAACTTCCGCAGTAGTAGTAGACGATGCATCCGATGATAATATATACGCTAGTCACCCCCGCCTGGCAGATTAGCAGGGCGTATGTGTATTTCCGTGGGTTGCGCATTTCGGAGATGATGGCAAAGAAACCCGGAGTTCCGGAGTAAGAAAATACAAGGTTGCATATAGCTGTGATTCCAGTAACGAAGGTCGGCTGTCCGATGATCTTATAATCAGAAACCCAAGTAGAGTCGGTCTGTGGCGCGGAGGCGGGTCGGTCTTGGAGGCTGACGGCAATGGTAACGATGAAAACTAATAGATTCAAGAGTCAGCTTGATATAGCAAGTTGGAACTATAGTTCAGTAAGCACTTACCGGCGATTAGAATGCAAGGAAGTCCTATCCACGCGAGCCAGGTGATTTTTCCAAGTGTCCGCACACTGCTAAAAGCAAAACCAAGAATAGCAGCGACGACGGTAAACACAGTTGTACATGTGCCATGAGTAGAGACGGCGTTCAAGCCGAGAGGTTTCAAGGATACCCGAGCCGCTGACGAATATAAAATCTATTGGGAATCAGATAAAGTGGAAAAGACTTTTGTTGCTTCGGAAGACGTCCAGAGACAGAAAACTACTGAAAGGACACCTCGGCCGATTGGACCAAAAATCAAGGCACCAGCATTTTCAATGCTATACACCTCACGATGATTGAGCTTAAAAGTTCCAATGACATAGTTTTACCATGTCATGATGGCAGCAATGGTGCATAGACAGATGACGCCAGGAACAATTCCCAGGGCGTCGAATGTATTTGGTATTGAAAGGACCCCTAGACCGACCTGAGTCTTCATCATAAGAATGACAGTGCCAAACACTCCAACCTAAGTAAAAGTCAGTTTCTTCTTATTTCTGCTAGGTGAAGTGGGTGAATTTGCTAGGTAATGCACACATTGCGATAATTAGGGCCTTCTTCGGTGATTTCTCCGAAGAGGGAATCATGATTCGGACCATTTGTTTGTGCTGTTTGTGCCTTTTGCAGGTCAATTTCATCTTGATGCTGAGGTATTTCGGATTCTGCCATGGTGGGAGTTGATTGTAGAAAATTTCATGGGCGAGTCTTTCTGCCGCTGCTTCGTCTTGTGCGCTTTTATATCCTGCATAACTCTATTCCGCCAATCAATCGAAGCCAAGTCCACTTCAAAAAAGACAACTCCCTCATTTACTGATCTCAAGTACCGGTGAGTTGGGGTAATGAGGGTCCCTGCAAGCTGATGTAACGAGTTTGAATGTAAGAAATGTCAGATTCCGGTAGCCTAATCGGAGATTGTACGAGATAAGGTATCATCACCTAGGAAATTGGATCTGCTATTAAAGTTTGCAGGGGAAATTTTGTACTTCAATGTCGACGGTTGCTATATTGTGAATGCCCCCTGCGTGTTTGATTCTAAAAGGGACACGAATCATGACTCGTATTAGCCTTGTTCTCGCCCCCTATCCGTTGATCTGACGTGGGGAGCGTGAGTGGACAATGATCATAAAACGTAATCATTTGCAGCTCCGACCTTCTCAATTCGGACCGATCTCTCGTATCTTTGGTAAAGTTAGCCAAGCGCGCTAGTTCTATGTGAAGCATTCTCCCAAAACGTGCCAAGCTGCAACAAAGGATAACAATTCTCGCCCATTGACTTCGTCAACAGCAAGTCAATATTCAGTGATGCTAGAGAATACCATGATATCCAAGTCTAGAAAATCCCCGGAATGTATTGTGTGCATCCACTAGTTATCAAGAAACTTGAAAATTACCCCGTGGGACCGGTGGGACGAGTTTGCGGGAAAGACAGATACCGTCGTGCGGGGAACAAGCGGGGGAAAATCGGTATAGCTCCCGTAGTCCAGGATTGTACAGGATGATTAACGTAAATTGTCCAAGAGTCTCGGTGGAGCTCCCGATATTCTAGATGCCGAGCCCACTCCGAGAAGCTCATAATCTTGGAAAACGCACTCAACCCATGATGAAATTTCCAGTGCAATGCGATCAGGTTGTAGCGTGAGAATCTCGAACTTCGGAACCCAAGCTGATCCTTCAAAGAAACCACTCAACGAATCCAATTGAATATTTTGCGACAATGCATCTAGTACTAAAGACTTCCATCGCCTCCGGTCCGATATCTTATCAAGGTCTCGGCCCATGTGACCGGGTATCGGAGCGAGCCACCGATTCCAGCCTACTTTATGGAATGACAAATGAATTTCGGGGATGAAAATGCTGAAGAAGGCATTGCTTATCTCTTGGCTTAGGCCCCTGGCTTTGCTACCAATTCCAGTCTTCAAAAACTATTCCAATCACCAGTGCGAATGACTACCTCCGGTTAAACTTTATTTTCCTTCTATAAGCAGATTGGAGATTATGCGTGATACTCTCAGCAAAAGAGGATCTTAGGCAGTGAGTGCCAACTAATCAAATAGCGAAAGGATATTCGTCTTCAATGATCGACCCAAAATATGGATGAAATCTCATCCGTGTTCGAGTTTGTAGCACTTTGCAATCCGAGCCACAATGCGAGACGCCATTTTGAGTACCAACTTTTGCCCTGGTTTCGTCGTCTTTCCAATATATGTCTCCTCCCAGCAATCCTTGGTTATTTCTGAGCTTTGAGTATTTGATATGAGGGAAGTGCGAATAGGGGTGAATCTTGACATGCCCAACCATTGAGCTTGCATGGGTCTACGCCACACCCGCCCTGCTCTTTGACCGCACAGAGTTTATTGAGACCCCATTTGGGTCGTAGACTGATCAGTAAAGCGTTCTCGATTCGTACTTACCTTAACGACCTCCTATTGAGGTACCAATCTGGCCATCTAAACCTGATATGACAGTTCTCTCTCCGCCATCGCCACGCGACTTCTTTGTCCTCATCCAATTCTAATATGGCAGCCATTTCTCAAAGGAAATTCATAAGACTTTCAATTATCGGGTCTTGATGAGGGATGTATAACCTTGCTCTCCCTGTTTACGAGAATATCTACTTTGCATCGGCACCATACGTTGCGGAGCCGAATATGATGTCTTCGCGCAGCTACCAGCCAGTTCCCAAAGTCGAAACGGATAGCGACACCAATGTCGACAGCGATGCAACGTTGACCGGTCGCCTACGGCGCCGCACTATGTCTGGTTTCTCAAGCGCAATCTGGCTGCAATCACCATAACCGGGCTTCTTCTAGTCCTCATACTTTTAGTGATGGCAGTGATCGCTGCCGTCACGATCGAACCATTTCGAGAGGTTCTAATCCTTAGAACATCTCCAACAGGGTCGAATTATGTCAAAGGCCAACGACAATGCTTGCAAACAGTACCTCGCACAACCCTCTCCTGCGGAAATTCAACCGATGAAGCGGAAGCAAAGGGTTGCACCTATGACCCCCTATCCGCCTGCTGCTTGCACCGAGACTGCCCACGAGACTACGGCCACGAGTTACGGGAAAGGAATGCTCCTGGAAATGGCGGACATGTACTCTATTCTCTTGAGAGTGACAATTTGATTGTTTTCCTGTTACATCCAAATTGCCAAATCACTCCTGACATTCGCTCATCGTCAGCTTGTTTCTAATTCCAAGAAAAGCCTCTCAGATTCAACACAATTCTGTGTTGTTTTCATTTAAAATTGACTTTTTGAATTGAAGAAATTGACGGCCATCCCGCATCTACTAGATGTCTCAGATAGTATCTTGGCAATTGCAAATGAGCCCACCAAGGTAGTAGCTAACATCCAGTCAACTGAGTAGACGGGTAGCAAATTAATAAAAGGTCAAATGAAGCAAAGTCCATTGTAACCTGATTTTTCAACCGCGTATCCATCACAACCAAGTTTGGGAGGTCTAGGCGACGGTTCGGGATTTGTGAGGGGTAAACGGGGCAGCTAGTGAGAGCCAAGACGCCGGCATTTAGACAGCCATCGCTTATTCGATATGATGTCTAGTAATTTTATTAGCTCTATCACGTGGAATGAGATCGACGGAAAAGTTGAAGAGGTTGAACATTTTCTCTTTCGCTGAACGTGAATATCGTCTGATTACTATCGTGGACTTGATCATGCTCAACGACCTCACACTAGCAATCGCGGCCTCTCTGGCTCTGGCCCCCCTGGCCGACGCTAGTTATGCTTTCTATGTCGGCAAGAACCTCACGGAAGATGGAAGCGTGATGGTTGGTGGCACCGGCGAAGAAGTATCAAGCCATTGGCTACAGCTATTTCCAGCTCGTGATCATCCTTCTAATTCTACAATCACCGTGGGAGTCACTAAGGATGCTAGCTTTCCCGGCGAGCTCATTGAGATTCCTCAGGCAAATCACACGTTCAGATACCTGAGCATGGAGTATTCAGACTATGAGGGATTCCCAGCTCCTCTGACTAATGGTGGCCTCAATGAGAAAGGCGTCGCTGTGCGTGACGTGTGGGCAGACAATAGGCAAGAGCTGCTGGACATGACACCGAACCCCCAGCATGGGTTACAATATAGTGATCTCGCACGTATTGTGATGGAGAGAGCGAGTAATGCCCGTCAAGGTGTGGAACTCATTGGAGAGTTGATCGCAAAGCACGGCGAATCTACTTACGGTGGTAACTCTCATCTTATTGCCGACCAGGATGAGGGATGGATTGTATGGGAGATGGCCGGAGGGAAAGGTCTTTGGGCAGCCCAACGCCTGGGCCCTAATGAGGTCAAGGTCCTATATCCGGGTTATATTGAAGATTTCCCCGTCAACTTTAAACAAAGTCCGGACTATATGGGCTCCGAGAATATTGTTTCGTTTGCGGTTGAGCGTGGATGGTGGAATGCATCTTCTGGGAAACCGTTCAATATTTTCGACGTATATGGACCACAAGACCCTCGATACAAGGCACGCGATGGTGGATATAAGTTCATGTCACAGGCTGCCTTGGAAAACGCTACCCTTCAGATGGCCCCTGTGACAGAGCAGGATCTCATGAAACGGGTCAGGGATCACCGTATCGCAGACGATGAAGCTGGGTACGGCCAAGTCGTCAGTTTACATCCTAACGTGGACCGAGATATGCTCCGGATCTGGATTGCACCTACTGGTTCCGTGGCGGCGCCATTCATTCCCTGGTGGCTAGGAGTCGATTCCATTCCTGCTGAGTTCGGAGAACACCGATACCTGACGACTGGAGCCTCGGGCAGTTTTCTGAACCCCGACTACCAATTCCAGGAGGCTTCCATCTTTGCCGGACGTGTTTTCAAAAGGGTGTTATATTATATGTGCTCCGCACCCAACCTGTATCTCCCGATTGTGACGGAGATGCTCACAAGTTTCGAATCGGAATCTCGCTCTCAGGTTGAGCAGTGGGTTGAGCGGTCCGCACAGCTTTTGATTAAAACGGGTCAGCGGAAAAATGCCCGGTTGCTATTGACCTATTATTCTCATTCCCGGGCAACACAGGCCCTGGATATCGGTCATCGATTGAATGATGCGCTCGATGGCTATATCAAGCTCACTGGGCAGTGGCGTAACCCGGTGGGCAGTGAAATCAACGATAGTGGGGAAGGAAACGAAACAGTCAATTGTTTAATTGGGTACGATCCCGACCAACCGAAGTATCTGCAGACACAGACACCAGCTCATTAAAGGAGTTGAGAATATTGTTGATAGCTGAGAATATTAGTTTAGAGGCCAACAATAAAAATACTAGAGAGAGGACCAACCTGGAAAAGAACTCTCCAAGACGGTGGAAACTTTGAATATAAAAAGAGTACCGGTTGAATGTGGCATCAATTGATTGGAACAGAAATTCTATGGCTTTGCGAAAGTGAAAAAGCAACTTCAAAAGATGATTTACGATAAGCGAGGAACTCTGAAAATGAATCTGCTTTGTTTGTCGCTGCCCGATCTGGGCCCGATGTAAATTCCCCAGCAGGTATCCCAGATTAACTTCAAGTTCATGTTGCGGGGGATACCTTGCAGTAGAGTGTTATAATTTCGAGTAAAAAACTCCGAGATGGAAGTATTTACTGATTCCATCACCTACCAAGCTGCTACTGAGACTAGTGAAGATCTATCAATTATTTCAGCCCTTATCTTGACTCATATGAGCCTATGCACGAAAATGCACCCGCGATGGCGTATAGTACTTAAGTGGGTCTTGCTGCATTCACCCTGCCGATCACCGATCCAGCAAGCTTTTTTTCATAAAACTGATGGTTAAGGTCCTCTCGTTTACGTTTGGGTCTAACTACTGACCCGATCCAAAGCTGCCCAAGGGCAACCTTTGAGGTGGGTTTCTTTGCTGGTGATGACCACTATTACCTAGACATATCTGATACAGCTCAGGATTTCCTCAGCCCCGAATACCTCAGCTTGAGTCATTTTTGGCTGAGCGCTGCCTTCTACACCGTCATTTCAACAGAAGCCATGGTGACTTCTGCAAGGATAACAACCAGAATGGGGAAATGTGATCCTTTCGCGTCCCTGCCTGGCCCAGTACTAGTCTCCATACTCGTCTACTTGGAAGATCTGGTGTCTGTATTTCAAATCTATCGAGCCTCACCAACCGCTTATTCTCTAATACACGAAAATGGAACCGCGGTCATGATCATCGAGAAAATAATGAGCCTCGCTCTTCCAGACCAGACTCGAATTCTGATTCGAAAGTTTGCCCGTCTACGGGCGAACTCACATCCGGTTACAAATATGGATGATTTTATCGAGCAATACATCAAGGCCGAAACTGAATTTGACCATCTACCTCGAGATCTGCCTATTCCTGAGGTTTATCATATATTGTCCGCCGCGGCTACGATTCACTACTTGGCCCACACTGGAATGCATGAGATGATAGATCGCTGCATGTCATTAACTCTACTTCAAATGGTGAATCCAAAGCAAAGATACATTCGAAATGCATTTCGAAACCCATCTATGTGGAATTCAGAATACTTCCCTGTGCCCAAGCCCGAGCGTGAGCCATATAAACAAATCGACGCGGGGCCACCCTCGAAAATCGAGGAGCAGAGAGCGCTCCGCGCGTTATGGCAGCTTTTTCTCGTGTGGGAGCTCCACGATATGACCTACGGACCCGATCCCCGCTGGCACTGGACTTCTAGTGAAATCCAGAAGCTTCAACAACTGAATGTCGATGAAATATGGCGCCATACATTGTGGAACGAAATCTTGGAGCAAATTAGAACTATGATGAGCTGCAGCTGTCTTTATCCTGGGATAATTTCGCCGGTACAAAGATACATCGCTGTAAAATTACAATCTTTGAAGGTGAACTATCATCTCGAATGTGGTTGTCCCCCAGCACGACCTGTGAAATGGGAGAAAATGTCTTCTACCGGGTGTTATACAACGGAGAATAGCAAAACATTCGCATTTCAGAGTGGCGCACCGGGATATGGCTTCGTTCTTGGTTCTCTTACGTCTTGGTACACCTCACCAGCCCGATATGTGGAGTTCCGACCTTACCGACAATATGGATTTGCCATTTGGGATAGGAAACGGATGGCAGGACTAGGGCTTTTGGAGCCGCGTCCTTTGGCTGAGAGTTCGCTCAGTCCGAGATCAGAGGCAGATCAATATGTGCGATGGGAGAGTATTTTAACGGCCGAAGACCTTGAGGAAATTGAACGCAAAAGGAAGCATTTCTGGCCAGGCACAGGGAACGTTCGAGTTGAAAATACGATCACAATGGATGTTATCAGGATAGAATGAGAAGAGTCACCCTTTACCATTAAAAGCACATCGCAAGCTTAGAAATTCAAATCTTTGTAGTACTGATTACCGTGATTCCCCTGCTAAGCCTTTCTCCAATAAGCTTGACTCCACCGTATCCATACCTAGAGATGTCTTCCAATGCTCCACTTCACCTCCGCGGATCCGCGGATCATCAGACCAAACCCTACCTCCCAACAGCACATCCTCCCAAATCATTTAAATCCCCTTCCAGATTCTCCTCTCTACCAAAATATTTGAGATAGATCTCCAAAATGCCTCCCAAACGAATCGCAATAGTCACCAGCAGCACGCGCCGTCCCCGTCTCAATCCAGCCATCACCCACTACATCTATGACGTCCTCCTACATGACCCAATGATTCCAACAAATCACCAATCCAACACATCCACAACGAACAATAATACCAACTCAAACAGCACCGGGCCAGCTTCACAGGGCACAGGGATAATCGATACAGACCCCAAACACGTTATCTTCGAAATCCTCGACCTAGCCCACCAAAACCTCCCCCTCTACGACGAATCCGTCATACCCGCCAGTCTCCCCGCCACCAATCCAACACCACACTACAGCAAACCACACACGCGCAACTGGTCAACGACCGTAAAGAAATACGACGCGTTCATCTTTGTCACGCCACAGTATAACTGGAGCATCCCGGCTAGTCTGAAGAATGCGCTGGACTACCTGTTCCACGAGTGGAAGGGGAAGCCTGCGGGTATCGTCTCGTATGGATCGCGCGGCGGCGTTAAGGCGGCGGAGCATTTGCGGGGGATTTTGACGGGGTTGAGGATGGATGTTGTTGGTACGGCGCCCGGGTTGGCGGTTAAGCATACGGGGTTACCGGTTGGTGCGCCGGGGGAAGAGGAGGAGAGGGTGAAATTGGACGAGAGGGATATTGCTGGGTGGAAGGATGCGGGTGTTGAGGGGATGATGAGGAATCTTGGGATGGAGCTTGTTTGTGAGTTGGATAAGGGAAGGTGAGAGCAGTAAGGGAAGGTGAGAGCAGTAATCTTCAAGTTGGAAGTGTGTATAAACAGTGATATTTCATATTTCATGACTATATACTCGACTATCATTACTCCGTCGAACAAATTATTCCCTTTTTTTGATCAAGGATCAAGGTTGTATAAAAAAACAGCACTTTTCCTCAGGCTTCTTACTCCACCATCAAAATATCCTCCCTCGTAATCCCACTACGATCACACATCGCGCGGAAAATCCCATCCGAACGGTCCCACAACGCAAGGGGACTATCCATCTCCGCGATCTGACCCTGATCCATCACGCAGATACGGTCATAGTGAATGATCGTGCGCAAACGGTGCGCAATACAGAGCAGCGTCTTGCCCTTGAATCCCTGGGCCATGGTACGTTGGATCTTCTGATCCGTTTCAAAGTCCACAGAGGAAGTAGCTTCGTCGCAGACGATGATTCGCGCATCACGCACCAGAGCCCGAGCAAGCGCCATGAGCTGGCGCTGACCGAGGGAGAAGTTGAGACCTTCCTCATCAACGGCTGACTCGAGGGTGAGCCGGTTTGCTGGGCGGGGTTTGGAGTCGCTACCCGTAGCAGGGGTGGTGGTGCCGGTGCCCGGCTCGCTGGGGAGATCTGCGTCGGGGCCGAGGGTTTCGTCGCTGATGAGGTAGGCTTTCCGTAGCGCCGACCACAGCTCCAGGTCAGAGTGTTCGTTGAAGGGATCGAGGTTGGAGCGGATTGTACCGCGGAAGAGAGCCGGGTCTTGCGGGATGATAGCCAGGCGAGATCGAAGGTCGTGAAGGCCGACTGTGGAAATATCCAAATCATCGATATGAATTGTTCCACCGGATAATTCAGTCAGTCGGAATAGCGCAGACATGATACTTGATTTGCCTGCTCCGGTGCGCCCGACGATGCCGATGCGCTCGCCACCTTGCACGTCCATGGAAAGGCCCTTCAGGACGAGTGGCAGACCGTCTCGGTAGCGCATCTTCGCATTGTCGAACACGATACGGCCCTTTTCGGGCCAGCTGGAAGATACCTCTGTCAGATGTAAGGGGGCTTCTTCCTCCAGCTCGGTTCCGTAGTAATGTACACGCTCGGTGGCATTCATGTTGTTCTCGACCTCGGCGAGCTGTCGAACGGTAAACTGAAGCATTTGCGCAATGGAAAGAATATATGACAAGACTAGGCCAGAAATGCTGGGGGCGACGTTAAACCGGGATGTAACGACTAAGACACCAAGGACGAATACAAGAGCCGTCGCCACTGCATCCAAGCGCACACTCAGCCAGCGCTGGTTGGAAAAGGTCAAAAAGTACGCCCCATTCATCACATCAATGGAGCTGCGGATGCTGGTGCGAAATTGACTTTCCACTCCATAGGCACGGATGCAAGCGGTTCCGGTAATCGCTTCGCCAAAGCGGGCGTAGACCATTGATCGTAGCACGGCCTCATGTCGCTTCATCTCGCGGGCTGAAGCGCGGTAGTAGTTGGAAGCGAGGAGGAACAAGATAAAGAGGGGAACCAGGGCGATGACGAAGTAGTAGAAGAAAACAATGATAAGAACCATGACGGAGATGATCATCGTCATAGTCAGCGCGTAGATTCTCATCGCATCCGACAGCTCATTGTCCATAACCTGAATGTCCTTCGAGAAGCGATTGGTGATTCGTCCAAGAGGGGTAGTATCGAAGAAAGACATGGGGGCGCGCAGCACACGGGTCATGGCACGCTGCAGCATTGTCCGACTGGCATTGGTTCCGCAGGTGGTCATATAGGTTGAGAAGACAAACATGCAAAGGACGACACTGGCACCAAGTCCAGCATAAATCCCAATATACTGACCCATCGACAGACTGGGGTATTTATTCGAGGTCCAATAAGAGAGCCAGAGACTTGTCCAAATGTTGGCGACATTCGCAAGCCCCAGCAGAATGAAAACAACGAGAGCGTTGAAATAGCTACCAGAGGCGCTCACGTACGCTTTCCAGACACCCCATCCGACCGAGGCCGTGGCCTTTTCTTCCTGCTGCATCAACGTGGCAGCGGGTTTAGTAGGTGTTTTCTTAGGCGATGCCTCGATCTCCTTCGGTTTCTCAATCTCCTCGCCTTCTTCTGGGTCCTCTTCATCCTCATTCGAGTCCTCTTGGCGCGATGTAGACATGAGACGTTTGAATAGCTCGTTATCCCGCATGAGATTTTCAAAGGTATCGACCGCATCAATACGACCTTCGTCCATCACAACAATACGATCGCAACGATTGAGGACGTGCAGCTGATGAGTAGCGAGAATTCTGCATCGGTCTTTCAGAAGACCGCAGATAGCCTTATCCATGATATGGCGACCGACGTGCGCATCAACAGCAGATAAAGGGTCATCCATCAAGACCAGCTCGGCATTGAAGTAGATAGCACGAGCGATGTTGAGTCGTTGCTTTTGTCCGCCAGAGACAGTGATGCCTCGCTCACCGATTTCCGTTTGGTCGCCGTTGGGGAGAATCTCAAGATCGGGAGTCAGGGCGCAGGCATCGATGACTTGGTTATACCACGTTTCATCGTATTCTTTTCCGAAGAGAACATTATTCTTGACAGAAGTGTTTTGAATCCACGCGTACTGCGGGCAGAATGCTCTTGTCGTACTCATCCGGACTGTGCCCTCTGTGACGCGCATATCGCCTGCCAGGGCAGACAGCAGGGAACTCTTGCCACAGCCCACGGTTCCAATCACAGCAATGAGTTCATTTCGTCCGACATCGAGAGTCAAATTCTTCAGTTTGAAAGGCTCCAGGGGGATCGCATTTTCTGTTGTGTCGTTTTCCTTGCCAAGTGACGCGGCATTGGCATCGGGTCCGGCGGGCTTCTTAGACTTGTCTGCACCCTCGCCCTCCTCGGTCGGCAGACGTTCCCAGGTGAAAGATGCATTATTGATTTCAATAGCACGGTCCATATGTTCATCTTTCTCGATATCTTCCTTCTGTTCTTCGGCAAGAAGAAATTCTTGGATGCGGTTCAGCGCAGTCCAGGCATCGGTGACCTGACCGATAACCAGCGGCAGCATATTTAGGGGCATTCGCAGTGAGTTGAACAATGCCAGTGAGGAGAAAATCTCAGCGGCATGGAGGTCATGTTTGGATAGGGCGTAAGTGATGAAAGCCAGCATGGAAGCGAAGATAGGAATCGACATGGAGACGCAAAGAATGCCATTCCGCACAGCGAGCAGAGTCTGAATGGAACGGATCTCTTTTTTCCGAATTTCTTTAAGCCGGTTGAGGAAGCTACTCTCCCAGCCAAAGTACTTGACAAAGCGCACGGCCTGGAGAATCTCCTGGGTCAGCGAGACTCGTTGATCGGTGATCTTGTTGATATTTCGGCGGCGTTTCACGAGGAAGCGGACGGCGTAGGTGAGGAAAGGCATGCCAAATACGAGCAGCGCATAGCCAGAGAGACAGCTATAGCCAATATTGACTAGCAAGAGCACCAGAGTCACAATGATAGAGATGGGGGCAGTCCAGATCATGTGGAACATGCCACAGGCCAGGTTGACGCGGTCGACGTCGATACTCATCAATGCCACGATGCGCCCATTGTTCCACCCGCGCCCGTCGCCGGCAACTCCTGCAGAGGATTTCGATTTGTCCTGTACTTGCTTTTCCTTCGGGTCCTTGCCTTTCTGGTCACCCTTCATCAGGGCCTCCTTAGTCGACTCCAACGCTTGAATTTCCTCCTCGGTCGCCTTTCCGCCAGCCTTAGCTCTCCCAGACAATTTCATCGCCTTGTTAAAGATCTGCGAGATGAGGACCGCGCGAATCTGCCCGCCGACCATTTGGCCACGGTATAGGAACTGATTTGTACACAGACTCTGGAAAGCTTGCATGAGGGTGATACCAACGACAAACCCCATGCCACGCCCTATATGGGGTGCTGGCTGGCCGCTCTCTTCAGCGATATACGCGTCGGTGGCAAACGCAATTAGATAACGGGTTAAATACGGTGCGAACACGAGTAGTAATGAACTGAAGAGCTGACAGACTGCACCGAGCAGGAACTCGAACCGGAACGTGTCATACAAAGCCATTACAAGGGCGCGTTTGCTACCGCTTGCCGTGCGGTGCTCCAGCGCCGCATCTAAACGCTCGGCGAGCACGTCGACCGTGCGATCAGGATTCACAGTCCAGATATCCTGCAACTCGAGTGATCGCAAATATCCCACCTGAATACAATTATTAGCAACCAATGCCGGGCAGTTGTGACAACGATAGCCACCGTCAGGACAGATCTACTTACCCGCATCAAGGGGGACATCCACTGGAAAGTCACCACACTCAGAAACGAAGCGCCATGCTCCTTCGACACCGTTCGCTCTTCAGGTATAGGCGGAGGAGTCTGCCATCTCAATGGATTCAATTTCCGATACCATTTCCGCTTGGGCGCGGTGGGCTGCAGGTCATGATCCGGAGCCTTGGCTTCATCTTCCCCGGATGCCGATCTGTCGCTCGGTGCGACCTGTGATTTTTCGATATCCGCCACCACTACCTGAGGCAGTGGTTCGGGCGGTGCAGACATGGAGAGACACCGTGGAGTAGAGTGGGGGCGATAGTAGCTGGAGGGAAGAGAAAACAAAGAGAATCCAAATTGACTGGAGAATGCGAATGCGACAGAAATTCCAGATAGTCTCGGAGATAAAAAGTTGGCGGATCTTTAGCCCCGGGAGAATGGTGGAGCCGAGTGCGGAATGTTTTGCGAATTGATCAGAGAAGAGAGAAAACAAGCATTCATAAATAATCAGAATCATCAGCGGCCGAATGATTCATCGCGTCCTCGCTGAATTCGCTGAATTCGCCGGATCGAGCGGTCTGGAAGTCTTTGAAACACGATGACTCGATTCCCAGATCCTGTGGAGGAGTCTTACGTCCGGAGGACGGAGTACAGAATACAGGGTTCAAGTCCGATTCCCCCACATTTCCGTCAAGAGTATCGTAGAGTATCTCATAGGACTGTATTCGCATTCGCATTCGCGATCGGTCTCGGCCAATCAAACGAGCTGTCCCACAGTGTAGATGGCCACTGGGAGGAGCTGGATCGGTGATCGGGATTCCTGGCCGCCGACTTGCCGAGTGGGGAATAGTGATACGAGCCGGGATTATTTGATTAATAATGGCAAAAGTTGCTGGATAAACAGAGCAGAAAACGTGCAGCTTGTTCCTGTGGCTTGTGGTTGCTTGTCATGGCATGCATTGTGGTGAGAACTAAGAAAGGATGATGATGTGGTCAACCCTAAGTCAACCATTTGAGTCACCATGGAAGCACCAGATCGTAGTTACAGTCTTACTCTTGTGCAGTCTTTTGATCTATTTACTCGAATCATCTTTCCTATCTCGGAAATGATCGTTGGGTCCTTCGGCTGATCCGAAAATTCTGGCATTCACGTCTATCTAGACATCGGTTCAATGCTAAGCATAAGCAGACCGGTGCCGCGCTGCATTGAGGTTAAAGTACAAATAATGCCCGGGATAATCTCTAATCGTCGGTTTTGGATAATTTTGTTCCGTTCCTTCGTCAGGTCATGGGATGCTCTCATCCGGGTAAAACAGGTAAAACAAAGAAAGAAGAAAAAGAAAAAGAAAAAGGACAAGCAAACTATCTATGAAAGCTGTCGCACGCTGTCTAGTTCTCAAGGCCAATCTTGACCTTCTTCTCCGGTGGGGGAATCACTTGGTCCTCAACCGCGCCAGTCAAGTTAGGCAGTTCAGTGACAGCATCGTGGATGATCTTGAGCGCCTGTTGGATCTCCTCCTCGGTGATGACCAGTGGAGGAGCCAGACGGATAATGTTCTGGTGAGTAGGTTTGGCCTGTGAATTAGATAATATGTCAGCTCGGTTCTTCCGACAACATGTCATTCAAGCTTGCGAAGAAAAACTCACCAGCAAACCCTTGGTCTTCATCAGCATACACAGATCCCAAGCCGAGCGTCCGTTGGTCTTGGACTCATCAATGACAATGGCGTTCAGCAGACCCTTTCCGCGCACAGTCTGGATCAAGGGGCTCTGCAGAGCCTCCAGTCCCTGTCGGAAAACGTGGCCAAGCTTCTCCGCACGCTCGACCATTTGCTCCTCTTGCACCACCTCCAGAGCACGGATGGCAACGGCACAGCCCAATGGGTTACCACCGTAGGTTGAGCCGTGGGTGCCAGGCTCAATCGTCAGCATGACGTCCTTTCGGCCGAGCACGCACGAGACGGGGTACATGCCACCGGAGATGGCCTTGCCCAACAGGACGAGGTCGGGCTTGATTCCACTCCACTCGTGGCAGAGCAGCTTGCCGGTGCGGGCGATACCAGTCTGGATCTCATCGCAGATCAAAAGCACATTGTACTTGTCGCAGAGAGCGCGGGCTTCCTGCAGGTAGTCCGCATCGGGGACGACGATACCAGCCTCACCTTGAATAGGCTCGACCAGGAAAGCAGCGAGGTTAGGACCGGCGGCCTCGAAGGCCTCGCGCAGAGCTGCCTTGTCGTTGTAGGTAATAGGCTTCTCGGTGCCGGGGATGTTGCAGCCAATACCGGGTAGGTAAGGACCGTAGTGCTCCCGGGACTCGGGGTCAGAGGAAAGAGAGATAGCAGCGAACTATATATCCTGTTAGCTTATACTTGCCCTCTCTTGTCTTCTCTTGGGATGACATTCAACGAGGGAGGAAGGGCAAGCTTACTGTTCGGCCGTGGAAGTTGTTCTCAGCACTCAAGACAACTGCCTTGTTCTCAGGAATGCCCTTAACCTTGTAACCCCATTTACGGGCGATCTTGATGCCAGTCTCGACAGCCTCGGCGCCGGTGTTCATGGGCAGGACCATGTCAAAGCCAAAGTAACGAGTGACGAACTCGGCAAAGCGAGGGAAGACATCATTGTAGAAGGCACGCGAGCTCAGAGTCACGCGCGAGGCCTGGTCGACGAGGGCAGCAACCAACTTAGGATGGCAATGGCCCTGGTTGACTGCGGAGTAGGCGGAAAGGAAGTCAAGATAGTGACGTCCCTCGGGGTCCCAGACGGAGGTACCCTGAGCCCGGGCAAAGACCACAGGCAAGGGGTGATAGTTGTGAGCTGCATATTCCTTTTCCGCCTGAATGGCCTCGGAAGTCGAAGCGGCGTGGTAGTGAGCAGAGGCACTGCCGTTGGTGGACATGATGGAGTGGAGATGCGGGGGTGGAGACGGGGGAGGAGTAGGTAGAGTAGAGTCAACAGTAGAGTAGAATAGTAAATAGCAATAGGAGTAGAGAGCAGAGAGTAGAGTAGAATGAGCAGAGTGTAAATCAAGAGGGGATCAAGCAGGTTAAGAGTGGTGGTGGTGATGATGAGTGAATGTCTTATACCCGCTCCGCCTTTCCCTTAAGTGCAGGTCGTCGCGAGTCTTCGACTTCCTCGACATCCACAATTCCCTATAAGCAGGATTACACGAGTTGCCCTCGTTTTTCCCCCTTTGCTGCCCCCCAATACCCAGCGTCTCTTTGGTGTCTCTCCAATCATTGGTTTCTTTTTACCGGGCCGGTCTCCGCTGTCTGGTTTTTTTTTTTTACGGTTTGTTTGGTGTCGAGCACTTGTTCCTATCAGAGAGGCTCCACGCCGGCGCAACACCCACCATGGCCCTATAGGCCCTAGCCACTCACCGATTTTCAATTACGTGGATGGGCCTCGCTCATGAGCCTCGTCCTTTTCGAGTCATGGCCCCATCCAATGCCTCTGCGCGTCGCGTCGCGCCTCCAACTCCCTCCTCCATCTCCGCCTCCTCCGCATCCAACGTCCTCCTCTTCCTAGTCGCATTTCGTCTTGCCAATGCATTCACCCTTCGGACCTTCTTCCAGCCAGACGAATTCTTCCAGTCGCTTGAACCCGCATGGCAGATTGCCTTTGGCAAGGACCAGGGCGCCTGGTTGACCTGGGTGAGTGGACCGTGTTCACCGTTTGGTGTCATGTGTGCAACAAAACAACCCCAAAAGCACTTTCAACTAACTGACATCTTATCTCTCTCCTTCAGGAATGGCGTCACCAACTTCGCTCCTCGTTACACCCCCTCCTCTTTGCCGTCATATATAAAGCCTCCGACCTCCTTGCCTCCTCCCTTCATCTCTCCCCCGCAACGCGCGCCGAGCTGCTCATTGCTGGTCCCAAGACGGCGCAAGCCATTATTTCCGCCCTAGGCGATTTCTATACCTGGAAACTGGCTACTCGGATATACGGGCCTGGTTCGCGCGGGGCCTGGACTGCGGTAGGTGGTTTTTGCGCCACGGCCACTTGGCCCCAGAACATTTGACGCTGACTTGTCGCAGTTGCTCGTCACAGTCCTGAATCCCTGGCAGTGGTTTTGCTCCACGAGAACGCTGTCAAATTGTCTAGAAACAACAATTACTATTGCCGCATTGGACTTCTGGCCCTGGCAGTGGTCAGCTGGAACAGCTCCAACCGGCGATAGCCGCCAGGATGCAAAGGGCACGGCCGAGGATCGAGCACTCTTATTGAGGTAAGACTGGAGAGACCTTGGATCCTTCCGGTTATTGAATCAGCCACTGACGTGCCATCTCAGTCTTCGCCAATGCCTGCTACTGGCCGCTCTTGCTTGTATTCTACGCCCGACCAATATCTTAATCTGGGCGACCCTCGGGGGTATCGCTTTGCTGCGGAACTCTTGGGGGAAACGTATCATCTTGGTGCGAGAAGTCCTGGTCTGTGGGTATGTCATTATTCATACTATGCTGAGTTGATACACAACTGGCCTTCGTGCAGAACCAACTAACGTCAATTCCAGATCGGTCGTTCTCACAGTGTCTGCCGTCGCAGACCGTCTATTTTACGGTCTCTGGACATTTCCACCACTCAGGTTTCTATACTTTAATATCGCACAATCACTAGCCGTCTTCTACGGTCGAAATGATTGGCATTACTACCTCTCCCAGGGCCTGCCACTCCTACTCACCACGGCACTACCATCCGCAATTTGGGGCCTCTATCAGACATTAACCAACCGAAGCTCGTCCGCTACCGACAGACTCCAAACCGAGACCCGGATTCAGCTGGCGACGATTTGCTTGGTCATGCCGTTTGCCCTCTCCTTAATCTCACACAAGGAAGTACGCTTCATCTACCCTCTACTCCCAGCCCTCCATATCCTCGCAGCACAGCCGCTGGTTTCTTTCTTCGCCCCGGCAATTTACTACAGGTCTTCATCGACATACACCCCGCAAAGGCTGTTGCTCATCTTCATGGTTCTGGTCAATGCGGTGATAGCATTATATACGAGCGTCTGGCACGCTTCGGGGGTTCTCAATGTCATGACATACCTCCGCCATCAGCACGAAATCCACATAGACGGAAAAGACACATCCACATTCTCATCAGTCCCGGCTGGGAATGAGAAAGGAATTACCGCGGGCTTCCTAATGCCATGCCACAGTACCCCTTGGCGATCTCATCTTGTATATTCCACCATCGACGCCTGGGCACTATCCTGCGAGCCCCCAATCGACTTCAGCGAGTCCGAGAAAGCCGTGTACCGCGACGAGGCGGACCAATTCTACGACGACCCAGCGCAATTCCTCCGCGACAACATGGCTGGCGGACTTCGCCATCTCCCCGGACGACCAAGCTACGCTTCTCCCGCCGACCCCTCCCTCGCCGGGTCCCAACACCAATGGCCAGACTACCTGGTCTTTTTCCAACAACTCGAACCAACAATCCAGACCCTCCTCCGAGGCTCCTTCTACGGCGAGTGTTGGCGCACATATAACACAGCCTGGCACGATGACTGGCGCCGACAAGGCGACGTCGTAGTTTGGTGCCTCGATACCTCAGAACAAGACTCATGGCGCGAAAGCCAGCGCCAGCGCCAACTCCAGCACCAACGCCACGCAACCAACACGCACGAATTCCACATCGACCGCATGATCGAGGCCCTGAAAAAGGAAGCCGGTCGCACGCAGCCGAAAAAGCTCTGGCAAAGCTTTCTCCCCACGCGCTCTTCCTTCTCATTCACCGCACCCTGGTCCCCGACCCAGCCGACCTTTGCCTCGAAGTTCGCGTCCTGGCGTCGCGCCGTCACGGCTTACTTTGCGCCGCGACCCTCGAGTCTCTGGAGGCTTGGGCGGCCGGCGCCGAATATTCGGGACTGGATTCCGACGAGGCCGTTTTTCTCTTTTTCTGCTTTGCAGGGGTGGGTGGAGTGGTTGGGTGGGGGGTCTCGGAAGAGGATTCGTGATGAGGCGGATTTGTGGTCGTGATTGGATTGTGGTTAGGTTTATAGAATGCTCTGTATAGATTTGCATTATACCGGTTCAAGTTTTTTGTTACTTATAATGTACTGGACATACTCGAATATAATAGTCTATTATTCAGACTAACTTCCAATCTGGCAGTGCCTTGAAAGATAATACAATCGAATTTCCCATTAAAGCTGAGGTGATTCCCAAAGCACCGTGACCAGGATTAGGCAAAACGCAGTAAACTTGAACTTATACAGAAGAAACCGAATATACATATACCATTGACCCGCTAAAGGAGACAAAGCTGTTATACAATTAAACCATAGGAAAACAGAAAAGAGTGTAGACAGACAAGGAAATATTAAAGAATGAAGATAACCAAGAAAAGGCAAAAAACTTTAGATGCACCAGGCCATGCACATTCATCGACGATTCTATATCCAATCATCATGATAACGAAAGAAAGCGAAAAGCATACATCATCTTTCTAGTCTCGTCAGACGTTATCGCAGCGTCGCACGCGGCACAGAACAAACAGGAACAGAAACAGACAGATTCGTCGAGTCTAGTCACATCAGGATCGAAATACTAGGATAGCATAGCATAAAGCGGCAGGCTATCAATAGCGAGCACTCAGACTAGCGAATGCGTCCGGGCTATGCCTTCCATTCTGCAGTCCGTTGACGTCGACACTAGGCTGGCTCATGTGTGTTCTGGGGAAATTTGAATTCGTTGGTGGGGGTCCCGAGAAGGGGCTCGAGGAAAATGGAGTCGAAGAGAAGGGACTGGAAGAGAAGGGGCTTGGGGCGGGTTTCATGCCGGTCGTTGTCGTGGGGGCAGTGGTTCCGTTTGTGCTGAGTCCAATACCCAGGCCGGAGGAAGGCTGGTTGAGTTGGGTGGATGTTACGCCGGCTTGGGCGGCGAGGCCTGAACCGACTGTTGCGGCTCCGAAGGGGTTGCGAGATGCGGTTGTCGGACCGCCTGTGGTGGATTGGGGGGTTGGGATGGCGGAGCCCGGTTGGGTTTGAGGGGTGGAGCTGAGGGAGGTGGTGAGAGGTGGGACAGGGCTTGTTGCCATGCTGTTGAAGGGCTGGGTTTGAGGTTGGGCCTGGGCTTGGGCTTGGTATCGGTACTGGTCCGGAATGGGAGGGACGGCGGATGGTGAAGGAGCGAGGTTGTATAGATTGAGAATGCTGTTCTTATCCATTTGGCCGGTCGTTTGAGGAATCAGCTGCTGCGGTTGCTGCGGTTGCGGCTGTAGCTGCTGAGACGGGAATTGAGGTTGGGTCGTGAAGGGTCCTGCACTCTGGGGAGCCGTTGGCATGGACTGCTGGAATGGATTGTATGATCCCTGAGAAGTATTCAGAGATGGTTGCGGCTGCGGCTGTTGTTGAGGCTGCTGCTGCTGCTGCTGCTGGAAAGAAGGAGTTGGACCAAATGGAGAGGTTCCGAAGGGCGAGGTGGAAGAGATGGCCGGCATAGTGTTTGCATGCTGGGGCGGACGAGGTACAGAGAGACTCGGGGCTGCAGTCGACTGCTGTTGGGGCTGCTGGGCATTAAAGAATGGATTGTTCTGCGTTGGAGCAGGGTTGGTAAAGGGTTGACTGGCCACGCCGCCCTGCGGTTGAGGTGTGGTCTGGAAGAATGGGTTATAGTTGTTGTCCATTGGCTGAGGCGAAGAGACGTAGCCTCCCTGGTTTTGGGTCTGGCCGAGTGTGGCCGATGGAGCAAATGCTGGTTGATATGGAGACTGGGACTGGGGCATCGAAGTTGCCTGGTTTGGATATCCACCAGTGGAATGGGGGAACAATGGCTGCGACACTTGCAAGTTCTGGAACGAGGCTTCCAATGGCTGTGCCGAGACCGCCGATTGGGGTTGCATATCAAATGGGTTGTACGATGTCGCCTGCTGTGACTGCTGCTGCTGCTGCTGCTGAGGAACCGGGTTCGAGACGGATCTCTCGAAGGGGTTGTTGGATGTCAGCGATGGCGGGTTCGGGGTCACGGCGCGGGGAGCTGATGGTAGTGGTGCCGGCGCAGTGTTGCTTGTTGGGGCCGGGGTTCTAGCTCGTGCAGGTACGGCGCCATTTCCTTCTCCCAGTCTTGACAATGTGTCCGCTGAACGATTCAAGTCCTCATTGAGTCCACGAAGCACCATCTCGTTCCGCCGGTCATTGGTGAATCCCATCTCACGCAGGGCAGCCATCTTCGATTCGAACGAGGCGGTCGTCACATCAGCAACAGGTGCGCCAAGACCACGCTCTTTCGCGGAGGATGGCGGAGACCAGCGCTCGAGGTCTGGGTTCGGCGAGTTTTTGGAGGACTTGGTCCCGAATCGACGAAGGTTCGAGGTCGAGGCGGATCCGCGCAGACCAAAACCGAAAAACTTGTTTCCGGTCTTGGGCGGCAACGGTGGAGGTGAACCTTCGGGGGATCTGGGAGGAGATCTAGTCGGAGATCTGGCGCGTCTGGACTCGGGTCTCTTGGTATAGCTCGCATCCTCGCGGCTCGGAGGTTTCGGCTTCCCATCTTCTAATGACCGATACTGGTATTTTTGGCGAATGAAGCGTTCCATGCAAGAATCGGCCTCGTCGACATCAGTTGGGACAGGCGGCTTAACGTTTTTGGGATTATAGATCTTGTTCATCAAGTTGTTTCCGTGGGATTTCATATTCTGTGCGATTCGGTGGCGCGTCAGTGTATGCCGTCCTCTCTTCACGCGGAGGCTTGGGATTCACTCACATCAACCTGTTCGGAAGACCAGGTATCCATTGACAAGGATTTGACCTTGGATATGTGTGTACCCAGCTTGCGGTGGATTGCGGCGCACCGCATGCAAAGGAAGATGCCCATCTATCAAACCGGAGACGGAGTTAGCCTGGGATTCGGGAGTGTAGGGGATAGGATTTTGGAGGAGGATGGATAGTCGTACGTTCCAGCTTGCCCATCCTAAAAATTGCGAGAGAAAAGGTTAGTCTCAAGTGACTTGAGAGGGACGATGTTGACTATTATCAACATCATCTTGGCAACGCAACGTACCTGGGGTCAAGGCGTCGCAGTCGGCACAACGGTCATTGCCGGGGATTGTGCGGATCAGCTCGGCGAGGGTCTTCTCATTGCGCAGCTGCTGACGCTTACTGATGCCATTCGGCATGATGAAGAAGGAAAAGAGAAAGGAATGGACACAATACAAGGATTGTGGGAGAAAAGAAGTTGGGAGTATGGAATAGGGGAGAGTAAGAGAGAGATGGCGTAAGTCCAAATCTGCGAGGGGCAAAGTTTAAGGTGCAACCCCGGAATCGAGGCCCAGTTGGCTGCTGCTGTTGGTTCGGTCCTGGCACTGGGACTGGTACCCCTGGCTCCACCTTTTCTAGAATTGGAGCAGAGAGCAGAGCAGAGCAGTGTCGCATACTCTGGAATAGAGTGGCAATGGACAATTATCCAAGGTTACTCCGTGATGCTGAGCCGGTACCGTTGAGGTACTGTTGACCACATCTGAGCTGGTACTGCTATAACCTATTGCAATAGATACGTATGCAGTCTACAGTCTACAGTCTACAATGCAATTGTCCATTAATGACCATTGCGATGCTTTTCAAGGCATGTTTGAGCAGCAGGTGACGCCTCCACCACTGCACCCTCAGGCCGAAGCCATCGGTGCCGTCGAGAAGCCTTAAGATGCTCTAGGGGGTCAATATAGTACGCCAATATGACCCGCCATCCCATGATCCTATGGTTAGGAGGGATTGGAGGTTGATTATGCGTTCAGAAAGTGTATGAAGAAAGGAAAGCAAAGGAGGGCGCAGATTTTTCGACCATATAGCAAGGGTCATGTGATCTCCACTGTGTACACCATATCACGTGGAAAGGCGGTGAAGAGCAGAGTAAAACTCATCCTTTTCTTTCCTGCTCAGCTCTTCTCCCTCTCTTCTTCTCTTCACTCAGAATCTCATCCCGGACTCTCGTGGATCTTCTAATGTGAAGATTACACCTGATGACCGATGATTTTGATCTTCCGTAGTGACAGTGACAGCTGAATCTTCAAGGTCCAGCTGTCCCCCACATAACCCGCGTGGTGCCTTTCTGTGGCTCCTCGTCTCTTGGGTGATTTTTTAATCGTTCGTTCGGTGGGAGAACAAAACCAAACAGCTTTTAGCAGGGCTGCGTCTACTCCACCCTGGTGTTTGCCATTATCGAACATCAGGACTATTTTTACGACGAACATCTCAGTCATCAGCAATCAATTGTATCTTTCCAATATTGACCCTCCTATTTCAACCATAAAACATGTAATGGGTTGCTATCAAAAATAGCGAGGGATTGACCACTTAGTGGTGAGAGACTGTCCTTTTGCGCTCTGCCCTGTGTGCCTACGTCGGCACTAGCCGGCCTCGAGAACTCCCTTGGGTTATAGGGGCGAGCCTAACCGAACATGACTGAATTCAAGTAACATACAAAACGCTCATCCGACAAGTGAGCGTTCTTTTGTGTTACTTGAACTCGTTTATGTTTGGCTAGCTACGCCCCCATAACCCAAGGGAGTTCTGGAGGTTGGCTAACGCCGACCTCCCCGGGCGTTAAATCAAACCAAACTAAATCACATCATTGGTTTCTACTTATGGTCACTGTCCCTGCATAGTAAGATTGCATATCACCATGGTAGACAGTTCGATTTAGCAGAGCAGTTACTCACTGTGCAACCCTCAATGATACGCAAGTGTATACCCTCGCTTTCACTTGGCACCATTCAAGGCTCGGGAGTTGTATACTTGCTATACCTAATAAAGTGGCATTTCCAATCCGAGACATTATCAGATTACACTGTGTCAACATCTATCTATCACTGGCATCCAGATCTAAAAGAATGTGGAGAATTTCAAACACTGGCAGTCCCGCCAAACTGGCCAGCGTCACCACATTCCAAACTTCATACCCCTGGCACTGACGATGATAGCAAAAAATAAATGAACACCCACGTACCTAAAACTAACTTGAAAGTATTCATCACCCTCACTCCAACGCCTCTCGCATATTCCACAATGCCTTCCAAAATGCCCCCATCCAACCCCATATCAATCCTAAAAAACAACCAAGACTGGCCGCAATGGAACAACCAAACAATCCAACTCCTCAAAAAGCGCAACTTAACCCACCTCCTCAAAAACAAAAACAAACCCAAATCCGGCCCCGAACTCCTAACCTGGACCCGGCAGCAAAAAACCGCCTGCGCAATCGTAATCACCCGACTAGATCCACGCATCGCAAAAGCAATGCATGCCCACCAAACCCTCGAAACCCTCCTACAAGCCATAGACAACTACACCCAACCAACCGGCGAAGAAGCCCTAACAATCCTCTGCACCCTCTGGACCCGCCTCTCCTCGCTCTCCGCAACAAGGCACACCAGTATCAGCGACTACTGCAGCGAAGCCATCGACCTCGCAGCGCAATATCAACGACTAGGTTGTGGAATTGCCGACCCAGTCCTCGCGACTGCATTTCTAGCGGGACTGCCATCGAAGTGGCAGTATTGGAAGTACAAGCAGACGCGGAAACAAAGTATCCTGATCCCGTGGAACGACACGGCCAGTTCGACGTTTACGTTCGAGAATCTTGTGCGCGAGACGATAGAGGAAGAGGCGCGCTTGTATCGGGTGGCTTTGCGAGCGGAGGAGGTGAAATGGGGTATGAAGTTTAAGGAGGTTCGGGATGATGAGGCTACGGTCGTTGTTGACTTTTGTACGAACTGTCGTGGGGTTTTCCATAAGGCGGCTGAGTGTCATGGCTCGAGGCTACATTCGTTGGCGAGACGGTCGAGGAAGGGGAATAAGAGGCGAAGAGCGGATTCAAGAGGGGGCTTTACGATGATGTGTTTTGATAATTTGTAATTCTCATTTCGATTCGTTTGCTGGGCCAGGGTGTACTGTTTTGCTTTTTGATGAAATTATTCCTTTTTGATCTCTTCTTGCAAGACAATTCCTGCAACCAGCGGCTTGCCTTCTCGGCCCCAGATGCTTCGACAAGGGACGACTTGGCCTGCCCAGGACCCTTCTGGTACTGGCTCCGTAGTATATAGCACAGCCTGGGACAAACTCTTTTCCAGAGAGAGACTGCCAATAATGGCATCAAGGCTGCTCTGTGAAGCCGATTCCGCTTTGTCGACCTCCATGCAGGTATACATATACCTCCCATCCGCACCAGCTGCCGTACGATCAGCCCGATCTTCAAGCGAGACTTGGTCACAGCGGTATCCAAGGCCCTGCCATTCAACATCACTGCCGCGGGGGAGCTGGTCAACCTCCACAGCCAGGAAAGGCGATACAGAAGTAGTCGCACTGAGGTTCAAGATATCGAAATCAGGCAGCTTCCAACCATGAGCCACTACATCCTCAGTCTGGCCCCCGTATTTGATATCCCAAGCGTCAAACTGCGGCTCGTCCTCGTCCTCATCATCTTCATTCGTCTCCGCTGTATGCAGCCTCTTCCACAAACGCCACGCTACCTGTGCCTGGTTCTGGATATTCTCGCCACGCACTAGGAACGCAATCGCGCCCGCCCACCAGTTAACATGCATGGCCTCTCCAATCCTCCACATATGCTGCAAAGCCAACGTAGCTCGGTGGGTATATTCAATAATCTCCCAACCCACTTTCAACTTAGCTATTTCCATCGAGGCAGGGTCGAGCGGGATCTGTCCCGCGACATAAACCAGCCTGGTCGATTCATTTGTGCCCAGTGGGATTGACATAGACTGTGAGTAAGGGCCGATATTCGCCGGTGCCCAATATGAACGTGACTGAACGTGTAGACCTTGGCGAGCATTTCGAGGACCCAGGTCCACAACGAATGAGATCATCACATTCACACCGGCGGGGAGATGATTGCCGCAGGCGACTGTTGCCCGGGCGGGTGGGTTTGGTTTCTTGAAGAGTGAAACGTAGACGTTGTTCATGGAGACAAAATCATCCATTGAGCGGAGGAGGACGGTAGCGAAGACGATATCCTCTGTTGATCGGGGCTGGGGGAATGCTTTCAATGCTTGGTAAGTCTTTGTTACGATTGCGCTCATCTGATCCCCGGCGCTGGGGCCAGCCTCCGGCGCGATGAGATTCGAGATCGTCCATGTCGTGTCTGTTTGACGGTGGATTGGACCAGCTGTCCATGCTGGAGATGGCTCTGAGTCCGTTTGTGTAGGTGGTTGAGTCTGACCAGCTGAGAGAATGGGAAATGAGGAAATCTCGTATAGCACCGCGGCAAATTTGCTATCGAGCGGGACTGGTCTCCTGACGTCTTGTGGTGTGATATCGGTCTGGGTGTCGGGTTTGGAAACACACTTCGCTCCCTTCAGACTGGTATACGCAACGCCCCCATCAGCGGTTCTACTCTCGGTCCCCTCGATTTCGATGCGTTTCTTCCAGAGAAACTTAGGTCCGTCGATTGCTAGTGTTTCGTACTCGCCGCCTTCTCCAAGGACAGCGCCGCGGATATCCTCTGGCTCCGCGAACCGACTCATAGCCTTGACAATGCGCCTTCGGAACGCCCGACCTCCTGTCCCACTGCCAGAAACATTATCCCAGAGAAATCCATCGTCCAATCCTCCCGAGGCAACCTTGATGATTCGAGCATCACAGCCGCTGGCAGACATATCCTCCAACAATCCTGCCTCTCGCACAGCGGCGGGGTCAGCCTCTCGTTCGGCGGGGGCCGGGAGCGACGGGTACATCCACAGCCACGCGAGAGGAACGAGACCGAGTCGACCGGCGATATTCTCGATTCGCGTCCGCTGATATGTTGATAGGATGGCGCCGGCCGAGACGGCGTTGGCTTCCGGGTGAGCTTTCATGATGCGGCGAAGTAGAGGAACCAGAGACTCTGTTTCATCTGCGTCTGAATTGCCACCATTGTCATCACCATCATCTGGTGCAGCCTGGTCCGCAGCATCATGTCGGTATATCCTGGAAGTATCTACGGCGCCACCGGTGATCGGGGCACGGTAGAGAGGGATGCCCAGAGCTTCCTCGTAGAGAGGGATGACGCTATGTCCGATGGTTTGGTACATGAAACTATCGATATCTTCTTCCTCGTCATTTTGCTCTTTCTTCTCGACAGGCGATGTATTGGCTTTGATTTCAGGGTGGAGGTTGGCTAGGGCGACCACTTTGTGCCCATTGCGGATGCAGTGGAGGATGGAGTAGAGGGAGTCTTTCCCGCCAGACACCAGGGCAATCACATTAAGACCAGGCGAGTGTGTCTTGGCTGACATTCTGTGCGGCAGAAATAGCCCGGGGTGCTTGGCTTGGAGCTTTGCCCTGGGGTGATGATATGAAGTTCAATAATTTGTGACCCTCCGATCCCATCGAACCCCCACTTTTATCGATAACCGTGGGGCAAAGTGCAGCTTCCAACCCTTCGTAAGTGTCGCAGGCACCGAAAGAGATACATCGGAGTAGGATTCTGGCCCAATTGAGCAATGGGAAAAAGGAAAACTTAGAATGCTCCTAGTGAACGCCTCATTCTACTCTACCCGATTCAAGATTACCTGGTGTCCTGCTGCCTGTGACCTTCAAAACTTTTTGGAGGCCACAGGCAACAGAAACTAGATAGTCTTATAATTACGAGATATGTGACACGTCATATAAAGTTGTATAGTAGAGCGTATACTTTGACTTATAAAAATAAAAATTGGTGTCTTTGCCACACACGTAGTATAAGACACACAGCCAAAAACCCCGGTTTATACATCGAGATAGCAATATACTAATTCGGACTGATGCATTCAAATCCAACGCCATTTCTAAATCGGGTAGAATGAGGTGTCCACTTAGGAGCTCAAAACTTGAAGCTGAGATTACTGGGAAGAGAGGTCGATGCTCGGTCGCCCAGAAGAGCATGACCCTACACGTGATATCAAGGTTTTGGTCTGGGATGCACGACTCGGTCAAGACTATTAGACCAGATGGCAGACTGTTACAGGGAATTGAAGTACGAGACTACATGGGGGTACGAAGATAGAAGAGAGATATTGAAAAATGATTATGCTTGTAATTGATGCGGGTTCCCGATAGATAAATTGAGCTTGACCAACACAAAACGGGCAGGCAAGAAATGCAATACAAGGGGGTATGAGGTGTGAGGATGAGGGTGAAATCGGGGGATGGTCAAATTAAGATATACACGAATGTGACCAGCACAGCAAAAAAGTGACAAAAGGGGGGTAGGAAAAGGGATATTACATGGAAATAAGACAAGACAGATGTGAGCGAAACGGACAAAGAATCGAAGAGGATAAAAAAGTCACAGAGAATCGAAGACGAGCAGTGAATCAAAAAGGGAATAATAAATCAAGGGCAAACGGCAAACGATGGAGCCGAAAAAAAGTTGCCCACACGCTGATGTGTTGATCCGGGATAACAAGAGACAGAAAAAAAAAAAAAAAAAAAAAAAAAAAAAAACAAAGGAAATCAAGGAAATGGAAATCACAATGACAAAGGAAAATCAACACCAAGCCACCTGTCACCGCGCGGAGACTAGATGCCATCATTGCCGCTCTATTTTCTTTTTTCTTCCGAATGGTTTCGGGAGGTCGTGAAACTTTTTTTTTTTTTTTTTTTGAATCACGCCATTTCCCGAAGGAAGTTCCAGACAAAGGAAATGAGAAAAAGGAAAAAAGAGAAAAAAGGAGTTCCAAGAAGGCAGTTCACCTTCACTTCAACTCCAATGATGAAAATCTCCGATATGTTCCGCTAGAAACAGGAACCCATGCCATACACCGATATAAGCCGACACCAGTGTAAATGCCCGGACGCCAAACCCAATGACCGCTCTTCGGTCGAACAAAAATAAAAACAGTTTCAATCCCGCAGGAGAACCACCGACCGAGTGAAATGTATATTATATATGCAGTAGGAAGTTCTCCTTGTCTCATAAATTGTCATGAATCGCGAAGGCGCGGCGAGAGAAAGCCTAAGGTTTAGGCGGAACCAGCGTCACGCTTGCGCTTCTTCATTGCCCGACGGTCAGCACCAGCCTCGTTGGACTCGTACATGACCGCACCCAACGCCCCGGCATCTTGTGACTCGTCGAAGGGGATTGTCCCCTCCGTGCCGTCCAAGACACCCATGACGATGGATCCACCGCCGTGGGTGCGAGCGTGCTGGGCCAGGTTGTCGCTGCGGGAGAACTTCTTGCCGCACTCGTGGCACTCGAAGGGTTTGTCCTGAGTGTGGAGGGAGCGGTAGTGACGCTTCAGGTGTTCCTGGCGGCGGAACCGACGCGAGCAGAGGGTGCAGACGAAAGTCTTGGAAGGATCCTCAGTCAGAGACTGCTTGCGACCGCGGCGGTTGACCGAGACGGGGGCAGGCTCGGAGTCGGTAACAGTTCCGTCAGTCGAAGGGGCCGGAGGCACCGAGTCGGACTTCTTGTAGCAGCAGTCCTCGTCGATGTGGGCACTCTTGCGGGATGACTTGCGGTTGCTGCGCTTCTTGGTCTTGATCTCCTCCTCGGCAGAGTCGGACTCGACATCATGCTCAGCATGGGCCGGAATGGACTCATTCCATTGGAAGGTAGGCATGGCAGATGGGACGAACTCCGAGTCATCTGAATCCTCAAGACTGTGCTCGCTCAGGAACCCATCATCCTCGGCGACGTACTGGTCGACACGCTGGCGCTTGCCACCTAGGTAAACAGAGTTGCTGCCAGGGTGGAAGTCAACCAGACGGTTCAACTCATCGTCAGAGTCGAGATCGGAGAAGCTGTCGAAGGTAGGGAGGGAGCCCAGAGGATCCTCGGTGGTTGAGGAGGCCGTGAACGAGGGAGAAGGGTTCTCATTGACGGGCAACGTCACAGACGCACTGCCCACCACGGCGCGGGGCTGCTCCTCATCGCAGGAGAGAGTCGGTAAGGGAGGAAGACCATGGTGAGCTGGGACATTCACTGAGGGCTCGACCGTGAGCTGACGCGGGTCACAGAAGTCTGCACCGGTCGACTCAGCTGTTAGAACCTGGGATTGGGCGAGGATGTCCGTTGGAACCGGAGAGGGAGACGGAGAAAGCGAGGGGCAAGAGTTGGCGGAGAGCAACTCGGATGTTTGGCTGGCGGTCAATGATGGCGGGTGGATGAAAACTGTTGCCTCTCGAGTTAGCCGGTGGATTTCTAGTGGACCTTCTCTTTCTCCCTTGCATGGAACCAAAGAACGCCACCCCGGTTCGTAGGTTTTAATTTCCCATCCATGTTATTTTTGGAAGGGGTGACGTTTTTTGGTGTGCATGCATATGATGGATCTGTTTCACATTAAACTTACCTGGAGTCATTGGTGGGGAGTCGGAGCGGGACCAGTCCGGGTTTGCGAGAATCTCCGTGTGCACATCAGTCTCACAGCCCTCCTTGACACCCTCAACCTTCTCAAAGGAGAAGAAAGTGTCTGTAAGTGGGGTGTGAAGAGTGCCATTGGCGGAAGGAGGGCTGCTGATGCTGCTGCTAGAGGCGGACAGCGGCGGTGTTGACGGGAAGGCGTAGAGGTCGGCACCAATGAAACGGGTGTCCAATGGCATCAAACCGGGAGAACCCTGTTGAACAATGATGGCGGGCTTCATTTGGGTGGGTTGAGGCGAAGCAATGGAGGTCATGTTAATGGCAGCACCACGGAAAGCATTGGTGGTGGCCATCTGGTGCATGTTCATGACAGGTTGAGTCTGGTAGATGGGCTGTTGCTCGGCTCGACTTTGTTGGTATTGCATCTGTCCATAGTAGTCGGATGGTTGGCTGGTGTAGTGATTTTGCTGTTGTGATGTCGCATCGTAGTAGAATGATTGACCTTGCACGGGGGGTGCTACTGTGTAAGAATCCATTGCTAGAGATAGCAGTCAGTACTGATTCTCAGAATCGGGAGTATGATAGAGGCATTGGCAATTTCAATGACCATGTCAAAAATGCAGTCGTTGGCCACGCAATCCCAATTACTGCCTTATCATGCCATGCCATGTCATGCCATCCGCTCTTGATACATACCGGCAGTGAATCGCAATGCGAGTGTGAAAGAGTATTAGGGTAGTTGTAATTGTAGTGATGGTCGAGATGCTCTGGTTCGAGACAGTAATGAGTGTGTAGACCAGTCGATGAGGTCACAAAGGAAGGGAATCCTGGTGGTTCAGGAATATAAGTGAGAGTGAGTGAGAGAGTGAGAGAGTGAGTGTGTTGGAGGGAAAGATCCAAGTGATAAAACCCAACCCAAAAACAGAAATGAGAAAATACAAAATAAGGTATAACCAAAATATAAAATATAAAATAAAAAATTGAAAAAAGATTAAGAGGAAAAAAGAGTGTGTACAAGTAGCGAGAAAGAGAGGAAGAGAGAGAAGAGAGAGAGGGTGGATAAAAAGAGTGATCTGCTGCTATTCCTACGTGCCGCTAGTGTGGGTGGGCCAGGAACTGTATGGATAAATTATAATATTTAAATAAATATTAAAATAAAATAAATGTAAAATAAATCCAAAATAATAAAAAAAGAAAATCAAATTAATAGGACTAAAATTGGGTGTCTCAATTCCTGTCGTGTAAACGGGCTAGTCCAGACTAGTCCGGGGCGGGTTGTGAACTGCACATCCCGGTGGAGTCTGCCTCTCTTCCTCTTTCAATCCACATTACTGGCCCACCTCGACGCGGCCCATCGGTGGTATCCCCAAATGGTGTGCGGAGATCTGTCTGACTGCTCTGTGTACAGTACTATTGCTACTGCTGCTGCTACTGCTCTTGCTACAGTACTCTTATCGCTGGTGGCTGACAGTTCTGTCGTCTTACGGTGGCTCTTCTAACACTGGCCCATCCCATTTTATACACCACTCATCGTGTCAACTGGCCTCATTTCCCATCACACTCTTGGACCTCCCGCGGCTACCTCCGACCTCGTTCACATTGTGGCCACGAGGATCATTATCATTGGCCCTGGCGATGGTGACAGCGGTAATCATTTACACCTCTTATCAGCACCAGCCATGCCCAGCGGCAAATCAGCACTCGCCAATGGCCTCGCTAGTGGGGCGGGGAAGGGAAAGCCAGAGGATGGGAAAAGACAGACACGCTTTTTTTCCTTTTCCTAGCCAGCAGCAATCCAGACGGTGTGCACCACACAATCCTTGGGCCCTGGGGGGTGGGTGGCCCCGGGGCCAATGGCCACTTTGCCCAAAGCATGCCCCACGCCCGTCCCGTCCTCGTCATTTCACTGCCATGGCAGGATACCACAAGCGTGCGCACACAGTGGCCAAGGGTGGACCCGCCGCATCCACCACTCTTGCGATCGACACTGATCTGACTGCGCTCACCTCGGAGGCCCATTTCCCCCCGGTACTTCGCCCTCCCCCAGCGCGATCAACATGTGGAAACTAGTCCGGGTCGATCCATTTCCTCATCTAGTGTGAGTGCAGGTGTGCGTGAATGCACAAACACAAGTCGCTCAGGTCTTTGCCGATCAGAAGGCTATCAACGGTGGCGACTACCGTACGACTGCCTCTGAGCGATCGTGAAACGGTCGGCATTGGCCATGGCTGGGGTCTTTTTTTTTTCCTTGCTGTGTATGGACAACGTGAAATGATGCTGGGTATGTGCGCCCACGCACCCCCCGGTCAGTTTCATATGATTCCCGGCAGTGGCCAAAAGTACAACCCTTGGAACCAAGCGAGGCAACGACAGCGGAAAGGATATCGGATCCTAAACTGATCTGTGCTCGCTCTTCAATTTTCTACTCCCCGTCAAGGTCAAATATTGGTTCCATACTCCATACAGTAGTTAGTCTAGCTATCTATTTTTTTGGTGGAGGCAAATTATTCAAGCTACAAGCTGTGTGCGAGAGCTGTTGCAGCTCGCGAAGTTGCCACATGGATTTTGCGGGAATTTTCTCGGCGAACACAAGCAGTCTGTAAGGGCCGCGACACGTCAAGGCTCAGCTTGTGATAGTTTCTTTGTTTTTTCTTTTTTTCCTTTTTTTTTCGCCTTGGACAAAAAAAGTTTCAATCCTCTACTGTACAATTCCTGCCTTTGGTTGCGCGGTCTACTGCAGGAACCAGCTGCGGAGACACCGCGAACCCAGACCCAGAACCCCGACTCCAGGATCCCCAGAGGATTCTATCATTGGAGACAAGGCTAGGCAAGGCTTCATGCATGTCCCCTACACTGGGTACAAATTGCGCCGCTCGACAATTCCGGAGAAATGCTCCCCGACAGCCTTATGGACATGATAGGCGGGACGAACACACAGTCAGCGCTATACATCAGCTGGATGCACTTCTTTATGCGAGTCCAAACTCAACGTCCTCAGCCTAGACGTCTATTTGACGGAAGAGAAACTGTAGATTCCACGCCTTGCTGGTTTTTAAGAGGCTTGTGATACATCTGATTGGCCTGGTGGACGTCAGCCATGTCGCAAAGTGATATGTTCCGATTGCAGATGTGATAGTATTGCTGCAAACCGCGTCTCACTTCGTAGATCCGGGGCAGCGCCAATTCCTTGTGATCCATCAGGCAGCACGCATTATCCGATACATCCAACTGTTCTTGTGTCCACTCCCAAGAGTTATTGATGTGCTCTCTCTCACGGCGTTCTCATAGCCACCTGCAAGTCGACGAGCGCCACCCAAGCAAGGTCGGTCCAATCTTGAGTAACTTATCACTGGAGTGGCACAACTTCCCCAGTCCATGTTCGAAACCCAAACATGAGAACATGAGACTTTTTGAGATTTGTGGTGATTCTCTGGGCATGACTCTGAACCCGCCCTATCAGATCCACCAAGCCCGTGTCAATCAGGGACTATCACAGTCCTACTCCGTACTCCTTCGCAAATCCCAAGCCAAGCCAGAAAAAAAAAGGCCCAGCCACAGGCAAAAGCAACAAGCAAACCACTCGAGGCTAGAAAAGTCGAAATTCCATCATCGCCCATCCTTTCCCATCCGCGCATCAACCGTGCACCATTGGTTGCTTCTAAACATAGCGGCCTCCACACTGGTCCACCAATTCCTCTTTCCATCACACGGCCTCAACACTAGCCCAAAAGGAGTCAAGTGGTGACGGGAATCCTCGACATTCTTCCGCTCACCAATCACACTCCCGAAACAGTCCACTTGGCCGGGAAATTGTGAAATTGGGGGAAGAATTGTCTGATCGCTGCCTTCCCGACTCCCCCCACTCCGTCTCCAGACGGAGTACGGATTATGGAGTACGAGCTAGGGTAAATACCACTGCTCAACACAGCAAGTCCAACTCCAACAAGGTCGCGCCCTCGTGCTCCACCTCCCATTTACCTATCCACAATCACTCACGCATGTCTGAGTGTTACTCGCTTAGGACTAGGGTCCTCTCCCTCTCCCTTCTCTCTCACTCCTCCGTATAGGCTAGTCTCTCATGAGTGGGTAGACTAGAGTGTTTAGAACGTGGCCCTAGACTATACAGGGGACTAGTCAATGCCAAGGGCCATGCATGGAAGGCTGTCACTTACTCTTCGAGAAAGAAAAGCGTACCCCATTGCTCCTAATCAAGTTCTCCTCTAGTGAGGAGACTAGGGAACAACCTTGCGTCAGCCCCGATTCGGTGCAGACAATAATTACATACGTTTTGGGGGGGCAGTCTTTCTTCGCATTTGCAATCTATCGAAAAGTATTATAGACGCGAACAACAGCAACTCCATCTGACACATTCACGATCGATCGCAGAGCCCCAAAAATGTGACCGAAATTGAATTTGCTACTATTTATTGGGGTATGGGGTTCACTGGACTTAGTTTTCGACCTTCACACGTATGTCTGACCGCCACCACCAACGTCGTCGCACAGACAGGCCTGGCTTAATTAAGCAATGATAGCCAATTTCGGACCAAATACCCCATGCTATCGTCCAATATACCTTTTATTTCCTTGTGGATTATTGAACGCGGCGTTCTGGTGATCCTCTCATCCTCGTGCTCTTGGTCTATGTCGAGCCAACCTATCATGGACTCGCTCACCGGCGCACACAGAAGAATTTTTCAATGGATACTCTGGCTGCATATTGTACTTCACGGACCAAGTAAATAATGGAGCCTACATACACTGTAAGCCCCGTAGATGGACGAGCTACTGACTCGGCGTGTCAATACCGATGGCTCTGGATTAACAACGCAGTGGAGAACTTGAAGACTGGAGAATGGGAATGGAGATGGAATGGAGATGGTGTCCGTCGGACGGTGACTACCGTCCTAACTTGCACGGAAGGTCCTCATGTGCAGCCGACGGTGGACTCGATGGAGCTCAAGCTCGACGCGAATGGCAAAAATTCGAGTCCATCACTGGAGTTGAAGCTGGAGCTAAAGAGCTTTCCCCATATCTGGCGCTTCTTAGCCTTCTCCTTCACCCAATCAGATGTCGGCAGGCCAAGATTTTCCCCTTAAGCCAGATTTCCAAATAACGGGGTTCGGGAGCTGCCTTGCCTTGTCTTGGCTTTGTACCTTACCCCGTCTGGGCCCTGACCTGTGTGCAATTGGAAAGGATTGTTGGATGATAGCTCTGATCCATTATTTTGGTGGCGGCAGGGATCCAGACGAGTGCTTTCCCCCGACGAATGAGCGAGCTCGAGCTGACAGATAGGAGATCCTACTCATCCTTCTTCTTTTGTTGTCCCCATCTACTATTGCTCATCCGACAATCCGTGAAAGACAGTTACTAAAGTACCTGTGGTGGGGGAGGGGGGTCAGAAACTGCGAGAGCTTTTCTCCATGGCCGAATTAGCTGCGAGCAACCGTTGTCGATCATGCTCGTATCCACGAAGGAATTGTCAAGTCGACCTGTTCCATCGTTCCTACGTTCGTGGCGTCTAGGCGCGGATAGAATACGCATATCCGACCCGAATATAGAGACATGCATAGAGTTAAGTTGATTAGTGCCGACTGTCAAAGGACGCGACCCAAATGGGTGGAACAGGAGGAAGTGGGAATTGGATACATCGAGATAACACGGTCGCTGCAAGGGTCTTTTTCGCCGTTGAGATAAATCTACCATGCGTCGCAGAAAGCTTGCGCACTACACAGCGTTGATGGAGCCATTGCTATCTTCCTCGCATCACGATTGGCCCGTATGATTTTCGTGCGTTGGGAAGATGTGATATGTTGTTCGGGGAACAGACCCGTGTTCTGGATCTACCATACGTTATTGACCCAGTGCTGCGTACTCGGTGTCAAGCCATTTTCTTTTACGAAACGTTAAAAACGGAACCCCGAACGTGGACGAGTCCGTTATCCCGTTGTCCGTTGCCTTCTACACTCGTCTAGCGTGTCTAGTTCGTTTGGGGCGCACTATACTTGCCACTCGCCGCTGGGGCTTTTTCTTTCTCCGGACGCCCTCTTGCCTTTCTCCAGATTATGTCGAAATTGTTCGATAGACTAGGGTTTAACGGCTGTTAGTCGAGAGGTTCGAGCCCATTCACATGTCGCCGCCGAGGCTTCAGATACAGTAACTACTTACTCCAACGTCCTGTGTACGGAGTACCAGTCGACGACGTGGAGTCGAGTTCAATGGGGCCCGTGGGGGTTCCCTGCTCCATTTGATTCTTTCGCGGCTGATGGCGGATCATGCTATCAGGACTTGTCAAGGTACGGAGTACCAAGGTCCTCTCTGTAAAGCTCCAGGTTCAGAATCCGATGGCAAGAATGTGGATCCCTTGGCTATTAGCGGGCGAACCGAAACCTCTGAAACTTCTATGGTGGACTAGAATTGAGTGAGACCTTGACCAAACCTCACGGATAGCGACGCATCGATATTTTTAATTTTGGATTTTTTTTGGGGCTTCGGCTCCATGCGCTTGTCCGACTCGGTTGTTTCTTGCTGGACTTGCTCGTTCTCGCATTGCATGTCTCCCTTTTTCTTTTTTGCCTTTTAGGTTATTGTCCGTCAAAACTTTGAAAAGCTCTACACCAAGAAGAGAAGTCATGGCCGATTATTAGTCCCCAGGAAACTTTGGCGGCATTGCAGATCTTCTGGGATATTCTGAATAGCCTGAAGTTGTCGAAGCGTTCGGGATGCGGTCCAGTCCACGGAACCCGGACTTGAAAGTGGAGTGACTCTGCCACCACCATCGCACTGTTTCATTTCGGGCCTTTCCGCACGTTGGAATCTGAAACCACTCGAGGGACTTGGCTTCGAACACGCGTCGAGGCGGCGGCGGGTGCTAGCGTGGGACGCCGGGGTCTTGGCTGGGCCCACGGGCATCGAAAAGCAAGCCCAGCCTTTGGGAATTTTGAAGATGTAGCGGTGTGTCGTGCTCGTGGTGCACTTACTACGAACTGGCACTTGCGTTGCTGCACGACTCGGAGAATTTGGACTGTCACTGCCAATGCGAGCTAGGAACAGGCAATGATCCTTGCGTGTCTGGTCGAGGACTATTTGCGCCTCTTTTTGTCTTCGTCCATGAAAACCCGAAATTAATGCGCTGTGGATTCCAAACTTCTTAATCAATTCTGCCTGTCCGCACAATCCTCAAATCCCTCACTCTATCTCGCCATGCAACGGTCGCGCACTCCGCCACACTGAGGTCGCATCCTGCCAGCGCCGAGGGCTCGGGCATAGTTTCACATTCATGGGACTCCTTCAGGATTCACCACGCAGTACCACTGGAATACGCCACGGTCTAAGCGAAAATGCGGGGAGGATCGGCTATCACAAAGTTTCTTGGGGGAGAAATTATCCTTGCCCTAAAGTCGGCAAGTTGACTCCTGGCCACATGAAAAGGTACCAGTAGATACGAAGAGGAGCGATGTGATAGACAGTTGATCACTATCGCTTCTCATGATAATTGTACTCTGTACCAACTTTCTCGCACTTCCCTGCATGTGTCCCTCGGCATCCACTTATCTTTCCCCAGAGATATGCAGTGATTCTTGCTTCTTGTTGGCTGGTCTTCCCGCGCACTCCAACCCTAGTGCCCATCGGGAATACGGTCCCTGCAATGGTTCTCCCGTTCTCTCGCTTCCTGCCGGTGGAAAGGAAATGAAGCCAAATGGACAACGTGCTACAAACCTACACTTTGACCTCTTCCTTAAGCCGCTGCAGAACAATGGATTCTACTTGCAACAGTGATGGCAGCGAGAGTTCCGGCAAGATCCACCCTATCTATTCCCTTCAGAACGGAGCCTTTTTCCTATAGTAACACTAGCTCGGCTCCTTAGCTCCTTGGGTCTAAGCCAAATTGGCCAATGGAAGTTTCTCGAGCCCGATCTTCACAGGTACCGCGGTCCCAAAGTTCACCGGACGTCGCCCACAATTTTCATAATTTTTCTATCTGGGCGAGTGAAAAGCTTCGCAGATCTAAAGAGGGAATAGCAAGGTCCCTCTTTTTTGGCCCCCATCGTATCAATGTATACGTTCTCCCCCGCTAGAGTCCACATCACGATCGGCTACGACCGCAAATCTGTCCTCTTTATACAATCGCGATCCCAGGAACCCAAAAATGCGGAGATTAGTACGTCCATTCTCAGCTGCTTTTACTATGTACAATGCACTTTAATTAGGAACGGAAACCAGTGTCTTCCCGATGCTGCATTAGGGCCACCGCAGCCATCCAACGACATTGATTGTTTGGTACCCCGAAATGCAAAATTCGCGTCGGGGGCTGGCGTCGCCACCACAGGTTCACCTCCGCATTGGGGGAGATGGTGCAATCAAATTCAGACACGGTTGGTCCCAGCTGTGCTCCCCCATGCAGTTCTTGGGACACGAACCCCTCAGTGCAATCGTGCGAACCGAGTCCGTGGGTTCGACTCAGGCACACCCGATTCCAGAGCTAATCGTGTCCAATCACATTCGCGTTTCCTTCGGGAATCCCAGAATCTCAGGATCTCAGTTTCCCCAGTGAGGACCGCGGTGGACCGGCTCGGCTGAGAAAGGAAAAAAATAATATCGTCGCCCACACTTCAACCATCAACTATTGGATTACACGGAAGTCCGTCTTCATCTCCGTCCGATTCTTGAATTTCTGGGGCCCAGCAATGTCCAATCCCATCTTCCTTCGTTCTCCTCCCCGACCATACGATTCCCACCCCCGAACCCTATCTTCCCGATCGAGATCCCATTTTACTGGTTCTGAGGTCATCGCGTGTTTCAGCATCAGATGGCGTCTGAGGTAAACTATGCACTATACACAATCGGAGAATTCCCGAATCCACTGCCCTCAATCCCCATCCCCCAATCCTTCTCTCGTTGGAAGACTAAGACAACTTCTACTCCCCGAGCCCACATCAACCCTAGTTGTTTTTGTTCCGTCTCTCTTTTTCAGTCAAGAGTCCGTCCCTGCGATCGCCGCCTCTAGGCCAGACTATGCAACTATGAACCCCATTATTTGTAAATCTCCCGGCTCACTCTCTCCACCTCATCCAACAGCACTCATTGACTGGACCGGCCGTGGTCAAAATACCTCCGGCGCCGGGCTCAAGCTGAGCCGTGCCCATCTTACCTTTTTGCGCGATCGCGATCGACGTCCCCTCCCCATTTTCCTACTATGGTCAGTCCTTATCAGATAGCCTTTTTTTTGCAGCTGCCCACACGGCTCGTGCCAAGGAAGTGGCTCTGCCCAGAATGTCCAGCAGGGCTAACCCGAGACTGAATGGGCTCTCACTGGCATGAGTTGTCGCGCCGGCTACTAGTAAATGGTGATCGCCCTCTCCTCGAGGAGGACGAGCACGTAATGATTTGCATAAATTTTGACGGTCTTATTCCGACCGGAACAAACGCAATGCAATTCCGAAGTTCAGTTCCCGGTCTGGTCCAGGCTAAATACGCAATGCAATGCACAATTGCCTCGTGGATCTACCCCAATTCTTCGCAATCATAACACGAAGTGGGCTGCTAAAGTATGAAAAACGACTAGAACCAGACTAGGCAGAGGACTCAAGCCTCTCTCTGAAAGCCAAAAAAAAAGCCTGTCGCAAATAGCGCTTGCATGAACGACACCTTGCTTAGGTTTACATCATAATTTCTTCTGGAAGACGCCACATTGAACTAAGGTGTCGACTATCTGCGTTGTACCTAATTTGCTTATTTTTTTAACTTCCAACTTCCCAACATATCCGCCTCCTTCAAGGTTCATTCTTGACTCTGTTTTTGCTTGTTTTTGCTTTGCCCAAAAAAAAAAAACTCTCAGTGCTGGTGGATACAGATACTACACCGCGTGCACCGCTCCAGCTCCCACACTGGCTCACTATAGGCAGCACCGACCAATACCAACCACCGCGACTACCTCGTGTCGGGACGGGTGAAGCGGGTCTTCCTGTCAAAGTGGAAAGATGGCAATGCAAATGAAGCAATCTATCAAAAAAAATTTTGGAAACCAGGTTAACCCACCGAATTCACCAAGGTACCCCGTCCAACCTTGGATCGCACAATTAAAAGGGCCCGCAGAATACGGCCGGTCTAAGAAGAGGCCCGACATCATATATCATACGAGATGTCTCCAGTCAGGCGTACACACCAGTCCACAATAAGGCCTCCATTGCAACCCGTGGGCAATAATCGCATTGGATCCCCCACGCCGACCAGGAACAGTGGAGTGCGAGTGGACATGAGGCGTGGGTGGCCCTCTCCATGCCAACTCTGGTCCAGAATCATCCACAGCCTGGGCGATTTAGAATGGATGGTACGATCCCACGCCCCATCTCGTCTTACTGGATTGGGAGAATCGCACGACAGCGGAGCTGTTTCAATCTGTATCAGGTCTTCAAATGGCTCCAAGTGGAATCAACCGGTGAAAGACCCGACCCGCGATGGATGAATTGGATAAATGCAGGATCCATCCAGCAGACCCGACCCATTCGGAGGCTCATTCTGTCCGACTTTTTTGTTTCCCTTTCTCCTCTTTAGGATAAATTATTTTCTGCCATCATACGATGGCGTTTTTGATATCCAGCTGGAAGATCCATATGTGGTTCGGCCGCTAGTCCATATGGATACTCGCAGTTCTCTGCTCTACTCGGCTTTGCTCGGCTCAGCTTTGTATTGTTTTCTCTTCGCGTCATGATTCTTGATTCATGCCGGCCGGCCGTGAGGCTCAGGCTCCACTGGCGTATGGAGGACGGAGAACTCTGCCGAGTGCAAAGACCGACGTCAGCGGGAAACTACGTTCGGCTCGGCAGAGTATTGGGGCCCATCAGGAACGCGAGGTGAGCAGATGGGGTTCAGCCTTATAGCCGTTCTGCAGTTCTTCCAGTGCACTTGGCTGAAAATGACTTGAAGTGGAATATATCTGCAGTCTAATGCAGGCGTGAGGGGACTTCTCGGTGTCTAGTTTAGAGCTACCATGAGGTTTCGATCTGATAAGAAAAACTGAACTGCCCAGCAGCTCCGGGGCAGCCTGACTGACAACCTTCCATCACCTGGGCCGGATCCCAGGGTCAGCTCAGCAGCTCAGCAGCAGCACCATCACAACACAAACACTAACACTATCCTCCACAATCCTCTCACATAGAATGGCCTCAGGGATGGTTCAGTTAAGATCAAGCTCCCAGTAGGAGTCAGTCTCTTCCTATCATAAATTATCCATTGTCCTCATCATCAGCCGAATATATGTAGAAGAGCAAAACCGCCCGCCGAAAGGAAAAAAAAAAGATGTTCGTGCTGACTCACCAGGCACAAAGGCATTAAGGCACTAAAACTGGCCAAGCTAAAAACCGGAAAAACTAATCCTCCGCTCGCTTGGGACGGGCACCTTTAAATTCTGCACTGACCGGCCACGCTTCCTCTTCTTTTCTTTTCTTCTTCGTGCGGCGGCGCAACTCTGAATTTTACCCGTGTTGCCTGGACATCCACGGCCTTCAAAAAGCCTTCAGTGATGTAACCCAGGTGTCAGTTGCGCCACAGACGAACGGAATTGCACACCGGTTCTACTTTATTGGTCTTACTGATTTCCTAAGGATGAGACCATTTGGTTTGGGATCGGACATACCCTATCAACTAGCTTTAGATTAGTGAGAATATCAATCAAATGAAAGAAAGAATACTTTGCACTGCCAATCACCATCAATTGCTTTCCCATGTAGCCGCAGTATACCAGTATACTTGCTGTCTTAGTCGCATAGCGCACTACTTGAGGGTATAACTTATGCCGCGGTCTAGTAGCTATCATTTGCCGTAATGTAATTCATAAGGACATCATTTCATCGATTTATCGATTTACTTCTAGCGGACGCTGAGGCAGTCCAACTCCCTGAACAAAGCAACCATCTAGCTGTACTCCGTAGCTAATCTACTCGCCAGGCTCATCGCCAATCTTCTCCAGCTTGCCCATAGCCCTCTTCTCACCCGCCTCACCAATAACACGAACCCGATCAACACGCAACTTCTCCCCATCGCCATCGCCATCAACAAAGAACACAACCAGCGACGTAACATTCTGGAACTTAACAAACCGCAACGGCACATTCGCCGTCCCCGTCTTCGCATCCCAATCTTCAGCCTTAATCTCCACCGTCTGCACGGCAGGGATATCCTCCGCCTCATCGAAACCCAGCACATGCGAGCGATTCGTATACAGGGAAATCGTCTTCGGCCGCATGGGCGTCTCATCATCATCCTCGTCAGTGGGCGGGAATGAGCTAATCTGCAACGAGTGCACCTTCAGCGTCGACTGGAACGGAACGTAAAGCATCAACTGCTCATCCGTATCACTCTCCACCCAATCCTTTCCATTTCCATTTCCTGAAGTCTTGCCCTTGCTCATGGCAGCCGGCTTGCTCGAGTCAAAAAGCACCCGCGCCTCGCCGAACTGGTCATCCCGATTCAGCAGCTCCAGCCCCTTCGAGTCCACTTGATCAGTGATATCGGTGTATCCCTTCGGCTCGGACGCACCGAGCCAGGTCCCGCCGCTGCCGCTGCTTCCTTCGCCGCTGTCGCCGTCGGAGCGGGTTGCTTCTGTCGCGAGCTTTTGGATGACTTGGTTGAGTTTTTGCGGGTTGGCGCCGGCTACTGTTTGTGTTTTGCGGCCGTTCTCGAAGACGATGAAGGTGGGGTATCTGTAGATGAGAATCGTGTTAGTTTTGTGTTCTTTCTTTCCAAGGCTCCTTAGGTTTGTGCTGTGTAGCTGTGTGGAAGACGTACGCCCGCACGCTGTATGTCTGCGCTAGTTCTTTCTGCTCGTCACCGTTGATCTTGGTGAATGTGATCTGGTTCGGGCGCGAGAGCTGGCGGGCCAGGGAGTCGTAGACTGGAGCGATGGCTTTGCACGGTCCGCACCAGTCGGCGTAGACTAGAGGGTTTGGGTCAGATTAGCTGGTTCTGGTTCTGGTTCTGGTTGTTGTTTTGTTGTTGTTGATAGGTATAGAGGGGGGACTCCGATGGTGTAGGTTGGAGGGAAGAGGGAGGGCTAAGGCTATGGCTCTGGGTACATACAGTCTGCAATGACGATCCGGGAGGAATTCAGCAGAGCGCCGAATTGCTCCGGGGAGGATATGGTGACGACTGACATTGTGCAGTGTGATAGGTGAGATGTTGTGAGGAGGCGGGGAGTGAAGTTGGAGTTGGAGTTGGAGGTTGGCCAATCCCGCTATGTCATCCGCCCCTCGTCAACCTCTCTTTTCACACTTCACACTTCATGCCCTTTCATCGTACGTAGAGTTATTCTGAGCCGTTCTACAATAGAGAGGTGAAGGGCTGTCCCATGTTTGATTGGACTTGCACTATTTACTCGGGTCATCGGTGGGGTGCAGTGGTCAGGCCAAGATGCGAAAATATATAACCAAACAATCACGACGACATGGCACCAACCCACAGTACACTTTGTACTAGTATTCACCCAAACCTGATTATTCTATCACTGGCACTGGCGGCAGTTTCACCAAGTCACTAACTGCCTGCAGGTTTCCTGCAATTTACTTTCAAAGTTATTTCCAAGTTTCAAGTTCCATCTTAGCTCTCAGGAAGAGCTAACAAACTCGCCCGCAACTTGCATATCAACTTGAACGATATCCCAAGGTTAAATTTGGCAATGATAACCCAAAACCAAACCAAGATATCCGCCAAAGTTTCAGGTTAATAAAATTCAACCTAACCCATTAAACTCCTGTAAAAGTCAATGACCAACATTTGAACCACGGTGACCTCCGGCAAACAAGCGGACTACCGATATATGCCGGCGGCCTGAGCAGATTCCACGGAAGAGAACAGAATCCGATGATCTGCGGTGGGGAATTGGATTGCTTAGATCGGAGCTATGTTAAGCCACCAAGGCGACGTGGAGGAAACTTGGAAGCCATGGCGTTTGTCAAGTGTTGACTGTGGGACGATAGTACCGCGCTTGCTACTCCGCTGTTTGGATGGCATTGTCGCGTACTATTTACGATTGCGGAGGTTGTGATATTGATATCACTAAGGATGAAGTAGAAAGAGTACTGATATAGAGACGAAATCTTTATTGTGGGATATGTAGATGTATGAGTACAGATGCAATAGATCTCTGAATAGTCCTACCATAAGGTAGTTCGGATTGTTGGTCAGGCTCCAATAGCTGGGCTACAAGACGTGCCCGAATGCTCGAGAATGATCATAGTCAACTCGAGGATATCGCCTTGAGGACCGTTCGGCGACGCCTGCACATCAGCGGATAGCTGATGACTAGCTAGCTTGCTGAAATCCACGCACCCCAATACCTTTGGAGTGAAAACGCAATGAACGAGCTGCAGAAGTGATTACGCTACCTCGTGGGAACGTATCAACCACCTGAATACGATATCCAAGAGTCTCTGTCTAAATTCTAGCCAGTCGATTGGATGAATCATAGAGTCGGGATATCTGAGATCGCACAGGTTCAGGAAGTTTGTCACAACCACCAGACCACACACCTAGCTTTCATACGGACAATCACCGACCAGTCGAGTTCTCAGGCTGGCCAGACTTGGGCTTCCAGGGTTTCTGCCAGAGTTCCTGCCAAAGTTCCAGCCTATATCCCTTGGGACCGCGGCGCGAGTTGGAAAAAAGTCTTCCAACCAGGTGATCCTGACTATCACCGAATCTGGGAGTTTGCAAAGCAGGCCCGAAGCACCTTACAGGCATCCCAGTCAGGCAGAGTTGGAGAGCCCTCTTCGCACAAACCAGATAAGTGCCAAGTGAGCGGAGAAAAGCGATAATCCACAGGCAGTCAGCCTTCCTCAACAGCAAAGAGTACCTTCAACCAAAGGCTACAGCCCCGACAGCCAACAACGATTTCGCCATGGTCACTCTCCTTCTCAAGTTCATCCTCCGAAACGAGAAATCCGCGCTCATCACCACACCTACAGCCACGGTACCAAACAATCTCCTGTTCGGACTCATCACAGCCTAGATCTTCCAAATCAACCACTTCCAGCCCGGTATGGAAGACGTCGCCTATCTTCTCCCGCTCGGCGCCTTTCACCCGGTCAAGGCGGAGGAGACGATCATATTCGGCGCGTAGACTCGGGTCTGAGAGGGTCTTGTAGGCTGTTGTGATTTCGTCGATTGTGAACTGGTCTTGCGAGGTTGGGGTTGCGGTTGAGGCTGAGCGGACACTTGTTTCTCGTGCAATGGACCCGGCTTTGTCGGGGTGGTGTTGGAGTAAGGCTTTGTGGTATGCGAGTTTGAGTTGTTGTTTCGAGAGGCTGGTGGATGGGCCGAAGGGGAGATTCAGGACTTGGTAATAGTCCATGAACGAGGTAGATTTTGTCATTCTTTAGCCAGCTGACGATTAGTACCGTCGAGATTAGCTCAGGTAATAGTCGAGTTGGTTGTGTTCGTTCGTAGCTGATCTCTCTGTGCGCGGGGTGTCTTCGGACTTGACCAGGGCCCCCTGTACCTGTAGGTCAGAGCGCGTACCCCGGATTTTCAGGGCCAAGTCTAGCGCAATGACCGCGAGTGATCAAGGGGTGTGTGCGACGTGTTGGAAGCGGGGTTGAAGGGGAGGAGGGTATGGTTGTTGAAGATTTAAAAGGGCTGTGGGCCGCAGTTGAAGAAGGCACGCCACTTCGGGTCGGCGGGTCTTGACTTGGTCTTGCTCGGATTCACGATGCCCTCTCCCTTTCTCTTCTCTTCACACTCTCCTCTCACTTGAACTTTACAATTTACTGTATAGTATATGCCTGTGATCATGACGATGGCCACATGGCTGATCTCATCTTCAAAAACACAGTCGCTCGTCAACTACGCTGCACATAGCAAACACTACCTTACAGTTCACTACTAAGCTGCAAGTTGCTAATCAAGAACAGTGTCAGATGAAATGATCTAGATCTATCTAAACATTTCGGATATCACATCGCGAACAAACAGTCTATACAGACTGGGGCTCTAACCAGAGCTCTACCTTTATATAACAACAAAACGTACACTCTATTCAACTCCGACGACACGCTTACTCGGAGGTCTTGAAGACAAAGCGGTCCTCAGCCTTGCTCTGGAAGGGAACGCCCAGCTCCAGAAGCTTGACATAGACTTCAGAGAACTCCTTGAAGAAAGCATCGTTGTCCTTGGCATAGCGCTCAACGTGAGACTTGAAGCCCTTGTCGTTGACGAGAGCAATGTCGGTGGGAAGCATCATCAGGGTGCCGGTGGACTTGTCAGTGAACTGGGTAGGACCGTTCCACTTCTTCTTGTTCCACTTCTCCTCCACGAGCAGACGGAAGAACTCGTTGCTGAAGACAGTAGGGCTGAAGTCCCAAGGACCGTCGAAGCCGGAGCGGTCGGTGTGCGCGCGGCCCAGAGCGTGAGCGCCAATCAGAGCGACCATCTCACGGTCGTCAAAGCCCATGCGCTCGAAGACGTCGCGAATGTGGCGGTGATCCTTGGCGGCGTCGGGGAGACGGCCATCCGGAGTGCAAGCAGCAACGTCCTTGTCCGCACGACCAGGTCTCCAGGGGATGACGGGTCCACCCAGTTCCTGGATGGCAGCAGAGCCGGCCAGAGTCCACAGATCAGAGTAGGTGATCCAGGGGAACTTGGCCTTGATGGGCTCGAGGAAGTCACGGGCGATCTTCAGACCGGCGTTGGCACCGTGGTCAGACTCTGGAGCGAAACGCATGGTGGCGCCATTGCTGCCACCAGTGCCAGTCTCCTTGTCATAGGTGCCGCTGGCGTGCCAGGCAAGACGGACGAGGACCTGGAAAGATGGTATGTTAGCTATCTTTATCCCTGAAGGACAGCCAAACACTCAACAATCCAATCAGATACTTACGGGACCATAGCTGCCGTCATCATAGTCGGTCTCATTAGCCAGCTTGTTGGCAATCTCGTCGTACACCTTCTGGTAGTCGGCCTGGGTAGGGACGAAGGGCTTGCTCTCGCCGTTCAGGTAGAAGTAAGCACCAGCACCACCGGCGACAGCGAAGGCCAGAGCCCAGATACCACCGGAGGAGGAGGACTTGCCACTAGCCTCAGAGGAATATCCACGGCGAGCAGTGGTACGGAAGCCCTGCGCGGGGACAAAGCGAGCAGAGCGGGCGGCCGGACGGAAAGAGGAGGCCGGGGAAGAGCGCAAGAAAGCGCGGGAAGCGGACCGAGCAGCAGAAGCCATTGTGTGAGGGGTGATCAACGGTGATCTGGAGATGAGAAGGAAAGGAAAGAGAAGAGGAGAGAAGGGAAAGAGAAAGGAAGAAGTCGGAAAGGAAATGCTAAGTACTTCCACCCCCTGCCCTCGGCCTCCCTGTGTACCAAACTGTGCCAGTGCCAATCCGATTGCTGGGATCCGCGCGTTGCCTCGGTTTTGACTCAGCACTCCGCATTTTGTCCGCGGGTTCGAAGGGGTTCGAACGTTCCATATGGAAGCCCTCGGAGTGGCGTGAAACGCGCTTGGTTTGGCTGATATATCAAGTCGCCTCTTCTCAGGATCTGAATTTGCGATTGGATCGAATCATTGGCCCTTCTAAGGGTTCTCCCTGGCCTCTCCAATGCCTTTTCATGACGCTCTCGATGTTGTAAACGAGTCTGTACATTCCATCTCCACCTGTCGAGCGGGTCCGTAATTTGTAACCAGTCGACGCTGTTTGGCCGGGCGACCAGTTTGGCTCCACTCGGCTGCACGGCCTGCTCCGACGCGCTTACTCACTTTCTTGGTCTGGATCGAGGTGTATGATCAGGACCTTATAGATCTAAACTGGACCTTGCGATAAAGACTAGAACTAGCCCCTGGGAGCTTGGTCAGCGTCAGAGTCTTTTCAATTGATTTTTCGATCTATGGCCGATCTATGGGTACTTTTAATGCAGTCTAGCCCACACCCTAAAGATCTCAGGTCGATGTACCATAGTAGGGAACCTGTAGTCACTCTACTTCACCACAACGAGAGAAGCTATTATCTTAGACGAAGTAAACATTCTTCAATTGAATCACTGGTAAACGGTGCAAATTCCAGTCATCTACAGTGTAACTTCGTATAGACAATAACCCCATCCCCCACATCCCGACGGGACTCGGATTTCTGTACGGACCTGCTATACTCCGATCGTGTTGAGAGTGGTCTCGAAGTGGTTGAAATCCCCCACCGGAAGAGTAGATAGTTGACTCCATGGAGGGCACTTGTTGTTCTTGAACCGACGATTCTTGAATTTAAAACTCGTTTGCTGAACCGAGACGGTAGCAGGCTTGAGTTGAGAGTTAGCGAGCTGTGGAATACAAGTTGATATAACTGGAAAGCCCAAGTCATGGATCAATCAAGCTGAGGTTAGGATATTATGGCTACGTCAAGATATCTAGTATCGTGCGCTCATGCAGAGCCTCCAGACTACTAGCAGCCTGCCGGTGTGTAGAAGTCATTTGATATTTCCAACCTTGGAATACTTACTCCAGTGTACTGGCAATATATGCTTGAATCTGTAGAGCAGATGAAGATGGAGCTTTATTCAAGATGGCTAGTCTCAATTTTCATAGCTCATCTATCCAGCTGATGATTTTCAACGGCACTTTACCCCCTTTTATTGAATGCATCTTGCTGGTATGCGAGCTAGCTGCGCCTGAGTTGAGTTTGGCTGTGGCACGTAGGCATGGGGCATTTGTTTGGAGGATACCACATGAGGGAGGCTAGCTTTGAATCTGAGGATGCTAGGATAACTCTTATCTTCCATATCATGCCCTGCAATTGAGGATCCGGTAGAGGACAGCTGTTATCAAATCAGGAGTGGCACCGGCAATTGGCTATAGCTACAAGGCATGGATATCGGACATGTCAAAGGGTCCAACACGCCACTGAGAGATGATCAGATAGGCAACTTATGGTGTGGCTGCTAGGATCCCTACTAGTGTGGTTGAAGGTGGTTCGATGTTGACACGCAAAACGATGTCATGCGGTGGGTCTCAGCATGTGATTGTAACTGTACCCGGCCGCGTGGAGATCCCATTGGGAACACCTTCAACTGTCCGCAACCGCACCACATCTATCTGCCTCGCACTACCCTCGTCTCGTGGACTTTGAGCCATACCTACTCTCTTTTTCACCGTCAATCTAATTCCTACACTTCAGAACTTCCAACTGCACTCCCCGGCATGCCATACCAATCATCCTAGGAATGGCGTTATGAGTTCTTCGCGGGGCCACGAGGAAGAGGCGATCGTTCGCAGCACTACGCCTGCACCTTCCGATCTGATCACCGAGGATCTGCGACAATTCACTCGCTCTCCACATCCCTATCACCGCAGTAGACAACCTATCTCGAGAACTCCCTCCGAACAGGGCGACCGGCTCCAGCCCCCATCTTACTCTAAACCATCGCGGACCCCAAGTGATAGCGGCACTGAGGCAGACGATGAGAGTACTGGAATATTGAGAGGTCTCCCAGCACCACCGCCACGGCCTCGAAAAGGGCTGCGTTCTGGTGTGAATGGCGTCGCCGACAGCGATGCATGGTTGCCGCGTCTACAACCATGGCCGTCACTTGTACGGCAAGCCTCGCGCGGGTCGCGGAGGAGCTCTGAGGAAGAGGCCGAAGAAGAGGCGCTCGAGGCACAACGGTTGAAACAGAAAAGGCGGGTTGAGATTCTGCGGCGACTGATGGAGACTGCGCTACTCTTATCAGTGGGCGTGGTTGTCTTGCTGCAAAAGGATGCACGCTCCTTAGCCTGGAGTTGGAGGAAAGGTAAATTCAAAATTGATCATAATGACTGACATTGTGTATTAATATGGGTTGCTAATTTCTTTTTTTCTCCCAGAACTGTCCACCCATGTGCTCCTACTGACTGGGCTATACGGATTCTACCCGCTCCTCCTTCGCATATCGACAAGCCGCCGATGGCACGTATGGCCTTCAAAGCGCGCCTTCTTCTCAATACCAACTAGCTTTGATCCAGCGCCGCTTCTATACCCAACACTCATCCCGATTTTTGTCTCGCTGTCTCTTACGAACCTCAATCCAGCACTGATTATGCCGAATATCATCCTCAGTCTCGCCTCTCTTCCGGCACCGGTGATTCCGCTACACGGCTGGATCAATGGTCTCAGCATACCTCACTGGATCGTCTCAGTCATCCCAGTTCTCGTTTCCGAACATTTTACTCTTGACCACAATATCCCTAAACCGCTCATCCTCCGTGGGCATGAGGCGGAATCGTTGCTTCTACTATTTCCTTTGCATCAAGCGTTGATACCCACATTAGACTTTTTGTTGACGACAAGCGTTCTTCCCGCCGAACTGCAGCTTTTGACGACAGCTCTTATCAATTTGTATTTGTTCGCGGCCTCTCCCCAGGCGGAGATTCTCAAGGCCCTGTTATGGCTTGGAGGAATGTGTATATTTGTGTCTTGCCGACACATCTTGCACTGGGAGGTCACTTTGGCTCGTATCCCCAGTTGGAAGTTTCGTCGCTCGCTCAGCGGCTCGCAATCACCGCGGAAATTACTCAATTTAATGGACCACCGACTTTGTCAGAAGCTGAGTGGGACTGGCTTCTCAGACGAACCCTCATCTGACAGCGATGGGCCTGGCAGTGTACACAGCAGACCACGGAAAGCAAAGACTATGCGAGCGGCTCCCGAGCCCAGCTCGGCTATTGATAATTTGAGTGCTGAAGAGGCCTTCAAGCGGCATAGTCGCACGGGGCGTGCCCGTCGCCATACGATCTCGACTTGGGAAGATGTGGTTCAAGAGGAGCGGGTTCGCACTACCCCAGGTGGCCGACGCAAGAAGCTGATGGGCCCTGGCCTTGCTTCATTTTTGTCATTGACAGCAGCCCAGGCACAGGTCCGCAAGTGGCTCTATGCTAGCTATGTGTACATGATCACAGTGGCTATTATCCTGGGGCCCATCCGAAAATACGTGGCTGAACGAGCCCTACAAGGACAAGATCCATTCGGGTGGGCGATAGGCTACCTACTGGGTAACCTCTCCACTATCCGATTCTGGGTGCTCATGTTGAATCTGGAATATTGGATCCAACTGCCACCTCGCCCGGAAGCCGCTCTGGAGATGGCCTCCTGCGGGCTTGGATGGGTTGAACATCTCCGACAGACGACTTTTGGTCCAGCAAATACTCGTCTTCTCCTTATGGCATACTGCCTGGTGGTAATCGTGACGGGGCTGGCTGTGGTCTTCCAGCTCAGCGCCGTGGCCGAAGTCGATACGCGACGCAAAGTGTTTCATGGGATGATGGTTTTGATGTTCCTGCCGACGGTTTTTGTCGATCCCGCCTTTTGCGCTCTGGCTCTGGCACTGGTACTATCGATCTTCCTTCTCCTGGATCTATTTCGGGCATCGCAATTACCACCGATATCACGGCCGTTGACCTATTTCCTTGCTCCGTACGTGGATGGCCGGGATCACCGCGGCCCGGTGATTATATCGCACATTTTCCTTCTTATCGGATGTTCGATACCGCTCTGGCTGTCGCTAGCCGATCTCTCGAGGGTAGGGAGCGATGCCTGGGTGGGATGGGAGGTACCGGCGCGCGACGTCAGCATGGTCAGCGGGGTGATCTGTGTGGGAATGGGCGACGCGGCGGCGTCGTTGGTGGGGCGTCGGTATGGGCGGCTTAAGTGGTTCTGGGGAGGGGGTAAGTCGCTGGAGGGAAGTGTGGCCTTCGCAGTAGCGGTATCGGTGGGACTGTTGGCAGTTCGTGCCTGGCTGAACGTGGGTGGGTGGCCGGTGACGGGCGCCGAATCAGCCTCCGGGTCGGCCTCCACGGGACTGCCCTACGCCGAATGGGCGTGGATAGGCTGCAAGGCAGTGTTGGCGGCGGGTGGAACTAGCGCAACCGAGGCGATCCTCACTGGTTGTAACGATAATGTAGTGGTGCCAGTGGTGTTGTGGCTGCTGGTGCGGGGGTTGGGTGTTTAGCAGTAGCCTGGGAGGAGTCATAGGTGTATTGCAATGTGTATGATATGATGATAAACAGTATATACAGCGAATGAGATATCCATCGAACCTACCATAGGGTATGCCCCGGGGCCCGAGAGTATTGTATATCGCTGTACTATCAGATACATCTGATAGTATACAAAGTAACTAGGGTACCCCGGTACCACGAGGTACAGTGTATGTACACATATTCGGCAGTGCAGGTGGCACCTTCCCAGATAAAGTCTCCGCTGATCGGCCTTATCTAATCACTTATCTAATCAGCTTGCAGCTCCCAGTCGCTCCTTCCCAATGGTCCCTGCCTGCAACTGCCTGCAGATTGTCCACGCCCTTTTCGATCTTCTCTCCTTTCTTTTTCTTCTTCTTCTCTTCATCACTCTAAACCCTCACACTATACCCTGATATCTTCCCCACCCCATTCATCATCTCCTCCCATCCTCTGATCCCAAGGTCCCCCCTCTCCTCTCTTCTCGTCATCTCCCCGCCCTCCTGACCGCCTGTCACTCGTTATCAGGTCACGCCCCCCTCTCAGTCCCTTGGTCCAGTCAAACATCACATCATCGCCCTCCACCATTAGCTCTTCTCCTCTTCTCTTCCCCCGGTTTTGCCTCCTTCAAACTTAACCTTTGGTTCACGTCTATACTTTTTCCTTGCCCCTCCCCCCCTTACTTACTTAGCTTCTTGCATCTTCTCTTATACATCATCGACTCGCCTCACCGCTTTCTGATTCATCGCGGTGTTTTGACAAGCCCCAGCTTCTACGATCTACTCCACAATCTGCATCCATCTACTTGAGCGACCTTGGGGCTATCACGGAGCTCACCGGTTTCGTTCCACGGCACTTCTATCACCCTCTTCCCAACTTTCCATTCTTTCCATCCCGGCGGTTCCTTGTTTTTCCCAAGCTTGCCGGCAGCTGCTTCACTCTGCCCTTCCCGGCTCCCCTGATGGGCCTCATCTCGCATCGATCATCTCTATTTCTGCTGCGGTAGCTGTGGTTGTCGGGGCCTGGTTGGATTTTGATCTTTCCCCCTTAGTGGGAAGTGCAGTGTGAACTGCGGCGAACAACCATGACGTCTCAACATTCTCGGAGGTCACGCGAGACCTCTTACCCCAGGATGACCATTGGTCGCTACACTCGACTGGAAGAGATCGGTCGAGGGAGCTTCGCAACGGTCTACCAGGGTCTGCATAATGTGAGTTATAGGCGGTTTTTCTCTTTGGGCTCTTTCGGTTGGCCTTTGTCTTGGTTTGGTTACCTTGGAACTCCAGCTGACTATTTCGCCCTTCTAGAGAACCAAGACCTTCGTGGCCATCAAGTCCGTCAATTTGTCAAAACTCAACAAGAAGTTGAAGGATAACCTTTCCTCCGAAATCGATATCCTCAAGGGCCTCCAGCACCCACACATCGTGGCCCTGATCGACTGTCATGAATCCACACAACACATTCACTTAATTATGGAATACTGTGCAATGGGGGATCTATCACAGTTTATTAAGAAACGGGAGAGTCTTGGGAACCATTCAATTACCCGGGAAATGATTAAAAAGTATCCGAATGCACCAGGAGGAGCCTTGAATGAAGTTGTGGTTCGGCATTTCCTTAAGCAACTCGCCAGTGCTCTCAAGTTTCTACGGGACCGAAATCTTATCCATCGAGACATCAAACCTCAGAATCTTCTGCTTTGCCCTGCACCCATCTCTTACCGGGAAGGAGAAGTTAACACGATTCCATACAAGGGTAATGATAACTCATACGATCCGATAACAGGGCTGGAGACATTGCCTATGCTGAAGATTGCGGATTTCGGCTTCGCCCGATCATTGCCCTCGACTTCACTGGCGGAGACATTGTGTGGGTCACCGCTCTATATGGCACCCGAGATTTTGCGATATGAAAAATACGACGCCAAAGCTGATCTCTGGTCGGTTGGCACTGTGCTATATGAGATGGTAGTAGGACGACCTCCGTTCCGGGCGACAAATCACGTCGAGTTGCTCCGTAAGATTGAGAAGGGAGAAGACCGAATCCGGTTCCCGGAAGACAACACAGCCTCAGAAGACATCAAGAGCTTGATTCGTGGTCTTCTAAAACGCAACCCAGTGGAACGATTGAACTTTCCGGAGTTTTTCAACAACAATGTGATCGTGCAGAGAATCCCAGGTCTTTTGCCCGATGACCAGCCGGGGCGATCGTCTGCAAATACCAGTCATGTTCCGGGGCCTTCACGCGCTAATTCACGATCCGAGTTACCGACCCCCATTGAAACGAAAACCACAGACTCTCCTTATCCTGACGAGCCGGAGGAAACATTTAACTACCCGACACCACACAGACATCCCTCTTCGCGCATAAAGCCTGATACTCCGCCCAGCGCGTCGCCTATGCGCCGCATGGGAAGCGCAGACAGACCTGTTTCCAGTACTTCGAAAGACCAATCCCGAGGAACACCACCGCATCGACCAAGTCCTATCTCGCACGTGACCGCCCCTGGCCGACAAGAGTTAGTTGATCGTAATGCTGCGGCAGTCATGGAGCGACAACGATCTCGAAACACATATTCAGGCCCAACCAAGACAACCGAGGATGCGCGAGCGGTTGACGAACGTGACCGGGCGGCCCAGGAAGTAGCCTTTGAACGAGATTATGTGGTGGTGGAGAAACGAGCGGTGGAGGTCAACGCATTTGCAGATGAGCTGGCCCATAGCCCCCGAATCCAAGGAGGATTATCTCGCGGCCAAAGTGGCAATGTTTCTCGGCGTGCAACAACGCAGGGATTGCAAACCTTGCCATCAACCTCCCCTCACGCAGCAAATTCCAAAGCTATGCAGATTGTCTCTGGCCGAGCCCGAGCAGATTCAACCCATCAACGCCAACACTCGTATGAGCGACGATACGGACAGAGCCCGTCTTCGGCGACATCCGCAATCTCAAAAGCCCTAAACATGGCTAGTGGCCGCTTGTTTGGAATGGGCTTTTCGCCTCCGTTGGCTACCACCAAGGGTGGTCGATCCCCACCCCTGGCTTATAACCCTTTCCCTGCCTATCCAGCTGGACAGGCCAACTTGATGATAACGGGCGATGGGGCCAAGCCAAATACGGCCCTGGACGAGGATTACAAGACAGTCCAGGTGATCGAGGAATGTGCCACGCGCAGTGATGTTGTCTATGGGTTTGCCGAAGTGAAATATAAGCAGCTTATCCCATTGGCTCCTTCGGCACAGGGTGACCCGTCCGCTAACACTGATCCTAACGACCCTGGCGATGACGGACTGACGGTCGATGCTATTGTGACTCTCTCCGAAGAAGCATTGGTTCTCTATGTGAAGGCTCTATCGTTACTTGCCAAATCTATGGACATTGCGGGCTCATGGTGGTCGCGCAAGAACCGAGAAGACACCTACGGGGACTCTGCTACCCGCGGAGATGGTACTAGTGGACTCGCTGGTACTCGCATTAACAACGTGGTTCAGTGGGTGCGCAGTCGTTTCAACGAGGTTTTGGAGAAGGCCGAGTTCGTGCGCCTGAGGCTCATCGAGGGCCAGAAGCGGTTACCTCTAGACCATCCCGGCCACCCGAACAACCACTCGATTGGATCTACTGCCAACTCGAGTGGCTCGGCCGATGTTGTCGTCAGTCCCGGCGTCACAGCTGAGAAGCTCATGTATGACCGGGCGTTGGAGATGAGCCGTTCCGCCGCTATCAACGAGTTGACGAGCGAGGATCTTGCTGGTTGCGAGATTGCATACGTCACTGCCATTCGCATGCTGGAAGCTGTCCTTGAGGACGATGGACTGCGATCCTCCACCGGAAGCACATCTCAGGGTAACGACAAGTCATCACTGGATGCGTTGCAAGGGGAGGAACGGCAAGTCGTAGTGAAGTGTGAGTTTAATCTCTTCGATTCCAGTTTGGAAAACCATTCACTAACGCGTAAGCAGTGGTGTCTAGCATGCGCACTCGCCTGGGTTCTCTCCGTAAGAAACTGGCCATCCTGTCGAAGCGTGCGTCGGCACCAACGCCCACGATGGGCAGTACCGGCCGAATGCCTGCCTCCAATTTGGTGCCCGTATCACAAGCCACTCCACCCCGTTAAGCCCGATGTATATTTCTTTTTAACCTAGGTGCTATCGACAAGAGATTTATGGTGAATTAGGTGGCCATTTCCCCTGTCTCTTCCTCTTCCGCAAGAGTTATAAGCGCACCATTTACGCTCTGCGACATTTTTTTTTTTCATGCTATATAAGCCTTTTGATTGCCGTGGTCCACCTTTGTTTGGTCCAATTTCGACCCCATCTCTCATTGTCAGAGATGCTAATTTTCATGTTCATGATGTTTTATGTCCAAATCTAGTTCGCCCGCCATATATCCCACTGCGAAGGGACAAGGAGTTATATCTTTCTTGTTTTGTTTTGGTTTTTTCTCTTTTTTTGTGTTTCCAAGCGGCGTTTTGTTTGGGTGGATATACAGACTGGCACCTTTCTTTCTTCTATTCTATCTTTCTTTTACTATTTTTATGCGTTTCCCCGTCCGTGACGGACGTGGTCGAGTTGAGTGCAAAGACCAGGGAGTTTTGGGCTGGCTGGATTGATTTGGGCTGGACTAGTCACATATGCAAATATCTAGATGAGAATTATTCTGAAGCTTGCAGTCCTGTCTCCAGTAACCCTAAGCCTCTCCCATACCAGTATACTATAGCATTGCTCCTCGTACCTATAGAGATGCGATCTGCCTCGTTTGTACTACCAGTATTTTCTTTGTTTCACCAATCCAGGGCAACTTGAATTGCTATTTGCTACACACCAGCTGCGTGAAACCATCGGAAATAGAAAGAATTTTCCGAGTCCTGTACTACCAAAAATCTCAGTTAAGGCACTGGCAAAAAAAAAAAAAAAAAACCTAGCGGAGGTACATTTTGTAGTACCACGGGGTAAAATGGCGTGCTTGAGGTTCTCCCTTGTCAATTGGAGGTTCTTTTGCTGGGCGGTTCTCGGCGGGATACTGGACCTTGGCAGAGGTCGCCTGAGCCCTGGGTGTTCATGTTCCCTACAATATGGCGTAATATGTCGAATATCTGGTGGTGGCAACTCAGGGCAAGTAACTATTCGAGTAACGAATTGGGATGAGGAGAACTAGTACTTTTACCTAAATGACAAAAGGTTGGAGAATACGAATGAATCTTTTTCTAAGTTAAGAGTGGATGCTGGACCCTGAATCCAAGTGATCCACTTTTCCCGATTCTCTTCGGCCATGCCGGTTTGTTTGGAAGGGTCCCGGGTTCCTTGAAAGTTACCGAGCTTACCTTTCTAATTGGGAATGGACCAAATGGTTAGAAGCATATAACTGGTAAACTTGAATATCTCTCTTTTCTCTTTCTTTTCCTTCTACAAATAATCAAATCTAATAGCTTTTGCTCTCATTTTGAATTATCTGGATAATGTTGTGTCCTACATCTTGCTCGAGCTTGCCGTGGTATACCAACACCTCATTAATTCTTCCTCTTTTATACCATCACCGCCACATCGAATTCTAGAAGGATTCCCAACTAATCAGGATCCGTGCAGCCTTGTTCATTTTTCCCTGTAGTGGCACGAGGTAGTATCCAGCCCAGCCCCGATCTATTGCATCACGTTTAGTGCCAGCACGCCATACTCTGACCGTTGCTAACCGTGCCCAGAGCCTAGATTTGCCCTATATATACGGAAGAGACCAAGTTTCAAGAAATTTCCGAAATGGTGTCACAGGGCAGTCTGCTCACCGAGATCAACTTGAAGATGGCCGACTCGCGCCTTACTGGGCCCTCTATCGAGACTGGTCTCGCTAAATCGCCAAGAGCAGATACGAAAAATGCGGACGATGGGCCTCAATCGGTTGATGGGAGTAGTGGACTATGTATGGATCTTCATTTTCTTTTCCAATTATTCTCTATAACAAAAAGGAAGAGGAAAGGAGCTGATTCAGATCTAGATGAGGGGAATGTTTTTGATACTTCTCCAGACGATCGACGACAGATCGGCGTATTCAGTGCGATCGGGTTGATCTTTAACCGCACTGTCGGAACTGGAATTTTCGCGACGCCCAGTACCATCTTAGCCTTGTCTGGCAGTGTTGGTCTAGCCCTGTTCATGTGGGTGATTGGTACTATCATTGCCCTGGCTGGAACAGCCGTATATTTGGAATGGGGCACTGCGATCCCAAGGTAAATCCGAGTCCAGATTATCCTGCCATCTACCTACATGTAGAACTAACTAACTAATTACTTCTCCTAACAGAAACGGAGGCGAAAAGAACTACCTCGAATACATTTACAAAAAGCCCAAATTCCTGGTAACTGCCATGTTCGCCGCCTACGCATTTCTGCTCGGCTGGGCCGCCAGCAATAGTGTTGTCTTTGGCGAGTATATTCTCAATGCCGCAGAAATCGATGTTGGGCGGTGGAATCAGCGTGGTATCGGACTAGCCTGTCTCACGGCGGCTTTTCTCATTCATGCTTTCGCTTTGAAATGGGGTCTTCGTTTGATCAATCTGCTTGGGGCTATCAAGTTGATCGTTATTCTGTTCATCGTTGTTTCTGGATGGGTTGCGTTGGCGGGTCATACTAAGATTGAGCCGCCGCATAATTTCACGAATGCTTTTGAAGGGACGAAGGGGAGTGGGTATAGTATTGTGATGGCGTTGTATAATGTTATCTGGTCGTTTATTGGGTATTCTAATGCCAATTATGTGAGTTGTTGATAATAACACTAATGACTGACCGGCTTGAATGTGAAATAGATGGGGCTAACAGAATGGTAATAGGTCCTGAGCGAGACGAAGAATCCAGTTCGCACTTTGAAGATCGCTGCACCGGCAGCGATTACCGCGGTGGGTATACTGTACATGTTCGTCAACATTGCCTACTTCGCTGCGGTTCCGAAAAAAGAAATGCTTGACTCTGGAACAGTCGTTGCCGCCGCATTTTTCCGGAATATGTTTGGAAAGCAAGCTGAGAAGGCCATGTCAGTGCTCGTGGCTCTATCGGCATTTGGTAATGTGCTGTCGGTTCTTTTCTCACAGGGCCGAAGTAAGTTTGATATTGCATCTTTCAAGGTCGAGTCATTGCTAATGGTATGTTTCTAGTTGTCCAGGAACTGGGTCGCGAGGGTGCCCTACCATTCTCCAAGATCTGGGCGAGTAATTGGCCACTGCAGTCTCCTGCTGCGGGACTCTTTGAGCATTACTTGGTTTCTGTCATCATCATGCTGGCACCACCTCCCGGCGACGCATATAATTTCCTGCTCAAGTAAGCCCACTTTTAGCTCCAGTTTCAAAAGACACCAGCTAACACATCTATAGCCTCATTTCATACCCCCTGTCGATTATCAACGTATTCGTGGGCGCAGGTTTAGTCTATATCTACCTGACCCAGAAAAAGAACTTCCCGAACTGGTCGCCTGGAATAAGAGCAACGCTGCCCGTCACAGTATTCTTCACGCTCTCCAACGTCTACCTGGTTATTGCGCCATATATCCCACCAAGCGATGGGCAAAGTGTCTACGAAGAGCTGCCATACTTCTTGCACTGTGTTGTGGCTCTCGGCGTGTTTGCTCTGGGAGCTATCTATTATGTTGTGTGGGCGGTGTTATTGCCTCGCTGGGGTGGGTATGTTTTGGTGAAGGAGACGATAGTGGATGCGGATGGTTGGTCGCGTAGCGTGTTTACGAAGATTGAGAGGAAGACAGGGTCTTGATGAATTCAAGATGGGCGGTCACTGGGATGATTCCTTTTTGCTAGGGTTGTTGATAGGATAATTTTAGATTGGCTACTTGTGGATTACTTCTTGCGAATACCTAGAAGATACCTGAGGAAACAGGATCGAACGCATATAATATAGTGTCTTTTACCTTCTCAACTTAGATTGTTTCTCATAATATGATACTGTTTGTCCGGGATCTAAACTTCCGATAGATATGATGGATTGCTTGGATTCACTGAAATTAGATCAGGAGATATTCAACATCAGGGCCTAAAGCCGGTCAAGAACAATTCCACAGAACTCAAACCGATCTGCGAAGATTCATGCCGCGAAAAGCGTTGCCACGAACTCGATATCGACTTCTATCCGGATCGGAAGCCTCGTAACAAACCATCAAATCTTCCGCCTTGTATCGAACCGGCAAGGCCCTCCGGCACAGAATCATCGTTCCAGCCACACAATAGGCCTCCCTAAATGCATCCCAGTACTCCACGCTTCGATGAACGAGCGGGAGGATGTACTTGGTATCGTCGGAAAGCATCGCATCGACGTAAGTCTGGTACACACTTGCAGGAGAATCCCTCTCCAGATTCACCAGTGTGCACCTGCCAAAATCCATAAAATAGAGCCCGACAGCACGGTGTTGAAAGCCCTCAGCCGCTTGCTCTGTATCCTGAATACGTGTACCCATGACATATTTGACGCCCGCCCCATCGATGCCGGCAGCCCAGTGCAAGATTGCCCACGCTCTCCCTAGCTCCTTGGCCAGCTCCAGAATGTCCATGCCGGTTCGGTGGATCCATTCAACGGACAGGGGACAGTCGAGAATCTGGTTCGGTTCACCGAGTTCTTTGCCTAGGTAAGGTCGTACTAAGCAGTGTTTGTTTCGGGGTTCACTGACGATCGTATCGACCTCATTGGTTGTCAGTTGTGATTGTCCATAAGGGTGTGAAATCAATGCCCGGCGTGTAATTTTGGGCACTGGGAGGATGTGTTCCATCATGATGGCATTTCCTCGGCTGCGATGACCGGGAGGGAATTTGGGTAGGAGCTCATCCCAGAACTGGTTGTCTGAAGCCGAGACAAAGCCCAATGGTGCAGGGACGCGAACACAACAGAAGACGAATGATCGGTAACGATTGAAGGCGGAGTGGACGGTGAGATGGTTGTCATAGTACTCTCGATGGAGACTGAATCTTGGGGTTTGGGCTGCGTATGCTGGGTTCTCTTTCTTGATGACATAGGGCTTTCCGACATGTTCGAAAATGGTTCCTTGTCGACCTTGGCCGATTACATTGATTCGTTGAAGCTCCGGTTGATTGAGTGCAGCCTGGAGCTGATTGGCAAAGGAAGAGCGAGTGTAGATGACTGTATTTGGGTGGAGGGTTCTCGAGAGAATGACATACTCCGACCTGAATTCCAGGTCCGACGCGTTCAAGAATATTTGAGAGTCCGAGCCAGAGTCCGAGGATGAGTCGGAGAAGTGACTCCTACCGTTGAGGTAGACCATGATGGAGATGGGGAGGGGGATTGAGATGGGGGGAAGTGAAGAAGTGAGGGAAGGGAAGGCACAGTACGGGGTACCCAATATGGTAATGGTACATCAAAGTACATCAAACAACTCCAGAAGTACCAGATAACACCCAATATTGCCAGGCCAGAAAAGTACGAGATGATAGAGCTAAACGGATTGTCTCAACAAGTTATTGAAATGCTAATATTATTCCATTAGATATAAGGGTAAGAACTGTAAACTGCAGAGAAACAGTCATCTCTTGAGCAGACATGGCTACATCAGACCTGAAAGCTCAGATGGATGGTGTCCCAGACCTCTTATGGAAGACCATTCAGGAAGCAAAAGCTATCATGGACCCCTCAAACTGGCTGGTGATTTGTCTTGCAAGAGGAGTAACCAGAACACACAATGGCATTTGGTTACTCCCCAGTCGGCTGCCGTGGAGTCGAGGCATCGCTGGGAGCGACTTGCGTGAGGTGAAGAAGAGAAGAAAATGCAGAAAGCGCGAGAGAACTTGAGTGGTGCGTCTCCAGAAAGGGGAGGCGGTGGAAGGAACTAGGAATATGACAGTCAATATGTACACCGCCTGAGAACAGCACTAAACAGGTAAGCGGTGACACTCCCTTTGATGCTCCCTCACCGCCCAATTCTGCCGAGGTCAATTCTCTGCCGGCGATTGTTCTCTCCGTCTTGCATTGTTGGTTGTGATTGTTCGATATTTTATCCTTGTAATTATATTTTAATTGGCTTGCATTGCATTGCCCTGTTTCTTTTTCTTTCTGTTTCCATCCATTGCTGTTCCCCCCAATTGGGGTTGTTGGTTCTCCCGATGCGTCGATTCTCCACGCGTGCATTGCTTCAAGCAAAGCCACCGCTTCGTTCCGCCAGACCTCCCCTCCCCCTCTTTCCATCTGCCCCTCGTTCTGCTTCTGCTTCTACTTCGACTTCTACTACTACGCCTATTCCGAGACCGACCCGTCGTACCCGATCTCCCCTCTCCCAGACTTCCAAGCGTTATTGTTCCTACCGCAGAATGTGCAGCTCTCGACGCGGTGAGGTCTCGGGCTCGACCAATGTCCAGGGCCGCGAGGTCTTGCCCACTAACGTCAAGCCCGTCCACTATGACCTCACCCTCGAGCCCAACTTTGAGAAGTTCACCTACGATGGTTCCGTTGTCATTGAGTAAGTGCTTCCCCATCTCCACCGATGCTTCATCTTAATCCTGCCTGCCCGCTTGCCCGCTGTCCCTCGTCTGCCCCGCATAGATTATCAACTGACCGGTAGCTTTTAGTCTCCACGTGAACGAGGATACCGACTTCGTCTCCCTCAACTCCAACGAGATTGATATTCACAGCGCCGAGATCTCCTCGAATGGATCCGTCATTGAATCCAAGCCCGAAATCTCCCTCAACAAAGATGCTCAGACCGCCACCATCAAGTTCAACCAGGCCCTCGCCGCCGGATCCGATGCCCAGCTGAAGCTGACCTTCACTGGTATCCTGAATGATAACATGGCTGGTTTCTACCGCTCGTCGTACAAGGAGAATGGCGAGACCAAGTATATTGCTTCCACCCAGATGGAACCCACCGATGCCCGCCGGGCCTTCCCTTGCTTCGATGAGCCCGCGCTCAAGGCCAAGTTCACCGTGACCTTGGTCGCCGACAAGAGCATGACCTGCTTGAGTAACATGGACGTTGCAAGCGAGACTGATGTGCAGGGTGGTGCCAAGAAGGCTGTCAAGTTCAACACCTCCCCGCAGATGTCCACCTACCTGATTGCTTTCATCGTTGGACACCTCAACTATGTCGAAACAAAGAACTTCCGCGTGCCCATTCGCGTCTACGCTACCCCGGATCAGGATATTGAACACGGTCGTTTCTCTCTGGAGCTCGCTGCCAAGACTCTCGCTTTCTACGAGAAGGCCTTCGACAGCGACTTCCCGTTGCCGAAGATGGACATGGTGGCAGTGCCCGACTTCAGCGCGGGAGCCATGGAGAACTGGGGTCTCATTACCTACCGAATTGTCGACGTGCTGCTGGATGAGAAGACCAGCGGTGCTTCGCGCAAGGAGCGTATTGCTGAGACTGTTCAACACGAACTGGCCCACCAGTGGTTTGGCAACCTGGTGACTATGGACTTCTGGGACGGCCTGTGGCTCAACGAGGGTTTTGCGACTTGGATGTCTTGGTACTCTTGCAACGTTTTCTACCCCGAGTGGAAGGTCTGGCAGACCTATGTCATCGACAACTTGCAGGGTGCCCTGTCCCTGGATTCCCTCCGTAGCAGTCACCCCATCGAGGTTCCCGTGAAGCGCGCCGATGAGATTAACCAGATCTTCGATGCTATCTCCTACTCCAAGGGATCTTCCGTGCTGCGCATGATCTCCAAGTACCTCGGCGAGGATGTCTTCTTGCAGGGTGTTCGTAACTATATCAAGAAGCACGCCTACGGAAACACCGAGACTGGTGATCTGTGGTCCGCTCTGGCCGACGCTAGTGGTAAGCCTGTCCAGTCCGTTATGGATATCTGGACTAAGAATGTTGGATTCCCCGTCATCGGTGTGACGGAGAACCCCGGCTCATCCTCAATCACCCTGAAGCAAAACCGCTTCCTCCGAACTGGTGATGTCAAGCCAGAGGAGGACAAGGTTCTTTACCCGTGCATGTTGGGCCTGCGCACTAAGGATGGCGTCAACGAGGATACCATGTTGACTGAGCGTGAGGGCGAGTTCAAGGTCCCCGACCTGGACTTCTTCAAGCTCAATGCCGATCACTCTGGTATCTACCGCACCTCCTACACTCCCGAGCGTCTCACTAAGCTCGGCAAGGCTGCTCGTGATGGCTTGCTGACCGTGGAGGACCGCGCTGGTATGATTGCTGACTCCGGTGCCCTGGCCGCCTCTGGCTACCAGAAGACCTCTGGTATGTTGTCGCTGCTTCAGGGTCTTGACACCGAATCTGAGTTCGTTGTCTGGAACGAGATCTTGACTCGTGTCGGTACTCTGCGTGCCGCGTGGATGTTCGAAGATAGCAAGACCAAGGATGCTTTGAAGGCCTTCCAGCGCTCGCTCGTCGCCTCCAAGGCCCACGAGCTTGGTTGGGAGTTCTCTGAGAAGGACGACCACATTCTGCAGCAGTTCAAGGCTCTTATGTTTGGCTCTGCTGGTATGGCTGAGGACCCTGTCGTTATCAAGGCTGCTCAGGATATGTTTGCCCGCTTTGCTGCTGGTGACATCTCCGCTATCCACCCCAACATTCGCGGCAGTGTCTTCACCATTGTCCTGAAGCACGGTGGTGTCAAGGAGTACGAGGTCGTCCTGGACCGTTTCCACAACGCCCCGACTTCGGATGAGAAGACCACAGCTCTGCGCTGCCTTGGCTCCGCTTCGGACCCTGCTCTTATCAAGCGAACTCTTGGTCTGGCAATGGGTGACGAAGTCAAGAGCCAGGATATCTATATGCCCCTTGGCGGTCTTCGCAACCACGAGGCTGGCATCGAGGCTCGCTGGGCCTGGCTGAAGGAGAACTGGGACGCCATCTACCAGCGTCTTCCTCCTTCCCTTGGCATGCTGGGAACTGTTGTTCAGCTCACCACCTCCAGCTTCTGCACGGACGCCCAGCTTAAGGAGGTCCAGGCCTTCTTTGCTTCCAAGGACACTAAGGTGAGTTTATCGTTGATCGATTCTACAACTTCTTTTGCTAATGTATTTTTCTCCACAGGGCTATGACCGTGCTGTCGAACAAAGCCTGGACGCCATTCGCGCCAAGGTCAACTGGATCGGCCGTGACCGCGATGACGTCGAGTCCTGGTTGAGCAAGAACAGCTATCTGCAGAGCAAGCTGTAGATGGCGCCACTCGCTATAGTTTCCCAGAAAGAAATCAATCGCCAATGTCGACCTCTAAGAAGACGGGGTTTTCGGGGTTTATCTATTTTGGCCGATGTGATTGTTACTGATCGCACACGGGCTGTGCGTTCGTTTAATTGCCATTAAAATTACTCAACTCATGTTTAGTATAGAGCTAGCTTCGTGAAAATCAAATTTCAATGGAGACTAGAGATATCTTGTACTCGCAATGTAAGCCTTGAACTCCATGCACCCATGTCTGTGACTGGTCGTGCCTACACCTGGTGAAGAGGGACTAGGGGCCAATCCTTCATATCGGATGCAAATATCGGACCCGCAAATCGCTAAACCAAAGGCTTCCTTTGGATCTCCGAAGTGCAATCCCTTTCAAGTAAGATGGGACGAAATTGCAGTAACTAGTTGACTGCAGACGAACGTGGGCATTGCTCCGCTAAGCCACGACCAAATATTCAGCCCTACCATCAGTGCGAGAGTGTGTATGTAGATCATCGTAAGGAATTAGTCGTTCTAACTTCATATGGTAACCAGGTCGGGTTTATTTGGGGGCCAGTATTCAGTATCCACAACCTGGTTTACTCTCTGCAATAGGCATTGACATCGGCCCTAAAATGCTTAGTTCCAAGGTTACAGTATACTATCGCCCAAATAAGCACTCTGTGCGAATTACTAGGTAACGCCCAAATAAGTACTCTCTGCGAATTCAAAGTCTCACCGTCTATGAGCAAGGCTGTGTTGGATATAATTGTCGCAGTTTGGACCCCACGAAAGTACATATAAAACGGATCAAGATTCCCTGGTTTATATTCTATACAGCCTTTCCAGAGGATTTAAAAAGCATCACTGGATAGGAGAACTTCCCGAATCCCGCCAGCTCAACCAAGGCCTTAATAGCTGTTTATCTCGACACTATGCGCTTCCTTGCTTTTGCCCTCTTGGGCTGTCAGCTTGTGCTGCCAACGGTAACTAATCACTAGCCAACTCTCAATATTCAGTCCGATTACACCCAGAAATACTAACGTATCACCCACAATATAGTTCGCCCAAGTTGCCCATAACAAGAACGCAACCTTTCAACTCAGCACCAATTCAGAGTTCGCATTCGTTTTGGAGACCGTCCTAGCCCTTAGCAACGGCGGCGGTGCCTCAACGGGAGAGGTCTTACGTGCTGCCAGTCAGATCAAGCCGGGCAATTTCGAGAGCTGGTATAAAGAGTTCATGTACCTTGGAGACGCAATCCACGACAAGGCCACTGCTATCAACGCCACCCGTTTCCCCGTCTCAGCCCGCGATGCATACTTCCGCGCATCTAGCTATTATCGCGTCGCGCCATTCTTCCTCCATGGAAATCAGAGTGACCCTCGAATCAACAATGTCGCAAGGCGCTCTGTTGCAGACTTCAAGAAGGGAGCCGCCTTGCTCCCGATACCACCCGTCAATCTCAACCTGCCAGCCTCAAGCTCCAATGTCCCTGGCGGTAAATTCTCCGTACCAGCACGATTCTTCAAGGCACAGCGAAGCAACGAAAAGGTCCCCACCGTTATCCTAGGCACTGGATATGACGGCTCACAAGAAGATCTTTACCATGAACTCGGCGTTGAGGTCCTCAAACGCGGTTGGAACGTGATTACCTACGAGGGACCTGGCCAGCCCACCGTCCTCAGCGAACAGAAGATCGGGTTCATCCCAGACTGGTGGAACGTAGTCTCCCCGGTGGTTGACTACCTCGAAACCGCAAAGATGTCGATCTGGACCACATCGCGCTCCTGGGTATCTCTTTCGGTGGCCAACTCGCTCCCTTGGCCGCGACGCGGGAACACCGTCTAAATGCCGTGCTGGCCATTGACGGAGTGACCGATCTATACGGACACTATGTCGAAGCACTTCCAAAGAAGCTCACCGAGCTCTTTGAAAAGGGGGAATATGCTAAATTCGACGAGGTCTTTCTGCAAATTGAGCGGACGGGTTCGACTTCGACCCGCTGGGGTATTGCCCAGTCGCTCTTCAGCTTCAATACTACCAGTCCCTCTGAATGGTGGCGTCGTCTGTCCGAGTTTTCGCTTAACTCTACTACCCTTGCGGGGATTTCTTGTCCTGTTTTTGTTGGTGAGGGGGAGAATGATAGCTTGGTGCCTGGTCAGGCGGCGTATATGGCTAAGGCGATTGGGAAGAATGCTACGTATAATTTGTTCAAAACTGATCTTGGGGCTGGGGAACATTGTCAGCTTGGGGCTGAGTTTCAGTTGGCTCAAGTTTCGTTGGATTGGTTAGGTGAGACTTGGGATCATGTTTCTTTGCCGAAGAATCTTACCAATAAGGTGTATTGATTGAGGGATATTTCAATGGTTTCTGCGAGCGATACATAGATTTGCTTGATTATTTCAATGGCATATTGACAGATAGATGCTGATTGAGCTTGGAACCACCTCTTAATATATCGGCCGCTCGTTTGCTGTAGAAAAGATATCGCCCCGAAACTATCCCTCGATGGCAACTTGAGATATACAGCCAGTGGATTGGATATGAATTTAACTTGAAAAGGAAAGCGCCTCGCGCACAGCATATGGAACCGGCCTCTTCCTTGCAATGCATACAACCCTGGGAGTGGTAACCCCGGCACCACGCTCAGCTTCCGCATATGCCTCCTCGACAAGCTCATCGATATGTTTAGCTTCTTCCTCTCGCCCATCAGCCTTCATCTGTCCGTTAAACTCCGAAATAGTCATCAAGTGAATCGTAGTATCGTGGGTAATCAAGTCCGGCCGACCATGATAGAATGTCAACTGACTCTCCTCAAACCCATGCTTGAGCAGATGCAAAGGGAGATCAAACACCCAGTCATGGCGGCCCTCTGAGTGCACAAATTCTCTGATCTTGTCAAGTGCCTTGGTCTCGAGCTTCTCGTCAGTCTTTTCAACATACGTGTGCGCGGTGCTCAGATCGTCCCACTGGATCCAGCCTCCAGGCTTGAGCAGCTTAATGACATTCTTGATGACAGGCGCCGGGTCTCTGTTCGGGATCGTCAGCAGGAGGAGACGAAGGTGGATCACGTCATATCGTTCTTCCAATTCTGTCGGGACTTCGTCGAAGATATCCCAGTTGTAGAGACGATGGATGTTACTGGGACGCCAGGCGGGCGGTGGGAGGCGATTGAGGTTGAGGTCGATTCCGTCGAGGACAGCATTTGGGAAGTCATGGGCTGTGTCGAGCAGCCACAGACCTGTCCCTGCACAGATCTCGGCGATACGCGGGTGGTCCCCGACTTTATCCCGGATAACAGGATGGAGGTTGTACCCCAGACATTGTTTCCAGATGAGATATTGGTAGTTGAGGCGCTGGCTTCCTGCATGACCGGAGTCTAGGAGATAACCCTTCCCTTCGCGCAGGCCGAAGCCAGCAGTGTGATTGAGAGGTGAAGTGCCAGACATGGTATAGGCCGACTAGATCAGAAGATGTATTGATGGAGTAGAAAAGAGATGAAATTTGATGATAAGTAAGAAGTCATTGGAGATGCCAATCCTATTTATCTACGAACGTGCAAGTCAAGAAGTTATGATGGTTTCTCAGCACGAGATCGATAAACTTTCGTGCTGGATGATCTACAAACTCCAGTTCAGCTGAACTATGAAGATGTAAACTTTCAATCAGGAACAGTCTAGTCACCGTGACACGGATCTGCAAATCGACGATCGAACTGACCGCCAAGTCGTCGGAAATGGGCTATAATGAGGTTCCTGGTGCTTAATATACGGACTCTTACGTACTGGTAGTGAAGCGGAAATATCTCTCGGGCTTCAAGATTGGTCGACCATTATCCAGCACTGGATTGACACAGCCTGCATGATATGGATAGCCGAACTCCTCCGCAGAAGCAAAAAGTAGGCACGATCTCGAATAGAGTAGTACAAGATACCTGCCCATATCTTCGCAATCGACACGTCAAGTTTCCAGGCAGCCATCATGGAGGGGCATAGGATGTTAGGTTTCATTAATTGATCGATCCCTAAGCTATTCGCTTGTGAGTAACTGGAACTTACCGAGATTGCACGGCTCCAAACATCATTGGCTCAGACAAATCTACTGCATGCATAAAATAGGCCCGTGGGGTTGTCCTGAAAAAGCAAAAAAGGCATTATCGGCAGGATAGTGACAGATCATCAGCTAATCTTCATAATAGGCATTTTGACGGAGATCAATCGGTCGTCAATTAAAGTTCGTGATCTATCAGCCTCTGTCCCACGATCAATGCGCAGCCAGATCTCGATCGAAATTCCAAATTATCAATGGTTACATATGGGATCTTGCAGTTACCATTGAGTAATGGAGATCTTACGATATAGTAATTATCGATATACCCTAGAGTGATAGATTAAAGGGGAAATATCTTCTCGGGACAAGCTCAATGTATCACAGATTTCTTCATGTTCAGTTGCCATTATTAATACCAAGACTTCAAAAATTTTGATCGGTTAGTCCAATAGCCAAAATTAAATTCTGTTCCTCTGAAAAATTCCCCACCTTCTCTCTTTTACGTTGTAACGAACTGCATGTGCTGTGGTTCTGCTCTGTGCCTTAGGCATCCTCCTGTTAGTTACCTGCCCGCACTTCCTCACTTTCCTCACCTTCCTCAACTCCCTCCTCTTTCCCCTAATGCTTAGTTTCTTCGTTGCATATTACTACATTTGTTGATCATATCATTGTGTCGGGGCTCATCACACACGTCATTGAATGGAGGGTACATCTATCTGAATTTCTGAAGGTTGAGCAGATAATAACCAATTGGATCAGCAATAGAGTATGTTTTGTTGTTTGTCAACTATCATGTCCATGCCGAGGCACGATCGATCGCCTCATACGAGCGCAACGCTTCAACTATTGAGACGTTCCCGTGAATTGAAGAACAAGAAGAAGAATATCATTCTCGACGGTAACAACCTCGGCATTGCTTCTGTTGTCGCTGTTGCTCGTCATGGGGTCGAGCCCACCATCAGCTCAGACCAGTCGCTTGCCAAGCGGCTCGAGATATCTGTCAACGTTCTAGCCGATGCTATTTCTCAAAAATATGTCATTTATGGCGTCAACACCGGATTTGGCGGAAGTGCTGACACTAGAACCCACGAACTCGTCGACCTGCAGATGCATCTGCTCCAATTTATCCAAAGCGGCATCATCACTACCGCAGACAAGGATCCGGTCAGCAACTCGGAGCGGGAGTCGTCTCACGTTATGCCTATGGCTTGGGTTCGAGCCACCATCGTTGCTCGAGCTAATCAGAATCTCAGGGGTCACAGTGCAATCCGCAAGTGTGTGCTCCAGGGCCTGATTGATATGCTACACCACGACATTACTCCTCTTATCCCACTGAGAGGGTCAATTTCTGCATCTGGAGATCTGATGCCTATGGCTTATATTGCGGGGGCAATAATGGGAAATCCAGATGTATTTGTTCAAGTGGGCAAGGGTGCACAAGCCAAAGTTATGCCTTCGTCAGATGCGTTGAAGATTTGCGGGCTCTCCGCGTCGGGGCTTGGCCCAAAAGAAGGACTTGGACTGATCAACGGCACTGCTCCTTCTGTGGCTGTGGCAAGCTTGGCACTTTACGACGCACAGAAGCTTGCATTTCTATCTCAAATTTTGACAGCTTTCACCTCTGAATGTTTAGCTGGCAATGTGGAGTGGGCGCATCCCTTCATCCACGACACTCGGCCTCACACCGGTCAAATTGAGGTGGCTCGTAACATTCGGCAGTTTTTGAAGGGCTCTCGGTTTGTTACTGGCTTAGAGTTAAAGGGCAAATCTCGAGATGGACTCTGCCAAGATCGATATTCGACAAGAACAGCTCCGCAATGGATTGGTCCTTACATCGAAGACCTTCTCCTAGCACAACGTCAACTTGAAATGGAGCTTAATTCCACATCAGACAATCCTCTAGTGGACACCAACAGACAGAAAGATGACTCGGGTTCAAGGGTCTACTCCGGTGGAAACTTCCAAGCAACTGTTGTCACATCAGCCATGGAAAAAGCTCGCTTGGCTATTCAAATGATAGGACGAATGCTTTGGTCTCAGGTTACTGAGATGATCAATCCTGCTACTAACAATGGACTCGAGGCCAACCTCAATGCTACTAGTGAGGATAGCTTCACGATGAAGGGAATCGATATCAATATGTCGGCTTACATGTCTGAGCTAGCAGCCCTGGCACATCCGGTCTCTGCCCACGTCATGTCAGCCGAAATGCATAATCAGGGTATCAATTCACTCGCCCTGATTTCAGCTCGCCGCACGATGGAGGCAGTAGATTTACTAGCGCATATGAGTGCCTGTCATATCTATGTTTCATGTCAAGCCATCGAGATTCGGGCGAGCCACGTCCAATTTCTTTCAACACTATGTACCAAGATGGAGGATTTCATCGCAGCGGGAGCATTGCATGGTCTCGAATTAAAGGAATCGCAGCTCAAAGCACTCTGCACGGAACTAATTCCCATCATTCAGTCGAGCTGGACTTCCACAAACGCGAATACCTGGAGGGATCGTGTCTTGCCTGTGGTTGATGCCGTTATGTCGTCGGTCAACGAGTTTGTGGCCATTCACCATCCTGAATGCCCTATATCAGTGATAATCACCTTTAAAAAAGATTTCCAAAGGGTTGTTTCCAGTACAGCTGAGGCGATTTTCTGTCCTACTTCGACTGCTACTCCTGAGGGAGTTGCAAGCCAGCTTGGTAGGGGAACTGCGCCGCTCTACACCTGGGTGCGCTCGAAGCTTGGAATCCCTACACACGGTGGTCTTCAAGATGATCCTTTATATAATGCTCAGAATGGCCATTCCGCAAAGGACAAAATAACTATTGGCAGTTCGGTTAGTATGATATATGAAAGTCTGCTTCAGGGTGAAATGATGGATACAATCATCGATGGTTAAATGTAGGAAGAGGAATAGATAGAGAGTACAGTGGCATTGGAGGATTTAAGAGCATATAATTGATGATGGGGATCTCATTATAGAATACCAACGCAGATATTGAATTCAATTCCAGAGATATATCTACCAGCGGTGTGTAAATCGACACTATACGTCCTTCTCAGCGAAAGGATTTGTCTGATTTGTCTCCAGGAATGAGTCCTTTCAAAAACCGTGACTCCACTCCATCGATTGTAGGAATAATCTCATTGAACACGGGGAAGGATTCCGCTAGTATTACCTTCCTTCAGGAGCTTTGCTAAACTGTGTGCTTGTTCAAAGCCAGTCAAGGTAGCAAGTAGCTCAAGCCTTTCCACAATCCACGTGTATCTTTCTGATGACGGATCAGTGCAAATACCTGCAATAAACAAGGGTATCTGCAAACGAAGCACGCCTCCAACTCCGGGGGGCCCATACATGAAGTAGAAAGCAACGCTTGCACAAACATCATCCACCAACTGTCTTATGGTAGCAGTGGACTGGTGCATTATGTGTTCATATTCGGATGTCCACTGTAAACTCAACAGGTGACAGGATATCGATCTTATGATCTCATTGACAGTAATCCTAACTTGGCGGTAGAAGTTCCACATCCCGGCCACACCGGCGTTCGGATACATTTGGTGCTTTTCACCATTCGCCGGAGGAGTAACATCGCTTCTATCGGATGAAAGAGTTGGCTCATCGACGTGAGTATATTGCCAACTTGGGCCCAAGGACATGGCCCATGAGTGAAGCTCCACTTCAAAGCGAAGAGCCTCCTGGAGCAAAGATTGAAGATTCTCAACTGACTTTTCCGCATTGTCAACTTTGATAACCAGATCATTCAGTCGGACAATTATTCTGTAGAAATTTTGACTGGGCCGGGAGGTTTCTTTCTTTCTTCCGGCCAGCTCTGACAGCTCCCAGATCTTCTGCGAGTGATGTTTCGAATATCTGAATAATAGACCACTAACCGCCTGAAAGTACACAGGATGTTAATAAGCGGAAATAAGTTATCACATCATGTAAAACTTACATTCAATACAGTGACAGTATTCAAGAAATACATTCCTATCTCGGAATCGATTTGCTCTTCACCTCGCAGCTCAAGCATTCTTGTCGCGCCTAGAATATGGTTCATCCATCCATGCATCGAACGTCTCCCCATTTTGCTCGTTATTAACTAGAGCAGTGGTTAGAGCCTGTGGCTAGGTAAAATTATGGATCGTCTCACCTCATAGGTGCTAAGCATTGTCACCGTCGCTAAAGTGGAGTCACAAGTTGCCAATGCGGGGTTTCTTAACGCGTCGTTGACAGCACAGAGTGCGGTGCCATACATTTCTGCTGCTGATCGACTTAAATCAGGCGCCACCTGCATTCCGGACATGCTCGCCAGTCCTAACGCCTTGACCGAGGCTTGTAGCGCAGGAGAAGGATCTTTGCTCAACAAGTCAGGCAAATACCTGAGTATGCCTTCGTTTTCTGAAGTTCCCACCCAATAAGTAAAAACATGGGACATGACATGGTCATCAATTGAGAATAGCGGAGGCGTGAGTCTTGTCGGAGTTAGTGATCGCTCTGGCGTAGTCGACGTTGACTTTTGCGCGCGAGCTTTGGCCTTTCGCGAGACTTCTTCAGTCTGATCGAAGATTCTCAAAGAGTCAGGATCTCGATATCCAGAGCATTTTTGGTGTATTCTTAAGCATTTTGAGCATGATGGACGGCGGCGATCGCACTATTTGATCAATTAGAACGAGTTCAAGTCCATCATTTGTAAACCGCCACCAGCGTACTCTAAGGCGCCGCTGTCGACACAAATCACAGCCTAGTCCTGGCCTTCCCCGATAAACCATGGTCACTGAACCGAGTACTAGAAATTATATATTGAATATGATGTCGAGGCGGGTCTCCTTTTTTTATTTATTAAAAAAGAAGGTCGTGGGGGCCATTTCAGCCCCTCCAGGGCAGAATTAACGTGACCAAGCTTTTTGGGGGCTGATGCTGTCGATCTCGGCACAAACAAGCGAGTTATCACTAATTCGCTAGGATTTTCGTCAGGCTGCGTAAGGCTGAGCTGTTTCTAGTACGTGGAGTGACAAGCGATACCCCGTAGAGCGAATTGCACTCGGACGTCTGCGGTGGACTCTTCAGTGGGGCCTGGAAAAGGTATCCAGTGCGAAAGCTCAGCTCATTTGTTCTAGTCTTTGCATCTGGCCCCAAATGGTGCTTTGGTCATTAGCAAGGCTACCCAATGAATTTATTCGGTTAGTGAGGGCTGAAGAGAGCTGACGAGAGCGCAGCCGAGGCATCTCAATCCTTGACTTATTCAGCGGAAGACTTTTGTTTAAAGAGCCTGCGATCCCATTCGCGGTCACTGGCATCTATGGACGATATATAACCTTGGAATGGCACGGACTTTCCGCCAAATGATCGGTTACTGCACGGCTTATCGCTCCAAAATGGCTAGGTTCGCATCTTCCTCACAAATGAGCAAATATACTCGGACTATTCTCTTTAGTCTATTTGCTACTAACTAAGGAACTTGAATATCCCAGACGAGGAGTTTTTGAATAGAGTATTTTCCAGGCTTGTCCTGGCGGTCAAGTGAGTACATGCTCCTAGATTTCAGCAGGCTAACGGCCATCTTGACCTGATGGATTATCAAAGGGGTCCTCTGAGGTACATCCGTCTGGAGCTCCTGATCCTGAACCTCCACTCGGCAGCTTCAATTATCAGGGCCATATCTTCCACAGTTGCAGAGCTTACTGATGGCGACTGATAGGAATTCCAAATTATGAACTGACAAAAAAAAAAAAAAAAAAAAAAAAAAAAAAAAAAAAACTTGGTAGGTGATTGATTAGTACGGTCGGGTATCAAAGAGAAAGAAACAGTTTATCTAATCTGTGCAGTTTACTACCCTAGAGTAACTTCAAAGCTAAGTAGCTGTCTGTAATAAATCGAACTATCCTAAGTAGACCGCCACAGAGCAAAGCCTTATCGTGGTGGTTAATAGCGTGGCTAGTACAATCCCGTTAAATTACTCGAAACCCCGGTACATATGTGGCTCTATCAGTCGTTGTGGCTGTGTTTTCGATGAATGGGCCAATGGAGTCTGATTTCTGAGCCTCATTTTTCGCATTCATACCACTAGTATAGGTCATAACGAGTTCTCCGGTCTTGAAATATTGATTTTTTTGACCTACAATCAATATCGTGCATGAGCGTGTTGTATTGCATCGTATATCAAAAGAAAAAATATGTCAGATCGCCCATGTCCTGCACGAATTCTTCGGTTTAGGTTTGTTATGTATGACCGCTAAAGTAAAATTGGGGCCTGGGGATATTAAAGTTCAGTAAGATTGCCCACGCTACAATGAAATGATACAGAACAGTTGATACCGCTAGCTCCTAACAATTACTAGTCTCGATCTCCGACTCCAAATTTAGGGCCTCCCCCAGTATTTAATACCGAAATATTTCAGACATGCCGAGCTCGCTGTGTATGTAGGAGAGGGTTACAATATCGCGGAACGCCCGAGAAGAGAAGTGGGTCCATGGAAGGCTTCGAGCCTCCAGGGGAGTCTGCTAGGCCTAAACGTCATGGGCTTCCTTCCTCCCCCCCACAGTCCGTTAAGAAGCCCTCGCCGCACAGCTTCCCTTAGGACTTTATAGCTCTATACACCATATCAAAAGATTGACTGGGAAGCTTCAGACATAATAGGTCAATTTGACCATTCACCCGAGTTCTATCTCTCTGTCAGCCCTTTTGTTTTTTTTTTTTTTTTTTCAAGTCCATCCATTATGTCGGACGGCTACCATGATCCGCTATACTTCCACCTTGAAGCTGATACCCAACATCGGCAACCCATAATACCTTTCATGGATCCCAAGGATTCGTTCCAGAAATATCCTCCCTCGCAGCAATCAAGCCTATCATCGAATGACAATATCATTTCCTCGGGATATTTTCCGTTTCCTAATATTCCGCCAGTCCAAGCACCCTACGAGCTGTTCTCGCCGAACACAATGCTGCCCCAATCATCCAATTCAAATTTCTGGGATACGACATTATTGAATAAACCGCATCCTTCAGAGTGGCCACAAAATCCAGAGGTTTTATACAAATCTACCAATCCCTACCAGGAGTTTTTCAACGTTGGTACAACTCCCCGATCGGAAAAACAAGGCAACACCACCACCGACACGGTAAACACTGAGCGTTCTCATCAGGGTCCGCAGATGATCTCCTGGTAAGCTTTGACTCGAAATTCAAGACATCGAACTGCCGCTGATTGTTTCCCAGTCCGCCTCCCTCAATCAGATTTATCTGTGAATGGAAAGGCTGCACCTACGCTGGCCAGTTTAGAAGCGAAGCAACACTCATGCGCCATATCTCCTCGATTCATGTTTCGCCAAACAAATTCGAATGCTCTCATTGTGGGAAAGGTTTCAATAGAAAAGACAGGTACAGGACTCATGTTCAGATGGTTCATAAGGCAAGTGAATAGATGCGAACAAAGCACGCAGGAGCACCGTTTTCTGGACATGATGGCGAATCTAATCGCACGGGATAGTTGCTGGGGTTCAAATTGTTTAGTTTCAATTGGTTATTAGGCGCCATGGGACTCGAATTCATTATATCACAATGTTATCTCCGAACTCAAAGTATTCCACTGTGAATGGCCATTAACTCCAGCTATGTCGAATTCAAGCGCTGCTATCGTCCAATGTGCCGCGATATGGCTTTTGATTGGCGTAGCACTGAACCTCTTGCTCCTCTGGGAGAATTCCATGTAGAATATAATCTTTCGCCAGTCGGTCTGTACAAGCAGACGGATCCCGGCGAGAACTATGTCCATATGCATTGTGCACAATCAATCGTGCATTCTGGCCCATCTCATTCAAAAGTCGCCGACCATTGCGTAGAGGGGTTGCAGGGTCATACGGGGAAGCAATGAGAAGGACAGGGTTGCTGAGGGTATGATTCAGGTCGCCGCGGTACACCTCCGAAGGGCGATCCCAGTATGTATTGTAGTGTCGGCAGGGCAGGACTGCGAAAAAGCGCGAGTTCCCTGCTATCCAGCTCTGGGTGGTCATATTCGCCCACAGTTCGTCCCACCATCCCAATCCATCTGGTTGGGCCGCATCGTATGCATCGGAGCATATCACGAGTGCATCAAGTTCACTGGATGATGGAGTATATGGATATGAGGACTTCTCAGAATGGTCGCTCCAACAAAGGTCTAGTAGCTCCGCTGCTAGTGTTGCATTTCCTGCTTCGAGCTCATAGAGCATCTGTGCGGTGCTCGGCCAGTTCACAGGTCTATACATAGCCGGATAGAGCACTCCTTCGATAAGCGCGGAGTAAGTGATCAGAGATGGGCCACCTGCTTCTGTGTATGCAGATTGTGGACGAACTTGGAGAGTTTCGAGAAGTCTCGCCATGCGTTCCTTGAGTTGTTCGAGGGTGACTGGTCCATCCTCGCCTGGAACGGGATTTGCTAGTGCACATGCTTTCGGGCCAGCTTTGACACACTCGCCCAAGAAACCGTCGTTCCAGGCATCTGTTGTATTGTCGAGCGCAGTCCATCCAAATCCACCCAGCAGGCGGTGGTCACGGACATATTCCGTCCCATCAAGGATCAAACGACCCGCTCGATCAGGAAACATGTTAACGTATGTCTGCCCGATTCCAGTACCATAGCTCACGAAGTACCCTGAAACTTCCTCTTCACCAAGTGCCTTTCGGATCTCATCGAGGTCGCGTGCCACTGAGGCCGTGCTTACGAATCGACCAAAGTCTCCTAGTCGTTGCTGGCATGCAAAAAACGTAGCGTTGTTCATAGCGTCTACCAGCTCCAGCTGCGACTCTGAAGATTCCTCACGGTAGCGGAGTGATAGCAGAGACCATCGATCCCGGTGCGAATCTTGAGGGTAACATGCTGCGGAGGGCAAAGAGAGATTGACACCGCGTGGGTCCCAGCCCAGAACATCGAATTGCCCATCGCTAAACCGGTTGGTCATCTCTTCCGCGGCCTCCCAAAGGAAGGCATTGCCGCTTCCTCCCGGGCCACCTGGCTCGATGATAATCGTGCGCTCACTCTTGTACTTGTTGGGGCTGGTAGAGGACATGTTGGAGCCATTCTTAAGAGGCAGGCCGGCCACCTGAAATTTAGTTACCGCAATTCTAACGATGCGAAGATCCGAGGAATTGTGATAATCTAATGGGAGATCCAAATATCCACATAGATAAATGCCCTGGCCTGTGCTACCCCAGCTCCAATGGTCGGGATTGGGGTCGAAGAGAGTGGCCCATGATTGCTGAGGGGTTGGATCATCAAGTGGAGGTGAACGACTGGTATCTGTACAGGGAATGAATTGGAACGGGTCACCCTCCCGGGGAAATGAACCATAGGGAGACTCGTGCACTTGAAAATAGCTGTCATGGTGGACATTGGAGTCTGCGGAGATCCAGGGACGCGTCCGGGGAGGAAACCCACCGAGCCTCAGCAGGCCGATCGCCTCCACACCAGCTACCAGCCAGGTTATGCTCTTCCTGAGCCATGGTCGAGGCGGAGGTGGAGGTGGAGGAGGCTTCTGTTTTTCCATCACTCGAGCTTTGAGGGGGCGAGACCGGAGGATTGCCAATCTTGAGGGCTGACTATAAAAGTTTGGAGTTCTTGACGCAAGCCTTGTGAGACTGGCGCTATCGTGCAAACTGCTGATTGGACGTGAGATCTGAGACATGGGTCTACGCCAAATGTGAAGCATCCGATTCATGATTGGAAAACGCTTGGTTCACTTTCTTGCATAGCAAGCTCGTTAAGAAAGAAACCGAACATACTAACAGTATTCAAACACACTTGACTATATTTTTTATTGACTGGAAACAATTGAGATTAATAGAAAAGTAAACAATTCAACCGCTCCGATAATGGGGCTCTTTTCATTATCCACATGATCCCCCGAGACCTGTCAGCTTTCAACATGGGACGAGGCGCCTACGATACAACGGGAGTCAGGAAGCCTGGTGCTCCTCCCCCACCACGTAAATATTTATAATTATTTGCGACGAAAGGATGGAAGAATCAAATATATGACCCAGTATGTACGATTTAATCTCGCAAACGGCATGGAAAACTCTCTCGCTTTCATCTCCTATGAGTGAACAGTCAAAAGGTGAGTTCTATACCGATCCTTCCGACTAAATCGTCTTCTGCAATGGGCGCATTTGATTTTGTTGCGCGACACATGAACTGTTTGAACATGTCGTATCAGAGTCCCTTCCGTTGCAAACTGACCCGAGTACCTGCAGCCTATCCATTTGCAATGCAGCGATACAGATTCTTGGTCACTGAAGGAATGTTAGTGGCAGAATTAGGTTGAGGCTGAGTGGATACAGTTGCATACTCACGAATTACTGTCATGGTCCCTAGGAAAATCATCGATCCGTGGTTGGCAAGCTTGGAAGCCATCTGATTCTATGGGTTCATTGCGCAGCCGGAAATCGAGAGACCCGAGGATAGCTGAGTTTTGATTCGAGATGTAATTCTGGGTATCCGAACGCCGATGTGAAGGATTCAGTTCCCGTGGTTGCGCCGTATTAAGATCGATAAATTCAAGTGACTGCTGGGTCCACATGAAACCAGGGTCTAGTGAAGAACTGTCGAAAGAATTTTCGTTGAGATCGGAGGATATAAACTGCAAATCATTGCATGGCCGAAAGGACTGGAGTTGGCTTTCATCCTCGCCGTCTTCGAGGGTTGGGTCTGCGAAGGCATTCTTCTGCATTGTCACCATTCAGATATGATATCGTAAGACCTAAGGTTGGATGATAGTTAATCGATACTTAAGCACGTTCGAGCCGAGGACTCGCCCGAGCTTTATATAGAGGGCATATGCAAAGTAGCACAGTACGGAGATACAGGACAAGATAACCGTGACATACTCTGTCCGTGCGTAGGAAACGGCCCGGGGCCAATCAAAGTTACTTTTGGATGCGCCATCTGTATGAGAGTTGTTTTTGATATGGGATTGAGGTCGATCTTTACCCACACCTTGGTACTATCATTGGTTGTGAACTACAAAGTGCAGCGACCACGTCTTGCGCGCTAACCCGCCATCCTCCGACAGTAAACACATGGACAAGCATGATCGTCCTTACAAGTGCTATGAACCTGGCTGCGACCTCTGGTGGTTTTCTTCGTCACCAGGACTACATTGAGAACCTCAGTTACGAGGTTATCATACGTTACCCATCTGATCGCGCATGCAAACCAGGCACAAGCGTATCACACTGCAACTTGAAACGGCCAACCACACAGCGTTTCCGTGCCCGTCTGACCCGGGTTTTTTTTCGTTTTATTCTGTTTTCCATGCAGGTGCATTAGCGTTGGGGAAACCCCCGTATAGCCCAACAGCCTAATTTCAGGCCCTCCAGCCTGAGCAGAGTGGCCAATAAAAATTTATCCCAGCCTGCCCGACTATTCAGCCTCAAATACCGAGAAACGCGAGGTCCTGACTGGCGACCAGCACCAACCAAGCACCTACGATCGACCAATGATGCACATCAGGTCGTTCTAGACTCATAGCCACACCAATCTCCGTGTTGACACCAAGATCAACGCCACTTGTGCAGTGGCGTTTAATTTACTACCTGCAGAGCAGAAACCCGGCGTGACATAGACTGCAATCCATCAGCAATTTGAGAGCAAGTAAACATCCCGATTCAGTCAAGCGAGCAATCAATTCAATTTTCGAGCTTGAAGTCAACCTGTCTAGTTATTATGCGAGAGTAGCACGGGATAGCTATCCAAAACTGGTTACTATTCCACACGGCCGGGGTCATGGCAACCCAAAATTATTCTCGTTTGAGAACCTTAGTTTGTACTTCCATTGGTGTGCCGAATCTACACTCGAACAAAAATTTCATCAACTTGAATGCTAATAGAACGAAATGGTATAAAAATGGTATTTTTCAATAAGAGTACATTGAACAAGTGTTCACGTCATTACGCCCATCCACCCTTCCCACCAAAGCCAGAGCTATCCTCGATTTTCTTTCCCTGGCCACGATTCGGCTTCGACTGTGCCGCCTCATGCTTGCGCAATTCCTCAGGAACACGCGAGATAGGTGACTTGATAAGCATCTGTTTAAGATCGTACCTATACAGTACATTAGCATTTGAAACGAGAAGCAAGTAAAAAAGAACGGGGAGCAGTGAAAGACATACATAACATCGGAATCCTCACCACCCAGGAACGTAATGGCAACACCACTCTTTCCAGCACGACCAGTACGACCGATACGGTGGGTATAGCTCTCGATGGAAGTGGCCATGTTGAAGTTAATAACAAGCGAGACATCAGGCACATCGATACCACGACCGGCAAGATCGGTAGCGACCAGCACATCCGTCGCACCGCTGCGGACAGAGGCAAGGGCAGCCTCACGCTGATCTTGTGTTTTGGAACCGTGCAAAGTAACAGACGAAAAGCCCATGTGTTTGATTTCGCGCGCGATGGCATCACAGTTTCGCTTGATGTTGACGAAGACGATAATTGGGGGTCGGAAGTCGCCTGAAGATAGAATCTCTCCCAGTCTCTTCTTGCGCTTGTCTTCGCCGGGGATCATCTCAACGCGCTGCTCGACCGTGTCGACGGCTTCGCCAACAGCACCGATGGTGATGATTGCTGGTCGGCGGAGATATTTGCGAGCAATGCGTTCCACGGCTGCTGGCATGGTGGCTGTATACATCATTGTCTGGCGGTATCGGTCTCGTCCGGCGATGTGTTGACTCATGGCGCGTGAGTTTTCGGCTTCGTCGGTATCGGGTTTCTCATTTGTCACGGGGAGAGCATCGAGGATCTTATTGACGGGTTCTTCGAAACCGAGATCGATCATTCGATCTGCTTCATCCATGATGACGTAGCAGCACTGGCTCAGAACGAGCATGCGGCGCTCGATACAGTCGACCAGACGACCTGGAGTCGCGATGATGATTTCCGCACCGTCGCGGAGGCTAAAGGCCTGTTCTTCAAGAGAGTGACCACCGACGATACTAACAACATTGAAACCAAGTGGTTGTGTGAACTTCTTGGCTTCGATCTCAATCTGTTGAGCCAATTCACGAGTCGGAGCAAGTACAATGGCGTATGGACCATCGTTTTTACGCCACTCGAATTCATCAAGTCGGGGTAACTCTGAGATGTAGACCAGCAGAGGTAGCAGGAATGCAGCAGTCTTACCGGAACCAGTTACGGCCACACCGATGAGATCACGCGATTGCATAGCGATAGGAATGGCGGCACGTTGAATAGCCGTGGGTTCCTTGTAACCAACACGATCCACCAGCTCCAGCAAGCGCTTCGGCAACAAACTCTCCTCCCAGGAACGCATCGGGTTGGGCACACTTCCACCCTTGGTAGCGATGTTGAAATCTTCCTTGAAGATACGCCAGTCACGCTCGCGCATGTGTTCCAACTTCTTCTCGCTCCAGTGCTTGTCGATCTGGTTGCGTGAGCCTTCCTCACGACGCCGACGCTCCATCTCTAGAATCTCCTTCGCGCGCATGCTGCCCGACTCCTGATCCCTAGTCACCAGGGCGTCAGCATACTTCCGCGCCACACTATCCGCGACATCTTCTCCGAATCCTGCAAGTCGGCCTCGTCCGAAGAAGTTCGCTTCATGTCTGTGCTGGTATAGAGGGTTGTAGTCGCCACTTGTGTCCTCCTCGACGTTCCATTCGAAATTAAACTTGCGATCCGTGGTGCGCTTGCGTTTCTTCTTCGCTGAGAAAGTGGACGTCTGATCTGCTCCCATGTATCGTTGTTTGACGAGGGATGCCTGTGCCTCGGCCTCGTCTTCTTCCGCAAGACGCTTATCAGCTTTGGCGTTCTTGGATTTGGTCGTTTCTCTGCTGTCTCTGCTTTCTCTGTCATGTGTTCGCGAGGGTGGTCCGTTTCGTGAGGGAGCCTCGCCTCGCATCGCGCGAGGTCCGGTTGGTACTCGTTCATTTGAGTCCTTGGTATCTGTGTATTTCTGCTGGGGTTTTGATGCAGGGGTCTCCGTCGAAAATCCATTGCGATCAACGCCGTTCGGCGGTGCCTTCGCTTGTCGTTCTGCCTCCACTTCCTTAGCCCGCTTCTCGAGCGCGAGCTTCTCTCGCTGAGCCTTTGACAGGAATTTAGGCTGGGAGGCGGAAACACATGAGTTAGCACCTATATTTGCATGCGGAGAGGAGTGAATGTTAGGGTGGAATAGCAAAGAGCATACCTTCGCAGCAGCCGCATCAGCCTCTTTCTTCTTTCGGATCAAATCCTCCACACTCAAGGGTGTCGCAGCTGGTTTCTTCGCACCCCATCCCTGCTTCTTCTTCTTTGTCTCTACAGGCGGTGGCGGAGGAGGAATGTCATCTGGAGGAGGTGGAGGCGCGGCAGCATCTGGCGGCGGCGGCGGCGGAGCAGCTGAGTCCTCGGGGGGAGGAGGTGGCGGTGTCGGCGGACGCTCGATGGGATCGGCGGGAGGTCCAGGGGGTGCATCTGAGCCGTTCATCACAATACCTTCCATTGCGACCCTAATCTCAGAGCAAAGTGATGGCGATGAGGTTGAACAATGCGGCGAGATGTCGCATCGAATTTCTACGGCGGACCTGGATCGACCAGTCGCGCGGTCACGTGGTGTCTCCACGCCCGCGAACGAGTCTAGATGGGCTTGACTAGAATGGACTCGATGAGAATTGGGATATACTGAAGGGTTATATACACTACCTAGTTGTAGCTTTCAAATTTCAATACTACGCAGAGAAAGGAGACATATTACGGAAACTGGAATATATTTGTTGGGTTTAGCATCATCAAACAGGAGGGGAACTAGAGTACAACGGAACGATTGGGGAAACCCAACTGGTCCCAATTCACAGAAGAAGATCGAACAGAGTGCCGAATTGGCAAGACCCGTCTGGGCAGAGCAAAATCGCTAAACAAACCTGAAGAAGGAAGGGAGAAAGCAAGGACAGTGCCATGGAGACTGGCAAGAGGCATGATGCTACAAAAAACAACTCACCCGCCCTAGAAACCAGAGATCGAATAAGAGCAGACACTCCAAAGAAACAAGGCGACAGAAAAAATGTACCCAAACCGCCGCGAACGAAATGGTCATGAGGAGACATAAGAATTACGATGTCCAGTGAGGGCCTTAGGCAACCGGGGCACCGTTAACAGGCATTTGCTGGTAGTGGGCGTAAGCCTGCGCCTGCGCCGCAGGGTCTGTGGCAGCGTCCATCGCGGCAGCGGGGACGGGAACGGGAGGTGCCGGCTGCACTTCAGCAGGAATTGGTGCCATAGTGATAGCAGTGCCACCAGTCCGAGCAGAAGCAATGGAAGCTGGTCCATGAACCTCACGATCAAGGGTCATGTACTCCTTGACAGTATCTTTATTACCACGCTCGAGAAGGTAGGCCATGTAGATCTGCACAAGTTCCTTGACGATCTCGACAGGCAGTGTACTCTTCGATCGAGAATCAGAAACGACTTGCTTGATGCGTTCATACTGAACAGACTCGGTGGCCGCGCTAGTCGGTTGCTCAATCTCGAACATCAGATAAGATGTCCAGAACGGACGGCTGTCCAGATAGTACTGTTGGTTCTCTTGGAAGACCTTGCGAGCATCATCGGGAGCACCCTTGATCTTCCACAGAAGGCGAGCCCATTCAGCAACAAGGGCGGCCTTGGTTGACATGTCAACCTCGGGAGAATCCAACTGGGTCTTGTAGACCTCAATTGCAGCATCTAAGCCGCCGTCACGTCGGCAGAGGTTTGCCAACGAGATGACAGTCTCGACATGGCTAGGCAGATGCATCAGGATAGCATAGTGGATATCCCTAGCCACGTCTGTGCGACCAGACATTTCCTCGAAGTAAGCATAGTGGAGTCGGATGGTCGGGTTCGCGATAGGCACATAGAGGCAGCTGGCACGCTGGTAGATAATGCGCGCCTCCTCCTCTTTGCCAGATTGAGCAGCCATCCAACGGGCATACCGGAGCCAGAACTCATCATAGTGAGCACAAGTTACCAGGCACCGCTCGTATAAGAACTGAATGCGCGAGTAAGAACCTTCACTTTCTTCAAAGTCAAGGTATTTGGACCAGTTAGTGAGTTGCCCTTCATCCAGCTCAGTAACATGGAAGTAGGGGCGCTTCATCTCTGACTCGTAAGTCCAACGCTTGGTAGTTTCAGTTTGAGTCTTCGAGAAAACTTCCAGGTGGTAGTTGTCAATACGGAGTCGCAGATCACGCTCAATCTCAGCTTCGGCCTTTGCACCAGGAGGAACTTGAGAAGAAGCGGCCTCGATCTCCGCTCGGAACTGAGACATGATATCTGCAGGGACTAGCTCGGGCAGTGGACGGTTCTGTGCGAGTTGGCGATATCGCTCGAAGTATCGCGCATATTGATGCATGGGGATATGAATGATGCGGCCTAGGATGGCGAAGATCTTGTCTTGAGCCTCAACCCGTTCTTCAAACTCAATATACTTGTCCCAGAACGGGTGCGCAAGGAAATCAAGACCGACGCAGTTGGCACCACGCTCAAAGAGGCTATTCAGGGTAGGTTAGCACGCGACATCTTTCTGATGCTTGGGGGTGGGGTGGGGTGGGAGGATTGGGGAGGATGGGTAGGAGAAGATAACATGTCAAACATGGTTCACACTGTCGCTGTGACAGGCCCAAAACATCAATCAACGGGGTGAGCAAGCTGTAGGGGGGAGGTAGCCAGTGTTTTCGTGCGCAGGGTCAAAAGGGAAATGCCTTTTCGAACGAGACGGTTCCATGTGCTGTCCGGGCAAGAGGCAAATCACGATTGTCAGGTGGAGAAGGAAAGCAGCCTGAATGAGCCGGTGAGAAGTAAACTCCGCTTGAGTCAGGGTGGGAAGGCGATGGTTATTCTCACCCATCATCAATGGAACATCTGAACCACCGCATAGCCAAGCCTCAAACAAGATCGGAACAACAGGAGCTTTCGCGAGCTGCGTCGGTCACGGTTATAGGGAAGGCAAGGGAAGGAAATCACGTATCGACTTACTCTCGGATAATGTCGGCGTCATGAGAGGTTTCGGCCTTGAAACCGCAGTAGTTGGTCCAGAGGTCGACCGAGGAAGAGATACTGGCAATACCACGTTCGTAAACCTAAAGTATGTCCAGTCAGCGAAAGTGTTGGGAGTGCGAGTATGTAGAGGCCATAGTGTAATGGTGGAATATGAATATTTGCGGGGTCTTGGGCGGCACCATACCATCTCTGCGGCTTCGGTACCGGCTATGGAAAACTCCAGATCGGCATATTTCTTCCAGTAACCGAACAAAAGGGGAAATTTCGCGAGAAAGCGATCGTAGTTAGTGCGAACGGTGGTGATCGCTTGAGGATTCGAGTTGCGATTGATGCCGCCCTCGAGCGCTTCGGCGCCGCGGACAAGCTTCTCCCAAGTCTCAAAGTTGTCTGGGTCATCCACCTAGTATGGAAATATTAGCAAAGAAAAAGAAGATCACAGCGAGAGTCTCGCGATGCGAGCCGGGCGGGCGCATAAGAGTCTCAAGTTAGACATACCAACTCTAGCTCGAGCTTTCTCAGCTCGGCATTCTCCTCCTCCGAGCCACCATAGTTGTAGTCCGCCATGCCGGTGGCAGTAATACACCAAAATGCAGAGTAAGGAGCAGAATATCAGAGCAGGTAAGAGATAGGTAGTATTGGGGGGGGGGGTTGAAGTTTTGGTAACAATGGGTGTGAAAGGGAGGAGGCTGAAACCAGCCGACTCTTTTCCGCTTTTCACGAAACTGCGGCCTCAGGCAGTCAGGCCGTAAGGCAAAAAGCACTCCCTATTTGGGATTAGCGTGGGCCGCAACTTTTGTTCCCGTCAACACTCCCCCGAGTCCGCCGCAGCATCAACCACAGCAGCCATTACACACGCCATGGCGTCCGTTCCACAGTCAGTGGGCAAATTGCCCCTGCGTCTGCGCAACTTCTTCGCCCGTTATCCTCCTCAGATCTACTCCGCGCTCGTCGCCCCCAAACCGACTGTTCCAGAGGGCGAGGCTTCCGCCGAACAGAACCTGCCATCTCCGTACACTCCTGACCGCGACGCCAAGGGAGCTCACAAGGAAGACCGGGAAGCCTTCTCTTTCTCGCGTGCTCTTCTGCACAACGATCCCAACCACCAGAACCCCTTCTTGCCACGAAAGATCTTCACCTCTGGAAAGTGGATCGGACCCCGGTACGGACTGCGACAACAAGCCGATCTGGTGAAGCTGGCGATCAAATACAACGTCGAGCCCCTCCTTCCTCCTGGAAAGAAGTCAACCGAGTACAAGGATGCACGTCTGGCCGAGCGGGGTCTGCGGATCAAGGGTACAGGTATTGGCCAGAAGGTCAAGGGTCACAAGTGGGAGCGTACCATGGAGGCTCGTCTCGAGGATCGTCGCAAGGCAATGACCGAGATGCCGGAGATGATTCGTTTGTGGAAGCAGGTAAGTTCAGCTCAGCTGAAAATCCGGATGCGAGGAGGAGGAGACGCTAATTCGATCCACAGAGAGGTCACGGTCGTGGCTGGAGACAATGGCCCAAGCGGTAAACGGTATGACATGTCGTGCTCATTCTTTGCTCTTGCCTTTCGACATCACCGCGCTGTCTATTTCGTTTTGAAAAGCCTCGGCAGAAGCATCTGTATGAATCATTTGCAGGGGTTTGGGATGGAGTTTTCTTCCTTTTTTGACTATATTATTCTGTACTATACAAAGCAAACGGGCAGGATGCCCAAAATGTTGCCTACCGCCAAGGTTTTAATCCCCTCGCGGCTGATTTCTGTGTGCATAAGATTTGACAGCAGTAATCTCAATCGGAATTCGATCTAACAGAGACTATTGAAATTGTGCGGCTGAATGAGGGGGAAGGGGACCCATGATCACTTCAAAACATGATGAATCAAAGTCTATCTATCCCATGGAATGGCATTGAGACGGCTGATAGTAGCGACTCCGTAGGTACATTAGGGATCACTAGATCTACTGCTAGTATTATTACTAGTGTTAGTGGCCAATGGGGACAAATGCATGTGGCAAAGTCTATCTCGCCGGTACTGAACAAGTGCCTTGTACTTAGGACGATCTGCCGCAGGTATAACATTGCTTTTCCTAACTTTGACGGCCATGACCGGCCACGGCTAAACCATGGCATACGTATCATCATTTTCAACCACGTCAGCTTCATTCAGTTCATATCCACAGATCGATCCATCGGTGTCTGCTAGTATTTTGCACGATGTAACCATTTTCAGCTCGAGTTTCCCAGCAATTTGCCTCCGAAACCATTGGTTTTTGCTTTTTATATAAAATTAGTGCTCCGAGGTCTTGCCAGTGAATTAGTACTAGTACTTTGGCCCGTCATCTTCATAGACATGAATAGCCGAGGAGGCACATTATCACATCTTGAAATAACCAAGCATTGCAGGTTCAAGGTACTTTTAGGCGAGTTTCAACGGTTGGTACTACTAGTAAGTTTGAGCTGCCACTGACACAAACAGCCTGACATCTGACAGCGGGTGTGCTGACGCCGGCAGCCCTGCTCAGGCACCCGGGCCATATGCTCGAATCGCTTAAGCCTCGTGCGTCTTTGTGCGCATACCGGGAACCACTGAGGCTCCGAGTTGCGATGTTACATAGAACCGATCTTGTGATATAATGTGATATTGGAATAGGTATGCGGTAGTGCCTGCGCCTCAGTGCATGAGAGTGGGGTTGGATCAACGGGATAGGTGGGGGGCTCTCCGACCCAGCTGGGCTATTGCTGAACTATTGTGGTTGTCGCTGTCGATGACGATAGAAGTGGCTCTCAGATGTGTTGGTTTGATGATGTTCATGAGTATGTACCAAGTCGTTATTTAACTTGGTTAGTTGTAGATGGCCAACTCCTCCGCAGGCTCCGCCGACTCCGCACTCGCCCGCTTGTCGTCCCCGCTGGAGTGGAGGTCATGTGACCCGCCACAACTGTAAAACAAGCAGGAGCAACCCGATTAACACTCGTACCTTCCTTATTTTATGAACTTCACTGGTCGTGGATCTCAATATAAAAGCAGAGCAATGGCCTTCCCACCTCACGCCCTGTGCGAACTTTGTTGAACATCATCCCTACATTCACTTCTTCAATTCATGGAGGCGCGGGCAAGATCCACTTCTGGCCCCGTTGCACTTTACATCTTTCGGTAAGCTCCGATCCCTTATACTTGATTCGCCTTATCAACTCCTCCTACCCCCCCTTCCCTGTCCACCTTTTTCAGGCCTTCTTTTTGCTTGCATCATACGAAGATGCAGTTGATTTCCGGCCTGAGAAGGTGCAGGTGATTCAACTATTGAAACTAAACTGACGTCTTTGTTTAGCACTAGGAAGTTCTCTTTTATACAACCAAGTGGGCTTTGAACATCCAGCAACCACGTGGCTGTCGACAATCTTCGCCTGCAGCACAACTTGAAACTTAAAACAACTTGCTTTTGCCGTTATCTGCAGGTTGTGCATACCTGTCAACTCGCGTGATGGCCGAAAATACTGCAGAACATCGCCCGGCTGCATATAGTCAGGGCTATTCATCTGATGTGGACAAAATCCGCGAGGAGAACTATCCCCTTCTCAATGGTATGTAGACCATCTAAACTCAACAAGATCACTCTATACTCATGCATTCTTATCAACTCAGAGACAACATACCTCGACCATGCAGGGACCACCCCCTATGCAAAGTCCATGATCGAGGCCTTTTCTAAAGACATGACATCCAATCTCTTTGGAAATCCACATTCTATGTCGTTGTCATCGCAGCTTTCTACCAGTCGGACTGATGATATTCGACTACGGGTTCTGCGCTTCTTTAATGCTGACCCGGATGAGTTTGATCTGGTTTTCGTGGCGAATGCAACGGCCGCCATCAAGCTCGTCGCTGACTGTCTCCGTGACTCTGACCACCGAGGCTTCTGGTATGGGTATCACGTTGATTCCCATACTAGCATTGTCGGAGTTCGTGAGCTGGCAGAGTTGAATTACCAGTGCTTCCAGAGTGATACCGACGTGGATCAATGGATACCAGAGTTGGCCTCCAATCAAACCAAGGCCCCTAAACTCTTTGCCTTCCCTGCACAGTCCAACCTGAATGGCCGTCGTCTGCCTCTGCGATGGTGCGAGCAGATTAGAAGTGCTTCAAATGGAAGTAATGTCTTCACCTTGCTCGATGCGGCGTCGCTAGTGTCGACGTCTCCACTGGATCTCAGCTCTGCCGCCCCAGATTTCACAGCGCTGAGCTTTTACAAAATTTTTGGATTCCCAAATTTGGGTGCCTTGATCGTTCGCAAAAGTGCTGGTCGTGTCTTCGAAAGGCGCCGATACTTCGGTGGAGGCACTGTAGACATGGTTATAGCAGCAGGTGCACACTGGCATGCGAAAAAGGAATCCTCCATCCACGAGCGACTCGAAGATGGAACCTTACCATTCCATAGTATCATCGCCCTTGACGCCGCCATAAATACACATGAGCGGCTCTTTGGTTCGATGGCCAACATCTCATCCCATACAGCATTCCTGGCCAAAGAGCTCTATGATAGACTGTGCGGGCTGAAACACTGGAACGAGACGAATGTCTGTCAGATTTACCAAACAAATTCGGTATATGGCTGTCCAAAGACCCAAGGTCCTATCGTTGCCTTCAACATTCGGACTAGCAAAGGCGAATGGGTCCCGAAAACCGAAGTCGAGAAACTGGCTACGGTTCAAAATATTCAGATACGAACCGGGTCTGTATGCAACCCTGGAGGTACGGCATGCTCTCTTGGATGGACAGGTGCAGATCTCCGCCGTCATTACTCTACTGGTTTGAGATGTGGTGATGATCACGACATTCTGGGTGGTCGGCCTACGGGTGTCTTGCGAGCTAGCCTGGGTGCAATGACCAACATGAAGGATATTGAATCCTTCGTTGACTTCATTGAGGAATTTTATGTGGAGAAGATTCCTCCTATTGTCGCGCTGAACCCACCGATGGAAGATGGCGATGTCGTCGATCGTCACTTTTATATCGAAAGTCTGTCTGTATTCCCAATCAAGAGTTGTGGTGCGTTCAAGATTCCAGAGGGTAAGCGATGGGAAGTCAGGAAGGAAGGTCTTGCATGGGACCGCGAGTGGTGTCTCATCCACCAGGGAACAGGTGCAGCAGTCAGTCAGAAAAAATACCCCCGCATGGCTCTCGTCCGTCCATCTGTTGACCTTGACCGCGGTGTTCTACGTATTACCTGCGGTGCCCTGACCGACCAAGTCAGTCTCGAACTGTCACTTGGCTGGGAGGATACGAGCCTCATTTCTACTTCGCTATGCCAGGCTTCTTCCAATAAAAAGGCAACCATGGTATGCGGGGACCAAATTTCCCTGCATGCCTATGCATCACCCGTCGTCTCGGCCTTCTTCTCTGACTTCCTTGGTGTTCCCTGCACGCTTGCTCGCTTCCCGTCCCAATCAACCACTCGCTTCTCACGCCCACCACGTCTCTCGGGGACATGGAAGAGCAAGTTCCGCAAGTTCATCATGCCTGGCTCTTTCCCGCCTGATCTCCCACCGCCCGTCCGTGAGCAAGGAAACCCATTAACGCTATCCAATGAGATGCCTATCTTAGTTGTCTCTCGCTCATCGGTCAACCGCCTCAATGAAACAATCAAAGCCAACTCGAAGCAGGGCGCCGGCAAAGCAGTAGCGGCAGATGTTTTCCGCGGTAACATCGTTGTCGCTGAGCGACTTACTCGTCTTGGCGATGCAGAACAGCCATATGCCGAAGACCACTGGTCTGGTATTCGAATTGGTCCCGATCAACTTCGCATCGATGTTCTTGAGGGATGCCAGCGTTGTCAGATGGTTTGTATCGACCAATTTACAGGCCTACGACGCTCCGAGCCATTTTCGACTCTGGCGAAGACCAGAAATATCGATGGTAAAGTGAAATTCGGTCGATATGCCGCTCTTTCCCAGGAGGAAGTTGACGGCTTCGACCTCGACTCACCAGAACGCCGGACGGTCATGGTGGGTGACGTTGTTACGCCGACTTTTATGGAGTTCTGAGACATCTCGAGTCTAAAACGAACGAACGATCCTGTACGGTATGGAATGGCCTGGGGTAATGGGATGGTTTCCATGGCGTGCTTTGTATATTGGCAAGCGGTGGTCATGGGTGAATTTTCACTCTGATGACTTACATGACTTTCGGGAATTCTCTTTTTGGCCTTTTCTTATTCTCATTCTTTTTTCGATATCCTTCCTTATCATTATCTGTCTTTATCATTATGCCAATGAAATTTGGTCGAGTATGATGGATTTGTACAATTCTAGCATCGAAGCTGCTTGGAATGTCCATGAAGAGATAGATTTGAAAGCTATCCCAGCTATTTCATGAAATATGACTTGTTGTTAAACAAAACTGGGAGTTCCCAATGGCTGGGTAACTGTTTCAGACTTTCTATTTCAGTAGGCTGCAGACACAGAGAAACGGCATAGTCATTCCACAGCTCAAGACCAGTTAAAGTATAAACATCATGGTTGATATAATTCCCTCAGACTACTATCATTACTACTGACTACGCAACGAAAAAACACAAAAAGGAAACTCCCTTCGGCCTCGCGTCAACTAAGATGCTTGGAACTATACACGTTGTATCTCTTGTTCAACAAGGGTAGTCCACTTCAACAACAGCTCCTCCAAATTTTCCGGTATAGTCAGGCCTGCAGAGAATGACTCCCTGGAAATTTCATCGTCTGGGGGTGCCAAAGAGGCGCTTGACTGACTGGGCGTAATCTGTGAGAGATCCTGAGCAGTGCTAGAGCCATCGGGGACATGCGCGTATTCCTTAAGACGTTGTTGCTCCAACTCCGAATCCCGAAGAGAGAAACCCTTCCGCTTGCCCTTTTCTTCGAGAGGGCGTGAGTTCTCGATGCGGTTTTTCTTTTGCTCCAGCTCCTGGCGCTGCCGGTTCAGCTGATCCTTCATCTCGCGGTGTTTGGCGTACAATTCGTCCTCGCTTTGTTTGAGCTTGCTTTCCTTTTCGGAAACCTTCTGCTGTAAGATCATCTTCATTTCGGCTTCCAGTTTTCTCTTCTCCTCCGGACTGGCATCTTCCTCCTCAAACTTCTTCAATCGCCACTTGCGATCTACTTCATCCTGCTCCCCTTCGGACCTTGCCTTGCGTTCGAGCTGCTCGAGACGATGTAGTCGACCTTCTATCTCCTCGCGTCGTTCTCTCCGACTGTATGGACGTGTCTCTCGCCTATTCCGTCTACTAAGCCTTTCACTAATCTCATCCTCATCCTCACTCGACTCGTCCCTATCGCGACGCTGTATCCCCTCCCCGAGTACTATCACAACAGGCTTCTCGCGATATTTGTCCAGCTCACGCTCTAATCGTTCAATCTCCTCTTGTTGCTTCCGGAACTCCAGATTCTGCCTATTGTCGTTCCTCTCCAGCAGCCGCTGTGGCCTGGCTCGTTGAAACTCATCCCGCTCCACTCGTGCCTCGACTCCCTGGCGCGACTCATACCTATCTCTGATTATTGGGGTCCTGGACCGTGAAATTGATTGGTGTCTTGAAGCCCTTGAGTCCTCCTGTCTAGAATTCTGGTTGAATCCCGTCCGCTCGTCGGATTCGTCTCTGTTAGATTGTCGGCTCTCCCTCCTTCTCCTGCCTTGTGCCTGCTCAACGGGGATAATGACGACCGGAGAGCTGCTGCGTCTTCTGCCCGGATCTGCACCGTACATTTCCCCTGATCGGCGGATTGGTCTGGACCTCTCAAAGGACCCCCGGCGGCGCGAAGGAGAAATAGAGCGACAATATGAGGAGGTTCCTTCGTTTCGACTACGGACGAAGCTTTCAGCTTCGGACAAGTCTGCCCCGAATGAAGCACTCTGGACGTTCACAACCATTTCCCCATCTTTCGGTTCAGAAGCATCACTAGGATTCTCACCGCTGTCAAGGTTAGTCAACCTGAAAAAGAGGTGAAAGCAGCGGCTGTACCTACGCAAATAGTGAGTGATCGATGTGGATTGCGTGCCCACGTTCGATTTGGAATCGCATTATTTCTCCCGAGTGGATGTTGAGGACTCCATTCTTGATTCGTGAGTGTCTGTTTCTCTCAAGCTTGCTTTTGCATGCTTCTATGCCCACAAGCATGGACCGTATGAGTGAATTGTATTCATTTAATTCGATAGACTCATTGCTTTCCCTGGGTCCATGCACTCTGCTGTCTGTGGACTCTACTGGAGTCTGGGGAGGTTGATTTCTTGGGGTAATTCGGTGGTAGTTGGAATTGTGTTGAAAGTTGGAAATCGTGTCAGTGCTGTTTGTGACCTGCGAGGTATCGTCTGCGAAGAGCTCTCGCGGAGCGTCGCTTGATACATCCGGCTCCTGTGGTTTTTGGCTGTTGGTCTGCTTGTCTCCTAGGAGAGATTGTATTAAGTCACGTTGTTCTTGTACGAGACTCGGCACATTATTGCTGATAGCTGTTAGAAAATGACAGCCGTTCAATAACCCAGACACATACCTTCGAATTTGGCCCGCATATGTAATCACGTTCAGTAGAAGTAACATGGTAGACTTCAGTCTCTCTAGGCTGGTCCTCAGATGATCCAGATTCGGCTCTTGAAAAACTATCCGAAACTTCCCAGTGACTTTCTGGAACCGACTCTTCCCATACTCATTATTATCAATCACACTCTGGATCTGTCCGAGTACATCTTTAGACTGGTTCAGAATGAGATCCAAAGTGCGAAACGCCTCCTTTGAGCAGAGCTTAGATGCCTCTTCCTCTTTAAGATTATCACCAAGCTCACGCAAAATCGCACTGACGAGTGCGATCTCGTTTGACAAGATCTGAATAGAGTCACTGGCATTCTTGACGCGCTGGTAGAAAGAGAACAGCTTGACAGATAGCTTTGCTCCTAGATCTGCAACCTGTATGATACTAGCAGCGACACCGATGGCCTCGAGGCCAGACATGATCAATGTACACTTCCCCCAAACAGCAATGCAGGTTCGAAACAGAGATGTTTGTGAAGAGGTCAAAAGTGGGGGTGAGCATCGTATCAGGTGGGGTTGGCGCTTTGACATATTGTTTCTAACGTCAGCAGCGTCGATGCCTGAAGTGTCGGTTGTCTCTCTGGTCAATTCTATAGATTCATAAATCATCATACTAGGACAACCAAGGCAAACGGATCGACCTCCAATACTATGAGTATGAGCGACAAGGAGCCCTAAGGAGTCGGGACACATCGCAGTGCACCCTAAGCGGAAGATGATCGCTGGTTATTCGTGCATTTTCTTAAATACCCGCAGAATAGGATTATTTGAAACGTAGAATCTCCTTTGACTCCCTTGGCAAAAAGATCTCCGATAGGTTAATAGGTTAACGGCAGACCTATCTGACAGTTGGCCATGAAGACCCGATGAGGTTAACATGCCATGGACAGGTGGCCTCTTAAATCGTAGACTTTTGCAAATTGGTACCCATGGGCACTCATATCGCAAAAATACCCGTTTACCAAGAACCCATGGGGTATATAATAAAATGATACCCGGCCCATGGGTAACCCATGACGGGTATTTTGAGCCCATGGGTTTTTCACAGGTCTGCTCTTGGCCATATCCTAAACATGGAAATCCAACTTTATAGGGCTCAGTCAACTATATCCGACTAAAAAATATTTCGGAGCATCAAAATCCAATATCGTAACCTGGCGATGCTCCCATTCTCTGTCAACCTCATGTTTTCCACCAAGAGGACTGATCAGTGTTCCCATCTCAGCTATTGTCCATAATCCAGATATGACCTGCCGGTTTAATTTTCAACGATTGCTATATTCCTTTTTTTTTTTTTTTTTTTCCTTTTAGCACCAGGGCATCGCTTATGAAAATTTTCATGGTAGAAATTCGCCATGTTGGTGAGGGGTCGTGAATTTTAAGTCAATTCCTATTATAATCAATCGCTGGAAAGGATTCCGAACCCACAATTTGTCCACGAATCGCAGCTTAGTATCTCATTACATATTGATCCAATCCATTGTGATATAATATATTTTAGACTATTGAGTATTCAGAGTATCATAATTCGTCCGCCGAATTTTGTACAGGGTATCTGCCCGAGAAAGGTGCCCCCGAGAACGTGCCAAGCTTGGCAGTATTCATAAGTTTAGAAGGCTAAAAATGCAGAATTTAAAATGCTCCTTTTCTTTAATCCTTGTCGGCCAAGACTTTTAATATGCATGATACGCCATGGATTTGCCGACCGCAGAACACGTGGGTATTCTGCTTGGGATTTCTTCAGACCTGCAGATCAGTAGTTCAGCTTGTTTTCTTGTAAATATATTAAATTGCTACAGTTGATAGGGCTCCGGCCTGTCATCTCCGAATTTCCAATCATGTCACCATCAGCCACCCACGTTTCCGACTCTTCACCATTCTAGCACTATGCGTGGCTTGCAGTAGCGTGAGACGGTTCAGAACTAACCCTAACCGAAGCTGCTCCTCTTCCTGGTGACCACTCTCCACTTCCTTGGATATGTACCTGCATGGATGATGAAATGCGGCATAAAAGGGGAGGCAGCGGCCCTGAACCCGACTCAGAACCAAGTTTTCTTCAATCGAACGAAAATGAAGAGCTTTATCACTTCTAGTTTACTCCTTGCGTCGGGCGTTCAAGCTGCCACCAGCGGAAAGCTTACCGCTCTTAGCTTCAATGTCGCTGGCTTGCCCTCTATCCTGCAGTCGAACGATGTCGAAGGTGACAAAACGGACAACGCTGAGCAACTCGGTAAATACTTCGCGGAGTATGGCTACGACATAATCAACATGCAAGAGGTATTTTCCTAGTCTCATTTTATTACAATGTCGCTGAATCCTCAGATTTATGACATATTGCTAATTAAAGTGACCAGGACTTCAATTATCACTCCTATATCTACGCTAATGACGACCACGCCTATCGAACTGCGACATCAGGTGGCGCTGCAATTGGAAGTGGTCTTAATACCATCTCTAATTATGACTGGGTTGACTTCACGCGTGTCAAATGGGACACATGCTCTGATGCCTCCGGTTCTGACTGTCTGACCCCTAAGGGCTTCACCTTCATGAGGTGGAACCCAGCTGATGGAGTCTACATCGACTTCTACAATCTCCATGCAGATGCTGGGTGAGACAAATCCCAATAGCAAGGAACAAGCTATATCATACTGATCATCATTCACAGAACTGAGGATGGAGATGAAACTGCCCGTAACAGCAACCTCCAGCAGGTGGCTGACTATATTGACACCTGGTCAATTGGAAATGCAGTCGTGATCATGGGCGATACCAATAGCCGCTATACTCGATCCGCTGATACGGCGATTCGCGTTTTCAAGTCTCAGAATGACATGAAGGATGTTTGGGTTGAACTGGAGATGAACAATGTCTATCCCACTGCCGGTGCCAATGCAAGCCTGTGCGAAAATCCTTCTACCTCAGAGACATGCGAGACTGTTGACAAGGCCTTGTACCGAGGATCCGATATCATCACGCTGTCAGCCGAAGGCTTCCGCTACGATGGGAATAATTTCTTGAACACAAACTCCGACTATCTGGGTGCAGTGCTCTCCGACCACAACCCCATTTTGGTCAACTTCACCTGGTCCAGCTCGGATTCTCTTCGTCAAAGTCAATTCTCTGGTGGTCCCCATGGAACCTGGTTCAATGATCTATCAAATATCACTTCCTCTCCGACCGCGTCTGTCATCACCTTCCGAGGTGCTGAGCGACTTGACAGTGTAGCCTTGGAGTTGAGTGATGGCACCACACTCAGTCACGGAGGTACCGGTGGAACCGAATCGTCGCTCACCCTCGGATCGGGTGAGCATTGGGTGATGACTAAGCTTTGCGTTGGCCAGTACAACAATCATACTCGGCTCTTCTATATCAAGGCTACAACCAGTGCCGGAAACACCTTGGAAGCTGGCACGGCAAATAGCAACTGCACGACCTTCACTGCCGATGATGGCTTTGGGGTAGTTGGGTTTATGGGACAGGATGGAGACGAGATTGACCAGCTAGCATTGATATATGCGGCTTATTAGTGGATTAGAAGTATACTAGTGGGGATCAGATGTGAGGTGCGAAACTTTGTGTTGGCTAGTCGCTATCAATATGATTATTGGTTCTTCTAAACTTTGCCATCCAAGGACTTGTTTCCGCTATTGTCAAGGGCCACATGAGTAATGCTTCCGGAGCATACTGAGGAACTTGAAGGGTCGTCCCCATTGTCTCGATACAAGTCACCGCTCTCAATACCCTCAAGAGTGTGGCCTTTTGTCTCCGGAATCCACAAAGTGATGAGTGCAGTGAGGAGCATGATTCCTGAAAAAAGACCTAGGATGCCATCGAGGCCTATTGCATCTTCAACCGATCCAAACGCAAATGAGGTAAGGATGGCTCCACATTTCCCTGCAGCTGCGGATATCCCATGTGCAGTGCCTCGCACGCGAGTTGGGAAGGCCTCGGCGGGAAGGAGAAACGTTGTGAGGTTGGGACCAACAGTTAAAAGAAACTGGGAGATAGCGAATACCACCATCAATCCCGCCGTTGATGTATGTGCAGACGGAGAACTAATTCCTGCCCAGATGGCATACATGATACACACGCCAATACAGGTCCAGAATTGCTGGCGGACACGGCCAATGCGATCAGGGAGGAAAATGCCGGCATAGAAACCGGGTAGATATCCCTACATATTGTCAGTCCCCGGGCTCAGGATATTTTAATCATGAAATGAGACTTAGTTACCGCTGCTTGTACGATAATATTTCCGATCGCTGTATTGTACAGTGTCTGCCAGGGGGTGGCACCCTTCGCATACCCGATACGAGTAAGCACGATACTTTGGTTAAGATTTATTCCGTAATATGCGATATCACTTCTTGCTGTTAGATCTTTTTATCTCATAGAAAATGGCGGATTGACCTACAAAAGAAACCAGGCTCCAGAGGTTGCCAGGAGTACTTTCGCGTGTTTCAATTTGCCAAAGTAATCACGAAAGTCTTTCCACTGTTGCTGAAGACCACGCTTCTGACCAGTAGCTTCATCGCAGACATCTGGGGTACGTTAGCGCATTCAATCCGCGACTGTGTAGTATACTCACATTGCTTGTAGGGTAAGGTCTCCGCGATTGTTAAGCGGGCGTAGAGTGTGAATACGGCCGGCACGATACCGATACCCAATAGCAAACGCCAAACCCATTCCAAACGGTTTTCATTTACCTCCACAGCACCTTGAAAAGCCTTGAGCAGGACCAGGAACACGATACTAGCTGCCATGTTCCCGAGACCAATGTTCGAAAACACAGTCAAGACTTGCGTTGCACGAGTGCTGAACGGTGATTTTTCCGCAGCAAGGGCAGATGAGAGGGGGTAATCTGTATCTTCATAAGACTTTCTGATATCCCATAAAAAGAGGAGGGTGTGTAGCTACCAGCTCCAATCCCAACTCCAGTCAAAACACGAAATATGGCCACCCAAGCCGTTATCGATCGTGGAGCCATGTTCTTCCAAGGTAGTAAGATGACTAACAGAGTACCAAAGATTGTCAAGAGAAGCTCTTTGCCATATATGGTGTGACGGCCCCAGACATCGCTTAGAATACCAAACAGAAGCTGTCCAGCAACCATCCCGAGGCTCAAACCCCCTTTCATCACGTCGCTGTCAACTGTTGGGACTTTGCCATCTTGATAATAGAGATATCCAAGAATCGGAACAACTAGTTATGACAAGTTAGCAAGAAAAACCGTGATAGATTCCAGCGAAAGTACGCTCCATACCAAGGCCTATTGTCAAGTTCAAATACCCATCCGCGAAGAATCCAACTCCCGCCGTAACGAGAAACCTCAGCTTGGAGCCTAGTGAGGCCATCGAGGGCTCAAAGATGCAATCAAAAAGAACGGAAGAGCAAACGCCTTAAATAATTGAATGATCGATCTCAATAAGAGAGAGAAATTTTCCGCGTCTTTAGTTGAGAACTGCGAGCAAACGTCCATGGTCTTAAAGACTCGGATGATCAATTTTTGACTGGCAAATATATACTTGACGAACGATGCATTGTAGTGAAGGAGAGGTCACTCAGAGTACCCCGGCATCAACACCGTGGTACACTATCATGACGTCCGGGAACTCAATGTCAAGCAGCTAAAGCAGCGAGCAATGAGCAGTGCGTGTGTCTGCACGAGGCCCTCCCCACCGTCAAACGCGCCAACAACCGTTCCAGTCAGCGGCAGTCCCCGCCCCCACGTGCACCGGGCCAACCCCCGCCACGCCCCGCCTAGGCCCGCCCCGCCGGGTATAATTTCGGTGCGAAGTCCTGCGGTGTTTCTCTGGACTCTTCACAGACTCCGATATTGAGAGTCTAGACAGCACTAGTGCACCGATCTGTCATGTTTATTGTTGCTGTTTTGGTTGGTCGTATTGCTCAATGAGATCGACACTCGCCAGTTGACCATCGGAACGAGCCCTGTTACACAATGGAGGACGCACCGTTACCCTCCCCGCTGGAGGTGAATGCATTGCGGGATTCATTTGGTGATCGCAAACCGCCAGATATCACCAGGAAGATCACTGCTTGTGTTGCATGTAGGAAACAGAAGGTGAGGTCTGATGCAACCTTGAGTGGTATATTTCGTTCTAAATGGCTTCGTTAGGTCAAATGTCATATGCGAGATGGCCAGGTGCCGTGCTCACGGTGCAAAAAGAGGGGGTTACCTTGTGCTGTCAATCGAAGCTTACAGACCTTACTTGAGCAAGATGTGACGTGAGTATTTGGAAACCATTCATTCTCTTTTTGTATGATTGAATTTCAGCTAATCATTTACAGATGGAAAGGGGCAGTTGTCCAGAAGATCAAGCGATTGGAAGATGCGATTGCAAAGATAGCCAACAAGGTTGATATTCCAGATCTAGGGACACAGACACAGAATGAAGACCACTTGAACCCTACGAGTCCACCAGAAGTCGACATAGCCAATGCAGAGCCAACAAGCCCTAGTCCAGAGTCACCACCAAGGGACGACCAAAGACCGAATCAGACATGGGGCCTTGTTATGGACCCTCGAGGTGGCCCAGCATCTATCCCAGCCTCATGTCTCTCGGACAATATACAAGCAACGATGCCAAGTAGTTTATCAAGTACTCGTCGACCAGACTTGATATCCACCGGGTTGATCACCATGCGACAAGGGCTTGCGCTATTCGATACTTACCATCTTCGCCTGGATCATTTCTTGTACAGGATCCTGGGGGATCACATTAGTCTGGACTCAGTCCGCAGCGCATCACCTTTGTTGACGGCGGCAGTTTGTGCTGTTGGAGCTTTACACTCTCCATCCCAAGGTCATCTATTCGAAATTTGTTATTCAGAGTTCAAGGGACTAGTAGCAAGCCAAGTATTTTCCCGAAATGCGAATGAAGATGATATTCGCGGTTTATGTATCGGAGCATTTTGGCTCCATGAACTCTCTTGGCCGCTAATTGGAAATGGTGAGCCTAACTTTCCAGAAGCTTTCCCCAGGGCAGGAGCGCTAACAATACCGATAGCTGTACGCATTGCATCCGACATCAATCTACATATCGGAATTTACAAAGCTCTCAAGGGCGACCGTGATGGCTATATCCAAGCCCGCCTCTACTATCTAGTCTATGTCTGCGACCATCACTTTTCAATCGCATATGGCAGGCCTCCAATGTCGCGCGAAGGGTTCATAATCGATTCAGCAAGTAAACTGCTTGAAACTGAAAATGCAACGGAGGATGATGCTAGACTCATCAGTCAAGTTAAGGAATGGTCCATTCTTGGCCAGGTATTTGACACCTTCGGCGTGGATGTCGATACAGCCATTCATCCACAGGTAATACCACAGCTACGCCGATATTCTATTGCTTTGGATACTTGGTATGCGGATTGGATCGAAAGCTTCCAAGAGAATCGCCGGGTAGGAAATTACCCGGCAAAGGGGGTGGGATTTCATTTCCACTTCGCAAAGCTCTACTTGTGTTCACATGCATTCCGCGGAGTCCCAGCCCTCGAGAATGCCACTCAATACTTTTCGCCGGAACTTGAAGAAATTGCAAATTCGGGTGTTCTCTCTGCTATGTCGATTCTTCGGGTCATTGTCTCAGATGGCGAGTTCCGCTCTTTTCTCAATGGTCTGCCCCTCTACTTCGACACGATGCTCGCTTTCGCAGTGGTTTTCCTTTTGAAGGTCGCTACTAAATACGCAGCTGTGATCCGGATTGACGCTGTGAAAATCATATCCCTTGTTGGACAGACGGTAGCCGCTCTTCGTGAAATAACTCAGTCTATGCATCGCCAGCATCTACTGGTTACAATCTCAGAAGGACTGGAAAAACTTCTCTACAAATGCCAGGCTCAGACGCAATCAACACATGAAGGAATGATGTATCAAGTATCCCCAGCGATGGAGCCACAGGCACAGTTTGATACAGCCTGGATGGAAAACATGGCGAGCTTTGATTTTCAAACTAACTTTCCCGATCTGGATGACTGGTGGCTACATTATAACGCATCAATTGGGTCGGCTGCGCGGGTCATGCAGCCTGGTACATAATATATCAAGACAAATTTAAAACAAGATCGAAAATATCGTAATTTTTCCAGCCATTGCTCTTTGCATCTGTGACATTAATGGGTGTCGACATGAGCAACGGGATATTTTGTTCGCTGAGACCGCCATGTGACCGGAGTGGGTGGTCTTTGACCTTGGAGAGATCATGGTCGGATCTTTTGCTGCCAATAACTGCAAAATGCTTTGATATGACAACGATATCGGCTTCTCGGCCAAGAGGCATTTGATATTTTTTCGCAGCATCTGGTCCGCTCAGAGCCTCTTCCACATCGACGAGTGCCCGACAGAATGCGATTACTGCCTGCAGCTTCGAGATGTCTTTCAGATAGACTCGAACAAACGATCCAAGCGCACCATGGTGCCGAACAAAAGGATCTGTTATCGGACAGATGACTCTTGAGAATTCTGAACCAAAATTTTGATTGATCGCTTCCTCCAGAAAGAGGACATTTGGTTCCCCAGCATTATTTGACTTTTGGCTCATGCCATGATCCCCAGTAACTCCAATAATGGGTGAAAGAGCAGCAAGTTTCTGCAGCCTTTCATCAATAGCACCCATAAAATCATCCGCCTCTTTGCTCCCGGGTGCGTGTTTGTGCTGCACATAGTCTGACAATGTCAGGTAAAGGAAATCCGATCTTCCTTCCTGCAACAACTTGATTCCCGCATCAAGCACGAAGAGCGACAGCTCGCCAGAGTATTGGCTTGGAGCAGGCTGTCCTAGCCAGTTTTCAACATCGGCAATTCCATTCTCTTCAAAGGTACATTCAGCAGCACGCTCTGCTGAAAAACAGATAGCACCATTCTTGAGGCCATGGCCCAAGATCCTTCGCAGCTTGTCCTTGGCAGTGATAGCAGCCACTCTTACACCACGCCGGTGCATCTGCTCGAGAAGAGTAGATCCTCGGAGAAGCGAGTCATCTGTTATCATTTTTGTTTCACCTGTCTCTCGATCGAGGAAGAAGTTGCCAGCAATTCCATGGATAGCTGGAGGTGCACCCGTGATGATGGATACGTTGTTCGGGTTGGTAAAAGAGGGCATACAACTTTTTGCGTTGGCATGAAATCCACCGTTGACAAATTTCTTGAAAGTAGGTAGTAAGCCTTTTTCAAAGGCAGAATCAAGATAATCCGGGTCAAATCCATCGATACAGATAACAACAGTGGGCTTTTTGGGAATGTAATATTCTCTGGAGTGAAGCTTGAATTTTGTCCGAGATTCTGAACCTCGTTAGCTGTGGATGTACATGTGGGAATACGGAATACTTTTCTCACCTAGTAGACATTGATACGCGATATCTTCGTAAGCCTCTAGTGCAGGTACCACACTGTCGGGGTCCTTAGCGAGATCATCCCATCGACGGACAGCCAACTTGGCCTCAAGCCATGGATCCTTTTGAGCTTCAATAACTTCTTTATTTGTGAAACCACCGCCCTATTTGTTTTTAATCAGTGACCAGAGTACTCTCTAAATGTAGTGGAAACACTGTACCTGAAAGCGCAAGGTTCTCTTGCTTGTTTCGCTTAGTCCATCATGATATTTCTGATCCGTAGCAACAAGGTATCGCTTCGCCATCACATGAGCACCAACAAGCTGGCAAACTCTCTCACTGAACCCAATTTGACGCAGATAAGATTCGCCCAGAACTTCATGACTCTGTCGGCCAATATACTGACCATCTGGGGTGATCATCTTCCCCATCTTTTCAGCAGCAGGTATGAAGCGACCGACATCATGAAGCAAAGCTGCAAGAATGACTTCGGGATCTCGCCCATACTCTGCAGATTGTGCTGCATGATTTGCACATTGAACCGAGTGAGCCAGTTGGGTGACTCGCTCACCAAGATAATCGCCTTGGCCTTGAGCGTGGAGGAATTCGAAAAGTGTCTTGATAGTGGCTCTCGTGTGTGCTTCAACTGACGGTAGAAATTGAGTTGAAGAAGGCGGCGACATCTTGAGATTCATGATTTTGTAGGCCAATGCTTCCAAAATGTAGATCCTAGGACAATGTCGATCGATATGTGGTTTAGCGGGCTGCTCGGCACATTCTAATAGAAGATGCAAAGGCAGCCCAGGTACGAAGTCCGGCAGTCTGTAGATGAGTAGTCGCACGTGCAGAATGAAGATACGCGATTCCTCACCTGTTGCTCCCCAATGCCAGCACTACGAGGGTCTAGTGCGGATGGCGTGCAGGCGTCGGTGCGAAGGCCGGCGGCCCGTGCAGTCCGGAGGAACAGGTGGGTGGTAAGGGTGGAGCAGTGGAACAGGTGCACATTCAATGAATGAAATAACTCGGAGAATAAGCTACGCTGGAATCGGGGATTGTGGTGGGAGAAGGCGGTTGTGTAGCATCCGTTGGACTCCGCTTTGATGATGTATTTAAAACGTCCCCGCCATAGCTACTTCGACTCCTCCTGGTATCTTCATCAAGAATCTCATCCCATCATCATTTACTATACCTCTAACACTGATACCAGTTAACATGAGCTTCCCAAGCCCCGATCAAGTAGCCTTTTACAAAGAAAATGGCTACCTGCTCCTGCGCGTCGCCGAGCATCAACTAGTGGATCCATCAAGTTTGGAAGAATGGACAAGAGAGATTCAGGCTTGGCCGCGTGTCAGGGGTAAATGGATGCCATATGATGAGATTAACGTGAACGGCGAACGTCAACTCATGCGCACAGAGCGCTTCGTCGATTTCCACCCCCAGTATAAAAATCTCATCTGTGGCGAGGAACTGGGCCGAATTCTCAAAGCCGTGTCTGGTGATGTATGGGCTTCCCTTATTAAATCAAACTGGGAACGCGACAGAATTGGCTGACTAGAGAGTTATAATAGGATATGCTTCTCTTCAAAGACAAGATAAATTACAAACAGCCAAATGGCAATGGGTTCAAGGCTCACCTCGATGCGCCAGCATACGACCATATCGGCCGCATTGAGCACGTCACCGCCAACATTGCCATTGACGCGGCAACAATCGAGAATGGCTGCCTTGAAGTGGTCCCAGGATCACATAAGATGGTTGCTGAGTTCTCTCAGGGCGGGCAGATCACGGCGGAGTGGGAAGCTGCACATGAATGGGTGTCGGTCCCATTACAACCGGGAGATATGATCATCTTCGGCTCCCATCTCGCACACCGATCAGCAGAAAATAAGACCGATAAGTCTCGCTCTAGTCTGTATGCTACATTTCATTCGGCGAAAGATGGACTGGACTTGAGGGAACGCTACTATAAGCACCGAATGGAGAACTTTCCACCGGAACATGGTAAGTTTTTACTTCCTTGGCTGAAATGATCTGAGAAGATTTACCTAAAACTGATGAAATTTAGAGCGCGAAGAGGGCAAGGACTACTCGCAAGGATACAAAACTTATGGGTTTGCGGCACCTTTTACCACTGTCGACCAGGCCAAAATATCTACCCCTCCCATGGTGGCTGGTCGTTCCTAGAATATGATGTCTTCAAAGCCAAAGGCCTTGTTTGATCACGTTGATTCTTCTCTAGCTTTAGGAGCACGGTAGATCCACTTCTCAGACTATGATGGAGCTAATTCCTTGAAGGGGTCAGTTACTGGAATCTGAAATATTAAGACTTGCCCCTCCTTGCATGCATTTTCGATGTAGGGCGTGTTCTGGATCACTGTTGGCTCATGCGAATACGTTACTATGCTCATTGGTCATAGCCACCGATGGCGTTTGTTCGAGACCGATCATGCATATTCTTTAGCGAAAGTTTCAGAAGCTCTAGTATTTCTATAGCGTAGATATTGGATCGCCAGCCCAACTTGAAATTCAAACTTTAATCTCAACGACTTGAATCAGAAGACTATAAATATTTGACCAAAACATCATCCCGACTTTCGAGCTTGTTCAGATAGCGCATCACAACAACGGCCAACTATCCAACCAAGGAGCAAGAGACCTAGAGGAGAACCATTTCCCAACCACAGATATAAATGCATTCGACCGTGACGACATACCACCCAACGGTGGATACGGCTGGGTTTGCACGTTCTGCACTTTTCTAATCATAGTTCATACCTGGGGAATAAATGCAGCCTGGGGCGTGATACTCGCCTACTTCCTCTCCCACTCTACATTTCCAGGTGCAAGCCGAATTGAATACGCAATAATTGGTGGCTTATCAATAGCCCAGGCGATGCTAATGGGGCCAATCGTGTCGGAATCTCGAAAAAAGCTAGGAACAACCATCACGCTGCTTATTGGAACGATATTTGTCTTTGGATCTTTGATGGCGGCTTCATATTCAAAAGCAGATCTGGCATCTATTTTTGTCTCAGGGATTTGTTTTGGTACCGGGATGGGCTTTCTGTACCTCACTACGATGAACATCCTACCCACCTGGTTTTCGACTCGACGAAGCTTTGCGATAGGCATTGCCGGCGCGGGGTCTGGTATTGGGGGAATAATATACAGTCTTGCCACGAGTCATGCGATTGAGATGAAGGGCGTTCGAGAAGCATACAGGATATTGGCATACTGTTCTCTCGCCGCAAACCTTTCGGCCTCTTTACTACTGAAATCGCGGGACACGTCGCAAAGACAAGAAGAAACAAAGCGCAATCTCAACTATCGCGACCTCGGAAAGCCGGAAGTCCTTCTCGTCATCTTTTGGGGCATCACGACAGATCTCGGTTATATCGCTCTGATTTACTCGCTTCCAAATTATGCCTCATCCATCGGTCTCTCCGTACACCAGGGCTCGGTGACAGGTGCAATTTTGAACTTGGGTCTAACACTAGGCCGACCATTGAACGGATATCTCAGTGACAGACTCGGTCGCATCACTGTCCCGATGATCTTAACTGCACTCTGTGGGTTTCTATGTTTCGTGATCTGGATCCCAGCCAAGTCTTATGCGGTGCTCCTTCTCTTCGCTCTGACCGCGGGGATGGTCTGTGGTACATTCTGGGGCACAATCACGCCAGTTCTCGCAGAGGTTGTTGGTATAGGTCGCATGGCGTCTGTGTTCACGATCATTTGTCTAGCCTTGGTTGGTCCAACTATCGTTGCGGAGCCTATCGCGCTGGGTCTTGTAAGTGGAAGCTCGAAGTACCTGCATACCCAAATCTATGTCGGATGTTTATTCATTATGGGTTCATTCGGGGCATAGGTTCTTCGATCTTGGAAATTCTACGAGGTTGAGAGGAAAGCTTCCGATGAACATCAGGGGCTGGCTTCAGGGACTCCAAACTTTCCATCTTTCTTTCGTTGGTTGAATTTGCAAAAGCTTTTCATGAAAGGTCGGGTTTGAGGGAAATATTTGAGAAGAATAATATATTGATAATGGATGTTTTGTTTCTAATTGACTCGGAATAGATTGTGCATGGCCAAATGAAAGACCATTGAAGAGTTCAATCCAGTACCCAACAGCAATTAAAGATCCGGTCGATCGATCCGATACAAAGCAGATGCAGGGCTCAGATATGCCTCGTACTCTACTTCCACCCCTTCCTCATGTATATCGTAATGATAGTGACCACCCTTTCTATCACCTTCAGGGTCGAAACAATGCGTGTGCTCCATCCTCAACCCCAGACCCTCTGGGTCGGCACTATGGAACACAGTCAATCCTATAACCGGGGCATCAAATACATGCCAGGTCAGCCATTCCTTCTCGAACTGTCCTCGATCCTTAAAAGGTAGATCTTCCTTGCTCGGAAAATCAGGCATGACGTGGAATTGCGCTTTGCCCTTCTTCAAGAGAAAAGCTCCACCTAAACTGATACGCGTTAAGTCACCAAATGCATCCCGCAATCCGAAACGAATGCAATCGGTAAAATTATGCTCCCCAATACGACCTCGAGCCTTCACCTTAAGCACCGGGCCTGGCTGGCCACTCGATCCATACAAGTTCATCATGATGGCGCAATTCGCAGTTGGACTTTGAATGCAAGAAGGCGATTTGGCCTCGTCAACCTCGGTGATACGGGTCTTATTTTGGACCCGAAGAGTAGAGTCGTTGCTGAAATCTGGTGCGTCATGCTGCGATTCCCAGGAGATGTTTGTTGCCAGTTCCGCATTGTGGCCGATATCCTGGAATGGGGCCGCTCCGGCGCCGATAAGAAGCCCACCAGATGGAGACATCTCCATCGCCTCGGCCAGCTTCAAGAGGGAATATTGGCGGTCGAACTGCGGGTATGGGAACATGGCACGCTGGCCGCCGATATCAGCCACGCGTGGGTTTCCCGAGAGGCCCGGGGCGGCCAGCTTGAAGGGGGCTTCGCGCAGATCGGGACATTGTTCTACGCTCACTGTGGCGTTGGTGAAGTTGGATTGAAGGGAGTTCTGTATGACCGTTGCCAAATCCTCCAAGGGTGGAGGATTGCTGTGGTGTACGGTGACTTTCATTGTGACTGTAATTAATGAAGTGTTAACTTGAAGGTTGAGATGCGGGATGCATTAAATCATCCGCGTCTTGATTGTCATGATGAAGTCTCCACTGACGGGTGGCCCCCCGATGATCGCGGCACCGAACCGATAACCTTGCCATCGGAGTATTGCCGTTTCAATGGGTCGAAAGATGAGCTGTCGGCTTGAATTGCCCCTTGTTATTTTACACATAATCAATTCCTTCCAATTAGCCGAATCATCAATAATTATCATCACGAATAAGCAACGTAGCGCCTTGGACCCGGCAAGCTTGCCATTCTTGTGTATCTCTCATTGTCATCTATTGAATATAAACAACAATAAATGTAGAGTGGAGATTTCTATATCTATGATTTCAAGCTCTACCCACAATAATAGCAAAAACATTCTTCTACTCATACCCCTCAATCCCATTCTTCAAGCTTTGCTCAATTGGAGTAAATCCCGACCGACCATAGAACTCACGCAACAAACCCACCGCGCGGTCTCGCGGTACAATAGTCGTGCGATCTCTGGGGATATCAGAAGGCACATCGGGAATACTCCGATTGTCAGGACGGAGCGTGCGAAGAATCGCAACAACATCGGACCAATGCCTCTGCTCGCCGAAGGCAAAGATTCGTTCCGACTGTACCTTTGGATCCAGCAGGGCGGCGATGAACAGGCGCGAGGTATCCTCGACGTCAACCCACCATTCTAGAACTTGGTTAGTCAATTGATTATCGGAATTACTCGGAGTGATACGCACGTTCAGGAAGGAAATATGTGTTAGCATCGCCCTGGAGCAAGTTGCGGACAAAGCCCATTGTTGAGCCAGGATTCTGTGGGTGGAGGGTTCGGCCGACCTGGCAAGATTAGCTCGATTCCAAAGAGCGATCGGATCGGATCAGATAGCGATGAGATTTACATTGAATGAGGGTATTAGTGTGTTCAGAGTAAATTGAGGGCGATGCTCTTCAACCCATTTCCAAGCTTGCTGTTCAGCTTCCTTCTTGGACGCAGAATAAACGATCATGCCCTTCTTCTGCACGGGGGTATTTTCGTCCCATGCAGCAGTAACAGCAGCGTCATTCCAGGAGTCTAGACTTGTCAGAGAGATCTAATTGCCGTTTCCTGTCAAATGTTGAACGCTAACTCACTAGTATCAACTTGTCGCCCATTTGGATCAGGGAATGTCATATACGCCGCTGTAGACGAAGAAGCGAGAACAACCCTCCTGATCGAAGGCTTGCGTGAAGCAACTTCCAAGATATCCAGAGTAGCTTTCACTACCCAGGGAATCACAGCATTAGGGTCAGTGTTGAATGTAAGATCGGTCGCCTAAGCAAGATATTAGATACTTATTGAGAGGTTTATTGAGAGGTGGAGTGACGTTCAATTACTCACCAAGTGGATGAGTCCATCAACACCGTCGAGGGCACGTTCAAGATCATCCTTATTCTGCAACGAGCTCACAATGATTGTTTCGAAGGAATTGGGCCCATGTCTGGCATTAAGAAACTCTGTCAACCAGGGCTTCTCACTTCGAACTGCTCCCCGTACGGAGTATCCCAGTCCCAGCAATTGATCTGCCACATGGGTGCCGATGTAGCCATTGGCGCCAGTGACGAGGATTAGGGACCCTGGAGGTAGCGCGTAGTTTGATGAGTCCATTTTTGTCAATTATTTCACCAGCTGTGCCAGCTCGAAAGAATATTGAAGTCGAAAGAATTAAAAATTTTGAAGCGCAAGGCTGATGTAGCTGTTTTGGAACAATTTAAGACACCGGGACTAACCGAGGATTTCCTAGCTTCGGCCTTACTTCTAAGTAGTTTCGGCTTTATAGATAAATCCGGAGGCAGCGTGTGGGTGACATAAATGACGACTAGCTGGGGCTGAAACTAGGGTGATGGAGGTTATTGGAGCAAGGGATGGAGATGATGGTATAATTGTTATTTTATTTTTTGACAAAAGCTAGCTAGGATAGAAACTATGGTCCCCCACATTCCGGATAGATACGAGACATTCCGAGCCAACATATCCTCATTATTCCATTCGTCGTAAGTTCGTAAGGATTCCATAACAGAGAAAAAGAAAAGAAAAAGAAAAGAAAAAGAAAAGAAAAGAAACAAATCTTTCCGCCAATTTGCGCTAAATTGGAGGTGATAAAATCAAGCCAAACCCAACACCAGATCCTATACACATCGCACATCGCACATCGCCAAACTCAAACCACATACGCGGGCCGCCGGCTCGAACTGCGATGGCGGTGGTGAGATCCATGGGATGAGTGACCGCGACGACTGGAGTGACTGCGACGGCGCACATGGGTCTCGCGGACGACAACCTCGCGCTCCGAGCGGGAGTGGATGAAGAGCGCCCAGAAGGCAGTCCAACTGAAAAAGACGACTTCCATGATACCCATCGCAAAGGAAGTCTTCAGCATCGCGCAAGTCTTGTTCACGTTATAGGAGAGGTGGTTATCTGAGCGATAGCCATACTCGCCAAACGGACCCAGCGAGACCCAGGCAGTGCCGCCTTCCCAATGTCCACAGTCTGCGTTTGCGATGAAGCGGAGTTGGTAGACAGCTGCGATGAAAGCACCGAAGAAGAGCAGGTCTACGAAGCAGACGAAAATCGCGGAGCGCTTGGTCGAGCTGTACCGGATCAAGGTGTCGAGACACCAGAAGACGGCGAGTACGCTGACGATAAACAAGACCAGGATATAGGGCGGGGCGAGGATGTTTGCTTTGAGATAGCCATCGACGAAGTAGGCCTAGAAGATTTAGGGGTTAGTTTTGTCGATGGAATAGGCCGTGCGTGCGCAAGAGGGGATCGCATACCAAAATACCGATGATGGGGATCAGAAAGACGATCTCCACCAGACGGTTGAAGATGAAGAAGACGCTGCCGAAGATCATCTTGACAATGCTGGAGGGTGTCGCGGTAGACGGACCGATCCGAGGAATGTGACTGTGAATGTGACGGTGTCTAATTCAGGATGATCTAGGGTATCCTGGTCTATTGCAAAGAGAGCCAGCGCACGGCGGGTCTGGAGCTGTACAATGTACAATCAGGGTCTTGTCGATCTCAAGCTACAGCATCACGTGGAGACAACAGGAAATGCGATGTAGCGGTGTGCAGATGCACGGAATGCAGATGAGATGAAGAAGAAAAAAAGAAGCGAAGAAGAAGAAGGGGGGGTTGTGGGATGAAAAAGGTGAAGCTGGAGGCTGGGAAGAAGTAAGAAGTGGGTGGCTGGGGCAACCCTCGTCAGCGCCCAGACTCGGCAGAGTGGGAGATTATTCTATACCCTCAGGGACTGGCCCCTCTATTTTAATTAATGTCTCGCATGGATCTACTCGGATATGCCACTCTAACATATACTCCTGCCTTATTCTATAATATACCTAGTGTTGACACTGGACAGTCTGTTGCAGCGGCAACGAGTGGAGTCAACCCTAATTGGAAGATCCATGCACATCACTGATCTCACTGACATCTGCACCTCTCATTCCCATGCAGTACTCCGTCCTCCGTTTACGACTTACCACGGAGTGGTCCCGTTCCCAGAATTTACTCACCGCTGATTGACACCATCTTTCTGCATTCCAAGTACTTGCAATACTCGCATCTATCGGACTAAACTCGACTTGGGATGTCGATCAGCTCGGTCGCTTCAAAAGAACCCAATGAAGCACTAGCTCCAGTATGATGTAATTGGTTGATTGTTTCACAAAATAATCCTTTGTCGATTTTTGTCGGATTTTTTGGTGGATCTCGGGGACTTACTATTGTTTCGAAGGGGGTACTTTGAAACAAAAAAGCGGTTCCGAAGCTCGAGCCAGTTTCATTCGTTAGGCAAAGATCTGGCGTCATAGCTCTCAAGGTCGTTAAGCTTTCTTCAATCTCAATTTATAATATTCACAGAAATCTACTTCCATCTCACGGTTATCAAGGTTGTTCCTGGTTGACATGACCCATGGTTATTTGCAGGCCCACTTGGGCACGATCTGAAAGTACCAGATCGGACCCTCTTGACATATTTCACATCTCCACTTAATCACGACTCTTCACCGGTTTAGATATCAAAATGTAGTGTGATGCATGGCTGTGCAGGCCAAACCCTATGGTAAAATCACTGATGTATGCAAATACAATGCAAATTCGAAAGATCTGATCTGATTCGGGCCGCAATTAACTTCCGGATGTCTTGGCTGGGCTGTCTTGGCGACAAAATAGTTCGTGAGTCATCAATACGACCGCTTTATCAAAATGCAAATGCATATGAAGACAAGACCTCAGCAACCACCATAAAGTGACAAGTATGACCACAATTGATATCAGCCACTCACTTTCCTTGAGGATTCTGCTCGGCGACCCTCCCGACTCTATCTCAGCATACCATTATTCCTACCATGGGGGCGATACGATCCACGGGTCCATCTTCATCAGATCCGAGGCCGATCTTCAATTCGAGACGTTGGACGTCTCTCTCATAGGTAGGATTCCCAGCATAGATCAAATATACTTGAACCCCACGAATCAGATATACATACATGCATCAGAGAATATCCCTAAGTAGTGCGACTCACACTTCTCAGGTGAGGAACTCACCACTCGACACTACACCAACCCCCGCCAATTCCACAATGTGCAATATCCAATCCTCGAATCAGCTTTGCCACCAGGAAAGCTCATCAAAAAGCATCAACGCTACTTAATCCGATTTCATTTCCAAGTACCAGATCGACTCTCTGAATCATCCTGCCAACACCCCATCAACAATGAACTCACTCGAGAAACCCACCTCCAACCCCCTCCAAGCTTCGGCGTCCCCGACATCGCCGGCTTCGGCGGTAAACTGCGCAACGACTACGCGCCAACAAATTGCAGAATATTATACACCATCCAAGCTAGACTCACCCGACGAAGTCTAGTAACCACAATGCTCCAACCAATCCTCCAGCGCAGTCTCAAAATAAGATTAAAGCCCTCATCTACGCAAGCCCTACTATCACCATCATCACCAAACCCAGCGATCGACGGCGAAACTCACCCACAACAGAGCACCGACATCTACCAACGCAGAAGCGCAGGCTCAAAATCAAACCCCAAATTACTAGGCCGTCTAACAACAACCATCATCGCCCCACCCCGTTTCGACGTCCCAGTCCGCGAAACAGACGCCTCCGTCCGACAAGCCATCCGCCTAAACCTCCACTTCGAAAAAGAGCCCACAAAGGAGCCCCAATCCGAAGAGGCTCCCCACTTACCGCAAATCCAATCCCTACGCGGAACAGTGGTAGCAAGTACATTCTACACGAAAACCTTCCACGCCTCGCACCCGACCAAGCAAAAAGACCGCTTCGGGACAAAACTAAACTACGCCGACAAAGTGTTAACCGAGTTCACGCATGCGATTACATCGCTTCAGTGGTCTCAGGCCGAGTCGGCGGACTCGTTCAGCTCGACTTTATTAGTCCCCGTGAAATTGTCGCATCAGTTTATTATTCCGACTTTTCATTCTTGTCGCATGTCGCGCACTTATGCGCTTGTGTTGCGGCTGAAGGTGCAGGGCGCTGATACGGTTGAGATTATGGCTCCGATGGTTATTGCGCCTTCGGATGATTTTGATAGACCGCCGCCGTATAGTGAGGGTTTATAGGGTGATGATGATGATCTAGCGGAGTGAGAGATCTGGTCGAGGCACGTAACTAGACCATCAACGCATCGGAGAGCTTAAGGAAATAGTTTCTAGGTAATTGTAATCTTTGAAGCCAGGCGTGCATAAACTTATTAGAGACTACCCCTGTCCATCCATAGAATTGTTACAGTAAGAAAGGTATATGTAGTATTCAGCCGAGACTCGGGGACACTGGAACTCTGCCAGTGAAACTGAAGACGACCAGAACAGGCACCGATTTCGACCCCCGTGGATAACGAGACAATATACTAACTACCCCCAGTTCTCTGTCATGTATATCATGTACAAAATATCTCGGAAACACACTCAGATAGATGTTGGAGCCCCGGGGGCCACGGGTGCATTTGGCAAACTATACCAGGGCAGGCAATCGAAAAGCAGGCTGGCTCCACATCTCGGCAGCTGCCATGCTCAGGTACAATATATCTTTACTAAACGTCCCATGTTCATATTTCTAGTGGGCATCCAGCTTCTAGGTTGACCCATGTAGACTTGGCACCCGTCGTGTACTGGTGCCGATGAGAACAGGCATCATGATATAATTAGATGAACCTGCCGTTCATTACCTTGCTCCTATAATTAGATATAACTCACAGTTCCCTATTAATAGGTAGTATGCACTTATCTCAATGACCAAATCTCGACTCGGCCCCAAGTCTTTTAAGTGTTCATTCACAACCTTGAGATGTTTCAGAAATATCTTCCATCTAAACAAAGGATTATCAAATTCAGCCCTCATTGTATCGACATGATACACTTATAATGCTTAAAGCTTATTCAGTAAATGGCGTCCCAGTATTTCCATGTCATCAGAACCGCCAAGGCAAGTCGTATCAAAGATTCAACCTTGGAACCCCGGGGCTGGACAAATCTTCACGTATGGGGCGAAAGCATGAGGCGGAGGCATAGAGCGAAAGGAACAAGACTAAACCTCAAGTAGTATCTCATACGTATAACGGGCTTTTCGAGATTAAAAAGGAAGATCCTGGTACTATCTGAGGGTTATACTCTAGCCATCCATGGGTTCAAGGTTATGCCGACATGCGTAGCGTGGACAACGAGATCGCACATATAAAGAACAAGAAAGTCGCTCCGAGTCATATTATAACTTTAATATCAATTCTTCTCCCTCTTCCTCTTCCTCCTACTCCCACAAACCTCATACTCCCACAAACCTCATACTCCCATTCAGAATGCGCAGCCTAGCCCTGCTCCTCGCCCTCACCCAACCTCTCACAGTAGCAGGCTGGGCCCTAACCTGGTACAGAAACGGGAACTGCACCGGTCCACTCGGCCACATCGTAGACGACGACGATACAGCCCGAAGCGGACTCTTCGATCGCAATCAAGTCCGTGGCCTCATTGCCGATTTTGACATAGATAATTCCTATTTCCTCTTCAGCACTGATCCCACCGAGGATCTGGATGGAGGATTGTTTGCGAATGAGAGGGAATGCATGTATTTCACTGATCAGAAGGTGACGGGGTGGAAATATGTGCCTCATTCGATGGAGGATGATTTTTAGTAAGGTATGCTAAGATTATTTATCCCTTCTTTCGCTGGGTGGGATGTCCTGGTGTTAGGTTTCCTCTGAGAGGGATGTTTCGAATTGACGATTTGCTAATTTTGGTTATACGAGCACTTGAGGATGGAACGAAATACGTTTGATATTTGTACTGGTTGTCTATTTGATGGAATTCGGCTCTTCAACTGGTGTATTTTTAACATATTGAGCCAGAGATAAGAGGGAAATTTTGTCGTCAACAATATCCCGAAAGGTGCTTCCATATCCCCAATTCAGCTGTATCAGAAGTGTCTCTCGTTCTACATATCCAGTTTGCGAGCCTCAGTCCAGTGACCCTTGATCAGACAGGTGTGAGTCACAAGATCAAGACAAATATAAGAATTGCTGCACATAGCCAAATGGAATCGAAGAAAAGTCGTGTTTAACAATAACGTTAACGCTAATCTATAAACGTACATCCAATGCAAAATGTAGTCATCAGGAAATTCGACATAAAACTATACATCACGAAGGGGGGTATCAGTCAGCGGCCGTCCCTGCTCTTGATGGCCCACATAGCCGGGAGGATAGCCGGGTCCTGTCGTCGTAGCCAGGCCCGGTGCGTGCGTTTGCGACTGATACGCCGTACCACCCTCATACTGAGGATAGTAACGTTCAGCATTCGGATCTTGCCGATGCTGCATCTCATACCCATCCGCGACATCCTCCTCGCTAGAAGACCAGTTCCCGTCCGGATCATGGTCGTGCCGACGGCGCTGATAAGGCTGAGATACGAATGGGTTGCCGGTATTGCTGTACATCGAGGGAGCCGAGGGCTGGTGATTCAACGGTGTCGCGGCGGTGGCGGTCTGGTTCTCGTTACTGGGACTGAGTCGCTCGACTTCTGGGTTGCGGAGAGCTGCTGTGCTTTCGTTTGAGGCGAGTAGTTTCATGCCTAGTGGGTCTAATGGGTGCGCGGGTTCTGTGCCCCATGTGCGGATCGGGTAGGCTCGTCCCTTGCGCCAGGATTCGCTGAGCGGCGGGAAGTACTGCCGGTAGGCGACGGTGGCGCAGAGTGTTCCTAGAAGCCCGCCGGTGATGACGTCGAATGGGTGGTGTCGGGCGTCCATGATGCGGGATACTGCGACTAGGGTTGCGGCGAGGATGGGGATCATGCAGAGTAGGGGTTTCCATGCTTCTCCGCGGTTGTCCATTACATGGAGCTTGCCGCCTAGCCAGAGGGCAATGTAGAAAAGGCCGGCGAAGGAGGCTGGGTATAGTTAGTAGTGATACTCGAGGGAATTGGGGTGGGTGGACAACGGCGAACTCACAGCTACTGTGACCAGAGGGCCAAGATCGGAAGCCATCCTTGATGATAGCCGGGTCACCGGTACAAATGGTTGAATTCGACAAGCCATAGAGTGGCGGGTCATGACTCCCCGCTGGGGGCTGGCAGCGATCAATGAGATCGGGTCTAGGCTTTCCACAGGCAGTCTTGAGGGCCTGGGTAATGACGAATGTAATCCCCTGGGCGAGCAACAGGCCCAGAATTCCGCAGTTCATTTCCCACAGGCGATCCTTCCAGCGCCAGGGGCCGCGCAGCTTGCGCTTCCCGGAGACGGGATCCTGGGGCTTGTGGTTGGAGAAGAGGCCATCGATGAAGAGAGTGTAGACGATGATCAGGACGAGTGGGAAGACACCAGATATGCAGAGGGCATAGTACATAGGAATGCGCTCATGTACGGCGTAGGGGTATTGGAGGGTGTAGTTTTGGAGGGAGAAGTGTTGATGGTAGGGTTCGAGGGAGTCGAGGATCGCGAAGCCGATCACGCAGGCGCTGGTGGGTGGATTAGCGGGGGTCAATTGGAAGGGAACAGGAGAGGACGATACATTAAGATCACATAGTCAAAGATGTAGCTGCAGGAGTCAGTCAGTTAGTTGGTTTGTTCGGATGGCGAAAGGTGAAGGGTGAAAGGAAGAGAACGGACGAGATGACCAGACGCGGTCGCAGCCGCCGCTTGGAGAAGGGCAGTTTGGCCGGGATCTCCATGAGGTCTAAACAGAACACATTCAGAGAAAAGAAGGAGGAAAAGAGGACCCTGGGGTATTCGAGGTCGAATATGTAAAAGCAGAAAGATTAGGCAGACAAAAAGAGCAAAGAGCGGTCGCGTGCGAGAACTCCGTATAAGGCTGGTGCTTGGCGGTGGCTTGGGATAATCAGCAGAGAAGCGTCAAGGGTGAGTATTTAGTATTTAGAATTTAGTTTTGAGAATTTAGTATTTAGTATTCCTATGGGATTTCTTTAATTCTTTCACTGAACGAGAGTGGCGCAGTGATTCGCCCCCACAAGATATGACATTGACAGGTGTTATCCTAAGGTATGGTTCAGGGCTTGAGTCTAGATGCCTTCATACGCTGATCGTCATTATTGGCCCCAATAATAGCCATCGACATGCACTGCCAGTTGAAAATGGTTCCTATTTGCGCGCGCAACGTGGGGGCTTCTGCAATTGTTATTTGTTTATTTCATTGGCATCCCCGCTGATCCACTTAAGAAACTAGGCAGCATCATTATAGGGTTCATCGCGAGCGCTAGATGAAACTGTTTACAGGAGGCAACTGGGCACGAGGCAACAAAAAGAAATTTATTCATTGCATTTTATTCAGAGTCAGAAGAAAGGTACTAATACAATATCGAAGATGCCGACGGTGTATTTGTCTGGCAGATACATGAAACATATTTTCGAGTCAACATGAGGCATAATCAAATTTTCAACATCAAGGGATCCACCCTGGGGAAGTCTGAGAGCAAGAGGGACACTGCACAACCACTTTTGTGCTTTTAGCAAACAGTGATGTAAAGACCGAGACTAGAGAAAGAAAGGTTAGCCCATATGTCAAAATGCCCAATCAGTATCAGGATCAGAATCACTTACGGAGATGGGTTGAAGTCCTCGAAGAAGTTCAGGCTGGTGTCACCAGCATTCTTCATCTCAAACGCAACAGTCTGGCCGGCCGGGCAAGAGAACGTCGACACCACATAAGAGTTACCCGGGGAGACCGTGATCTTACCCAGGTCCTTCTCAACCGAGGGTACGTTGTTGAAAGTAGTGGCGCTGTTGGCAGCACTGCTCAACTTGGCAAAGTCGATCTTGCCGTCACCGCTGAAGCTGAACGATGAGGTCTCCAGATCTTGCAGCTTGGGGAAGAGGAAGACCAGGCTGCAGGTCTTGCCGGAGTCAGACGTGGGGATATCGAAGTTGAAAACGCTCGAGATGGTCGAGGTGACTGTGCCATTGACACCGGGGCCGGGCGCATTGTCGGGCTTGGAGGAGTCAACCGCGACGATCAGATGAGGGAACTCGAAGTCACCCGAAAGGTTAGTAGGGCAGCTGCCACTGGGGGAGGTGCTGGAGGCAGGGCTAGCGGGAACACTGGCGGAGCCAGAAGGCTTCGAGGCACCACCACCACCAGGGCTGGAGGGCTGAGAGCCACCGGCAGGGCCAGAAGGAAATCCGCCGGGGACAGAGGACACGCCAGGAGCACCACCAGGAGCACCACCACCACCACCAGGGGCACCAGAGGCAGAGCAGCTGCAGTCGGTGACAGTAACGGTGCTCATGACAACGGAGGGAGAGCCGGCCAGAGGAGCAGTACTAGCATGAGCAGTGGTCTCTCCTCCAGGGCCAGAGTGTGCACTAGAGGGAGCACCGGCGGGGGCAGTGCCTCCTCCAGGAACAGAGGAAGCAGCACCGGGACCGCCAGGGGCACCAGGAGCACCAGTGGGAGAACCGGAGCCGGGAGTAACAGGAACACTCGAGTGTGCCGAGGGCACCTCAGTGGAGGAAGCAGCACCGCCACCACCAGAGCCAGAGCACGAGTCAGCAGTCAACTTGATTTTGGTGCACTCGGTGACCGAGGTGCTGTTGGTCGTGTAAACATTGCGGCCATCGTTCTGACCAGTCTGACAGGCGAGGAAATCCGGGCTGCCGTCGTATTCCAGCTGGCCGGAGGAAGAGACCGAGAAGCCCGGGGTAGGAGTAGCACCTTCATCACACTGGAATTGAGTGGTCTCCTCTATAAAAGAGATCTCCGTGTGAGTTTTACATGGATCTTGATATAGAGTTCAAGGTACGAGGTATATACTTACTGGTGATGATGCATCCACGACCAGCATCGTCAGTGATGGTGCCATTGGAATCAAGGCAGAAGGAAGATGCCGACAGGGTGTCGTCACCAATGCGAACCTGGCCATCATCCAACTGGCCCAGTTCACCGGAGAGACCTCCGGAGGAGCTGAGGTGGAAGCAGCAGGTAGCACGACGGCCGACGAAGGCGTTTGTACCAGCAACTAAGGCCGCCAGGGCAACGAAGCTTCTCATTGTGAAGATGTTTCAACAGGCGAGTAGTAGAAAATGAATGAATATGAACTTGAAAGTAGATTGATGAACATGTACTTCTTTTATGTGAGTGGTGGGGGAAGCCGAGAAAGGAGAAACGTCGAGGGGGAGATGCACTGGCAGGCCATGCAATCTTTATATGACGGCAAGCAGCAAACATCACAACCGTTACGAATCCACCTGGACAAACCGAACGAGGATCCGGGCTACATCTCCGAAAACGCAGACAAATGATTTGAGAGGACAGAAGAGGAATCAGAAAATAGAAACAAAGCTCAGCCTCTCAGCATTGAGAATCTTGCATAGTGGACCGAGGGCCACATCCTCTCAGCCAGCAAGATATCAGAATCTCCGAACCAGCCGGAGAGGTCATCCGCAGAGATACGGTAGACGTCATCCTTGAAAACTGAGGTCCGATGGGATTGCTCCAGACGTGGAGAAGTATCCATGCGAGCTGATCCACTACGACGGGGTACACCGTTAACGCCCCGGCCTATCATAGAATACACTTGCAAATGCTCTCCGCAGGGGTCTGAGAAATCTGGACCTGATTCTTTCCAGCTGCCCACCGAAAGCTCCGATGCAGGAAACTCGATCCCAGTGGCAAGATGGGAATCCCACGGAACCTGGTCTCAACCACGCTTCGTCCACGCCGATTTCACCAGCCTGATCCTATCCTCGGATCAGACGGATGTCATGCAACGACTTCCACGGATCTTGCTGGCACATCTTGGTTTTCATTGATTCCCGGGCTTAGATATTGAGTGGTTGCAAGGTACGAGGAGAGGTACGCGTGGGGATAGGGGAGAGTCTCCGGATTGTTGGGCTGAAATTGATAATTGTAAACAGAAATGGCATGTTGTTTACCGGGATGTTGGAATTTTGTTTACCGGGATGTTGGAATTGAAGACTTCCAGTGCCGAGGATCATGAACAGGTAAAATCTTTAACCCAGAGAGCTGGATATCATGAACCTTGCTGCATACTACAGCAATCCCCCAAGTCCCCTGTGGAGCATCAAGAACAGTATTACTACACATCGCATCACTGTGGGATAGCTAATTAGTAAGGACAAAAAAGAGGAACCAAAAAGTGGGTGCTCGAAAATATCCAACTTTGTGGGGGTTGGCAAGATGCGAGCATTGATTGTAACAGGTTACTACAGGATGAACTTAACCAGTCAACAGAACGAAGTAATGGAATTGGACCGAATCGCGCAAAGCCGGGACTTATTCATCGCGCATCTACTGTAAGAAACAGAACCCTGGCGTCATGTGGAGACCCGACAAGCCTGGTTCCACCAACGAGGACGCTGGCTATTTTGGTGCGCTGGTTGACCCAGCAAGAATCCAGGAACGGATGCACAGTATCCGGCTATTTTCATAGGAATAGGTACTCAGCACAGCCGACTCTTTTCGAGGTAGAGGTGTATGTTGTATATACTGAACCTCGGCCAACAACATCAGCGCATTGTGGATGCACTTTTTGGTTTGTTGTACATCCCAGCAAGGCTGTGATGTTCGTAATGCAACGCGATCGAAGACGCGTGTACAAACCCAGATTCTTATGTCACGACGATCACTCGCAATTAGGGCCGATCGATCTTGTGCCCTTGCTTCTAGAACATCTCGCAAGTAGCCTTGTAGAATACAGTATGTGATGAGAGATAGGAAACAAATCGAAATTACACAGAAAAGATCCACGCTGCTGCACAAGGCAATCAGTCTAACCGAAGTGCCCGTACTACTGTGTAGTAGGAAGATGTTTCAACCGGAAATCCAGGAACCAGGCACAGCGCATATTACTCATTGAGATCGGTCTGTGTCTGTGTCGGACTTTTACTCGCTTGTTGTACAAAGCTGGGTCTGACTGGTAGTACGTGGTACGTAGTATACACGTCCTATAGTAGTATAAACAGCCACACCATCATATTACCATCATCAACCCTGTCAAACACATTAAGCCCCCGCTAACTTTGCCGTTGAGCTAGCGGGCACCAGTGTTAATCTTGACGCCAGCCAAGTTTTATTCCGGTCTGTGCTGTCGATCGTGGGTGGAGATGGTGGCTTGAGCGGGGCTTGCTCTGCTCAAAATGTGATTGAGAGAATTCCATCTCTTTACATAAGTGAGCAATCAACTGCGTCATAGATTACTAGTATGGGTTCAGATTATGGGGAGCAGGGAAATGAATGGTTGAATTCATTGCAAAGTGCTTCAGAACATCGATGCTGGACTCGGAGTCAAGTAAGAAGATCACAACAGTCTTTCAATAAACATTTGAATAAATCAGGTTTTCTGGCGTTGAGAGAAATGTTTGCAGGAATCATATTTCATAACAATTGAATTATACTATAGATATTGTTGGATCGTTTGACGATGATTCTGCAACTCCAGGGCTGTAGTGTGCTTCGCCCAATAGCGTCGATGGAGCATCTATTCAGCGACAGTCCCGAAGTAACATAATCGCTACGCTCGCCTATTACAATATCCCGACTCTATTTTTTTTTCTTTTCAAATTCAGATTATTGGATCACATCCTCAGGAACGGCGATTCCAGTTCCGAAAATAGCGTATCCCAATCCAGACTTGATGGATCCACATTCATATCGAATTCCTGCCATAGGTCATCAAATGACGGAAGTGCCGGGTCAGTCGGCAGATTACCAGTCCCTGGCTCTGACAATGTCGTCGGGATACTGTACAGATCGACTGTTGACGACGGGTCAGTATGACTGCCTTCCGATCGAGTGGTTATCCGAGGCTCAGGGAATGCAAGCGGGATGTTATACCGCTGAAGAACAGAGTAGAAGGAGTCTAGAATTCGTTCTGCGAAAGGCGATTGGCCCTTGACCTCTTCCAGTACGCTGAATGCACTGAAGATTTCCATTCTGATCTCTCGATCGTCTCCCGCTCGTAGACCTTTGTTCAAACAGACGTCCATCAATAGCACGATAATGGCCATGCATACACAGTGCATGATAGCGGATGATCTTAATCGCAAACCAAATGGCACCTTTACCGTCCTGAGTTGTTGCTCGGTGCGGATTACCTGTCGGGCCGCTTCGAGGCACGCATCCCGCGAGTAAAGATATTTCGAATCTTTGGGACTTTTAGTGAGGTAGGGTAGGTGTAATCGACACCTCTGAGCGTGGACCAGAGAATTGATGATGTATCGCTGGACGGTAATTGGGGTTGATACGCGAGGGTCACTATTGGCCAGCTCGGCTATTTCACGGTCGAGAGAGAAAAATGGCGGTAGACCGTTGATGAATGCGACCATTTTTGAATCAATGTCTCGTACTCGCTGATAGTCTGTCTGGCCAAGTCCTGCGTTCGCAAAGGGCTCACTGTCAGTTATTTCCCGACATATCTCGGCTAATCGATATCTTTGTAGGCAATAGGACATGGCGGTGGGCTGGTCAATGGGCTGACCGACCCCCTTCATTCCGTCCACGAGGTCGTCATCATTGGCATTGAGAGGCTTTTTCGTCGCTATATGTCGCGGGTTTATCATGTAAATCCCTCTTTGGGGCCCCGCAAACTGGGAGAATTGCCTGTGCATTCTGTCAGAAACGTAGCGTTCGAATTCGAATTCAAAATTTCAGGACATACCAGTCAGTTCCGACAAGGTTCCACCAGACTCTTCTCGCTACTTCTGCCTCGATAGAGTCTGGCCGAGGAAGATCCAAGTCACTATTTTGTGGATGATCGATTCTATGAAGAGATAATTGCCACGCGTTGGACGTTGCAAAGGAGAACCAGGAATGGGCTTGAGATGAAATGCCCACAATGTTGCAAATGACAAAGCCAATGATTATTGTTGCTTGGATATCTTCGATGGCATGGGTTGCTACCCGACGGGAATATTCCAGTAAGTCCAGGGTCCTCTGGAGCCATGTTGAAGTTTGTTTGTTAGCTTCCTCTGATGATGCGAACAGGGGCTGCGGCATGTTGCGCTGTGTCCAGAAGAAGGTGGTGCTGGTAATAATCGCCAGGAGAAGACTGACGTCTCCTAGCCGGAGCGGACATTGGCGGTTTAGACTTTCGTACAGGTTATCTACCAGTGAACGTACTGACGGTGCATGGACAACGTGGTGGAGATGTGTAATATCAGTGAGATACTTGTCGACGATTTGTCTTGATTCCTCATGCAATGGAAGCCAGACACACCTGGTTGGTGTGGTTTCCTTGTTGACTAAAGAGCTCAAAGAAGCTGCAATATGGATATTGCATGGTTTGAACACTATCTCACCCGGGATGAGACAGTTCTAAAATACCGCGGGGCGTGTCAGACACAACTATATGGCGCTTGATCCACAGGGTTTACGTACCGTTGAAGCAGGATGGGTGATCTCGCCCTCCAGCCAGTCGACATCACTGGAAGAAGATCTCTGGCAGTCCTTGTACTTGTCAAACTTCCGCACAAAGGAGGCCGGAGATGCCTGAATTGGTGGGGACTCTGTTTGCATTGGGGATCCATTGGAGGCAGCTTGCGGACTTCGGCCTTGCCCAATCACAATCTCCTCTAGCGCGCGCAAACGCGCAAGGACGTCACTTTCAAACCCCACCACTAATTGAGTCGGTTCTTCGGCTGACTTCTTTGTTGTTGCTGGTAGTAATGAATCATCTTGCTGGCAGGTAAGGCCTCGGCTAGCGCAGTTTGTACAGGGGAACTGTCTGCTGCACCGCAATTTTCGGGTCCGACAGAACAAACAAGAGACCGGGCGAGATCGTGACGGCTTGGCCCGACTCTTTTCCACGCGATCGATCATGATGGAGAATCATATCTTCGGAATAAGCAAGTGTCTGCGCTGTGAGAGTTGGAGAGGAAGAGGTAGAGGCAGGTGTTATGGTCATCTCACCTTGGGGCGATTTTTGGCCAATCAGCGATCGCATCGCCCGCGGAACCTCCGCGGGGTCCGGACTACGGAGATAGAAGTAAAACAAGCATCGAAGGACTATAAAATGGCTGGGATTTAATTGAAATATGAGCAGTATCATTCTACATCATCTTCAATCTCTCCAGTCTCCTAAAATAATCAAATCACAATATCCCAGATCCTACAATGGACTCTATTACTTCCCAGATTCGCGATTTGGCCAGTGGGGCCAATGAGGCTACTCGGATGGAGATCCAGAGCGCTCTTCGTCAAGTTCAAATTGACCTTCAAGGCCCAAAAGAAGTGCTTATGGACCTTGCAAACTCGGTATCTCTGTCTTCTATCTATGCACCGAAATATTTGACTAACAACTATGTCCGAGGAAGTGTCTGCTCCCCTGCGTCATTCGGACCGCAGTAGACCTCGACCTATTCCGCACTATTGCCAAAGGTCCCGCGCCATTGACGGTTGATCAGTTGGCTAAGGCCTCTGGAGCATCTGCTGATCTACTTGGTAAATATGAGAACCTTCGTTACTGCTGTAGATTGCAATTCTGACTCTGTGGCTCATAATAGAGCGACTACTTCGCTACCTGGCCTCTAACAATGTGGTCAAAGAGGTGTCGTATAACAAATACGAAGCAAGCAACCTGACCTATGTCTTTGCTAGCGATCAGGGAGAAGCTATGGTGAGCCATGGGTGAGTAATTGTTCCCCTTTGACCGAGCTGTCAGCCGTTGCTGAGTGTTCTAAATTAGTTTCGATTACCATGCCATGAATATGCGTACATTGCCCGAATTCCTCAAGGAAACCAAATATGAGGATCTCACGAACACCAAATACACCCCATTTCACAAGGCGTTCAATACAACTCTCGATTCCTTTGATTGGCTTTCTCAACACCCCGAGCATTTGATCCCATTCCAGAAGACGATGACCTCCTTGGAAGGGACCGAGTGGACCGAGGGGTTTGAACTACTTCATTCTGAAGCAAAGAAGGTCCCCTCAAGTCCTACGCAGAACTATGAGAGGATTTTCTTTGTTGACGTCGCAGGTGGACATGGCCACCAAGGCATCCTACTGGGGCGCAAATACCCCAATCTTCTAGGACACCTGGTTTTGCAAGATTTACCATCAGTCGTGAAAGATGTATCTCCGATTGAGGGAATTGAGATTCAAGCATACAACTTCTTTGAAAATCAGCCGGTCGTTGGTATGTTTCTTCATGAATACAGTTATGCTTAGGATAATAAGATTAACACTACTTGACAGGCGCCAAATTTTACTATCTTCGCCGAATCATGCACGACTGGCCAAAACAGGAAGCCACGAAGATTCTACAGAATATTGCCACAGCTATGTCATCCGACTCTCGGATCCTTATTGATGATGCCATTGTGCCGGATACCAGGGCTGCCTGGCAGATCACCATGGCTGATCTGGCTTTGATGGCTAGTTGCGGCGGGGTGGAAAGAACAACTAGCCAGTGGGAATCACTTGCTGACGCTGCAGGACTGAGAGTCGAACAGTATCATCCTTATGTTGCTTCAACCTATACTGCGATTGTGGTCCTAGCGTTGAAATAAGCCGCGGTGCTGAGTTCCTCGGAACAATAGAAATGCGTGGATTCTGTCTTCCATTATGCCAATAAATGCAGTCCTTCTAGTGTTGAAGTGTATCAGTGACTGTCAGCTGATCGAAAGGAGACGTATCTATGGAAAATTCCATATCTCAACTTAATTGACACCACGACACTCTCAAGACAATCTCACGGATGCAACTGCCCAAGGGAGTAGTAACTAGAATAAATTAAAAACAAAGTCAGCTTAGTGCCAAGTCCCGCTAAATCTAGTCAGCCTTGACCTACCGAGGTAGTGGTAATTAGGATTATGACGACAAATAGCCAGCACTTGCAAGCTTCTAATGTCTCGTGAGATTCAGCTTGAAGATTAATTCAGCTTTTGACGTGTCAAGGCCACCCAAGTGCGGTCATACTTCTTAATGATGAAGTATAATGAACCCACCGATAGGCCATCTTCTCCGGCTCAGGTATCCGTGACGCATAAACCCACAGGGCTGCATGCGCTAACTCGCAAGTGCATCTGCAAGTGCATATGCGGCTTCGAATGATCCCTGTTTGCAATTAAACCCTCGGAGTCGGATTTGCACAGCCCCGTTCCACCCATATCAACATTTGTCAGTCTCACCCACCATCGAATTCTTTCCCATCGCTCAGGGTTATACCCCGCTCTATCATCTCGATGAGATCCCCAGATTCGAAATGAGCCAAAATCAAGTGCTTCGTTTCAATCCACGGCGACAAGGCTTGCACAGAGTACGCACTGGCTGTGCGACATGCAAGTATGTCTATCGTCCGATCGTAATCTCTCAGTCCACAGAAACTGAATCTATACTCCATTATCAGAATTCGCAGGGTCAAGTGCGACGAAACACGCCCGATATGCAAACGCTGTCAATCTACAGGCCGAAAGTGCGACGGATACTATCTAGTCTCCCGTAGCGAACTATCACACATCATCCCATCCCGAATCCCGGAAGTGGACGATAACTCCCTCCGCAGCTTGGAGTATTTTCAACATGTGGTAGCCCCCGTTCTCTCCGGACCATTAGGCCGATCATTCTGGACTCATCTAGTCGCTCGGCTCGCTCACGAAGAGCCCGCTGCAAGAAACGCTGTGGTGACCATCAGCTCTCTATATGAGCATTTCGGTAACGGGGTTAAAGAGCCACGATCTCCGTATGATGATGGCTATGCAATGCGACATTACAACAGTGCCATCAAGGACATCCTCTCGCTGAAAGCACATTATCCCGAGCAGGTTGATACAGCCATCATCGTCTCTATAATCTTCTCCTGTATCGAATGTCTGCGAGGCAATAAACAGGCCGCAGTTAGCCACAGTAGACATGGCATTCTACTTATGAACTCATCTCGCCCGAACGCGGAGCTGGCATCCATTTTCCGACATCTAAGTTTCGTGACTCTTTTCTCGAACGAGTGTCTCGTCGAGCTTCCATTCCTTACAAATGGCGGCTATCCCTCCGCTCCTACCCCATTCCAGACTTTCGCACAGGCACAGGAAATGATCGACTGGCTAGGATACCATGCGGTGAAACTAGCCCGACTAAGAGATCAATATCGAAACTCACCCTCGACTGCCTCGAAATATTCCCAATTTTTCTCCAAGGAGGTCCGACGGCTAAATGTTTATTTGGAGATATGGTTTGTCTCCTTCACTCCTTTAAAGAACTTGTCAGACATGGATCTCAAGTACACTTCCATTGCCCGCGTACTGGAAATGCGATGGCTAGCATCAAAAATCTGGACAAACTCCTTCATCGAAAACGACGAGACCGCCTACGATGCATATATAGATGAATTCGAGCGAATTATCGAAATTGCCGAACAATCACCACCAAGCGAAGACCCTTTCTGGTCAAGGTCACCCAAATTCATGTTTGAGATGGGCTTTGCCCCCCAGCTCTACTTCACTGTCATGAAATGCCGCTACCTTCCACTTCGTCTCAAAGCACTTGTCTTGATGAAGGAAAGATGCTGCAAAAGGGAAATCTTATGGGATTCAAGGGCGATATATTTGGCAGGTAGACGGATCATCGAAAAGGAACATGGGTTTAAGCTACCTGATGATCTCAGTCTCGTGTGGAATATGATTGACAATGACCCTGTTCCAGCCCCAATTGACAGTCACCGACTGCGAGATTGCACTTCCGATAGTACTGACGACGTGGATGTGACTCGGGAAGTCTATGAATCTTTGGAGAGTACCGACAATCGTATTTACTTTCATTTTCCAACCTCACCAAATGAGGATGTCGGTTGATGGCGAAGATCGGTGTCCTGAAAATGATCCTGATATGCGAAGTTTCTCAGGTGGTCAAAAAAAGATAGACCTATGTAACTTTAAGATAGTGGAATCCTTCAAAATGTTCTGTTTTCAGGTATGATTGCGCATTGGCAATTTGGGTAGTTGGTCGTCCTTCCAAGGTTCCTATCAAATACAGCATTACAAGCAGCTTGGAAGTGACTGCTTATTTATTGTAAGCAAAAATTCGGTTTCATCAAGGTAGGTTTCTTCCAATAATATTTCACACAACCTCTCTAGGCTCAATACAGATGCGGAGAAACAAAATGCGATAGCTTGAATATTGTACAATGATATGAGGTCCCCAATTACAGCTTGCCACCAGTGATCTGCTCAGCGAGCTTCTTGACTCGGTCTTGAGTCACATCCCAGCGAGCGGTCTCACTCTTCCTTGTCTCGCTGACAGCGGACTGGACGGTTGGCGGCGTTCCCAGGTTCCACACGTTCTCACCGGGCTGGTGGTCGTTGCGCCAGTCAACGTTTTCGCCATCGGGGAAGACCCGATCGATCTCGGCAGAGAGCTGATCTTCGGTTGTGATGAAAGTGCGCGCATGCATGTAGAGCGAGTGGAGATCGTCCTGGTGCTGTGCTTTCTTTTGTGCCTGCTTAGCCTCCAGGCGAGCCTTGGAAAAGGCCAATCGTTGTTCGCGGTTCGCGTCTCGAAGGAAAGTGTCATTGGGCGCAAGCATGGCTGCCACGACGGAAGGCCGTGTCAGACGCTCGTCTTCGGCTTCTGGTTGGTTGAAGATACGTTCACGGCGTTCCTGGCTCAGGCGGCTTCGGGTCACCATTGTTTTCTCGGCTGCTTGCTTCCGTTCGTACAGCGCTTTCAGACTCTGGCGAAGGTGGCTTCGTCGGCGGCCGGCCATTCTCAATTTGAAGATCTGCTGCTCGCGTTCCAGTTCATCCGATGCTTTTTGCGGCTTCGATGATCGCATGGGTGACACTGCGTCGACATATTGCTTTGACGGCTTGTCGGTACGACGAGCAGGGAAGATCTCGCGAGGCACGGGCAGGGTACCCTTTACCTTCGGCTTAACGGGGTTGCTGGGTTGAATAATGCTAGGGATATCGAGGAAATGAGGGGATTCGGGGCCGACTCGACCGACTCGAAGGTTTGTAGAGGTGGTCGAAAAACCGCGGGCCTGCACATTGACAGCCCGGGTGGCGCGAAGGGCCGACATTCTGCGACAGCTGTTTAGACCGAAATATTGAAGACGAATTGGTCTAATTGTGCTCAGCAGAACCCTTCCCAGGACTTGAATGGGGCAAGGTGGAAACCTATGGATAGGAGGATGCGGACAAGCAAAGCGGAAGAAAATGTAGGCGGTGTGCCAGAAGTGTTAGGCACAAATTCAGGCATCAAACAGAGATTTGCACGTGACACGGGATCGCTGGCAGAAAAAAAAGCGGTGCAGGCGGTCAGCTCATGGACCCAGCCTTGGCGCCCCAAAAAAAAAAATAGTCTGCTGAAAACTTCTTCTTCTTCTCTTCGCGCTCTGCCACTCCTTGTGTTTGGTCTCGCCTTTGAATTTTTTTTTTGGAAGGCCAATCCCGCTTTTTTATTCTCGTACCTTTAAGGAGCACCTCATTATGGGTACCGGAAAGAAGGAGGCCGCTCGTAAAGAGCGGCAGGGAAAGACTGACGATGGCATGGGCAATGTCAGAACCAAAGGTGAAAACTTCTATCGGTAGGTCTAGCTCTGGTCGCAAGCTATTTCTTCTTCTGTGTCTGACTTCAGTTTAGCTCTGCGAAGAAGATTAAGCACCTTAACATGTTCAAGGATGGTAAAGCTCGACGAAATGCTCGCGGAGACATCACTGTCGCTGCCTCTTACCAATCCCGTGAAGCCCCCGTTGCTCGCATTGAGCCCAACCGTAAATGGTTTGGCAACACTCGAGTGATCTCACAAGAGGCACTTAGTTCATTCCGTGAGGCTGTTGCTGAGCGTGCCTCGGACCCTTACCAGGTTCTCCTCAAGACAAACAAGCTACCCATGAGTTTAATCCGAGACAATGATACTGTGAACGGGCTCAAGCAACATCAAGCCAAGATGGAAATTGAGAACAACCCATTCGGTGATACCTTCGGACCCAAAGCCCAACGCAAGCGCGTTAAGCTTGGTGTCTCCAGTCTGGAGGATCTCGCTGGCGAGACTGCCAACCTGCAAAACTCGTACAATGAAAGATTGGACCACGGTACACACGAGGATGGCACGCCCATTGTCGCCGCGGATGTTGGCGCTGCCGAGGAGAACTCTCTCACTACCGCCCGAGAATCAGTCTTCTCCAAGGGCCAGAGCAAACGTATCTGGAACGAGCTTTACAAGGTCATCGATTCTTCGGATGTGGTGATCCATGTCCTGGATGCCCGTGATCCTGCTGGCACTCGTTGCAACAGCATTGAGAAATACATCCGTGAGGAAGCTCCTCACAAGCACCTCATCTTTGTGTTGAACAAGTGTGATCTTGTTCCCACTGGCGTTGCTGTAAGTTTCAATTCTCCAACCCTGATCCGCCCTTATATCCCCTGTTTCTGCCGTCTTTCTTCTTTTTTGCATCCTATTTTGTGCGTTTTTCTTGTTATTTCACGGCCTTTGAGCCGTTCCATCGCTAAGTCAAGGCTTCTTCCTACGGCTATTTGTCGTGCTCTGCTTCAATGGAAATCTGTCTGTTACAGCTTTGGTAGATCAACACTGTCCCGCACCGAATTTCTTTCTGAAGCTAGGTTGACATGTCTTCGTCTTGAAGGCTTGTCGTAAGGGACGGCTGTGTTTTGTTTTTGAGTTGAGTTCTGCCTCTGCCTTTTTTGGTGGCTCAGTGGTAGACCTCTTAGTAACATCCCACACATTCTTACTTTTGTCACTCATTTGATCTTTGAGTTACAATATGCTAATTTGCATTTGACTCTAGGCCGCCTGGGTTCGTCACCTTTCCAAGGACTACCCGACTCTCGCAATGCATGCCTCCATCAACAACTCTTTCGGCAAGGGCTCTTTGATTCAACTGCTTCGTCAGTTCTCATCTCTGCACTCCGACCGCAAGCAGATTTCTGTCGGTCTGATCGGTTACCCCAACACCGGCAAATCTTCCATTATCAACACCCTTCGCAAGAAGAAGGTCTGCACCGTTGCCCCCATTCCGGGTGAGACCAAGGTGTGGCAATACGTCACTCTCATGAAGAGAATTTATCTCATCGATTGTCCCGGTGTGGTTCCTCCCAACCAGAATGACACTGAGGAGGATATCCTGCTTCGTGGTGTCTGCCGTGTGGAAAACGTTGAAAACCCGGAGCAGTATATCCCTGCTGTTATGCGTCGTGTCCAGCCCCGTCACCTGGAACGCACTTATGGCATCAAGGAACCTTCTGATGCCATTGACTTCCTTAGCCGCCTAGCTCGGAAGGGTGGTCGCCTGTTGAAGGGTGGAGAGCCTGACCTGGATGGTGTGGCCAAGATGGTCATCAATGACTTCCTGCGCGGAAAGATCCCCTGGTTCACACCTCCACCCAAGCCAGCCGCTGGTGAGGCTGAAGATGAGAAGATTGAGGGTCGTGAGGGCCGTCTGGGTGAGATGGGCCGTAAGCGCAAGATCGACGAGAAGACCGACGAGCCAGCTGAGGATGCGGAGTCCTCGGAATCCTCTGGACCGGAATTTGAAGGCTTCAACGAAGGTGGAGACGATGACGATGACAACGACTCCATTGCGAACTTGGAGATCAGTGATGTCGAGAGTGGTGAGGAGGATTGAGCGCCTTGAGCCGCCGCGGACACAATCCCAATATCCAGTCTTTTGGACTTTTGTCACCGCAATTATGGGCTGCGACTCTTGAGATACAGAGGATGCAGGCATACCCATCACCCCCACTGCCGACTTGGCTCGTCTCCGCCTTGGAAGGCCAAGTGTCTTCACACCTGCATGAAGCCGGGCGGAAACGTCCTATCAGCAGCTCTTTGTCAAAGCCCATGTTCCTGGACTGCCAGCACAGTTGCACTACAATTGCGCTGGCAGTCCGAAATGATCCAAAGATCATTAGTGGCTAGCTAGACCTACCCTGGAGCAGTCCCAACCGAGTCTGGCGTCAAATGAGCTAGACCGAGATGAGCTGTGGTCCTACATGAGATACCCGATCCCGTAAGGAATCCAATAAAAATACTTTCTGTCTATAATTATTGTCGTCGCGTCTACGTAGTTTTCAAGTTCCGTAGTTGGGTCGGACAATTGGTCTATCGCCTAAAGGTGTACCTACTTAGGTACCTAGGTAGCTACATTGGTATCGTACTAGTATTCTGAGTTCTTTGTTGCCAACCCAACGCTGTGGATTGGAGTTTCGGGTATGCAAGTCTATACTTGGCAGTACTATACTGCAGGATATATATCTGCACCGATCTGCTCGTCCTAGCCTTCAAGTTGATCTCACCGACTTGATAATCCTGGCAAAAGTACAAGTTTCGCTGGCAGCTCATTTACTACTTTTCTGACATAAATCTAGTTCATCTCTCCCATCTGTCCTATACTATCTAGTATACTATCACATCTTAATATCCCCGCCAAGGATCGCCGTCTGCCAACCACGGTTCTCCTCATCTGGGGTCTTTCACCGCCCGCGTGGGGTCTCACCTCGTCATCTTGCACTACCTCAAGCTTGGCTTTGTCGCCCACTGCAATGTTCATGCAGCTATGCCGGACGATATGTCTATGATTCCCTACAATGGGGGAAATCTCGACGTTGTCCTGTACGTCTTCCACGCCCGTGGTTCCAAGGTTCCTTTCATGACTGACCCATGATCGTCCAGCCGACACAATGACTCCGTCGTAGTATTGGACCGTGATTCCCAGCAGCTAGCTTTGCGGAATGCCGCAGACGCTCATGATAGCAACGTGGACTTCGCAGACTGTCCCTGGTGCCGTCGCCCCATGCGAGACCGCAGTAGAGGCAGGCACCGGGGCACCACCGACCCAGAGGCGGAATTCGTCAATCCAAACTACTTTCGCATGCTAAACAACAACAGCATGCCAAGCTCAGCTAGTTCGTCGCGTCCTTCTTCACCACGTCGCCGCCTTGTTCCAACTGCTTTTCCGCGTGGTATCACTAGCGCTCCGTCATCACAACCATCACCGGGCCCGCCTCAGGGAATCTCATCTGCTGCATTCAGTCAAGACTACTTCAAACGATTTTTCGTCGAAGAAAAAGAACTTGGTAAGGGCGGAAAGGGCGTTGTTTTGCTCGTTAAACACGTGTTAGACGGGGTTTCCCTGGGTCACTATGCTTGCAAACGTGTACCCGTCGGCGACGATCACGAGTGGTTGGAAAAAGTCCTGGGTGAAGTCCAACTGCTACAGCACCTTTCGCACCAGAACCTAGTTTCATACCGTCATGTATGGTTGGAAAATGCCCAGATCAGCACATTCGGCCCTCCAGTGGCTTGCGCGTTCATTTTGCAACAATACTGCAACGCGGGCGATCTGCATAACTACATCTACGGGTCTGTCCAGACGTCGACAACTGCACAGCAACTCAAGGATCGACTTCGGCGCAAATCGAGGGGCGAGCCGGAGCCACCTAGCCTGGGAAGCCCTCGTATGCTTCAACTGGATGAGATTTATTCTTTCTTCCGAGACATCACCTCGGGCTTGCGACATCTTCATATGAACGGGTATATTCATCGTGATTTAAAACCAAACAATTGCCTTCTCCACGACACAAGTGATGGAATCCGAGTGCTAGTAAGCGACTTCGGCGAGGTTCAACAGCAGAATGCAATCCGCAAATCGACCGGCGCAACTGGAACCGTGTCATACTGTGCACCGGAGGTGCTTCGGCAGGATTTCCCCGATGGCCCCTTCGGCAACTTTACTTTCAAGTCGGACATCTTCTCTCTAGGAATGATTCTATACTTCCTTTGCTTTGCCGAACTCCCATATGCCAGCGCCGATATAGTTCACGAAGAAAACGAAGATCTCGATCAGCTTCGCGCAGAAATTACTGGCTGGACCGGATTTGATAACGCGCGTCGACGTCGACCTGATCTCCCTGAAAAGCTCTATACATTCCTGGAACGACTCCTCTCCGTGGACCCCAAGCGGCGCCCAACAGCCGATGAAGTCTTAAACGGAATCCAAGCCGGCGCTACTGAAAGCTTCCGCTTCAAAAGAGCCAGCTCAGTCGGTGCTGACCTGCAGGGCGGACCTCGAATTCATCCAGCAGATAGTCCACAGCCATCAATGGAGCGCGCTTTGTCGCCGACAAAAAAGCTACCACCCCACAGCAACCAATTGGCATATCGACGCGACTCAATGTTCGACTCCAGCGGCTCAGGCTCCGGAAGCAGCAGAGCACCAGATCAAGACGCCACGCTTGAAAACCACCACTCACTAAGTCCAGATCGGAACATAGTCGTCCGGCAACGGTTTTCCACCACATCCCCACCAGCATCCCCAACTAGAACATCGCACGAACAAACACCATCACCCTCTCCATCCGCATCTCCAGCTCAACCGCAACATCTCCTCCCACCACCACCTAGCCGCTTCCCGCATTTCGACTTTATGACATCTATTTCTTCACCGGGTTTGCAACTCTCCCTATTCTTGCTGAAAGTGGTCTCCGCTTTTCACCCCTGCTCGCCGCTAGCGGTAAATGCATGGGTTCTTTACCCGCTCCTCCTCTTGGCCGCCGCCACCCTCGGTGTCCATGATGTTCGGCTACAAATATTCGCATTGGTAACACATATCCTGGTCGTTGTTGTCGGTATGCGCTTCGGGGTTCTGTGTGCGTGGCGTGGGCAATCGAATGGGGATACATCTCATTGGTCCACACTCTGATGAGCCCATTGATTCTTTATGACCTTTTATGAAAATGCAATAGTTACGAGGCAAATGTGAACCCGAACGGTCCCGGACAAGTGAATAATGAAATCAAATATATTATATTATGCCTTAACTGATTCCTCATGCGACACTGGCTACGTCAGCCTGGGGCATTTTAACACATTCGAGTGGATTACAAGCAAAGGCCGTTAAATCTAAAGCTCTTACTTTGTAGAAATGCATAAGGAGACGTACCAACAATTGATGCTAGGCTCTTTGAAGGACATGACTGTATGAACCTCGGAAAGAAAATCGTATGATTCAATAAAACGGACAAGGATATAGATGTTGGGACGTTAAAATAACCGCGTATCCATGAACTCAAATACCCCCATCAGCTCCACGTTCCTACAAAAAATGTCCGTAAGTATCCTTGCTGAACACAATACAGACAAATTCTGCAGTTCGACGGAGCCTTGACGATGGGGAATCCGAAGGATACTCGATCAGAGAATTGTACCGGTTTTGATCTTGGAATCTGTTTCGTGGTTCGTACCATGGTCTGGTAGAATCACTTGTCGTGGCGAAGCCATGACAGACGAGATTCCCATTTGAGAGGATGAAGAGGGAAGAGAGTAGAGGGAGGAGAGAAAAGAGATGGCGAGGTCCAGATAACCTACGAGGGTAAATAGTATATCATAATCTATCATTTTATTTCGGGTATAAATTGTTGAATGTGGATGAGTATGCAAGTCCAAAAACAAGGCTACTTCATACGAGCAGCCCTGAACTTACTGATGCGCTTAGGCTCAGTTTCGCCCTCACGAATCTCATATTCTGTGTCATCGTCGTTCACAAAGCCGCCTTGTTGCTGAATCATGCGGTTTCGAACCTTGTAGAACTCAGAAGCGATTTCACGACGATGCATTTCTTCGTCCAGCTCGTCTGGTTCCGGGGCGGCGGCTGCCCCGGGAATGATATCACGTTCAACCAAGTTGTCGGCCAAGGTTTTGCCCTCTGGTGGTCGAGGAGCGGATGGTGTTCCGGTTATATCGCCAATGGGAGCCGAAAATGGCTTTGGTTCTTGTGGCGTGGCAGGGAACAGAGCGGGAGGAGTGGTGGCTGGAACAGCATTGGCCTGTTTGCGAGTAGACCGGGATTCTGACGGTTGAGAAGGCTTCAGAGACGCCTCAGCCGAGGAGGCATTCGCTGCATTACTTGCAGGTGTGGCTACCCGAGCGCTCTTGAATCGCGAAACCTTCTTGGGAGCATCACTCACAACAGGTTGAGTCTCCGGGACCCGGTCTGTTCGTTCTACAATCGCATCTGACAGAACCGTGACATCAGGCTGCTTTGATGGGAGTGTCTTCTCAGCCGGGACGGCAGGTACCGGGTCAGCAGCTGGTGCAATATCGAGATTTTCTGCGAAAGCGACGCGCTTCTTCGGTTTCTTGCCCTTCTCGGAAGGCTCCCCGCCGTTAGGCAGAGGGTCTTGTACAGGAGGAGGATTCTCGATCTCTTCGCGCATTTCCTCGGGCAGAGCATCGGTATTTTTACCAATGTTATACATTCCACGAGCATTCAGCTTGGCTTCTAACTCCCGCATTTGTTGGTGATATTCATCAGATAAGACGGTGTGAGAGCGGCCGAATTCATCCTCATTTTCCTCCTCATCCGAATCGAAGGTATAATCGTCGTCTTCATCGAGTGAGAACTCGCTTCCTTCCTCGTCCATTTCCAGCTCTGCAACGATGGCGCCTACCTCATCGATTCCATATTGAAGCATTTCTCGGCGTAGCCTAGCTTCTTCCGGCGATTCATCGACATCAGTGACAGGAGGTTGTTGGCGGTCCTCGGGCGTTACGAGAGAGACAGGCCGTTCGAGATCTGGGTCATCGGATTCCGCCACTCCACTTGTCTCTGGAGCATGTACGGGGCATTCTGAAGAGTGCTTCTCCTCAGCCGATGAAGCTTCCGCCGGGTTCTCGTTTGCTTTCTCATTTGCCGTAGCGCTTGCGCTTGCGGTAGCGGAGTCGGTGTTCTGAGAAGATTGCCCAGTCTCCGGGATATTCTGAACCCCAACCTGCTTCAAAACGTCCAGTAGCTGTGGCGCTTGATCACCAGGCGTATTGATCGAGCTTGAAATGACATCCCCAGCTTCATCAAGCTCTTCCATGATCTCTCGCATGGGAAAATCGGCGCCACCACCTTCCGTCGACGCCTGGTCCGGTCCATCCAGCGCCTGCAACTCATTCTCGGCGCTTTGTAGCCTTTTCTCCATTGTCGCAACATTTTGTTTCACATAGTCGATTCTTCGGCCCAGTAGATCAACGACTTGCGCGCGTGATCGAGACACTCCCTGGGAGCCAAGGATCTTCTGCATTTCCTCCTGGTCGACTAATGTCCCTCCGAATTCGCGACCCACAGCCAGAAAGTCGTCGGTCGAAGCATCGTTATCGAGTTTGTCGATCTCTTCGCGAATGCCATCGTATTCGGCTTCCCAGGTCCTCCAGTGGTACAGTGATTGCTGGAGTTGTAGGATGTTGTCTTCGAGAGTGAGTCGGCACTGCTCGAGGGCGCTGAAGTCGTGGTTGGGGATGCCCATTCGGCCAGATGAGAGAGAGCGTCTCTCTCTCTGTTATACAGTGACACAGTGATAGTGTGATATATGCTGTCAAGAGGAGGAGAAGTGGAAAAAAGAAAAAAAAAAAAGAGGCGCGCCGGAAAAAAAGCGGGTCCGACGGGGTGGAGTCACTTTCTTATCGCATTCAACTTCCTCCACTTCAACTTCACCTCAGCTCAACACCCACTGGGACCTCTCTCACCATGGCATCAAGGCCGGGGATCGACCGCAGGGATGAAGATGGTACAGTTTTTGTCATATTTCCTTTGAGATTTTTGTGTTTTCCAACTAACTTGACTCTGAACAGAGGTGTGCCCCGTCTGCAAGTCCTCGCGGTATCTCAACCCGAACATGCGATTCCTCATCAACCCAGAATGCTATCATAAAATGTGCGAATCCTGCGTCGACCGCATCTTCTCATCTGGCCCCTCCAACTGCCCCGTCGCCGGATGTCGAAAGACACTACGGAAGAACCGTTTCCGCCAGCAGACCTTCGAGGATATCGGAGTAGAGAGAGAGGTGGATATCCGACGACGCGTGATGCACATGTACGTACTCAACGCACCTTCCCTAGCTCAAGGCGATATACAGAAACCATCTAACAATCTCCTCTTCCCAGTCTCAATCGCCGAGAAGAAGAATTCGACACAAAACGCAACTACGACGACTTCCTCGAACAACGCGAAGAGATAATCGCCAACCTAGTCTCCCGTATCGACGTCGCCAAAACCGAAGAACAGCTACGAAAATACGCCACCGAGAACGAACAATCAATCCGCGCAAACATAGCCCTCGAAGAACAAGAAGCCACCTCCTTCCAAGCCCGCATGACCCTAGAACAAGAAGAAGCCCAGCGCCGCCGCCAAATCGCCCGCCAGGAATACGAAAACGAGCGCCGCGAGCTCCAGGCCGGTCGTGAGGACTTTCTCTCCCGACTCACTGCAGGCACAGCGGCGGACGCAAACGCCATTGCGAAGGAAAGTAAGGTCCACCTCAAGAAATCTTCTGCCAGGCGCAGCGAGGAGGATCGTATTCGACAGAAGCAGGCTGCACTGCGTGGAAGCGAGACTAAGCGCGGTACACCACTTTCCACCTCCGAGGCTGTTGGGGCTGGTTCGGGGTTGATCAAGGGTTTGAGGAAGATCAAGACGCCCGAGCCGGAGAAGCCGTACGATCCATTTATGGGCCTGGTCCCGGAGAAGAGGGACTACTATACGCTCCAGGAATCCTATCCTTCTGCGTTTTTGGAGAGACAGCGCCAGAATACACAGGGGTTGGCTGGTGGGTACGATCTGCGCGAGTACTATTCGCGTACGTTGCTTGAGGCCTTTGCGGGACTGGGTTGCTTTGTTGAGGAGGAAGTGTCGAAGCGTGACGCTGAGAAGGCCTCTAAGCCTGCGGCTACTGAAGGTGCTGCGATTGCAGCTGTGGCTGGAAAATGATCACTTTTTTCATTGGGGGTGTGCAGCATGTATAAGCATTATAGATAGCATAGCGTTGGGCGTTTTTTGTCATATAACCACTCTATGAGTTACTTCTAAATCAAAATCAATCAAGTGATGCAGGAAGACCTTTTTCATTCCAGTGGGATCAATTTTATTACAAACTATGGAACACGCTTCAATGATCCGATACGCCGCACTGAACAAAGTCAGGAAAAGAAAGCAGAATGCATTGAGAATATTCCACGCCAAAAAGAACAAATCACAGGGTTATCGAAAAGTCACAATCTGGTCGCTAAGCCCGACCAGTCAGCTCAGCAGTACTCTCAATTCCTTCCCAGGGAAGCTCGGACTCCTCTTCCAAGTCGATTGACTTGGTCACGTCGATGCCAATAGACTCGAGAGTCTGCTCCATCTCTTGTTCAGTCATGTGGTTGCCAGTCTTGTGGTCTTCTAAAACGTCATAGAGGGCGTAGATCTGGTCCGATTTTTGATCAATCTCTTTGATCAAGGTCTCGACCTTCTCTGTCAGTGACTTGCGCTGGCGCTTGGCGATAGACGCGTCCAGCTTGTTATAAGCACTTTGGTAGCCAGCCAGCTGCATCTTGAGATGAGAGAGTTCATCCTCGAGAGCCTTGAGCACATTGGCAAGGGCAATGGCTGGTGGCTGGGACGGACGAATGGTAGGCTCGGGGTTATGTACAGATGGTTCGGGCATGCGCTCGGAGACTGGGACAGGCTGGGGAACCTTGACTGATTCGTGATCACACTGGCCATCATTGGGCAAAACGTTTTTACAGACAGTGCAGTTCTTGCCATTGTGCTGGGCAATCTCATCCAGCGCCTTTTGGGCCGATTCCGGAAGGCGGGTTGGGTTGCTGGCAGCAAGACTCAAAGTGATATCGGGGAGAATAAAGGCAGATGTCATGTCCTCCTTCGGCGCACGCTTCTTGCGCTGTGCCACCGTGGCGACCGAATGATCGGAGTGACGGCGGTGACGCTCAGTGGTAGGAACAACTAGGCTGTCTTCACCTTCGGTAGTCGCAACTGATCGGGAGGTGATATCGCCAATAGCTGAGGCAGGTCGAGGAATGGAAGGCTTCGGCTCACGGAGAGACGATTTGCGGGGCAAAGACGTCTTGAGGATGCTCTGGCGAGTCGAGTTGGAGGTTTCATTCCCAGTCAGGTCCTTTGAAGCACTTGAACGACGCTGTTTACGCAACAGTCTCTCCTCCTCAAGTGTTCTCCGAAGTCGAGAAATCTCATTCTCCTGTAGAGAAGATTAGCAAACCACATTTTATCAAGAGAAGTATAGACCGCCGACTCACATCAATGACACTGAGCAGGGTGAGTTCATCCACATCGGATGTCGCCCTGCTCTGTTCGGTTGATTCAACCGGTTCACTCACGTCCTCCACAACCACTCGTTTCACACGTTGCTTGCCAGTGTTCGACTGCTTTTTGGAACTCTTCGACTCGGATGCACGGGGAGCTTCAGATCGAACCTTCTTGGATCCAGACGAGCGCTTGGGGGTGGGCACGTCGAGAGAGAAGAGAGCCTCCTCAGCACGTTCCTTTTCTAGGCGATAAATCTCCCTGTCCACTTGAGTCGAGACCTTTGCACGAGAATCATCGTTGCGCCTACTCTTGTGGTGGGATCGTGCACTTCGGCCTGTCAAGTCGCGAGTGCTTCGGCTCATGTCACCACTACGCTCTGTGTATACTTGACTGTCGTCAACCTCAGACGCACTGGAGACAGCTTCCGAGTCACCAGTATCCTGCTCCCGGGTCTTGCCCCCGGAGACTCGAGTCAGTTGAGATTTGAGGTCCAGGTTCTCCTGTCTCAAAGCTTCGTTTTCAATTTTGAGTTCACGAGTCTCCAGGTAAGCGACACCAAGTTGCGAAATAGCAGATTCGCGATCCTGGTTCAGGCGCTTGACAGCTGCCTCCTGCACTTGGGCTTTGCGATCGGCGATGTCCAGCTGGTTTTGCAAAGCCACATTGGCTGCCTCGAGTTCTGTCACATGGTCAGTAGTGTGATCAATAACAAAATGAACACTCTCTCTTTGGCAGACTTACTCTGGTTCTCATTTGCAAATCGCTTCGAGCTCTTCTTGTAGTCGCCTTCATCGGCTTCGTATTTATCAGATTGTCGAGATCTGCCTGACTTCAGGGCGGCATTCTCGACACGGTAATTTTCCAATCGCTTCTCCGCGTCAGACTTGAACATTTGTAGTTCAGCAACTTTATCCTGCAACAGTCGCAAGTTCACAAACAGTGCCTTCTCATCGTCAGGGATGGGGACGGCATCAAGAGGCAGATGCTCACGCGTCATTGACACGTTAGTCATATCCTCGTGGGGAGGAGATACGAATCGGGTGGAACGAAGTTTTGACTGGCGTGGGAAGACTGGTGTTCCGTCTTCATAAACGCCAGATACGAGTTCGGAGATGTTGGGGAGGTCGGGGAGGAGGAAAGAGTTGCGGGTCATGGTGTCACCGATCGTGTTGTTTTCATTGCGATGAGCCTGTATCGCGCTGGTCTTGCGGGGAGTTCCTGCGTTACTGTTGCCGCTCGATTTGCGCATTTCCTTCGCGTAGGCTTCGCGCGATGCACGCTCCACTGCGTTGGCGATCTCTTGAGAGTGATTCGGGTTGGCAAAACGCGTCGATCGCGAGTTTGTCGGCGCGTGGACTGGTCGCTCATCCTCCAGGAAGGAGCCATCGTAGGACTCTCTTACTTTGTTGTGCATATCTGACAGCGTGCGACGCTGGTCGCGTTGAGACTTTGAAACTTGAGGGCTCTTTGCTTCCTTCTGAGTCTGAGCCTGTGTTGCTCGGCGTAATTGGGCATCTTTGCGTAGATTTTCGCTTACAGCCCGTCGAGTGGTACTGCGAACCGGTTGTTGTTTCTGTGGAGTTGGGTATTCGACACGAACAGCAGGTGAAGAAGATCGGACGCTGTTCTCAAAGCTCATGATGGAGTCGCGAGAGTCGTCTACGCGACGTGGCTTGCCAGCAGCTCGTCCCACCTCGATAGACAGACTATGATCGGAGAATCCGAACTCATCCTCTTCCTGCTGCTGCATTTCGTCTTCATCCGAGGGCGGTAGTTGAGAGAAATCGGGGAAGGCGCGGTCAATAGTGGAAGTGTTGATGGCGAAGTCGGGCTCGTCGTCCACGTGAAATTCGCGGGTTGATGCCAGAGCCTCGTGCTCGGGATCGAAATCCTCCATAGTCAAACTCAAGTCCCGAGGCATGATTGAGGTGACGGGGTTAGTTGAGGAGGGTGGAGGAACTTGAGTGAAGTGAAGCTAGTGAGGCTGGTTTGTTTTGGGGGGCGGGAATGTTTTGGCCGCGCGAGCCAATCAGATTCCTCCATCGCGTTGCATACAGCGGAGTTTAGTATAGGCATAGTTAGAGTAGAGTATAAAGTAAGAATATTTAAATTAGGTATAGATAGATGCTGTATTAATGGTAGTTTTATTCTTACTAGTATTTTGAATTTTAAGAAACACCTCCAGGGCTGTTCTCTGTAGTTTTGGATCTTTCGTTCGGAGCATTCTCAATATATATAGAGCGGCAGTGTCTACAGGTAGCACTTAGTACTACCACAGCACCTGCTCATAAGGCTCCTCGCGCCGTAAAAAATACTACTACTAGTCCTGATAATCACTTATCGCACATCATATTCCCCCAGGATTGCAGAATCGAAAAAAAAATCTCTGGCTTCATCTTCTGCTTGCAGTCAACAAACGTGAATGTACAATCAAGCCATGAATTACAGTCCCAGCCCACCCACTCCCAAGACAAAGCCATTCAAATATCTTGGCTTCCAAAGAAGCTGAACCTCTTGATGACTATCTTGTATACTGTAGAAGCATCTTGAGACACAATGCGTTTGTCTGGCTTTGTTTGCTTTGTTTCTCTTACACGGGAACACTGCCATTGATCTCTTCTTCTTTTTTTTTTGTGATGACTTGGAAAAGTGTCTCGGCTACGGACGAAACCATTCTCTGATAAGGAACATGAAATTTGCCATTGATCTAAGTCTTCACCACAACAAAAGCTTTGCGGGACAAGGCATGAGACATTTCGAGCAGCTGTAGGAATTCGTAGATATAAGTTTGAACTTATCGGATCACTCTCAGTATATTTTACTTACATCCATCTGCATCATAGTATATCCATCTAATTAAACAGTCCACAAGTCGATTTGAAATTGCCACCACCGAGTCTGATCTCTGAAGATATAGAGCCTAACACGCTTATCACTTCTACAAGATGCTCAGTATGAGTTCTATACTGTGGGAAGTATTGGGAAGTATGCAAGATCTCTTGACTTTTTAAGTCGTCGCAAGTCCGGATTTATTTTCCTACAATAGATACTGACATTGAATCACAGCGCTCATTGGTATCATGTATGTCTTTGTGGTGATAACGTGCGTAGTTACGATCAAAACGACCTTGATACAAATGTGGGAGTCTCAAAATCACGACGAAACCACAGGCGATCTTGATATGAGGCCGATTAACAGAGGCAATCGCAACAGAGGCAATCGTAATAGGATGCCGATTCATGACAACGACAACGACAATGATGACATTGACACTTTTCTCTTTACCTTCGAAAATGTCTTTGACAAAGTCAGCCCCACTGTTGAGGACACTGAGTAGCCATACTACCCATTCAACACACAATCGCTGCTGAGTTTGTATTGGCAATATTAGATAATAGATCTCATCTTAGCGATAGCAGGCAAATTTAGTAATGGTCAAGGCTAGTTCTAGTACCAGATCCATTTTTTGGAGGGAATTCAAGCACGATTTTGGTAACTTTAAAACAATACACAGTACCTGCTAATTTGAACTATTTAAACTTCTGTTTTCTCCGATGGTAGTATTTAGCAAGCCAACCAGGGGCCTTAGCAACGCCAGGATCCCAACGTAGTTTAGTTGGAATGTAACAGCAATACGTGCACATTCTCCGGCTGCAAGCCGCGTCTGTGCCGGCTAAGCCTTACCAAAACATGAGAAAAGTTTCCACTCGTAACAGATACTGATGTGTTCAAGAGGTTATTACTGTCAAATCTTGCAAGAGTTTCGCTTATTTTCAAATATACTCAATTTCTATGGAATATCTAGGACTATCGGTTGCCCGGTTTACCTGACAAACAACCATTTCTCAACCCTGCCTGAGCTATTCGACAATTGCGATGGAGTTACGTGAAATATTTGGAATAAAGTTTGAGAAACAATCATCCGCGAAACCTAAGTTTCTGGAGCTAAGATCTTCGACATGGTTTATTGTCTTCGTGGTTTCATTCGCTTCTCTGACCGATAGGTTCATGTATGGCTTGCTCGTGCCTGTCGCACCTACTGAGCTAGAGACTAGGGTTGGCATACCCCATTCAGAAGTGCAAAGCTGGACATCAATTCTCCTTGCACTCTTTTCCGGTGCATCCCTTGCCGTTTCGCCTATCCTCGGGTACATCACTGATCGAGTCAAATCTCGACGATGGCCATTTATGTTTGGTCTCCTAGTGATGGGTGTGGCAACAGCGTTACTATGCGTTGGAACAAATATCGGCCTGTGGATTTCTGGACGTTTGTTTCAGGGCGCCTCAGGGGCAATTGTTTGGGTGGTGGGTATCGCTATGATAGCAGATACCGTTGGCCTAGAGAGACTTGGCCAGTCTATGGGATATATGGCAATGGCAGCTAGTGTGGGCACAATTGCCGGTCCTCTTCTCGGTGGTGTCATTTACCAAGCGGGCGGATACTATGCAGTGTTTGGTCTCGCGTTTGGACTGATTGGTGTCGATATTCTTCTCCGAATTGCGGTGATAGAAAAGAAATACGCGCGCGAATGGCTACCTTGTCCAGAGGTTTCCCCTTCTGCAGCCAACGATCCTTCGAGAGTGAATCCTTCTCGAAGTGGTCTGGCACGCGTGGCTTTTCTTTTAAGTTCCTATCGACTCGTCGTGGCACTCTGGGGAAATTTTATCATCGCAATGGCCATGACAGCTTTTGACAGTGTTCTCCCACTGTTTGTGCAAGAGACCTTTGGATGGAAACAGAGTGGCCAAGGACTCATCTTCCTCACATTGACAATACCGAATTTATTGAGTCCAATAGCAGGATTGGCCGTGGACAAATTCCCGCAGTCTAGCCGCTTCATAACAGCTGGGTCGTTCCTGATCTCTCTACCTGTGATGGTTCTTCTACGGTTCGTAACCGATGATTCGATGAAACACAAAGTCCTTCTATGTGCCCTGCTTTCGATAATGGGATTATGCCTTGCGTTCGGCCTACCACCTCTGGATGTGGAGGTATTCAACGCCGTCAAAGCAAAAGAAACTGAAAACCCGCAAGTCTTCGGGCTGGGTGGAGCGACAGCGTTGGCATACGGCCTATCGAATATGGCATTTGCCACGGGCTCTCTGGTTGGCCCGTTTATTGCTGGGTACATTCGCCAAGACGAAGGATGGGCAGTAATGAGCTGGGCACTGGGATTAATCATTGGCGTATCTGCCCTTCCAACTCTGCTATTTATGGGAGGCTGGATCATGGGAAATTCGGAGAACCTTGGAGATAGACCGGACTCGGAGGCATCGACCATTGCAGCTGACGCCTAGACGTGGAATCACCTATTGGACTTCACTTCTAATATGGCTTCTTGTAATCAAGTTATGGGATTGTTATCCTAGAATCACCATCGAGTTAGCTTTGTAATTACTGGTAACTACAACTTAGACTGAGCGCAGGGATACCAAAAGTAGTTCTCAAATACTGAACTAGGTCGGTCTATTTCTTTCATAATAATCAAAAGTTTTATTCATCGATGGAAGATATCCATGGGACAACCCCTTGTTTTTTAAATGCCTTTATACCCCGAGAAAATCCAATGAGTCGAACAACTCTTTGTGATTATTGACACCTAAATGGTCCTTGTCTCAATGAGAATGCCAAGATCGCACATAAATGGAAAACTATAAAAGGGCCCTACCCACTCGAATTCTGTCTCATAAAACAATTCAGCAACTAAGACGGTTATCGAATATCATTTTTATCTTTCGTCTCGATAAGTTGCATAAAAATTGAACCTGCGAGTATTGTCTTATAACCTTCGAACTATCTAAAGCAGTTCCGATCTTTCAACATGGGTCAGGACATTTCTCGAGTATCCGAGCCCTTAGATGTCTGGTTTCAACCATCTAGCACCATGCAGGAGATGGAGGGCTGGCTGATAGAATTATATGATGAGCGAACAGCAAGACTGCACGTGCGTCTGAGGTTGGCTATGGGAAAGGAGTGCCATCCAAGCGTCGCTATTGTACCAAACAGCCATCGGGATGCATTTAAAAAGGCCCTAGTTCAGGCATCAGAAGAGTGCGGGGAAGACGCGTGGGATTCGGAATGGTGGCTATATCGTTTCATGCATATCATCGAACGGTCGGTCGAGGATAATGATTACAGAAATGTATCTTCGTCCACTATCGAGCACTTTCAGGACATGGTACAAATGAGAAACTCGAGGAGAGATGGACAACCTTGGGCGGTTTCACAAGAATACATGGTCAAGCTAAGGGCTCTATTCAGTGAGCCAACATTCGCTCTTTCAGAATGGCTGATCGTCGCATTCGCACAGTGGCTCCGCTGCACAGAGGTGCCAGATATGCCGACCAACTTACAATATACTAATCCACCAGTCCTACAATGGACAGCAATCGAGGATCCCCAGACTCCAGTTGAGCATTCTATCGCTAATTTGACTCGCAGGCCCATTGAAACGCTGATCGAACCAGAGGAGGTCGCGGAGTGTGGTATTTGTCGTGAAGAGGTAGAGGCTGGCACAGAGGTCACCGTTCTAGAACCTTTCTGCCGTCATTGGTTTCATACTGGATGTATTCACTATGTACTGAGGATGGGGTCGGCTAGTAGCAGAACATGCCCAGCTTGCCGGGCTAAAATCGCTCTTTAGTAAGTTAATCATTGTCTAAGAAACATTTTGATCAGTTGATATTATGGAATAGAGCAGATAAAAAGTATCTTGTATTTGAATTTAATAACTCGCTGTTTCCATAGCTACTATGAAAACGAAATCTAGATGTTTATCTTCAAAAGTGAAGATTTCTTTGGCCATCGCAATCTCTCCCTCTGTCTAATTTTGGATTCTCACTAAGCCCTAGACTGGGTAAAATATTTTATCGAGTTTTTTTTCTTTTCTTCTTTTCCAATTATGAAGAAAGCAACCGTCTTCTTTCCAGGCTTCTAAGCGATGGTGACTTTGAAGATGATATGACTCAAGGGCAGAGAGGACCCCCAATGTAATGAATGTGATCTGCTGCCATTCCTCCCTCGTAGATAGAGATGGTGTAAGAGACCTCATGAGAAAGTCGAACAGAAAATAATATTAAACGCCAAGGACTAGTTCCCCCCGTCTTCCCCAGTTCATGACTCAAAGGTCTCGAATCCTGCAGGCTATACGGAGTACATAGAGCCAATTGTTATTATGATTTCTTTCGCATTTCTGGCCTTGGATCCACTCGACAGCGCCATTTGCCAAGCCCCGTTCGTATTCGGTAGAGCCGTGTAGTTATTTCTTAAATGATACTTACCCCCCTCTCCGCTTTTCTTGATCAATCTAACCTCAAATCCGAAGCATATTTCCCCAGGTCATCATGGTCAGCCAACAGTCCGGAATTCCCCCTCTACTGCCCTGGGAAGCCTTTGCGGCATCCTGGGATGAGGGGATGGGGGACCAAGGTAATCAATACTTTTCCGCTTTGGAGCTTCCAGTTCTGAAAAAATTGATAAATGTTTCTCACGACACTTGGGCCTTGGACCTTGCAACGGGAAACGGCCTAGTTGCTAGATGGCTTGCCCAAGAAGGTGCTTCTGTGCTCGCAACAGACGGATCGAAAGCAATGCTAGAGCGAGCACGAGCCCGAACCACCGCTTGGTATGAACGCGGGCAGCTCCCCGAGGGCAAAATTGAATTTGATATATTAGACGTCACAGACCTTAAGGCTTGGAATGATATCATATCAAGCCACCCTCAGATGGCTAGTTGATACCGTCTCTCTGTCATCGTTAGCTTGGCTTACCTGGAGGCCAGACCGACGGATTCGATGTGATAACCATGAATATGGCTTTGATGGATATTCAGGACCTTGGGCCTCTTGCTGCTGGACTGCCCAAGATTATGCGCAAAAATGGATGGTAAGTTCAGCTCACAAAAAAAGTGAAATCAGATTGTCAAAATGGCTGATACTTATCTTCACAGCTTCGTTGCCACTCTACTTCATCCTATTTTCTTTACATCAGGTGCCGACCGACAGATTACAGTTCATGAGAATGCTGCAACTGGTGAACAAGAATTTGATCTAGCAATTGTTATGCGAGAATATCTCGATGTCCCCCCAAAAAGACAAGCGGTCCTTACCGATAAAAAGGGATCAATGCCGCCCGTATGAAATGGCATATTCTTTTATCTCCGTGTATTTTGCTGACAGTAATATAGTTAAGCTTTCATCGACCTCTACACGAGCTATTCACACCGTTCTTCAAATCTGGCCTCGTGCTCGACGCGCTCGAAGAGATGAATTTTGACGAAAGCTTTCGAGACACGGCTAGACCGCATGCTTCAAGGAATTTTACTCAATTTCCGAAGATTCTAGCCTTCAGAATGAGGTTAGCGGCCCTAGAAAGCTGTTGATTTCCAGAATTTAAAAAAAACAACAAAGGAAACCAACAATGAGCCGAATTTTCCGGTTTGAGGTGACCTTGAACAATATTATTATTGCTAGAAGCTTGAAAGAAAAGTCAATGGATGACAATAAAATCTATTGATCCTTTATTTATGATTCAATAAAGGCGTAATAACTTTCTTTTTCGAGGCCACAGGAACCTCTGAAGGATAATCGTGAGATACTACGTATATATAGCATCTAGAGTCTCAATGCCCAGGAATCGTCTACGACATCCGAGTCACCTATATGTGTCATCATGGCAACGACAGTGGAAAATTTTATTGATTTAATGGAGAATCTGGAGGACTACGGTATCGTTGATATGATCATAGAAGCATTCGAGCTATCTGTCCAACCAATTGCTCATAAATATCTTGGTCTCGGGATACCCGCCGAGATATTACTCATTTCCATCATACGGAGGGTCATTGTGGAGGGCTCATATTATGCTGTATGTAGATTTTACAAATACCTTAAGAAGGTTCGCTTACAGCAGGCCTTCTATCGTGATTTAACCCACAAGGAAATTGAAGAAGTGGCAGGGCCGGATGGTGATCATCAATGTGCGATTTGCCATGAAGAAGTTGAGCTAGGTACGGTTGTTACGTCTCTTCAGCCATTCTGCTCACACTGGTTCCATACCGAATGCATCAAGAGGTGGCTAATGCGACCAAGTCCTGGACCCCGAGCCTGCCCAATGTGTTTTGCCGAACCCCTGGAAAGTGACTCCGACTCGGAGTATCTACGCTGACTGCTACACTTTTAGAGGGCAATGAGGTCTAATGCATTTTCGGCATATCTACCTACTCGAAGATATTGGCGATTCCATGATGAAGATAACATAATCTAGATCCGAAAATTGATATCTTAAATACATTTAACAGCATTTGATGTGAAATTTAGTTGCAGTAGACCCTAGTAGTATTTCCGATTCTTGGATTCCAAGGGTTAAGTACTTCATCCACTCTAGTTGTCAGCTGGCAGTTAATCATTGACATTTCCAACATTTGAATACCCTAACACACCTACTAGCAGTTTTATCACCGTTGAACTTGCATCATAGCCACTGATTTCCGTTGAGAATTCAGCCCATGATAGTAGCTAAAAGCTCTGCTAGATAATGAGTTATCTTGTCTACGTCGTATTTGGATCAAGAGAAGAATGATCAAGTTTCTTGAAGGAGTATTTCCAGTACGAATGGTATCCAATGAGTCTAGATAGGATGTGAACAATGGTGGAGTCAAATAAGACCCCAGAGTTCCTCTGAAACATCGTAATGGAAATGTTTCAATTTCCTCGCAGATCCTATCAAAATTATTCTAGCGCTCAAATATAGTATGATTGGAATGAGGGCAGCCTCGGTCTTTCAAGTCTCGACAAAGGGCTTCGGTTTCATGGAGTCATTATAATTCTTTGAGCTCGGACGAAACACCTCTGATACAAGACAAACAAAGACACAATGTGTTGTTATGAAGCTTTGTTTCTTGAATCCAAAGCACCATGCCGTTGTATTGACTCAGTATATCGAAAACAAAAGAGCTCCAAGTCCTGCATATAAGTGAGGTTGAATCCCTGCTAATGAGCCGCTCCTCTACGTGGCCTTCAAAATAAAATTTCGAGCGATCGACAGCGAGCTAGATTTGTATTTGCTCTTGTCCTGAAATCTGGCAATCTCATATATCCAGTCATCATGACCACCGAAATCACCAGACGCCTGCGAGCCCTGGGTATCAAGGCCCCGAGGCTCTACGATGACACTGCATATAGCCTGTGGTATGAACAATCAGCACGGTTTCAATACCTGATGAGTCTCCAGGATCAGCTTCATGAGAAGCAAGCTGTTCTGCGAAGATTCTCCGATCAGTTCCGAATTCAATGCATTCGCGCATTAATAGTTATGGTAAACCAGTCGAAAGATAATACCGAGTGCTTGGACTACTGGGACCGACAACTATATGATATAGCCGAGATGATGCTGAGAACTGATGAAAATGGCCGCCGATGTGTGTCTCTCGCCATCATTAAACATCTTCGAGAATTGGTCGCTCTGAGGATTTTCCCCCATACGACGTATTCTGAGCTTAGCCAGGTAGTCTGGGTGTGGTCATGCATTTTCCGAAATGAAGAATCAGCCGTGGATGAACGTTTGATGTCATGCATAGGTACGCTATTCTCTCAATTTCTCGCGGATCAGGATAAGGCTCGAGAGCGAGGCATAGCTCGTGTCTTGAAGATGGAGGTAGTCACGACGAGCCTTGAAGAGGACTGCGCCATTTGCACAGAAGAAGTTAAGACTGGTGAACTTATCACAACTCTCAAGCCATTCTGTACTCACTGGTTCCATAGTAATTGCATAGGGACATGGTTGATGAGCGACAACGAAGGGAAAAGTACATGCCCAATGTGTCGTGCTAAGATTGATCTAAACAAGTAGAGATATAGCTACTCATAATTATAATGCATAGACAAATAGAATTCGGTACATTTATCTTCACTATATCCACGTAAACTTGATCAAGGATTGAGGTCTCGTTCCACCAAAAATTGTCCGAGTAGATATATTAACATGTCAAAATTATGAACCGCTGCGCTGACCACTTATTTGTTGCCTGAGAATTTGTGCCAAACTTTCTTAAGTCCACTCAGATGACTTGGTTTCTTGGGAACTGGGGGTGCCGCGCTTGGCTGAGCAACAGAACTCTGAGCGACCGAAGCAGTAGAGCCACCGCCCACAGTAACAGTCAATAGTTTGGGGTTTCCATCATAGACGCTACCAGATTGATCGACACCTCCATCTGGGCCCACATCGTCATAGGGGAAGGCATACCCACGGCCACCGGTCGTAGTAGCATGGCAAATACGTGCGTAGTGGTTGGTGACCGCATTCTTGTAGTAGTTTGACACCACTTCGCCATTCGGTTGCTTAGTGTTAGTCAAAAGGGTGGATCGATTAAATGCGGCTGCTAGACGGGCTGTGATAGCATCTTTGGTGGCATCACCCGACACAGCGAATGCCCCTGAGCTGTTGCTGAAGATGTCGGCTGTGGAGGGTTGATTATAGGAGATGCCCCCCGTCGAGAAATTGAGTTTGCCATTCGACACAGTCGCGGTGACATCGCCTGCGGCGGCTTGGGTGTTGACCGTTAGGGTTGTACTGGCATATTTGGACCACACTTGATCGACGTAGTTATCATAATAAGAACTGAAGAGAGAATTATTCAAGGTGATTCCGTTATTTGGTGACACCGCACGGATATTGGAGCCATTATGGGAGATGATCAACTTGTCCCAGCCCGCATTATCGATTGCATTCTGTGCCTTGAGAGCGGTACAGACAGTTTCAAGCCCATTGGAGGGAAGACCTGGCACGGTTTTTGTCGTCCCTGATGTATTTGTCAAGGCAAGACCGATAGGCAGCGACACGAAATCCACATCTGTGATATTGACATAGAGCTGCGAGGAGTTCCAAGTAAATTCACAAAAATCCCAGAACAGGTTGTAATTTGCATCCGAGGGATTAGACGAAGATGGCTCCACCAGCGCGGGGCCTGGATTGAGGTAGAAGGTCAACTTTCCATCGCGAACGAACCAGATACGCCCACCCGCGATATGTGGAATAGTGACCGTTTTGGTGCTCCCAGATGCACCGAGAGGAATCGCACAATCCTTACTCAGGCTCGTCAGAGTCGACGAGGGCGATGTGGGATAGTAGGCAGTTTTGCCGTCTGCCTGTAAGAGGAAGAGAGCGTTGTTATTATCCAGCGCTTGGCCGGTGATGTATGCATACACCGTGTCCGATCCGGTCGTGTTGACCAGCGCAAAGTTCAAAGTGGCCATTGTGAAAGAGGGAGGTGGAGTCGAATCGAGAGAGCAAGATGGGACTCCCCGGTTTCAGGAGGTTGGTGGTCGAGCTAGCTTGGCTTGACTCCTTCGGAAGAGCAGAGCAAATCTGATAGGAAGAGATGATTTCAAGGGCCCACCCTGACAGAAGGTCTGCACAGTGCCCCATAACTTTATATATTTACCTTCATCTATCTCTTCACCTCGACTACCTCCAATATCTATCGAGTAGGGCAGGCTGACGAGGCCCTGTGACTCCGCGTTGTGATGATCTCGCGCCAGTTTCAGCAGCGCACTCGGCGGACTAGTGGGATCAGCGACACTCTCACCCCAACTAGCTCATTTAACATTCGTCGATCTTTGCGACGAGAATACAACAACCCCCGAATACTAAAATCTGCATATCCAGCATCCAGTTCGAGACTCGCCACCACCGCGCGATCATGCTGTGTGGCCAGATGATCTCCCGCGTGTCAATCTTTCATCCGGGCTTTTCTCCATTAGGAGGGGAGGGGGGCAACACCAGCAAATAGGTATCATCGGGGCAAGGCTATCCCTGCAAAATGCGGGGTTGTTGAGTGGGAAGAGGGTTTTATCCGAACCCTGATAACAGTCAGGGGACATGGTGGTGGCTGGTTTTTAGGGACGGCATGCGACGCATGGGATCTACATTCCAATTGACATACCCCAGAAGCATCTCGGGGCCATCAAGTCTCTACACCATCATGAATAATGCATATTAACCTTCTGTTGCTATTGAAATTGCTGAATCTAGTAATTATCTCCGAACTATCGATGGTCGCCCTCATTCCGACGTCTCTCCTTCCGCTCATTCAGCTGCGTCTTGGGATCAGCGAGGTCCACTTTGGGAAATCGACCATCCCTGGTATATGGGAGGAAATCACTCGTTTCTACCATCCAACGGAACATCTGACTCTCCATGAATCGGGCTTGGTGTGTATACTGCGGGTCTGCTGCTAGGTTGTGCAGTTCGTCAGGGTCTGCACGGCGGTCATACAACTCCGCCGGTTCGTACAGACGGTAGATGTAGGTCCAGTTCTGATCTCGCATTGAAATCGCTTTCCCAACAGATGCAGTATCTTCATGCTGAATCTTTCCCTTGATGTCATAGGGAAACGCGCCTCTCTCAAGCAGTGGCTCCTCTGAGACTAAGAAACCGCCTTCGGAGAAAGCATATTGTCGGTGTGGTTTATCATAAAGAATTGTTGGAAGAAGAGACTTTCCATTATGGGGGAACGTTTCATCTATTCCACATAACTGGAATATGGTAGGCACTAAATCAACCATTTCTGCCATGCTGTTGCGCACGAGGCCAGTAGGGATGCCACCACCCGCCATGATCAGAGGCTCTCGGACCAGAGGTTCAGATAGCCCACTCGGCCATTTTTCGATCAAACCATGATCACCAAGGTACTCCCCATGATCTGTCAAAAACATGGTAATTGTCTTCGACCACATCCCCGTGGCATCGAGTTTGTTGACTATCCGGCCAAACTGATCGTCGAGTCGCGATATCATCCCATGATAGGTGGCCGCCACTTCAGCCCAGATTTCCGGAGTTGCACGATGGGTACCATGTTGTGTTCTGATCGACTGCATATATCGTGGCTCGTATCCTGTCTGGTGGCGAGTTAGATTTGTTTGCTCATATTCTCGAATCCATGACGCGTTTTCACCTTTAGCTCATGTGAAGATGGACTCGGCATGTCCTCCCGCCTGTACATTGAGAAATATGGCTCCTCCACTGTAAATGGACAATGTGGAAACAAAAGAGGCAAGAACAAGACCCATGGTTGGTCATTTGGAGGACAATCGAGCCATTCCTCGGCACTTCGAATTGCTGCTTCATCATAATCGACTGCTTTGCTCGCGTCTCGACGACCCTTGTAGAAGAGTCGATCCCAAATACTAATTTCTGTTTTAGGTCGCTCTTCGGTGGTCTTCCCAATAATCTTTGTTACTTCTGGTGGCTCTAGAAATCCATACTCGTCCAAGCTGAGTTCGGTCACTCCAGGTGCAAAGAGATCACCGCGTGGTGCCATGCAGGCAACGTGGTATCCATTGTCTTTTAGAGAGCGAAATAAGTTCGGCTCCCATGGCTTCAGGAGATTATCCAGCGATCGATGGCCGGATACATGAGGGTATAACCCCGTAAACATCGAGCAACGTGACTGCGAGCATACAGAGGCTTGTACATAGCATTCTGAGAAACGCACTCCTCGCGCTGCGAAATTGTCGATGTTGGGAGTTTTCACAAATTCACTCTTCCCACTACAGCGCAAAGCATCGTAGCGGAGTTGATCTGGCATGAAAATCACTATATTTGGTCGCTCGTTGGCCAACCGGCTTGGTCGATGCGGGATTCTGTGGGGAGACTTGTCGCCACTGGGTGTCTGCATGATGGCTCAGGTGAAGGAAATGTAATAAGGAGTCCGGTCTATGTCAGTATTGTCCCGCTTTTCGAGATAAAATGTATCCGAATATGAATGTATCAACCAAGATTGTGAGGATTTTAGTAGTGTGGCGAAAGGTCCTTGTCGAAAAGGATAGATTGCGTCCAGCCCACTAACTACTAGGTGGATTAACTTTTATGGAACCTCAAACGCTTATAGAAGGATCCGAAGCAGCAAATCATTGACCTTTCTGACCGACAGCCGGTGGTTGATTCAGTCTTCCCCGCACTCAAAAGCTAGCATTCATCCTCGAGAGGAGGGGATAGCTATAGAATGACCACTAGTAAATGCCGATCGAAACTGAATGTGGGTACCAATGGTAGAGTGTTTTGTATGCACACTCTCTTGAACTATCACTTTACACCATATGACAAGGAGTAATTCTTTTTTTTTTTTTTTTTTTTTTTTTTTGGTTTAGGTATCTCGTTATGTGTTTTCCACCTTCAGCTTGGATGCCGGCTGTCGGTGACCGGTTGCCGTAGCGCGAGTCGCCATAGCCAGTCCTGATGAGCAATAGATTCAATATTTACTATTCGGGAGTATTGACCGAGGTAGCTAATTATTATGTGGCATAGCAAAAGATGGAAGCTACAATATCCGTTAAACTAAAGAGGTGAAAGGTATCGCAGAATTTCTGAGCTGTAAGTTGTATGAACTATTTCGCGCTTGATAAATTGAAGGTATTCTCTTGGTGGCATCCACCCTTTACGAGCCCCAATATGTTTAGACCTTGTCCAGATCCTGTTTCGGAGAGATTTCAACCTTTTGAATATCATCAACAACCTCCTGACTAGACGATTTCCATTCTAAAGCCGTTAGTTGTAGAACTGTACTTAGATGAGAGCGGGGAACGTACTTCGAAACGCGCGCGCAGGAACGCCTTCGGCCCACATTTCTTCCAATTCTTCAAGTGATCGCCCTGCCATGTCTGGGAGGCAAAAATATGCCCAAAGCAGACCAAGTACACCAAACCCGCCGTAGATAAATCCCACTTTGGATTGAAGATTTGCCTTATCAGCATCCAGGAGGTATGGAAGGGTTAACGTTACAATGAAATCGAAGACAAATTGAGTGCAATAGACCATCAAGGCGTTTTTATCTCGGAGCCGGAGGTGAGAAACCTCGGCAGCTGTCACAGCACCACTGCAAAACATGATTAGAAACTGGAGGAGAAGTTTGTAATTTGGCGATAATACTCTAATACTCACATTGCCCCAAATGACATGATATAAAAGAAGCCAAATAGCGTACAGACAGTCACGATGCCTGTCTTATCGGCTGAAGAGACGTTCCCTGTTCCTAAGCCACCGCAGATGAGAAGTACTGTTGTACAAGCTGTGCCGCAGACAAGGTAGAAGAAACGGCGGCCGAGCATATCAACAAATGTGAATGTTATGATGGGCCCAAGACAAGTGATGGCGCTAGAAATCGCTTTAAAAGTAAAAGGGTTTATGGATTGCAGACCCTTGACAAACACAGCCCCATACTGGCTCATGAAGCTTTGTCCTGTTACTTGATTGAAAAAAGCGACGGCGATTGCGATGCGGAGTCGTCTCTAATTTGGATGAATGTTAGCGTCTCTCCATCGATTGAAAATTGTGGACATTTACCCTGTTCGGCGCCTTCAAAAAGTCCGACCACTTCCCTTTAGTCTCACGGTCTCGCTCAATGCTCAGCTTCAAGGAATCAATCTCAGCTTGACTCTCATCGTTGGACATGCGAGATCCGCGTAGCCATCGTAGATGCTTCAGGGCTCTTTCATGACGACCCTTGCGAACAAGCCATCGCGGACTTTCTGGAATGAACCAGGAAAACAGGAATACGAAAGCGGGAAAGGCGAACATGGAGGCAAGGGGAACCTTCCAAGATGCATCACCCTTGTATTTGGCTGTGGCAAGCGTGATAAACGAACAGATGAGTGCACCGAAAATATGTGCGAAAACGTAGATTACCACGATCGCACCTCGAAGGGCCGTGGGGCTGATCTCGGCCAGAAACATAGGAACGAGAAAGTTATCCCACCCAACGAAGCATTGTACGAGGATTCGACCCGCTAGTGCACCACCGAAAGTCGTTGCACTATAACTGACCGCAATACCGGCGATGACCACGAACTGCATCCCGAGGTATGACATTCTTCTGCCAAACCTCTCTGCAATCAGAAGGCCTATAACTGCACCGACCACCTTGGCTGGAAGACCGAGTGAGTTCAAGAAAGATAGATGTTCCGTTGTGAACCCCCAGGATTTTGTTTGGGGATTATAAGTGCCAAATCGCCTTTCGTATGCTAGGAGGAGAGATCAGCAAGATGAGGATTTAGTAGTATGGGATGAAGCATACCATCCATAGCTTGGATTGTAGAGAATACACTATTGTCAAAGCCAAAACTGAATACACTGACGCTCATGACGAAGATGGCCAGTGCCATGTTCAAGGAGGTCTGCTTGAAGGCACGCAAGTCCTTCAAATTCGCCATTATGAGAGTGTGTATTACTGAAAATCACAGAAAAATGCTTCCAGCCATACGAGTGAGACTCAAAGCAAGGCAGCCTGAGAGTCGTGCATTTATATTAAAATACATTTGAATTTGTCACAACCCCCGGCCATGTCGTGATTAACCTGTAGATCTCCGCACTGAACACTAGAACGCGTCTTATACAGGATAAAGACAGTTCATGATATTTAGAATGTCCTCAATTTCTCAATCTAGACAAGACCAAGTCAGCTTGGGCCTAGTAGAGCTAAGTCTCTAGTGCCGTCACGCCATAGCTCCGGCTGTCGGCATTCGTCACAAATGATTGGACCCCGAAACAGAGGACAATTAGTATATATGCCGAACAAATCCCGGGATCCAAACAATTTTCTGAGAAACGTCAAACTTGGACTCATTTACATCTTCAAGAAATGTCGACGAACAAAAGACCGAACTTTTTGGTGATCGTTGCCGATGATTTGGGGTTTAGTGATCTTTCGGCTTATGGCTCCGAAATCGACACGCCCAACTTGGACAAATTAGCAGAGGAAGGAATTCGAATGTCTGATTTCCATACTGCAGCATCATGTTCACCAACAAGAGCCATGCTTCTCTCCGGGACAGATGCTCATATTGCTGGACTTGGTGGTATGGCCGAGAGGATGAATCGATTCCCGGAGATTTTCAAAGGAAGAGAAGGATATGAAGGTTATTTAAATTTTCGAGTCGCTGCACTTCCCGAAATTTTACAAGACAACGACTATTTTACAGTGATGTCTGGCAAGTGGCATTTGGGACTGGAAAAAGAATTGAGTCCCTCCGCTCGGGGCTTTACCAAAGTTCTGTCTACTTTGCCTGGGGCTGGGAATCACTTCAACCACGAGCCACAGTTGTACGGAGAAACCGAGAAGCCTCGCGCCATATTGAAGGAGAAGGGACTTTGGATGGAACATGATCAGTTTATCGATGGAAAGGACGATCTACCTGAAGACTTCTACTCTTCCAATACATTCACGGACTATATGATCAAGTATTTGAAAGAGCGGAATGAAGACGAAAAGGAGAAGCCCTTCTTCGCCTATTTACCATTTACAGCTCCACACTGGCCATTGCAAGCACCGCCAGAGACTATACGAAAGTATCGCGGCAAATATGATGATGGACCTTTAGCACTCCGAGACCGCAGATTACACGGTCTGATACGCAAAGGCATTGTCCCAGCAGATGTCCAACCAGCGCCTCTTCATACCCTCGATACGACCCCCTGGGCCGATTTGCCGGAGGATGAAAAGCGAAAATCGAGTCGAGCAATGGAGATTTTTGCAGCCATGGTGGATTTAATTGACGTCAACGTCGGTCGAGTCCGCGAATACCTCGAGTCGACAGGCGAATGGGACAATACCTTTGTTGTTTTCATGTCGGACAATGGTGCGGAGGGCCAGCTTCTCGAGGCTATTCCCATTCTCGCAGGAGCCACGCTTGAGGATCTCCTGAAGAAATATTATGACAACTCCCTGGACAATCTGGGGAATCATAACTCGTTTGTCTGGTACGGGCCGCAGTGGGCCTCGGCGGCAACAGCGCCAAATCGGGGTGCGAAGTCTTATACTACCGAGGGAGGTATCCGCTGTCCATGCATTGTTCGGTACCCGCCTGGTACTAATCTCCAGCCGGGGAGCGTGACCCATACATTCACAACCGTCATGGATGTCCTTCCAACAGTCTTGGACCTGGCCGGCATCCCACATCCAGGGAAGCAATTTCGCAATCGCGAGGTCGCTCCTGTGCGAGGAAAGTCCTGGCGGATTCTGCTAGAAGCACCAAGTGATGAGAATATCACTTTATACAATCCAGAATGCGACATTGTTGGCTGGGAACAGTTTGGAATTGCTGCAGTTCGGGTAGGAAATTGGAAGGCGTTATATCTTCCGCCGCCACGAGGGCCAGGAAAATGGGAATTGTACGATCTGGATCATGATCAAGGCGAGATTCATGACCTGGCAGAGAGTCACAGGGATAAGCTGTTGGAGATGATAGCGCATTACGAAACGTATTATCAGGAGTCGGGGTTGTTTGATACTTATACTATGGTCCAGGAAGCGTTGAAGAGACAGGGAGCGAAGCGGTGGTGGTAGATATGAGAGTCTTACAAATTAAGGAGTGATTTAATTGCATTCAGCTTGATTGCCTCTTTATTGTGATATCCGATGACTCGTTCATCTGTGTTCGATGAAACATGGAAGTATACAATTGGACTGTACTAGTAGGACTGGTCACATTTTAGCTATTTTAGCTTCCCCCTGTCTTTGGATAAGAACGAAAAAGCACTAGGCATGCATGTATTCGATCGACAGTTCCTTCTGTTCACACTTTTACTTTTTATCTGCACTGGTTCTTCGGTCTTGTCTGCTTCGGAGTCCAATTGTATGCAGCCGGAATTGTGATACATTACATCCACACCCAAAATGCATAAAATACATAAAATACCGTCTTTCCCATACCATCCACCTTCCTCAAGTCCAATTTCAATCCACTTTCTCTCCCTTTCATCTTGAATTGTTTCTCTGTTTAATCACTGTCTCACCATTTTATACTGAAGTCTCTTCTTTCTACTCCGTATTTTTCCCGCCTTTTCTACTTCTCCAACCCCTCCGACCCACCTCGAAACACCCTCGAGTAAGGGTGTCCGCTGTTTGTGACACCGGCCAGCCCTTGCGGCCAACAGCTGCAGCATCAGAAAGGGAGCGACTCGTGCTCCAATCCGACTTCCACGAGATCCACTGATGATGCTGATGGGCGAGACAGTTTCACCGTGTCCACCGCGGATCTTCCGTGCAGTGGAGGATCACCCCTATCTCACGATCTTCCACTTTCTCGCAGTCTAAGCCACCATAAGCTACTGTACTTCTCAGCCCGACAGCCCCTGTTCACTCCACGGGGTATATGTGCTGTTGCGCGCACAGACAGTCTGCCTTAGACACGATCGACACCGACTTTCCACTCGTTGTGGTTATTCCGCCAGGATGGGGATACACGCACGCGCCCGCCTTCACTGGTCCACGACTTGTCGTCTCACTGGGGGCTCCACTTGGGCCCGATAATAATAGCCTGGCGTCCCTGAGCTTCGGCGGCGGCTCCACTCGCGCCTAGAATTGATTACTCTGGTGGCTGAATCCTTTGTCCCTTCAGCCGCTCCTCTTCGACCTCTTTGAAATCTGGGGGAAAAACATTCCATGCCTTCCGAAGATCTCTAGGGCCCGAAGCCCGCTTCTACCTAACTGCTCATCATGTACATTCCACAGAAACGAGATCTCAGCCGGAAGAATAGTATCTTCATCATCGTACGTCGACACTTGGCCCTTCCGGTCGCATCCGACCATTCTCACTTCGATTGCATGTCGTTGTTTACTTGGCTGCCTGCTAACCCTGAACGCTCTTAGTGTGCCTCGATTATTCTCTTCGTTCTGTCCTCGTGCACGATCTGCTACTTTGGGGCTCGATGGCTGCGGCAACGGTACTACGAACCAAAGTATCTTCCCGGCCAATACTTAAAACGCAAATGGAAACACTGGTGCCCTGGCAGTGCTTCCTACGGTCAGGTCCCTACTCAAAATGCTACCACGACACACCGTGATACCTCATATCGCGGAGGAGGGGGCATCAACCCTGAGATGACCACCACCAGACCCGCTGCCAATGACAATGTTCGACGAGAGACATCGATCCGGTCCATCATTACGCTGCCCCCCTACTCTGCCAGCCCTAAGCCGACCGAGCAGGTCGTCGCTCGGGAAGGTGAACGAGGGGGGATGGATATGGTCGTGGAATTTCCGGAAACTCAAGACGAACAAGAGGAACGCCGCGAGGATCAAATGGAAGCTTTGTACCAGCTCCGCCTCCAGAGACGCCAGGTGATTGCCGATCGTGAAACTCGCCGACGCGAACGACGAGAAGCACGAGCCCGCGGTGATTCAGTGCGGCTGGAGGAGCTTGCGGCGGAATCCCGTGCTCGGAATAACCGTCGTCGTGGAGATAGCAGCAACTCACTCAGTGCGTCGGCAGTGATTGCTGAACATCAAGCGCGTGAGCGAGATCGACGCATCTCCAGCGTCAGTTACGCAGATATTGGGCATGTCAGGCATGATGGTTCTCGTCTGCGAGCCGACTCGCACGACTCAGATCACTCTCCGCTTCTGCAGAGTGCCTCACATGATACATCTTCTCCATCTCTGACCGAAAACTTGATGCGCTCGCGAGGGGAATCCATGGCATCATCCATAATGACGACTGACACATCCGCGACCGAAGTTGATCCATTGGGGCTGCGTCCCACTTCAACGCGTGGGTCAGGCCACCTCATGCCCCAACCCGATGAAGGAGATATTGGAACTTTGAATATTACCCCGCCGCCACCCGAATACGACCATCTTGATTGGGGCGATGCCCCAGCATATGAAAGTCCTGTCCGAGAACGGGCAGAAGAATCAGAACGACCAGCACCTCTCCTAACACGCTTGCCATCCATCCATGTCAACATTGCAAGCCCAACCACACTGTCACCAGTGGGCAACAACACACAACCCTTAACTGACTCGATCCCGGCTCAGAACGATTCGGATATCCAACACGAATCCACTGAAAGCCATCCTCTTGTTTCAAGATGAGCCCTGTCGCAGAAGGGACATACCCGTTCATCGCCTCTTACAACACCTCTTACAACACGCACCTAATGAGCATGATTCACGATTTGTACTAGCATTTCCTTGTTCTCTCTCGTTTATTATATGTTTCACCGACACCGGTCTTTCTTTGACATCAAGCGTCACCTGGGATGGAATTTGCTTTCTCAGCTACAACTAGCAAGGCGTTCGGGACTGGCAATAATTGTTTTTCAATCTTATTTTGGGTGTACGATGGATTGGATAATATGGGAGAGTTAGGATTTAGATAGCATAACTTTGAACAAGGAATTTACTATCCAGAAATCCTCTTTTTAACTAAATGACACTCAAGGTTTGTGCATAAGAATCGGCATACCTCCTCATTATCAGCCAAGCTTGGTAGTCCTGACTCGGAGGACTTTCGCCAGATGACTTTGCTATCCCACATCTCACAACAACCAAGCAGCTTTGAACGAATAGTTGACAGGATAACAACCGAATCCTCAGACACCTAACACAACTCAACCCTTTGCAACTGCAACCCGAGCTCTCCACCCGCGACGATCTACAGCAATTCAAAAACAGCCCGTTCCTTGTCAAAGTTCGCCTTCACCGCATCATCAAACACCAGAGACATATCCAAAGCGCTTCGTTGATATGCACCGAGTCTCTCACGGAGGGTCGGGTCATTCTCTAGCAAGTTTCGCTGCCTTGCTGCCACTTCGGAGAGGGTATGAAAGCGGAACGCCCATTGCTTAACCTCCATGGGCATTTCTTCAAATGCCAGATCGGATATGTCGCATAAGCGAGATAACTCTCGCTGGCTAGCTTCGCTGGGTTGTCTCAGGGATGCCCTGCGCAGCTCATCGTGCATCGCAGCGAGGAACTCTGGTCTGGTGATCCACCCGACTGGTGCGGGTGCTGGCGCTGTAGGTGTTTCTTCCAGCCCAGGTTGATGATCGATGGGGAGAGTAGATGCTTCAGTGTCTGGGGGGATACGGGAATTTGCGCTAGGCTCAGGATCCTTTGATTTCGGCATCAATCTTGGTGACCAAGAACCAAAGTCAATTCGTAGAGGGGGGCGTCCAGGGATTTCCTCGAACTGGGACCGATTCAACGGCTTTCGCATAGCTGGAGGCAGAGACGAAGATCGCCCTCCTAATTCTATGCCTGGATGGGTTGGATGATGTCTCGCACTCGCGTTATCTGGGCGGACCCCCAAGGAATCGCGACGAGATCGATCTGAGCTCGCGATATCATGGCGGATGGGAGAGACAGATCGTTCCTTCTCCTTAGCAGAGAACATTGGTCCCGCCTTTGCTTTGCGCTTTCGGGTCGACTTTGGTCGTGAAGATACCATTCTGAGACAGAGTGAGATGTTTGATGCGAGATGTGGGAGATGAGGTGACAGATGAGTGTAAATAATTTAGCTCAGGAGATGATTTGACGATGGGACTTACCAGGAGGAATCAAGCAAGGTGAAGCTGAAATAAACAAGAAGTGGTTGGAAGGATGAGTGCCTGGAAAGACAAAGTGGGTGAGGTGAGGTGAGGTTAGAGTTGAGACGAACAACCGTCTAGGACTTCCAAGGTTGCCATTCCAATTTCATCCCATTCAACGGCACGAAGACATTAGTAAACATTACATTTAAGTGCCCACAGCTTCTGTATATTCATTTCAAAGAAGACTTAGATGGTATCCATTCGAATCACTTGGCAAAGCTTCCGCATAATATCTTCGTCTTTGTATTTTACGAAGCTTCCTCTTTGCTCTGTGCCATCATGATTCTATCCAGAAACCGCTTCTATAGTCCGAGTTGTTTAAGTTGCAAGAGCAATTCACCCATATTGTTGCAATATAAGGGTCAGGTGCAGAGGAAGACGGCGTGGTCTTCGATGAAGATTCTGGTATACTAGTACACTGCCAGTGGTAATTGTACCCTCTTGTGCCTACAGCGCCTGGGAGGAAGGTTGAGGTCGTCCTTCATTTACGAGAAGCTGTCGGATATCCTAAAGGCTATGATACATAGAACTCGAAGGAGCATCAAGCCGATCCAATTCTCGAAAATCTTACTTAGTAGCTACTTGGTTTCCTACTGGGATGCTTGATCTATAATAATCCTTAAGAGGTTCTAATGGTCTGAAATTTGCTGCCAGGCACTGTATTCACGTATTAATGCTGTAATTCGTCCAAGCTCACGTTTCAATCAGCCGCTGCATGCTCTTCTAGTAGAGCCTGCACTCTTCTTTCCCTCCCAGAAGATATCATGCCTCATGGCTCAGTGGGTTCTCGGAATCACCATTGGCAGATATCCAGGGGTTGCGTAGCTTAATTGAAGATCACGGCGATCTGGTTCGATAGTTCATACTCTCTCTGTCCTCATCGCTCATTACGAGAATCCGCTGTATCCTACAACTAGCTGGCATTCACAGGTTTCCATCGGGTACTATGCTCTGCGAGGCAAGTTGGCCCTGTGAATCATTATCCTGAAGTTCTGACTGAATATTCTGGTCTTGAGACTCGGCTCCACTTCGAGTCGACCGCGATTTGCGAGAGCGCAGTGACTTGGTCCTGTTTGGCGTTTCTCCAGCAACAGCCATTGGAGGTTGATCCTCCAAGCATAGAGATTTGCGGGATGGCTTTGCAGATGACTCTGTAGGTACACTCTCTTGGACTGGTTCCTGTAACTCGGAAGATTATCATGCCATCGACTTTATCTCGCTTCAACTGTCACTAGTAATTGCTATCGTAGCCGTTTCAACTACCCAATACGACCAGGCATATGCTTAATTTAAGTAGCTGACTGCGTAGCACATTCCACCATACAATGGATGGGCTAGTTCCATCAAGGGCCGTTAGGCCAACCGTCTACCCAGGATTACTGCTCAACACCAACACAGCCCGCCCAGGTATTCTAGACAGCCAATCAAATAAGCTGTCAGGGATGGGTCGCCTGAATTGTTGAAGGTTTCAAGCTAAGCGAGCCGTTCTGCGACGGTGGCAGACACTAGCAACGACCTACTATCCTTTAAAAGGAAGTATGGTACGAACAGACACCATTCCAACTCTTGGACTTCCATTCTATTTGTTCATTCCCAGCCGGAATCCTAGGGTTTCAATGCATTATTTGACAGATGAGACAATAGGTGTAAGCAGGAGAACCACAAATGCGGGGCATACATATTAGCCTGTTCCTCTACTACATGTTGTAATAAATATCCCCCTCCTACTACAAGTACAACTTTAATTACTATAGTATCTGTCTATTTCCAACTTGAACCATTACAGCAATGCCTGATCAGCATACACTTCAGCTCCGTCCATTCGGATGGGCAGAAGATCCTGAAGAGGAGAGATTTAAGCTTTCAACTATTGACTACCTAGCAGCATGCAGTTACAACAACTATGCACTCTTCTTTCGCATGGAAGATGACATGAAGAACCGTGCCATCGAAATCCTGAAGATAGGCCTAGAACGAACGTTGAGTCAAGCGCGACATATTTGCGGTACCATTGAACAAGATCCTGAGGGTGGCCATTCGTTTGTGAAAAGGAAAGGCGACACTGTTCAATTCGTCATTCAACGACTAGATCTAGCACAGGATACCGATACATACCCGTCTTTCGATGATATTGAAACGGCCAACTTCTGTACCGCCGCCCTGGGAGACCTCAATATCTGGAGTGTGGCACCAATGACCTACGGTGAAAAACCTGAAGCCCTTCCAGATAACAAACCTGTGGTGGCAGCCTATAAAGCCAATTTCATTCGCGGAGGTCTAGTCCTGAACATGCATCATCATCACTACGCCAACGATGCAATAGGATGGGCTGGGTTTGCACGCCAGCTCTCTGAAAACTGCCACGCCATCTTCCATAACACCTCTTTTCCCTCATGGGACCCCAAATGTCTGGATGTTTCTCGCCTCACCAGACCTGAACTCCCGGAGAAAGACAAAGTAGACGGGCCACCTATTCCAGACCGACACCCGGCGCATACGGTGTCAGAGTTTCTACTTTTCCATCTACCCAAGAGCAAAGCTGCCGAACTAAAACAACTGGCCTCGCCAACTGGTATCGATGAACCGTGGATCTCAACATTTGACGCCTTTTCCGCCTTTCTCTGGCGAACAATGAGTAGGCTCCGCGCACCCATTTTCCAACCTGACCTTTCGAAATCGCTATTTTGGGCGCACGCGGTCGACATGCGACGAAGACTGCACTCACCAACAGTACCTAAGCGCCTTCAGCACAATATCATGGCAGGCGCCATGTCGGATCTAGCCCCCGTACAAGCTCCCACGGCGGCAGAGGTGATATCAGAATGGGCTTTTCCCCGACTGGCCGCGTACATACGCGCCTTGACAAACAGCACGACGCCGGAATTCCTAGACCAGATGCTAGACATGATGGCTCCGGTCCGGGATAAGGCGAGCCTGAGCTTCCGTACTGATGCGAAGCCCCCTCTATCTCTCCTGATAGCTGATCACCGTGAGGCGAGTATGGCGAAGGTAGATTTTGGATTTGCGACTTCGACTCTTTATAGGCATCTCCTGAATCACGTTACAGAGGGCGTGTTAGTAATTTATCCGCCGCGTGATCCTTCGCCTGAATCTGATTTTGGGCCTGAATTCTCTATTTCATATGAGAGGCATCTCAAGCAGGCTTTACTAGAGGACCCGGAGTGGAATCGTTATTTCGAGTACTACGGTGTGGATGCAGTTGATGCCCGCTTTGTTTGAGCGTTGAATCCATAAGGGTTCAGAATATGTACAAGCCGTTGATTCAACATCGAGTCTAACGATGTAAAGAGATAGGAAAAAGAAGTTTCTGAAGAAAAGTTCCATCCCCGACCTAGACCTAGTCTGTCTCCGCGGTCTGTCTCCGAATAAACGCAGCCACATCATCAGTCCGTGAAAGCCAAGGGGAATGCGCGGCTTTGATCTTCTCCGTTTTGATTACACCCCCTTTTCGTTGAGCTCGGTCGACCATAACCTGCTGCACTGGCAAAGGAATGGCCTGATCATCTTCACACAGTAAGTAAGAAGCCGGGAGCTCGAGATATGCGGCATTGGTAGCAGGGGCGTTCTTCGTCACCCAGGCATGAGGACGGAGTGTCTTAGCCCACTCCGCACCATCTGGCACGTCATGGAAGAAGAGGGCGTACGGATCACTGGCAGTGACGGTTCCATTTTGTTCCTGTAGCTTCATCAATACCCTGTCTCATTTCAAACGACACCTTCTGTGCATCCCTAGTAAAACTAAGCTGGCTTGAACTTACATCTCGCACATACCACGGCGGTGGAACCCCGCCAAATGCCCCGATAAGACTCTCCCCGAGCGCGGGGATAAACGCAGCGATGAAGATTAACCTGACAACACCGCCCTTCTTTCCGGAGGCCTCGCGTTCATACTTGGCCAGCCCGTCCAGGGCGCTGTTTACTGGTAGCCCAGACCAGCTGTGCGATACCACGAACACATCTTGGCCGGCATCGGCCGCTTTCTCGACCAGGGAACGTACGGCAGCGGTGTCCGGCTCGAGGTCTTGGACGGTACTTGGTGATTGAATAGATGGGAATGCCACGGTGGCGCAATCATACTCGTCGAGTTTCTCGATCAAGCAATCGAACACGGTTGGAGGGTACCAGGCGCCTGGGGCGAAGATCAGAGCCGGTTTCGACATTGTAGAGATGAAATTGTCTGACCGAGAAAAAGCAAAGAGGAAAAGGAGAAATGTAGAACTGTGGCTTTTTTTTTAAAGGAACAGCCACCAGTGATGTAGGGCTGAGAAAGCCCACGTTGTCAAGTGGCTGAGTTGAGTTGGCGGGACACGAAAGCGAAAGCGGCGGGGCGGAAAGTGGAGAGCGGAGATAGGAGATAGGAGAGAGTGTACAGTGTGCTTGGGTTTGAAAGTATGAAGTAAACAAGGGCACTCCTTCAGGAAATTTAGTGCGATTCTCCTTCTGGGTCATTGATCAGCTCGTATAGTTTGCCTCCAGTACGCTGCGCAAGATTCGCCGTCTTCAACAACAACACCCTGGTCGAGCACAATGACATGATCGGCAATCTCAATCATCTCCTTTGAATGAGTGATCATAATGACGGTCAAATTATTTCGTGTAGCAACGAGTCTGTGAATAGTCTCGCGGACAATTCTTGCGCCCGTAGGATCCAAACTAGACGTGGCTTCGTCGAGAATGAGGATCTGAGGCTGGCGTAGAAGAGCGCGTGCGATCACAATACGCTGCTTCTGGCCACCTGAAAGGCCCACGCCGCCGTCACCGATCACGGTCGAGTATCCCATCGGCAAGGAAGAGAAGAAATCATGAATACCGGCAGCTTCGGCAGCTTCGCGAACATGGACTGAGGAAGCTAGTGCAGAGTGGAGGCTCATGCCATAACTGATATTGTCTTGGATAGTTCCTGGGAAAATGGTTGGTTGCTGGGATACTATTGCGATCTGCGAACGTAGAGTTGGGACATGTAGTCTCAGGATGTCGTGGCCACCAAGTGTCACAGTGGGCCGACCTGATCGGCCAACGGGGGCTTCACATAGCGCAAGTAGGAGGGAAGCGATGGTAGATTTTCCGGAACCAGAGCGTCTTACGATGGCGGTGCAGGAGTTCTGGGTGATACTGATCGTAACCCCTTTCAGCACTAGGGTTTTTCGGACGAGATGGATATCAGAATTTAATGCCTGTTAGCTTGATCGGTGTTAGATTGGAGGCCTTTAAATGGCCTTGGTGCTCATGAGAAGCATCGCGAGGTAGCTTGGCCAGCTGAAGGAGCTGTGCGGCAATTTCGCGGGCTGTGTTGATCTGAGGAACTGTACAAAAAATTAGTCTTGATAGGCCATCAAAGGAGAGGGCATCACTGATCACTAACTCCACGACAGAATTTGTGCCGCGTAGCCAATGCCGAAAAGCAGCAGCGAGAAGACCATCATCACCTGGTTGACAGTATATTCATAGCCAACAAGTACACCTCCATAGTAGAAAAGTAGTGCTAGGGATAATTCGAATCAGCAACAAGATCCACGGGGAGCTTCATCCAATCCAGAGAGAACGAAAACGGAATTACCATTTGCAAATATCACCGTTGACTCAACCATCCCAAACAGCATGCCAGTATAGATAGCATGCTTCAGCCCTACCGTTAATGATTCTGACATAGCTTTAGAGTGTCTATGATGAAAATATCCCTCAAGCGTCAATGTCCTCGCAGTCCGGATCTCCGCGAAAGTCTCCGTAAATATGTCGAAAACACGAGCGTTCGCCGTGTTACTCCGTCGTTCCCACAAGCCATTAGTAGCTTCAAACCCACGAGTAATGGTGTTGATGAACGGGCCACAAACGAGGGCCACCAGTGTTAGTTTCCAACACATAATCAGACTCCAGATGATAGACATCACAGTAATAGTGACCGCCACAATAACATACCCGGCAAAGCGGCCGAGCAGGTTACGCATGTCCTCGCCATTCTGATCAAGATAAGCCGTGAGTCTTGAAGCGCTATTTCCGTCCTTCTCAAACCATGCTCGTGGTTGATCGAGGATCCGCTTGAATGCACGGTTGCGAAAAGTATCCTTCCAAGCTTCCCCCGAGAACTCAAGAAAATAATGCATGAAGAATGAAGCAAGACCGTCTCCGAAAGGTACGCCCAATACCGCTAGGGACCAGGTCATGGATAGCTTAGCGCTATCACTTCCAGCGTAGAAGGTGGTAAATAGCTTTGAAAGACAAAAGGAGAAGATTGGAGTGGCGCTGGCATGCGCCAGGGAAAATAGTATTCCAAGAACTAGAACGACTCGGTGCTTGTTCGTCAGGTTGGGGAAAACGGTAGCCATAATTTCTGACAGTGTGTCGGTTTCTTCTTTTCGGATCGCTGCGATCGCTTCAAATCCCGAAGAGACATTTTCCGAGAAATCCTAGCTCGTTTGCTTCTTGGGGTTTGGTCTGGAACGGTTGAATCGTCCTCATCAGTCGTTTCACTTTCTTTCTCGAAGTCATCGGCTTCTATTTCTTGCATTTCCACTTCTTCGGGTGTTGCCTCTAATGATTTCAGCCAGCCTGATGACGGGAGCTGGGTTCGTTCGGGCACCTTGGATACCCTTGGATTACGTGGGATAGGCTTTTCCTTCTGGGCATTGAGGGTGGTCTTTGCGGTGTCTTTGGGAGAACTGCGAGGGGTATTGTATTTTAGAGAGGTGATTCCTACTGTACTTGACCGGAAGCCTGGTGGGATGTGATGCTGTGCCCATGTCTTTCTTTGTTCTTGGTGAGTGTGCGGCGGCATCGCCAGATCCAATTCCTCCAGACTGTCGTCTGATTCATGGAACCGGTCAGTATCTTGTTTCGCAATCCGGGGTAATCTATATTCCCTGCTCCGTACGCTGTAAACACATCGCCTAGGAAATTCGCCAGAGCCGTCGTTGCACAACCAGCGAGAAGGGCGAATAGAGAGCCAACAAGGGCACTGGGGAGATGTTTCCGAGTCATGAAATGGAAGAGAGATTACCATCCAGTTTGGGTCTTAGACTTGGAGTCTTGGCCGCCATTTTCGCCGTCTTGATCAGGGTCACCGTCGTCATGCTCAATGAAGTGGGATTTGCGAGCCATGAGAACTGATTTTGACTCACAATTAACTCCACAGATCACAACAGGGCTGGATCAAAGTTTAGAAGAGCGCCATGAATCATGTCGGACGGGATAAAAGCCCTTCAGTGCAAGAGCGTCGTGTCGTCGCCTCAAAGAGATTAAGCGTGCTTTAGATCTTTTCATTCATCCTGTCCGCCATCGAGAACAATCATGCACATCCAAATGCGGAAGTATTCATGGTTAGTGAAGAAAGATCAGTGAAGAACCTCGGAACAAAGAGTGACGGTGGATGCCTGTTCCAGACCATCACGTGTCCCATACTCCCTCGGCGAGAATGTTTCATGTATATCACAACTAAATAAACTGAAAGGGATGAACAAAGTATTCGTGAAATGCAGTTTATTTGCGGGTATATCGCCAATCGCCAACGAAGTCCCTTCGTGGGAGGCCCAGCTAAGTTCACCTCAGCCAAATGCTATGGAAAGTACAGAGTCGTTTTGTCTATAAATCATAACCATCACCCAGATCAATCTAGTCATGTCCCGGTCCAATGAGGCCCGAAGACCACGCGCGTTCTTTGTATGCCGGCGCAAAGAGAATTCGGTACATGCCGTCGGTGTCAGGCCGGATGTGGAACCGTGCTTGTTGCAGGTCAAGCATAGCGGATAAAGAAAAGAAGAAATTATGCAAATCAGGCGCTAGCCTTCTCGTAGATCCAGTCGTTCAGGCCAGCGCGGTTACTAATCAATTAGCATTTCGTTCGCGGGTCTGCTGCCATCTCAAGAAATTGTCTTGGACTCACCGGGCAATCTCGATGGCGTAGAACTGCATGCGCAGACCGAAAATGGTAGTGTCCTGGTCGTATTCCGCATCGGCGCGTGTGCGGATCATGGTTCCAAAGTTGAAGTCGTCAATCTTCTTCTCGAACTGGTTCACCCAGTTGCGCCACTTCTCCTTGCCGGCCTTGCTCTTCATCTCATCCTCGTTGATGGTGGCGGCGGGGTCGAAGTCGGGGAACTCCTTCTTGAAGGACTCGAGGATCTCGTCATCCATCTTGGTCAGACGCAGCTGAGAGCCCTTGACCTTCTCCAGAATGGCCCAGTATGTCATGAGGTGTTCGACGGCTGTTGGATGGAGCATAAGGTGTCAGTTGTGTATCGATTGAGGCTCGCATCACAAAACGGCTGTGCGCAAGAAAATAGGATCCAAGTCGTAACGAACCTTTCACAGCGAACTGCTTCTCCATCTATAAGAACGGTCAGTAATCAGTACTTTGAACGGGATGTTGGAGTATTGGGCTGAGGTCGGGCGCAACGTACATCCTCGAAGTTCTCGGCATTCTCAGCATCAAATTGCTTGGACATTTTGGCGGTGGTTTTCTTTAGATTATCTCTAGCACAATTTTCAAGTGAGACTCAAGTTTGAACTTGGGGAATGCGAATGAACAAAGTGGGGGAAGTAAGTCTGCCCCGCGAACTTTTTTTTTCCCGGGCGGAGAGCAATTCTGCCGCCTTTTCGCACGACGTCATTGGCCTTCGCCGCTTACCAAATCGAATTAACAGTGCTTTCTAGCAGCTTCGTTATTCTACTAGATGAGTTTGGCAGAGGCAAATGATCATATATCCGTGTTCTGAGTATAGTTTTGTAAGTCTCATTCGTAGTATATCACGTTGTTTTGATATCTAAATTACCTCAGAAGTCAATTTTTGAAGTTGAGTCTGGGTTTCATGGCGGGGAATGTATACTACTAGCACGGATATATAATAAGAACATCAATCTCAAAAGAACTTGAAGTTGCCAGCCTCCACGGCTTTAAAAAGGGCTGAGAGGTTTAATTAGAAGGTATTGCCTAGGTAGTAACCTTGGAACCAAAGAAATGCTTATATCGCGGCGAATTGCCAACTTGAAGTTCTTCGCGAAGTCCTCAATTCGAAGTATCATAAAGTACAAAGTGTGACCAACAAGAGAAAAGAATAACAAAGCCCACTCGAAAGCCAAAAGTATGATGCAACGATCGCTATTTTTTACTGTAGGTATGTAAGATGCATGTGGGGAATAGGGACAAGGAGTTCGAGTTGAAAGAGCAAAAAGTCATGAAATAAACAAACAAACAATTCCAGCAAACGCCATCGCTATGCTAACTATCGCCGTGATGCATCATGGGCTGCGACACGAATATTGAAGAGAAGGTCATCGACCTGGCGGAGGGCATCGGGGCCCAGGGTGGCGGTTTTCATCTCATCCAGAACCTTCTGCAGGGTTGAAGCGATGATAGTGTCGCTATTGCCTGGTTCGGGAACAGGGATCGGCTCAGTCTGGACTTCGCCTGTGAAAACATTTGCCGTTGGTTGGTTCAAGGCTGCTGGAGCTTCTTCGGGTTTCACGTCGACGTCCATGTCTGTCATCTGCGAGTCGGTTGCCTCTTCGGTGGAGACAAGAGAGACATCTGGTAATTTCGACTGTCCCTCGGTGATAATGCTATCTGGAACCATGCTCTGGGAAGAAACCTGACCCTGTGAATCACCAATTTGAGATTCTGACTGGACATTCTGATTCTGGTCTTGAGACTCGGTTCCACTTCGAGTCGACCGCGATTTGCGAGAGCGCAGTGACTTAGTCCTGTTTGGCGTTTCTTCAGCACTAGCCATTGGAGGTTGATCCTCCAAGCGTAGAGATTTGCGGGATCGCTTCGCAGATGGCTGTGCAGGTACACTCTCTTGAACTGGTTCCTGTGACTCGGAAACCTGTGTTGCTGGAAGAGTCTCTTCCGGAATAGGCTCGTCTTTCCGCTGGGAGCTCCGGGTTGACCGGCGAGGAGTAGTCGTGTCTTGTTTCACAGCGGTATCCTGAGGTGCCTTTGGAATGGCAGGATCTTGAGTAGGTTTTTGAGAAGGATCTTGAGTAGGATCTTGAGTAGGATCTTGAGCAGGATCCTGGGATGGGGTTGGTGTGGGGCGTTCAAGATCGACGTGGGTCTCATCCTTCGTCGATGTGAGTCTAGTCGATCGACGTCGTTCCTTCGCATTACTTGAGCGAGTTTCATGGGAATCCTCTTCTCTCTTTCTCTTCTTAGAAACTTGCGTCTGTGGTTGGTCTTCCGCAGCCTGTACCGGATCAACAAGGTTTATATGGCCGCCCAGATCCACAGCAGACTCCAGGTCTTGCTCTAGCTGAGAGGCAATCTGACTTTCAACCTCCTCGCTAGAAGAATCCACATTGAGTTCAGGCGGCACCAAGTTAAGAGTAGCTTCCTCGCTTCGCTGGCTCTTGGCCGCCCTGGCGGCTTCCCTAGCGGCATCTCTCTTTCTTTTTCGCTTGGTCGCAGATTTTGACTTAGGCGTTTGCATGGTTGGAGCTTCTGTGGACTTTCCTGGCGTTTCAACGGTAACCGGTGGAATCGAGTTCTGACTGTTGTCTACGCTTTGACCAAGTGCAGACCGCGTTCGTCGACTCGGTGGCCTTTCGTCTTCCTGAGTGTCATTGTTTTCCTTCGAGTCATCTTGACAATCGGGTTGAGTTGGCGCCGAGGCCGGCATGGTGTCATTACCGGGCTTCACAGGGCTGACAGAGGACCTGTATTGTCCGGCAGCATTTCGTAACATTGCCTGCCTGGCCTTAGCAGACCGGCGACGTTGATTTCTAGACTGCCTGGAACGCTTCTGCGGACTTGGACTCCGGGAACTGCCGTCTGGGGGCGACGAGGGAAGATCAGATGAATCAGCCACTGTCACGTCGGGAATCTTCAGGGCTGGATATTCTTTCGTCGTTGCGGGGGTCGGGTCTCTCGTAGCGGGTGTAGGTGACGATCCAATGAAGCCTTCGTCATTTTCCGTCGGAGCTAGAGTGGGAGTAAGGGGGACTTCGGTGGTAGCATTAGAACCATGGAATCGACGTAAGTGAACAGGTGTTTCGAATCCCGATTTTCCAGGTGTGTTCGCTGGAGAAGAGGAGCGGATGGATTCAATCATCTTAAACATCTCACGCCTATTGGCTGGATGAATATTTGGCAGGTCTCCCATGGCTGGTTCTTCGGCAACTTCTGGCTGCGTATTAGTTGGGAGTTGAGGTTCATTTGATCCCGTTCTTTCGGCGGATAATTGTTGATCTAATCGAACGACAGGGGACGAGTCTATATTTGTTGATCGAGAGTTGATGGTACGGGAAATATGTCGTTTGTTCTTGGGGTGAACGGTATTCTCTTCAGGGCCAGAGGGCAAAGCGTCGTCCTATTTATGCAAGAATTAGCATGGTTAGAGCCATAGAAGAAAGAAGAGAAGAAAGCAGAGAAGAAAAAGAGAGCGGTCAATTTACCTGTGAACTCTCGTCTTGCCCTACAGCATTAATTGACAATGTTGTCATGATCCTCCCTAGCGACTGACCAATCGAAGTCTGCGAGGCAAGAGGGTCTGCGCAGCTAGCAGTCGAGTGCCAAAAATCAACAAATCTTTTCGTTCGTGAAAGATGGCGCGACTCCAGACCAGCACAAATGACGGTCTCAAATTTTTGGAGAATGTTCAATTGGTCAGGCACGGTTTGCAGGACGTTGAGAACGGCAGATGAGAGTGCACGACACGCGGTCAAAGTCCGACTATCTGCACCGCGGGTAAAATCAATTTTACCTTCCTCATCCTTGATCCACAATGCTAGAGGCGACTGAAGAATTTCAAGTGCCTGAGCGCGGAATGATGGGATGCCAGAGCCGAGTAATGAGGTTAATGACTCGAGGAAGCTTGAAAGAGCATGCGTTTGCGATGATGGATTGAAAGTTCCATATGCCAAGTTCAAAATGTACCCGATTACCCCGATGAGCTTATGAGGGAATGGCGGTGCAATAATCTGTTGAGAGACAGTGCCCATGCCGATAGTATTCTCTTGCATAAAGGAAATGGACATCGAGTGACTCAACAATGCCGTTGCTGGGTAGAAAGTGTCATGTACAGCCAGCAGCGCTAGGGTTTCGGCGATGGGTTCCACAATAAGCGTAGCCAGCACGCGATCACCTTTCTCCGTTCGGACCACACGTACGAATGACTCCAACAGATACGCCCATTGAGGGTATGCACTCGGAATTTGTACACCGACTGCAAGTATCTTGTTGACGTTTTCGTAGTCACGGGAAACCGATCCATCGCGCTCACGTGAAGACTCGATGGGGAATGATTGCAAGGCATCGGCAGCTACGCCAGCACTAGCCTTCCAGACGACTTCTGAGAGAGAGGGTGTAGGGGAGGTGGACTTCATTTGGATGCTTGTCAAGTTTGCACACTGTTGCAAGAGCTCTAGACGGGAGCCGCGCGAAATCCTGCTTCTGCAAGCAGCTTCAATGGCAGTATTCACAAGCCGTGTATATGATGATGTCGGCATTGTAGTGAAAGCAGTGGAGCTGATTGCGCGGAGCAGATGTAGAATAGGGCTGTCTGGGGTCGTCGCTGGTGATGAATCTGGTTGGATGACAGGGTTTGTGTTTTGGAAAGTCTCCTCCATCGTCTTTACGAGGAGTTTCTCGGTGAAAGAAATACCACCAAGCGATGAAATCAGAGTTGTTGACAATATGCGAAATCTGTCGAAAAATACATCTGTACAGTTTTCGCCAACCGCATTGAGAGATGAAGGCCCAGTAGACCACAGATGGTTCAAGAGACCAAGAGCACTGGCAACTGCTTGTGTGGATTCCCCCGAGGGTGTAATTTCCTTATTTGACGCCAAAGACAGAGCGCTGCAGAAACTGGCCCAGGCAAGAGAAATGTTTGATTTCTCAGGATATTCTTCGTTCCATGCCGAGGACTTCAGGAGTGACTCAAAGACCCTGACAATCCATGTGGCTCTCGACCGGACCCATCTTGGGTCAACAGAGGGCAATTCCTCGGCTTCGAGCTTCGCAGAATCATTTATACGATTTTCCGTCCAAACCTTTGCTTGAGAGGCCCACAGAAGATTGGCTAATACACGAGAAGTACTGTCGCTCAGTGCAGGAGATGTTGAGAATATGCTTGTGGAAGGAACCGACAGATACTCTTCCCAGACAATGTCGAGGTGCTGGTGAGAAGGAGAAGGGCGGAAGGCGTAATAAAGGAGTGTATGATAGCTGTTCAAAGATAATTGAGTGGGCGCTGCACCCGACTTGTCCGACTTTTTACGTTCAAACTGAGAGAGAACAGGCTTGCCAAGCATTTTCAGTAGCGAGCGGCTGGTCGACTCATTTGGGCCGACAGCGTAAATGAAACGATTCCATCCAATGATGGCCTGGGCCTTTATGGCGGGCTCGCTGCAGTTGAAGCATTTCTGAAGAACGAGAACCCATTCCTTAAAATGGTCCCATTGGTCCAAGCTCCGTGACTTGTTCCGTAGAAGAAGGATGATGATGCTCCAGATCTGGGGAACATGAACACCACTTTCAACAGTGCTTATCATTCGTGACATTCTTTCACGAATCTCCGTAACAAGCTTTCGATCCTTTTCGAGGGGCCTATCAAATAGCTCGCGCACGCTTTTCCACAGTGTGAGGTTCGGCCCCATTGTCATCGCAATCTGGAAACCAAGAGAGATGGCTTTCAGTCGAGTGTCTTTCATAGGATGAAGCAACCCAAATATGAGTTGCTCAATCCAAAGTGAGGCCTGCGTGACGAAAGTTTGCTTGGACTGGGCAAACAACCGCTGGTAAATGCTGAGTCGGTGGAGAGCGATCGCCTTTCCGGTGACGTGGTTGGCGACATCTTGCAATGCTGCGAGAAGACGTGTGACACGGGCACTGGTCATAATCTTGGGACCGAAGTTTTGTGTGGAAAGGATGGACATGTAGTGTGTTAAAACGGACTTGGGCACCTTAGCCTCCTGGAGGCAAGTGATCGCGTGGTCAATGATAAAAACCTTGAATTCCTCCGGAAGCTGCGTGGAAATATCATTGTGCCACACAAAAGCGGCGGTAAGTTTGAGGGCCTGGTTGGCAAGGTTTGTATCCAGAGGGGCGCCATTCGTTAAGTCACGACTAATGTCGCGTTGAATGAAGGCAGTGATCAGGCCCAATTTCTCAGCCACATCCCTTCCAGCAGGGAGGCCATCGTATGTCCTAAGGGCACCGAAAAATTGCATATAGGCGTCTAGGCGAGAGGTTATGGATTCGCCAGCCAGCTGCTGGGTGACGGATTCGAGGAGCATGTCAAGGGATTCGGTGGTGAACTTGTCGACATTCGGAGACCAGACGGGGATTGGCGAGCCGGTTTCTTTGAGAATGGACTTGAAGGGCCGTATTTCGGCCGGAAGAGGGCTTCCCTGGTTGTCTCTGGCATCTACCGATTTAGTAGCAGTCCAGGGCGAGTGTATTTCGGTTTGCAGCCATGGCGAAAAGGTAACGCGTTTCGAGCTTCGGCTTGAAGGGGGGGCCCTGGAAGAGTGCGCTGGCTGAGGCGTCTCTCCCGGGGGTTTCGCCTGGGCCGCGATGGGAGTATTTGCAACGTCGTTTAGATTCTGATCAATTCGTGAACCTGGCCTCGGAGGTGTTGGCGGTCGAGCAGGGAGAGGGCCGAGGGTCTCCACCATGGTTTAAAAGAATGAAAAAACAAACAGGGAGGGCTTCAGAACCATTGCTAAATAGACAGAACAGAGCGAGAGCCTTCCATGGGACGATAGGGAAGTGAGGCTGTGGTGAGGTGTGTGGTGAGTGGTGAGTGGACCTGAAGCTAAACCAAATGGCAAAGTTAAGTTCGAACGCGCGCGCGGAATCGCGTAAAGTGCCCGCGTGTGGCCTGAGGGCCCAGGCATCAACTTTAACCTGCGCAGAACCTTGTATTCCCTTGCTGTGCAGTACTCTCGAAATACAATATACTTTACTGAAATAATAAAATCATATTTAATCACCATTTAAGGTAAATATCAAATGTCGTTCATTCTGATGGTGGGTGTCTGAATCAAGTTTGCGCATACTCCATGGTGCATCGGAAGAAAATTTAACGAGTAAATTCATGCTGAATACAGTGCCTGGTAACAAGTTTGCAGCCACTCCAGAACAGATTAAGGATTATTATAGATCAAACAACCCAGATGGAAACCAGGTAACTACTTAGTAAGATATATGAGGATTGGGTCGGTTTAATACTACTTCGAATCCTATGTATCATAGCCTTTAGGATAGACGACAGCTTGTCGTAAATAAAGAGCGGCCTCAAACTTCTTTCCAACTACTGTACTAGCATTGTATAGACTTTTATCATTATGTATTATTTACATACACACTGGTAGACCTACGCTGCATTTCTGCAGCAGATGAGCTTGGGTGGGGTATGTACCTTAAGGTACCAAGATATCGCCTCGGATCTCCCCCACGCGCATCTTCTCCTTCTCCCCGACTTTCTCGACCCTGCGCTGCTCCATGTCCGGACCGAGGACCTGATCGCCAACACCTTGCCAGCACCTGGGGTCCTCCAGTCTACATTTACCGCTCGAAATTATCCCGGCTACCCTAGGTAGTCCGACCAGGCGACTCGAGAGGATGATGGCATTTGGCCAGCTCCACGGAGCAGGTGAGCTAGAAAAGATCGCGCCACGAATCGCATGCTCGATGTTGAGCTAACTGTAACAAACAGCGAAACTCCAACAAGTGACCCAGCTACTGGAGACCCTTCGGAAAGATTTGCAGGACAAGCATCTCACCTCGGCGCGTGAGTCTCAACCAACAATTTCCCTCCCCACCCCCTGTGAAACCGTGCTCACCTGGTTCCCTCCATATAGAACGTGTCCAAACCTTACTAGAAGTGCGCCAACACGGTACGAGTCCAGTCGACGCTGGCCCGATCTATTGCAGCGATGTACGGTGGCGATCTTGCAAACTACCCTTATAGAATGGCGGATCTGACGGATGATGCAGGGAATCAACACACTCATGCGATATGGAGTCGAGGGCGAGACAGTCGATGTCCGTCGAGCAGCTCTGCGTGGCGTTGCCAATGCCCTTTTGCTCGACGCCAAAATGCGACAGGTCTTGGTGGACACTGGGTATGCAGGTAAACTGGCCGAACGACTCAAGACCGATGTCTCCGACGACGAAATGATCACAAGTCGCATTATTTTTCTTATGACCTATGATACTACCTTGGACTTTGAGGTGCTGATCAAGAAGCACTCTTTGGGAGATAACGTCAACTATGTACGTCGCCCTTCAGTGGACCACACCTCTAGTCTCATACTGACCACCCTAGCAACTCGCCCGGCACGCGAAACAATTTCCCAAGTCAGGACGTTCATCTCTCTCGCAGATGGATGAATTAGGTCTTATTGATACCCTCAAAGTGATATTCAATGTTTCCAAGATCTACCCGGACCTGGCCGGTGCCTTCTCACCTTCCATCCCGCATATTTTAAAGATCATCAGCCGCATAGAGATTCCAGCTAAGCCCTTGGATGGTCTCATCAGCTACCTCATCAACTGTCTTTCTGTCCTCGATCTTGAAGAGAAAAAGAGCAAAAACTTCGAGAGCAATCCCCTCTTCCCAACATTCGATAAGAACTGCAACGTGGACAAATTAATCAACATTCTAGACCAAGCTGTGTCACTCTATAGCCCTGAAGAACTGGAAGAGAAAGCCGTTCCGCTTTTGCATTCCCTCATTGTCGTGCATGAGGTGGCGCCTGACGGGCCTCGCAAGTACATGCAATGGCTACTCCTTCCAGAAGACAGTGACCGCAGCCAGCCAATTGGGAAGTCCGACACCTTGGCTTCAAGGCTTCTGCACTTGTCAACTAGCCCCTACCCAAATTTGAAGACTGGTATCTCAGAACTCATGTTCGTCCTGTCTGGCAAGGATGCAGAGAACCTGACTCGTCGAATCGGTTATGGCTTTGCCGCTGGCTTCCTCGCAGCGCGCGGAATGGAGATTCCCCAAACTGCCGGCGAGGCTTACGCCACAAATACGGACGGGCCGGACCCGGACGTCAACCCCATTACTGGACAGCGCTGGACCGCAGAGCCTGCAGACACGGGCCCTCCTATGACTATGGAGGAGAAAGAACGAGAGGCGGAGAGGTTGTTCGTGCTTTTTGAAAGGTATGGGAGTGCAGCTTGTATTTGTGAAACTTTTTTTTCTAACATAAGACTAGGGCGAGAGCAAATGGTCTCCTGGGTGTTGAGAACCCCGTCAGGCAGGCCGTCGAACAGGGTAGATTTGAGGAACTGCCAGATGATGCCGATAGCGATTGAATGCGGTTTGTACTGCCTCGATGAGGGCTACATCAGTAAATACTTGAGGTCGCATTCCGCTTGTCCGGTCATATAACATGCATTTATTCATGATTTCCACCGATACAAGATGTGGTCTATCTACTAAAATTGTACAAAATTTTATTCCCGATCCCCTCAATGTATATTCCCATAGTTATTGACTCAGAAAGCAAGGCCTAATGGAATCCTTGGAAAGACTTGGCTTCGAGCCTGAGTTCAATACTACTAACTACCACCTGCCCCAGTGGGGGTCGCCATCGAATTGCCACATCATCGTGATCTCCCGCAGCACCAATACAACCAATTGATCCAGATTGAAAAAGTCGCCAGCCTCAAGACGGCTCCATGAATCTACAGGTCCACATATTTTAGTCTGAGTAAGTGGTGGCTCTGGATGTCACCATGATGTGCTGTGACGCTGGTTGCCACTCAATCAAGCAAGATCCATATAAATATGAATTTCAGGTTCAATCTGTTCATCGCCACTGTTTGACGCTCAAAAGATTTCAATCTATTTTATCTTTTAACGTCGATTCCCACCTGGGCAAAGTGTATAGATATTATACACCTTCACAGCACCATGGCCTCTCCCGGAACACAGTATATGATGCAGGCTGGACTTGCAACTGGCATGTCCGCCACAGAGGGTGTACACTCACCACACCCTAAAGAAGTGGACCCTAGTCAGAGTGACCCAGCTCACGTCCTGCCATCTGACCTAATCCCCAATTCACGCAGCAGAATGGCTTTGCCTGGCAGGGGTGAAAAAGAGGTTCTCATCCCATACATGAGCATCGGCGCCTGGTCATGGGGCGACAAAGCTACATTCGACTACAACCCGACTCGAGATCTACCGAAGATCCACGCCGCATGGCAGAAGTTAAAGGAAGTGGGATTGACTTTTGTTGATACCGCGCAAACGTACGGTGACGGAGAGAGTGAGAGAATCTGCGGCTCGCTATTCCAGGGTATGCCACGGGATTCATTCGTTGTCCAAACGAAATGGCATTCGGCATCAACTCTCAAAAACACCCTGATGCAAGCTAGCGGACCGAAAAAGATGCTACAGGGGTCCCTTAGCCGACTAGGTCTGGATTATGTGGACATTTACCTAGTTCATGGACCGATTCATCCAAGCAGTTTTGCCACAGTTGCAAATGGCCTTGCCGATTGTATGCAATCCGGAATGACTCGCGCCGTCGGTGTTGCCAACTATAACACGAACGAGATGATCAAGATGTCAGAGGAGCTGAATAAACACGGTGTCCCCCTCGCCGTCTCCCAGTGCGAGTACTCCGTTATCCGGCGCCTCCCCGAAACCAGCGGGATGATCCGTGAGTGCAAGAGGCGTAGTATCTGCTTCCAGGGCTTCGCTTCACTGGCGGAAGGCCGGCTGACGGGCAAATATTCACGTTTCAACCAGCCCCGTCGGAGTTTGCGTTTTAGTAGTTATCCGATGCATATGCTTGAGCCGACGATGGCTGTTCTCAAGGAGATTGCGGGGAAACGCCGGTTGCCTGTGCCGGCTGTTGCGATCAATTACTCGATTAACAAGGGAGTGGTGCCTTTGGTTGGTGTTCGTAATCCGGAGCAGGCGGAGCAGGATATGCAGGCACTGGGCTGGCGGTTGACGGAGGATGAGATTAAGCGGATTGAGAGTGTTAGTCTGGAGGGTCATACATCATCAATGCTGCAGCATGGTTAATATAGAGTCCTACATTAGAGGGAAATAAGAGAAATAGAAGTGCAAGTTGTTTCAGAGCAGAGCAGTGGTACAGTCAGAGTAGCTCGGAGGGGAGAGATCCAATGGTGGGGCTCTCCCCCGCCATGACATCCCCAATTCATCAACTCATCTCAACTCATCAACACCACCTTCTTTTCTTCTCCTCTCCCCCAGCCCACCATGGATCGTTCTAAGAAACCCTCCGCCATTGGAGTGGGTGCATCTCTCCCTCAACCCTCCGTCTCCATCAAAGATAGCACCGTCGAGGCTAGCCTACCCTCCGGCGAGTCCGTCACCGTCCAACTCTACGGCGCGACAGTCACTTCATGGAAAGCCAATGGCCAGGAACAACTATTCGTGAGCCAAAAGGCGCACTTGGACGGATCCAAGCCGATTCGTGGCGGTATTCCGCTTGTCTTCCCGGTACGTTTGACCTTCCATATCATCGGACAACTTTCCCAGCTGCAAGCTAACCAAAAGCCCATTTGATGCGATCTGCAGGTCTTCGGCCCTCCTCCCCAAAACCACGTTACATCCCCTCTCCCTCAACACGGTTTCGCTCGTAACTCCACCTGGGAATTCCTCGGCAAGTCTTCCTCCGAATCTGCTGAGACCGCGGGCCAGAGCAAGGCCGATTTGGCCGTGAAGCTGGATTTCGGGTTGTCGCATACTATGTTGAGCGAGGAGTTCCGCAAGGCTTGGCCCTTGGAGTTTGGTCTGGTTTATAGTGTTACGCTCACTAAGGATACACTCGAGACCTCGTTGCAGGTTCGCAATGAGGGCACTCAGAACTTTGAGTTCCAGGTTCTCATGCATACCTACTTTAACATTGAGGTATGAAATAGTTGTTGCCCCTGCTGTTACAACTTTGATTTGGCTCATGCCCGCACCTCCGTTCATCATCTAATCTGACCAATGAACAGGATATCTCCAATGTCCGGGTGAAGAACCTCGAATCCAAGACCTACGTCGACAAGACCCGCAACGGAAGCTCGCACACCGAGACATCTGCCGCGCTGGCAATTACCGAGGAAACCGATCGTGTCTACAAGGAACTCGACCCCACAGTGCCAATTATTATCTCGTCTGCCCAAGACGACAAGCCTCTATTTTCACTCACCCGCAAGGCTCTCACCGATGTGGTCGTCTGGAACCCGTGGATTGAGAAGGCCAAGGGTATGGCGGACTTCGGGCCGGACGAGGCTTACAAGAATATGCTTTGTGTTGAAGCTGGTGCGGTGTCTGGTTGGCAGACTCTTGAGGCTGGAGAGGCTTGGGAGGGTGGCCAGAGTATCAAGTCGCGCTTGTGAAGAGGGCCTGCGGTTGATGTTATGTGATGTCTGATGATTTGAGATGTTATGCTAGCTTTATTTTTACTAACTTTTCAAAATGAGAGAAATCAATAGACTTTCAATCGTCGTGATGAATGGTGTCGCTTGATAAGGCTATATTCTTGAGTAAACACCAGCGACGACTTTCTCTAAGTGTTACTTCGAGGATGCCAAGTGATTCAGTTAGATACCTTAGCAAACTTCCTGCTTTATCATTGCATGAAAATAGTATTGATAACATTTCATGTGCTGCAACCCGATTAGTATTTCATTAATGTACATAAGTTCTAAACCAGAAAATTAAGTAAATATAAACAACCTTGAAAGTGAATCCCCAGACGAATAATACCAGTCATGCAGTGCATACTCATCATCTCGCATGACAACCCTCGTCAGCGCATTGACCCGGCGTCTGCCCCATAATATCAATAAAGGATCGTCGACCTTCCTTTCCAGCTTGCAGAGCACTCAATCTTTCTGCTGCCTCAAAGCTGTACTGCGGACCACGATATTCACGATGACCCCGGAAGACCCACCACAAAGCCACCAGAGCCATCAGTCCCACGGTAATAACACTGGTGTAGTTCATGTTCTTCACAGTTGCAGGCAGGACAAATGGGAAACAAAAGAACACAACCGTGACCATAATATAAACCAACGCAATAACATTAATTACCATGCCAAACTTCTGACCCATATAAAACGGACCGGGGACCATATTGCGGCGACTAGATAGAACGTGCGGTAGAATCGCGCCGAAGTACGAGAGTGAGCTGAGGACAATGAAGGATGAAATCAAAGCCTGAAATGCAGTGGTACTGCCCACATAGATACAACCCAGGCAGGTGACCAGACAGCTCATGGCGACAGTTGCGCGAGCGGGGCAATTCAGCTTTGGATGGATATAGGAGAAGTAGCTTGCGAATGGGGTTGCGTTGTCTCTTGCTAGACTCCACCACATTCGACCGCCTGTGACGAAGCATCCTATGAGGGTTGGGAAAGTGGCGATGAATAGAACGGCGATTAGTCCGATGGCCCCGACATTCGAGCCTGTAGCTTGTCTGTAGATCTCAGCTGTTGGGAAGAACTGGATGTCGCTAGCGTAGACGGCGTCGAGGTCTTGAATGGAGTAGAAGAGAGTAATTAGGTAGACAAAGGCTGTCGTGAAACCCGTGAGCATCTGTAGCATTATTCCCTGAGGCACTTTGACTTCTGGCTTTGGCACTGGGTCTTTGTTAGATATTCGGATTTGGAATGAATGTTGCTATATCGCATACCTTCCTCAGATAGATGGCTGATACAGTCCGGCACCCCAACCGCGAACGCCGCATTCAATAACCCTGTCATAAAGCATACGCCATCTGACCACCCGCCCGTCTTGTTATGATATTCCGTCCAGACTTGCGCATTCGTCGCGTGCTTTTTGGGCATAACTGCCAACACAATCACCGTGACGACAAGACCAGACATCGAGAGCACCACAGCGATCCGGTTAATCATCGGAATAAATCGATTACCAAAACAAACGATGGCGCAACACGTCCAATTTACCAGTTGGAAGGCAATGAATACCTCCCACGTGTGCCATTTCACAGTTGTATGCTTCAACGAATACATCGCCACGCATTCGTTCCCGAGCATAGAACTGACAGATGACGCAGACAATAACCACGCACAAGCATTGAGATAACCAGTGAAGAAGCCTGCCCTGCGACCACGATTTCGACTCAGAACCGAGGACCAATAATACACGCCGCCGGCGGAGGGCATGGATGAGGCTAGTTCGGCCAGGGATGCAGAAATAGCCGTGTAGAAAATGCTGACAAGAATAAGGCCGTAGATCACGGCCATCGGACCGCCATTTTGGAGAGCTGCGACGATAGTGCCACCGGATAATGCCCAAGAGCTATGCATACTTAGATCAAAGATCATGCGGGGATTGGGGTCGTTGCGGTCAGCGATCGACTTACTTTGCAATCATGATCCCCAGGCTAGTCAAGCTCCAGAGTCCGAAATGCCGGCGCAATTCTTGCCTGTGACCCAGAGCAGACTCCAGGCGAAGTTCGTCGATCTCACCCTTCAATTTCATTGGAATGGCCCCGCTCTGAGGTGTCTGCGGTATCGCCACGTCCATGATGTGCTACCGTTGGGTTGCACTGAGCCAAGGGCATAGAGGGGATTTGGTTAAAAAGAACAAAACAAAGACAATCGAAGAGCAGAATCGAAGTGAAATCAGAAAAGGAGACACCCTACGAAAGTGAAATGACCCATCCTTTTTGTGGCCGGGCCTCAAACCCCAGGAATGCTTGATGCGAGGGTTGCCAGATGGCAGCCACGTGTATGTTGTGAAATGCTACGAGGTCGAGGATATGATTAGTCCATGATTTCGTATTGCTCCGAGGGGTATGCAAATTTGCTCGATGTGCTCCATAGAGAGTACATGTAGAGTACATACGTCGACGCTGTGTGAAGGCTATGTCCTCCGAAGGGGTTGCAAATCTGACGGAAGACTAGGGTTTGTGGCTATTGGCAATAGGCTGCTTTTTGCAGCCGCAGTGCTAGTAACCGCGTCGCGCGAGGGAAATCTCGCGGTCTGAGCCGGGCTTTTCGATCAGTTTTCATTTACTGTTGTCCAATCATGATTGTTTGTCTCGATGGAACTGCCTAAAGTGGTTGAGGGCGTTGGATGCATCGCAGCACCACTGCAAGGGGGAGATCGGAGGGGCGTAGTTGGCGTGGGTGATTGATCCACAGGGATTTCCCTAGCATCGGGGCTCAAAACTGGTACTCAGACTTAAACTAGTTTTCGAAAAAGTCTCGAGAGAAATGAGTTAAAATTAACTCAGAAAAAGAGTATTGTCCGCGGAACTCTGGCTAAGTTGACAGGCCGATTTTGTGCATGCGGTCGTGCGTTGGCTATTGTACTTAGTCTCCCTGTGCCACCTCCTGCGGTATTCTTGCTGATGGCCTGCAAAGCATCAGCCCTTGACCCACATGGTCAAGGCTCTTTACTCCGTAGGGTTGTTTCTTGTATTATTTGTGGCTCAAGGGCTGCTCTTTTCTATTTTCAATCTAATGCAGGACAATTTCAATATGCGTGCAAGTGGCGATGCAGGTGAAGTGCGAACGTTCTGTGATGAACACAATCATTGTACAGTCGCAACTGTACATAATTAGTTCCTATGTATATACATCCTCACTGTGTTTGAAATTGTTGGTAGTGATGGCTCAGGCCTGAGGCTCGCCAGGCCTACGCGCCTGCCGTTTGTACCATCAGGTAGTCCTCACTTCACTCGATCACCATCACATCCGCATTGCCTCACTTTCCTCTCCTTGACCACAATACATCCTCACTGTTCTTGAGTTCGATCCAGGCTGTTTATCAAACCTGTTGTCTCGACTGATTACGTTGTTCTACCCTCAATGGTCTAGCACTCCGCTGGATTTATAGCGGCGGTGTCTCAGACTATACAGCATGGTCGAGTCCTACATCGATGATGCCGTCCCTCCAAGCCGAGTGGAATTCGATCGTCTCTTTTCTGAAAGCTATGATGAATGGCCATCCCTCCTGAAAAATGCTCAGAACAACCCTCGCCTCCCACCGTCTTCCATCGATCTGAAATCGCTTCTCGAGAGAACACCGTCTTTCCTCGGATATGGATTGGTTTCCGAAGAAACCGAATTTCCCTTTACTTATGAAGGAAAGTCACGGTGCTCTGGTCTCCTAATCTCTGGACAATCGACCTGAATTACTTCACATGGACAATGTTGGCTCGAACCGAAAAGAATGTCATCGGATATTGTGCTGGGTCTTCCCAACCCATTGAAAGTGGAGATACCCTATCAAGTTCCACCCTCCTTCAGGAATAGCCTGGTGTTGATGGAATCACAAATCATGACGAGGGAAATTAAATCACCATTTTGTTTCTTGCGTGGGCTTATATCCTTTCTGCGCGTTGGGCGGAATCGCTGAAGCACGCCTCGGGACACCGATCCAGTATCGTTTCCACGGCCACGGCCACGGCCAATATTCATCTTGCAACAGATCCAAGACGCCCCGGTACAATCAAAATTGAGATAGGAAACGACGTTGGAGCTGTTGAAGTTGCTTGGTGGGCGGCTATATTGCGCTCTGATGGCGGCTGGAAAGCAACTACAGATTACAAAGAAAGAACATACCGCTCGCTTGGTCTATTATACTCTCCGATAAGGTCAATATGGGGATATCAGGAGTTTATACAGTCTCTAAGCAAGAACCGCCTTCATCTGGTGCTGCTTGGAACATCTGGCCAGGTTTTGCTCTCGCTACCGAATCTACCGGCAGTGTTCCGTGGCCCTTGTTACTGCGCTATTCATTCCACTGCTAAACGGAGAGACCACGCGATTATTTCCACTGCTAAGCGGAGGGTCCATTTCGCTTCCTGTCCCGAAATCAAACGTGCAGCATGAACCGTCATCTCCGTCACAAAAATCATCAAATCTAGTGAAGGAATACTCGGAGTTTCTTTCCCGTTACATGACGCTGAGTTGTAATGTGTTGGGCATGCGATCTTTGCTTTTCAGCACTTTCTTCAACAGCGAGATTGAATGTAATCTTGTCAGTGCCTGGCTCAATGCTATGTTTGCAATCACGAACCCTTCGGTCCAGGAACAGAAGCATACCACGCTTGCCAGAGTCCTTGGATATTGTCAGCCCAGATTAGCTAGCCCTTGGCTCGGTGCGATTGTGCTGGGACTGGCAAAGGGTATAATACAAAATGCCCGAGTCGCGCAAACTAACACCGAATTCAATGCGGCGGCTTGCATAGGAACACCCCAATCTTTCATAACTCTGGAGCCTGGCTTTAATGACGGCCAAATGATCCGCAGGGAGGACGAGTGCCGTCTGCTATTCATCACTGATGAGGATAATAAACACCGCTTTGATCATCCTTGGAAACCGTTTGGAGAAACTCGGCTTCGTGATGCTGCGCTTGTAGTACAGCAACAAGCCGCTTGTCGCTGTCATTGTTTGAAGTACAAAGCCTGGAACTGGAATCTAGCAAATGGAGAAACGCTCGCAGACTCCGGCATATCTCAGACGGAATCCGCTCGAGAATTCCTAACCCAGAAAGTACAGAAACACGAAGGGAACGGCTGCCCGATAGAGGATGGCTCGCAATTGCTTTGCCAGGTAGCTTCGAAAATTGCGACTCACGGAATCTTTGGTTGGCTTAGATTTGCGGGGTATCCAGGAAATGAAGACCCTTTCTTTCGGCGGCCCTGGATTGCCATTGAAAGCTCCTACAACGACGGCTGCATTTCCATTAAAAACTCCGACGAGGATGAAGAGGACGACGACTCCGACTTCGGCGACGACGACGATGTTGATTTCAATTCAGATAACGGTCAAGAGGATGGTCGTCAATAGTTTGTCAGCCAATGACTTAGCAGTGTGAACTAAAATATCTACTCCGTAGTCCATGAGATCAATCCACTTCTCAAAGCCATCACTTGCATTTCGAGCAAATCTTTCATTTCCCGGAATTTCGCGTGGGGATTAGGCAGTGGCAGGAGAGGTGTGCATCATGCGTGGTGCTAACAGGAGATCTGGCAAACTTTACTTATCTTTATCGGATATCGCGCCAAAGCTTGGACGGATGAATTCCGGAGGATAATCAGTGATCTGGCTCGGGAACTATAGGGACGTGGCCAGGATCGTTTTGTAGATCAAAGCCTCTGCGAGGCCAATCAGAGCGCGTGTTGCAGACTTTACGTGCCCACTATGGGCAATCCGGAATCTGACCTCTCACCCCGTTTGCTTTTTTGCTTGGGGTGGCGCAGTTGATCACCTAGCAAACTATCGCTATCGTGCATATGAGAAGGCCAGCCTGATCACCGTGCATGAGATGGTAAACTCTGAATGGAGGGGTGAAATTGAATATGCACCGGTAGAGCGGTTACACTGAGCCTTTTGACTCGCTAAAGTGCTCCATTTTGGATATTCTGCAGCACGATTGTGTCACACTATGCAGAATCGTCATCCTAGCTACACTCTAAGGGCATGATTTTGCGCCCTTTCCGATGCAACCATCGCATCTTCACCTTCGGAGTTCGTAATCGAACTCGGGGGCGATGAACTGAGGCTTGTTCGTGATGGAAAAAAGCAAGAGGAAAGGCAAAACCAGGGATTGGCAGGCAAAGAGCGAGTACAAGTTGATCTTCCATTGCGATCTACATTCCAAAAACAACTGCCACCGATTTGGCTCGGCGGCTCGACAGCTCGAGTCACAATCCCTTGCATCGGTCCCCTCATTCCTCCTTGCTTGTCGCTGGATCCTCCAGCCCAGCACTGACATTTGACAGCGGAGATGCATGACGCTGTAGCCCTGTCCTCCGAGCGAAAGTGTGTTGACTCCTCTGATGTCTTATGCTTGAGTTTATCACCCCTTCACCGATTGTGGCGGGGAGATGAGAGCTCTTCTTTTGTTTTGCACCGGCGCCCCCACTGAGCTATTGAACACACTGATCTACCCAATGTGCTGATAAGCATTCTGGACGAACGCATGATTATCACCAGGCTGCCAAATTATCCTTCCCAATTAATATCACTCGCTCGCTCGCTCGCCCGCTTTCGTACCCATGGCATACTTGTCCTTGGTGTCGCCCAGCAGCTGAGGCTAAATCAATACAGGGAGCGTCCAGCGCTCCATCGGGCAGGATGGGGGATACCTCACCCACCCCCCACGCTCTCTTAGTGGAAGCTATTATCTTTTGGAGTATTGGTCTGGTTCTTTGGGGTGGTCGAATGTTCGTTTCTGGAATATAGCTCTCACTTGGTGCTCTGTTAACAAGAGAACAGGATATCGCGAATCATAGCAAATGGAGGAATTAAGCGCTTATTTTGTACGGATTCTATGCTCGTTTGACCTCATTAACAATCACTAACGAAGAATTTCAACATACAGGGGACGATTATGTGATGACCGCGACTTTTGTGAGATTAATCCTACGGTGACAGTTTGCCTATTGCCTCGGTTCCAGCACTGATTGATATTCATTCTACCAGTGCATATACACAAGCATGTTGATATTGATTCAAATATCGGCCCGCTACGCGACGAATCTCATGGACCCGAAAGACTATGATGAAGTTCTCGCCGATCCGAAACAAGTTAGTGATAGAATCTACGGTAGCAAGATTGTGATCGGTCTCGAACAATGCATGCTCATCTCGACTTGGGGGGTGAAAACATGCATGTTAATACTATATTGGAGGATTACGATGAACTTGCGCTCAAATCTCTACATCAAGATTTTGTCCGTCTATGTTGCGCTCGGCTTCGTCGTGATTATGATCACCTACTACGCAGTTTACTGTCGACCGTTCTCACAGTACTGGGCGATGCCGGTGCAGAACATGCAGTGCGCGACATATCAGCGTTATTCCATCACGCAAGCCGTTTTCAATATTTCTTCCGATGCGATCATGTTCGCGATCCCGATCCCACTACTCATCAAGGCTCAGCTCAAGCGCACGCGCAAGATTCTATTGCTAGGCGTCATGAGTCTAGGCCTATTCACGATTGTCGCGGCCATTTTAAATAAATACTTCAATTTCGCCTCCCCACTCACAACAACATACCAGATCTGGTATATCCGTGAAGCCAGCACGGCTATCTACGTGGCCAATCTGATGTGCTGGTGGCCCCTTCTTCGCAAACTCTTCGGTCTCAAAGCATTCTCTTATAACAGCAAAAACCGAGGCCGAGCAGGACCAGATGGTCAGAATAAGGATAGCAATGGATACTCGCAGGGCTCACGATCACGACCGTCATTCTCGCTCCCCTGCAAAATGAATTTCATCCGGCCAAGTTTTCGCAAAGGTGGAAATCACCCCCCTGTTCCCGGTCGGGGAGATACACATCGATCAAGCCTAGAGGCAATCACAGGTGTTTCAAGCGATTTCCCCGATGATCCCAATCGGACAGATGCGTATCCACTTGATATGTGGGACAGGAAAGGGGGCGGGGGTGGTGATATCGAGGATCCCAGGCCGACGAGTCAAGAGTCCATGACGGCGTTTGAAAATATGGACTCGAAGGTTGCTAAACACGACCGCATGCGACTGGATGTTTAGGTTGCATCTTTTGTTTATATACCTATTACTATAAGACAGGGATTATGTTTTTGCGTGTTCAAGTCGGCTTCTAACAGAGCCAACTCAGTACCCGGCGCTGGAGTTTGATTGTCGGTGGCCATGGAACATGAATTTATTGTTTGTGACGATTATTTTGATAACTCTGGGCAGTGTTTGTATTTAGATCTATTTTCAAAGTTAATATGTGGCTACTTTCATTGATGCTCTCCGGAATATGCAACTCCTTATGTGTTCTGCCAAGCCTACAGGCTAGTTACTCAAAGCCAACTTTGAACTTCACAAAGGAGGAGTTCATTAATGCTTCGCTGTGTACACTTCCATTGGATGTCTTGTCTCCACCGATTCACTTGAATCAGTCGTTACTTCAATGACGTAACTAACTCCCTACATAGCTTGACAGTGTGACATCTGATAGCTTGAGTGGAGTCTCAACCCTTAGAATGTACCCCACGACCTAGGGTTATATGCCAACAGGCGGAACTCGTTCGTCCTAACCTAGGGTGAATTACTGACCTTACCACGAACTTGCTGTTCCGTCCAAATTACTACAATTAATTTGAATCGGCTATTGTCCCTCGCGCCCCCAGCGACGCCGAACAGCCCCCCGTTTTAGGCTTTTAGGCCCCCAGCTCCCACTGCAGGTTCCCATTCCGGCCTGAAAATCAGGCGGTCCATTGGAATTGCTACTTATATCAAAGAGTCCCCCATGCCCCGCTTCCTCCAATTGTCCTTATCCGTCCACTTCACCCCCGATGTACGCCCTCGAACGATTATTCTACGGGTTCCCCGAACCTGCTCCGCACAAGCGCAGCAAACCCATGGAGGTGCTGTGCCTGGGCTTGCCGCGCACCGGGACCGAATCAATAAGCGTGGCCTTATCAAAGCTGGGCTTGAAAACCTATCACGGCTGGGACCTGGTTTTCGAGCCAGATGGCAGCAAGCTGCAACTCTGCCGGGAGCTAGTGCGGCGCAAATACCAAGGGGCTCGCGATGGCGACGTGCAGATCACCAAAACCGAATTCGACATTCTCCTCGGCGACAGCCAGGCTGTGATCGACTCCATACCAGCGTTTTTTGGTCCGGAGATAGTCGCGGCCTACCCAGACGCCAAAATGATTCTCAACGTGCGCCGCGACGAGGACGCCTGGCACCGTAGCATCATAAATACCATTGTCGCGATCGACAAATCATGGTGGATATGGACCATGCACTGGTTCTCCCCAGAGCTATATTGGATGCTTAGCCTCTACCTGGACTATGGATATCCAGGTTTATTTCGCATTGCGAACGGCAACACTACCGACGCTATCCAAAAAAACGGCAAGTGGGCATATCGCGAGCACTGTAACATGATTCGGGGTCTGGTGCCGAAAGAAAACTTGCTAGAGTACTCTGTCGAGGATGGCTGGGAGCCTCTGTGCAAGGTATGACTGACAAGACTTCTCCGAGTCTATTTTTCTCAACCTTTATACTTGATGCTGATGAAACGGAATAGTTTCTTGACAAGCCGATTCCCGATGAGCCGTTTCCCCGAACCAACAACCCAAGCAATTACTCCGCCCACGCAGACGGACTCCTTAAGCAACGCCTTTTCACAGTCCTGCGCAATATGGCTCTCACCACCCTCACTTTAGGCGGGATCACTACCGCGGTTGTGATGTGGTGGCAGGGACGAATCCCGGAGTTAACGAGGTTGAATCATCTCCTTAGGCATTTCCGTGAATTGGTCTAGAACCAATATATGGGATTTCATGGATGCTTGGCTATATTTCATAGATATTTCTCGTGTTTTTTTCTTAGCCCTTTATTTGATTTATCCTCCGGAATAATACATTGATAGCTTCGGTTTATTTATCTGAAGCAATACCCTTACGAAAACATTTGAACCAAATTGAATGTGACATGGTATGTATTGTATTTAAGGTGGGGATATAGCCTCTCATAGTTAGTGTATCCACCGCTACAGGTACAACATACTATAAAGACCTCCAGGGTTTGGATTAAGATTCTCCCCGGCATCGGCATGCCGGTGGTTCAAGTTTCAGCGAGACAACCTCCACTGGCAGGGCTGTAAATATACCTAATATATATATATATATCAGTGGGGCTCCAATCCCGCACTCTTTTCAAGTTCAAGTTTCTTTTAAGTTTTTACTATCGTTTTTATTTTCATGAATAACTCACTGCAAATATCCTTGCTTTATTTAATTTTTGTAATATTCATTATTTATTATTTTGTACCTATCTTGTCGGTGGCGAAATCGGAGACGGTTAAGTCGGCAACAACGCCGAATGCCCGAAGTGTGGGGTTTGGCCGATGGTGTCAGAGCGGAGATATTCAAAATTCTCCTTTCTCTAATCTCATTTCGATTTTCACCCATGACACGCCCAGTGTTTGTGTTTGTGCTACGAAGCACATGCGCCAAGACGAGATCAACCTTCTCTGTATAGTCTCACGTGCCACAGAAAGGGCCCTTGGCTGACCTTCGCTGGATGGGGTCATCTTCTCCCCACACCGGCCAAGCTCGAGATGGGGTCGAGGACGGCATTAGGCTATCCGGTCACCAGACGGATGGAGTTGACTCCCCACATATCGATCTCTCCAGTGACAGTGAAAGAGACAGTATTGACACTGTGATCAATGCCGACGATTCACCTCGTGTCCTAGATACCTCTCCCCTCATTACAAACCACCGACGATTCCCGTCGGCAGATACTGATCTCAGCGATACTGATAGTTTTCATGAGAGTGGAAATGGCCATCCGGAAGGAGAACCCGAGAAACCAGTGACATGGAGTTCCTTACCAAAGAAAGGGCAGCTGGCGATTTTGACCTTTGCTCGATTATCCGAACCGCTTACTCAGACCTCACTGCAAGCCTATATGTTCTATCAACTTAAATCGTTCGATCCGTCTTTACCTGACTCGACTATCTCTGCACAGGCCGGTATATTGCAGGGAAGCTTTACCGCAGCACAGTTTCTCACTGCGGTCTTTTGGGGCCGCTTGGCAGATGCTTCCTGGATGGGCCGGAAGAGAGTCCTCCTCATCGGGTTGTTAGGAACGTGCATATCATGTATTGGCTTTGGCTTTTCTCGCTCCTTCATGGCTGCAGCAGTCTTTCGGACTCTTGGTGGTGTTTTGAATAGTAATGTTGGTGTGATGAGGACATTGATTGCGGAAATTATTGTCGAGAAAAAGTACGTTCAAGAAGTTCCACGTTTTTTATCTCTAAATCATTGGAGCCAGGCAGCTTACTGACAAGCTACTAGATATCAATCACGAGCTTTCCTATTGCTGCCGATGTGCTTCAACATTGGCGTGATCATTGGTCCGATTTTGGGAGGGTCCCTCGCGGATCCGGTCAATAGTTTTCCATGGCTATTCGGTCCTGGGTCAGCGCTTGGAGGAGAAAACGGCGTGTGGTGGATGCAGCATTGGCCCTATGCACTTCCAAACGTCCTAAGTGCGATCTTCATTTTTTTATCATTGGTTGCCGTTTTTCTTGGCCTTGACGAGGTAAGCGCCCCGGCATTTGACAGCTACATTGCACATTTCTCGAACAAAGTCATCTTACGAAAATTGCTAGACCCACGAGACGGCCCGCTATCGAAGCGATTGGGGTCGAAAATTAGGGAAGAGAATCGTTCGTGCATTCACCAGAACGCCTCGACACTATCGTCCACTGACCCGCACCAATGACGACGACTCTTTATACCTCGACGGCAGCGTGGGAACCTGGTCGACCCCCTCAAGTCCAATCAGCTCACGCGCACCTCCACTCCCTCGGCCTCATAAGCGGCCTGGATTCCGACAAATATTCTCTCGCAACATTGTCCTCACGCTCGTGGCTCATTTCCTGCTTGCATTCCACACAAGCGCCTTCAATGCCATGACCTTCACATTTCTCCCGACGCCTCGCGCCCCGGAGGATTCCCGGGATGGCTTCTTCCACTTTGGTGGAGGACTCGGCTTGCCTTCTGCACGGGTCGGTCTTGCAACGGCCATCATCGGATTCATCGGTCTCCCATTGCAAATTTTCCTCTACCCCCATATACAAACGAAATTGGGAACACTTACTTCGTTCCGGATGTTTTTACCTCTGTCTCCGATCTCTTACCTTCTTATGCCGTTTCTCGTCATACTACCCCGTATACCGTGGATTGTGTGGCCTTCCTTTACGCTGGTTGTGTCTTTACAAGTTCTCTCCCGCACATTCGCCCTTCCCGCGGCCATCATCCTTGTCAACAATTGTGTCACCGATCCTTCTATACTAGGCACAGTTCACGGGATTGCACAGAGTATTTCGAGCGGGGCCCGCACATTAGGTCCGATGCTTGGTGGATGGGGTCTTGGCCTTGGCCTTGCAAATAACATGGTAGGAGGTGTATGGTGGGCTTTGGCTGTAGAAGCTCTTCTCGGCTGGTTTCTACTCTGGTCAATCCATGAAGGGAAAGGGATAGAACCAGTCAAAAAGTCAGTGAATGAGGAAGACGATTCATGAAAGTTATGTATCACTCTTCTGTTTACTACACGTGACTCGGATATACCACAAGATTGGATTCAGTTGATAGATAAGTAGACTGGAAGGTCAAAATAAAAAGTATTCAAGTTATCATACTCATATTTTCGCGCACCACTGGGGGCATCTGAGATAATACTCAGCATAAATACCCGTAGATGGAAGTCTATATGACATCTAGTCTTCCAACATTCAAATTCCATTTCCTCTTCAAAGTTTGTACCGAAAGCTCGGCGCTTTATCACCCAAATCAACCAGCTGCTCCGCAGTGTACTGGTAGACGCTATCCGCATCCGCATCTCTCCTAGCATTCAACCTCCGACATATCAGATAATACAAGATCATCGTCGCCAAACCAATCGCAGCAAATACAAGAACCAATATATGACCGAGCCGGTACCGCGGAGCATCTTCAGAACGATAGAAGTTAGAAGCAGCAGCCCCACTCATCGTCCCAAAGCCCATTTGGATAGCCATGCCAATCGCTCTCTTTGAATTCGGTGCCCAGTTATTGGAAGATAGGGCAAGAAGACCCGGAATAGCTGCATATCTGTAAGTTAAGCCCATTCGAGCGAGTGTAATGTTGAGCTCACCTGGATAAATTCCACAGGCTGCAATAAAGCAACCGGCGTATGTGAGGCCTGGGATGAAGCTTGGAGGTGCTACCGCAATGATGTATCCGATCACGATTGCGCAATAGCAACCAACGGTAAATAAGCTGCGTTGGCCGGTCCGATCAGCAAAATATCCGACTAAAATACAGGAGATCGTGGCTGCTGCGTAGACGGGGATTGTGAGGAGCTGAGCGATTGCTGCCGAATACCCGAGACCCTTGATAATGGTGGGAAGAAATAGTGAAAGTGCATATACAGCACATGCCTATATTCCTGATAAGTAAAGTTGACATCTAACAGTGGGTTAGTAGTTTTAACTTACCACTCCCCAATAATTCATACAATGAAACAATGTCTTGAATGTTTTGGTCAGTATTCAAATTTAGATGGGGAGAGTGGGTATTAACAAACCTGCCAATCACAAAGTGCATCTTTTACATGCTCCCATTTTGCTGATTGGGAACCTCCCAGTTGTGGGTCTGTGGAAATCTCCGTTTGTATAGGAGTCAACGCTTTGAGGATAATTCTTTTCTCCTCGTCGGTAAGAAATTTGGCAGTGGCAGGCTCATCCCAAACCAGAAGATATGAGACTGCTGCTGCTACGACTGTGAAAATACCCTCCAGTATGAAGCTGTAGGGAGTTAGTGCTGGATCGCGGTATCCAAGTATGGAAAAAGTTGAGATCTTACATCCAGCGCCAGCCTTCAATTCCCCCAATTCCATCCATCATGCCGATCAGGTATGCTAGAAGTCCTGAGAATGCTCCGGCCATTGATGCAGAGGCAAAGATAAGGGAGAGTCTGAACTGAGCATTTGCGCGAGGATACCTGTTTCAATTAGGATCAATAACCTTAAAATCACGTATCAACACGATCGTCATACCAGAGAGAAATATAAAACGCAAGTCCAGGAACTAATCAAGATCACAGATCAGCAAAAGGGAATGCAAGTTATAGATTCTTGAAAAAAACGCTCATACATAGTCCAGCTTCGGTGAGTCCTATATGAGATGAAGATATAAGTCAGCAACCCAAGGAAATAAGTTAATAAAAGGATTCCTACCAAGAAAGAATCTCGCGGCCAACAGTCCTGAATAATTTTGAACTATTCCAGTCAATGTCATCACAATACCTGTCAATCTCTTAGCTACTCTGTTTCAATCGGGATATGAGAGAATAAAAGCAGCGAGACCATACCCCATGCTACCATAATCGACGGGAGCCAGATGCTAGGCTTCAAACGAACCAAGAGCAAATTGCACAACGGCTCAGTGAAGCAATATGGGAAGAAAAATATCGTGAGACACCTATGCTCAAATGCGTTAGCAAATAATATAGGGCCAACAAATCTCAAAAATAACTCACCAATTGTACTGCTGCCCAACCAAACTTAGGGACTCGGACATCCCTTGGATATTCGCATTTCCAATGCTACCTGGCTTGATGAGCAAAACAGAGTCATAATTTCGCAAGCCTCGCTTACCTCGATCCAAAAAGCTCAGTAAATATAGTAGAGCCAGAATAGGAATGACACGATAGTCGACCTTCCTTAGCGTCCTATTGTACTCTTTTTCAGATACTCCCACAATTAGGTGTCCGGCTGATGCTGTGACGGAAAGCCGGTCCTTCAATTCCGCCTGCTCGGAGAAGGCATCGTTGTCGCGAGCCTTCGTTTCCATCTTTAGTGAGTGGCGGTGAGCCTTATTCGACAAGGACAAAAAAGATAGTAAGAGCGAAACCCAATTACTCAGTGTCCGATCAAGCAGTAAAGAATCAGATCTGCGTTCACTGAAGTTGTCTGGACCTTAGTAAAGCATTGTGACTCAAGGGTTGAACTGAATGGGGGAAATAAACGAGGCTTGCCGAGCGTGGAGAATGCGGGGTTCGCTGCGATCTCCGCATTTTAGCTACGATCCTATCTTGATCTAGTAAGTGTGGCCCGACACCGGCCTTCAAAGCCTTCGAAAATGGAGCAGTTGCTAGTAATAGCCTCGGGATTCAGGTCCCGCTGCTGTCTTCATTCTTACTACATGTAATACGATTGAAAATTTAGTTCAAGGTGTTAGGGACTCTACGAGGAAGAATCAAACTATAAGCTTAAACTTAATACAAGCTACTGTCCCAGAGACGAGGAAAGAAGCTACAATGTTGAGACTTAACCGAAATTCCTGTATTTTCACCATTGAGTAACAAGAGAGAACTTGAAAATTTTCAGTTTAAGAAGAAATGTCAATAGTGTAAGCAAAATTGACGGGACGGACATGGTGAAACAGGGACTCCTAAGTCACCAACTCAAAAGAAGCACACGTATCAGTCAAGCAACAAAACAATGGATCTAAAAAATGATACAGATGCAACATCATTATAACTTTGCGTGCTGCGATCTTGAATTCCTTTCTCCTTCACGTAAAACGTTCTTCTGAATCTTTCCTGTGCTTGTTTTCGGTAAGGAGTTGACAATTTGGATCTGATTTGGCACCATGAATCGGCTCAATTCCGAGACTTGAAGTGCCCAAGTTCTAATATCATTCCCTGTGATATTCTGTTGCTCATTCAATGTGACAAAAGCTTTAGGTGTCTCTCCCCATTTCTCGTGGGGTATTCCGATCACCGCCGCCTCGATAACTGAAGGGTGTTTCATGAGAATGTTCTCCACTGCAACGGAAGAGATGTTCTCGCCTCCTTCATTTTTCCATCAGTAACTTAACTTGAAGTATCAGTGGAAACACGTACCGCTTATAATTATATCCTTAGAGCGATCCACAATCTGAATCGCATTGTCGTTGTGCCATACTGCAAGATCACCTGTCCGCATCCATCCTCCGGCGAACAGCCTTTTTGTGGCTGTAGCATCTTTGTAGTATCCCCTGGCACATATATTTCCTCTAACAATTATCTCACCAATCTCTCTGGCATCCTTTTGAACGTCAATTAGGCGTCCATTGCTCTGATCGGGCTTTATTACCCGGGCAGGTAGAGAGGTGACGAAACCATGGCCTTGCCGAGCCAGTTTGGCAAACCGTTGATCCGCGGGTAGATTCTTCCAGGCAGGAATAGAGTAAGATTGAATCAGTGGACCGTAAGTTTCTGTCAAGCCATAAGCGTGTACAGGATGCAAATTGAATTTTTCCATTTGCTCAAAAAGAACCGCCGAAGGGGCACTGCCGGCTACTGTAACTCGGACTGGATGCGCCAGACGCCTGGCTCCTGGATCATGGCAAAGTAAAGTGTTGATTGTAGGAGCAGCGCAAAAGTTTGTAATTGGTTCATTCCGTAGTTTTTCCCATATGAGGGGATAATCAACCTTCCGAAGACAGTAGTGAGTTCCCCGTACTGCGGTCACTGCCCAGGGAAATGTCCATCCTGCAAATGTGTTAGCAAAAAGCCAGTGAAAGGTGATCCGGTTGAAAGAATACCCGTAGCATGAAACATAGGGAGAGTCCAGAGATAACCGCATCTTTCTCCAACTCGGCTGAGGTTCGAATCGACAACGTTCCCCATCGCCGCAAGGTAGACTCCACGGGGTGTGTAAACCACACCTTTAGGCCGAGATGTTGTTCCGCTTGTATATGCTAGTGCAAACATTTCATCTTCATTGCGACACTGTTCTTCAAGCCCTGCCCATTTGAGGTCGCCTTGCGCTTGGTTGATCATGAGACCTTCTTGGATAGCATCGTTAAATGGTCCGTCTTCATCACCGATGTCCGTATCGACAAGGATAAGGATATTAGGGTGATCCCGTTTAAAGATCTCTAGAAGGCTGAGGTATTCAGCATCAACGATAATTGTATCAACTTCCGAGTGCTCCAGAATATATTTGATGTCGGTTTCTTTGAGCCTATAATTTATAGCTAGAGTAATGTGAGTCATGCATGCACTTCCACACATGGACCTGAGGTGTGAAAACATACCAACTTGAATAGCCCCAGCTCCGGCAATGCCGAATATCGACTCAAGAAACGCCGGCGTGTTAGGACTCAAAATACCGACTCGCTTGGCTCCTCTTTCCTTCAAAAAGTATGCCAAGCCCGCTGCACGAGTCGCAAACTCTTTGTACGTCCTGCGGAGGATTTCACCTTTGGAGGTAATATGATGAATAGCTACAGCCTAAGGAAAAAGTGAGTCGAATCCTGCAGGCAACACCGGAAATATGGATTTTACATCTGGCTCAATTGCCGATGCTCTCGGCAAGAAGTGCGTGGGTGTAAGGGTATGGAGGTGATCAACAGTAGAGATCTCCATGATGGCTTCTGTGTTCAAATGTGGATTGGAAAGTGTTCCAATTATTCCAATGGCATATAATTTTCGAAAATTTGCGTCCTTTTTATCTCTAGTTACGCGCATGATTTAGGTACAAATATCGGGTTCCGCAGAAGCGGAAGCGGTCCGGTCTAGCCGTGTTCTTTCCTAAGTTCCTGAATGTGACAAGACTGACATAGTATCCTGTATTGTAAAATAAATTCAAATAATGGATCACGTTTGATCACGGAACCGGACCGAATTTGAAGCTGTCAGATGCCTTTTTTCCCTTCTCTTTTTCTACTTGCTGTAGATTACGAAGGCCATTGGAAAACTCGACAGTAATTCAACTAGGACTCTCTCTATCTATAAATTCAAACGTGCATGTCGAATTGGTATCGGATCTCTCAAATGTTATGTGAATAGCGAGAATAAGGGTATTTGATCTTCGGCTATTGGCCATTGCCTGATTCTCCGTTCTTCCACGCTGAAGTGAGCGCTGATGTCAGCCTATGGCCTGTTTACCGTTCTCTAGGAGGGGGATACTCCATCTGGTATGCCTATAAGGGAGAAGGCAAACCAGATATTGCGTCCAGACTTGACATGCTACTTTTGTCTTTGTTTTGCCCAGCCATCGATACGCTCGGGGCACATCTTGATATGGTGCTGTAATCTAGGATACTCCAGAAAAACTCTCGTTCATCACCATTTAGCTCTGACCCCAAAGAGTCGTGGCTCATAAGGAGAGAGAACTTGTATAGCGAGGCCATCAACTGTCTCAGCTTAGATGACTGCAGAAATGATGAGTAAGATAAATCGCTGATTGATGCTGTGGTGAATGGATTTACCATGACTTTTGCACTGCCCCAGTACCTGCATAAGGAAGATTCAAGTTGGATAAGGTAGTGTTGATACCGGACCAGTGAAGCTGATGTGCCATCTGCAATTTCCACTGTGGCTTGGAGTGCCTGTATAGTGGCAGCGACCGTGAGACAATACCCACTAAATGAAGAGATAAGAATAGATCCGGCTTCATGTGCTCGATGAATCAAGTCGATCATATCATTCGAAGCACTGTGTGAAGTCTCCTTTGCATAATTCCAAAAACTCTTTGGAGCCTGAATCCCCGCAGACGTAATCAGTTCACGTAAAAGAAATGGATGGAACAACAAGCATTGACAGAGATAGAACAGCAAACGAGATGAAACCAAGGCGCTGGCTGCATGCGGATCAAGTAGGCCCCCTAGCTCACAGGATTCCTTGAAAGCTACTTCTATCGGCTTGCTCAATTGAATTTGTGTTTCCAGAAACATTAACTCGGAGACGAGACAGGCATGTCTCGATTTAGGATTCCATGGCTCTTCCTCCGGGCCGATACTTTTTTTCTGAAGCATATACTGTGCGCAGAGACTCAGCAGACTAGAAGCTGCAATCAACATACCCAGTGGACTTAAATGTTCATCTTCAGTGAGTCGGCGACTGCGAACCGCTGATAAAGTTGGAGTACACTGCTCTGTTTTGGATTCCCAGGCTTCTTCATGGCAGGGAAGCTGGATCTGACATGAGCTCTCCATTATAGAGGGAGGTCGACACCGGCCGCAAGAAACAAGGCGCTCGAGAAGATACAGGGACCAGAATACCCGACGCCGCTGTTCTCTCTCCCCAAAAGGTAATTCCTCGTCTGATTCTTCCATGAGATGGAGGTCTTGTGCTAATCGCACGGCAATTCCTATCTTGACCCATGCTGACTTGTGCCTCGAGCTGCCAGCTGTCAGGTTCACCAGTATGTCAGACGCGTTTCAGTTCCAAGTAATTCTGGTAATATACACACCAGTAAAGTCGAATATTGCTAGAAGAGTAATTGTCTGCACAGTAGCGATTTCTACTTTCTGTGAACCCAGGAAGTATTCAGTCACGATGCCCTTCCAAGCAGCATCTGCGAAGCTAGATGTCATTTCGTGATATCTGGAAATTGGTGACTCTAAGTCACAGAATTTGGTGGAATTAGCAATGACAGCAAGTAGTAAATGGCTATCAAGTTTTCCCTCTCGAAACTGGACCCGAAAATCCTTCTCGTGCAGCAAGGAGTATGGCTGGTTGTGGCAATAGGAAAAATAATTATTCACAAGAAAATCTTGGTCTTGCGCCGGTGGTAAGAGGGTTTCAGGATCTTGCGATGCCCGCGAAGGGAATATGGACCACAAAAAGTTGTCAGGGTCATCCTCGGAAATTGAGAGAGGAAGGGGAGGGATCTGTGTGTCAATTGCGTCAAGGGAGACGAATTCAGTTTCGTGGGTCAGTTGATTGTTTGGAGAAAGAGCAGGCTCATGCGGCAGAGAGGGGCCGGAAGACCCCTGCATAGCAATGGAAAGGAGCCTAAAGTACAGAAAACATATTAGCATCAACAGAGACAGGCATTCGGATTCCCAACTTACCTATCGAGTTTACTCTCCATTCTTTGCATGCTCTGCTCTACATGATTGATCCTTTCAACCATCTTGTGGAAGCCGTCAGACACTCAATCCTGAAATTGGAGTTTGGGGGGTTGGGTTTGTATACTTCATCAATCCTTTCCTGGCTTTGGTCTGTCCCTGTCACGTTGTTGAACAACGGTGTCGAATACGAGCAATTTTGAGAAAGTCGTTGACAATTGGCACATTCCGGACGCTCGCCACTACAGCGGGCCTTCTTGCGTCTGTCAATACATATTAGAAAGGCTCTCACTGTTAATCAAAGCCTTCGCACCTGCAATTTATGCATGCCTGGGAAATACGTCGAATGGGAGCGTAATCTCGCCGACAACCAATGGGATGTTCCTCGTCACCATCCAACATAGAGGATTTTCTTTTCGGCATGATGATTGCGGTCTCCTATGACACAAACTTCACATCAATGAGCGACACCTCCGATGAACAGTAGTCATTGTTAATTGGGGTTCACGGGATTTGCGGGCAGTTGCGGGGTGGTGGAGTCGAGAGGCACGGAGGAAGGGAAAAGTACCCCAATCACTAATTCACCCCTATCTTTGCGGGCCGAGGAAGTCTGCCAACCACCGACCTCCGGTTTCCGGAACTAACCCAATGTGTCAGAGGCTCCAGACTCGCGTTGAGCTTCGTAAGAACGTGATGGGCGCCAGAAAGCGAAAAGTGGGTCTTTAATTCCGAGAATCATACAATACAATTTATACGCGCTAGTGTAATCATGTGCTGGATAGTCAAAAGCTGTGTGCTGGTTAACAATTTCCAGCCATTTGTGCATGATGACTCAAATTTCCCCAATTCCCAGCATTGAATCTCAACGAACCCAGTCGAGGTATCTTGATAAGGGACGAATTTATGTTCAAAACGAGCAAATTTCCAAATCAGGCAAATCGTAATGAAAAGTAGTTTCATCTGGATCGGAATTCATCATTTCGAAAAAGGTATCGAATGCACTAGCCGCTGCTTGCATCTGCTCCGAATCGCTTTCTGATGATTGCAACGACGAAGGAGTGGGTGGAATTTTCGTATACCGAACAGCCCACTGAGCCCACATATCATGTCCATCAACTGCCGTCACGAGGTAGTGCATGTAATCAGGACCAAAGTAAGGATAGATCCAGCCTGATTCATCGCCACTGAGAATTTTCCATAAAATCGTCGGCCGCAGAATTGAAAGACCGTTTGATAGAATGTAGGTATTTAGCTGCTTGTTCGTGAGGTCATCGACAGAATCGATAATAAACCTTGTAGCCACTGCAAGTCTTCGCAAGGAGCTTTCAGGTAGCTCCAGTCTTGATTTTGTGTTTTCCAGACATCGTATACTCACCGAATGGTGAGATACAATGCGATACAGGAGCATAAGAGCGCCATAGTGAATTGTAACGAAATCGTCGTTTTTACAATTGAAAGTATCGGTTGGTGACATGTTTTCCTGCGTCAAGCCGACCTTTATTGACATATTGGTGGCCCATTTATTCAAGTCCTCGTCGACGCGATCGAGTGCTGTCAAATCTGGGGTTTGTACTGAGAGCTGGGGCCAATCGTCTTCAAATTCCCCTCCCACATCTGCCCGATTGGTCATGTAGATTGGTGCAATCGGAGCCAGTAGTTGAGATAGTTTCAGCTTTTCAATAAAAAGCAACGCTAGACGACTTTGCTGTGTCCGATATTGGAAATCTGATAACATCACCAAATTGGTAGGACTTGGTAATAAAGGATTCAAAGTGAGGTCTTCCATCGTCAGGAGTGGTACGTCATGATCCATGTCGTTAATGAGCCATGGTGTTCCCATGTCAAGTGATAGAGTGCGCTCACGAAAATACAATGACCACCAGAGCTGCTTGCGTAAATACTTCTTCTGTTCCGATATCTCCAAATCCGCGGGATTCCGATGTAAATTCAGAGTGTACGCGATGGAAACAGCCTGGGCAAGCCAATGACTCGGACCCTTAGGTTCTTTGAGGGATTGAGAGGAATATGTCATCAAAAGAGCCGATTGAAGCAACGTCAATGGTTCTGTCTCCCATTGAAGGCCATATAATAGCCGTGCTTTATCAAATAGGGAACATGGTTTAGGACTGCTTGAACTAGGCCCCTCTCGTGCGGTTAAGAATAGTTGTGCAGTAGCCATAATGCAATCAAATAGTAATAGGCTGATTCTAGGCCCCTTTCCGTTGAGGTAAACGGATCGCAAGACCATGTCGCGATCAAGAATGGGGAGAAGAGGGTGGACCAATAGAAAATAGGATTTCAAAAGTTGTTCCCGGATGGGGGCACTGGGAAGAGACAGTAATTTCTTTGAGATCGCATATTGGAGGTCGCAATTTGTGAGATGAGCCGGGGGAGGTTCGATATAATCCGGCAGTGAGTGTTCAAGTTTCATACTTTTTGTGGGGTGTGGAGGGATCGATTGAGAACTGCGTCTTCACAGAAATTTTAACTCTTGAAAATCACCGATAGGAAATTATGGCCTCTTCCTGCAAGACTCACTTTCGAGATTTGAAAAGCTTGCATGATGATTGATCTAGCTTGCAATTAGTGCAAGGCACACCTGTGACCGAGGCATCGCAACGGACTTTGCGTTGATGGCATTTAGTACATGCGACGCGTGATCGTTTACGATTTGAAAATTTTGATTTCGAAGACATATTTAATGAATATTTGTTAGCAAGATGGGTGTTTTCGGATACGGGAAAGCTTCTGGTTTATTTATCGACACGAAAAAAGGAAGTTACATGTATTACATTATTACAATACGAAGGATCGGTCCGGGGCCGATTTTTGTAAACATCCATGAAAGTTACGTGTCATCGACCTGTATGCATTAAACTATGTACAGTATAGACTCGGACCGGATACCCGGGCGACATTGTTGTATTCCGACGGTCGATAGCGGCTTAAGGCACTGTCACAGATAGGTCCTCTGGTTTTTGGTATCCTTCTATTTCCCATAGAGCGTCATATTTTGTCAAAAATATTCTTCTTTGATAACGAAAATTGAATTTGAGATGACGATGACTTAAACTCACGAAAGTGACACCTCGAATAAGTGATGCTGTGATAACAAATGCAGCAAGACAATGCCAGTTAAATGTCTATTTCCTTCTTATAGGGGCGTCAATTCTGCTTCCACTAGCTGTATAAGTATGTCTTGTGGTTACTCTATTGTTACTCTACGCCATTCCGGGCAAATAAGGCACCAAGGCACCAGGTCTTGATGATTACATCAGCTCTTATCGTAATCCGGGGTCTCTTATCAATGACGTGAGGGGTCCCCATCCTATTCTGGCATCTCATTTCGTCCAACTGAGGTCAATAAAAACATAACATCACAACATCTCTCCATCTCTGAGAGCATCCAAATTTATTTATCATGTCAGACCCAATCCCATCTGCAACCGCAGACCCCGATGCGGTCGACCAGTCCCTCCCAGCCAACGCCGAAGACCGCAAGGCCGCAGCAGCGCTTTCATCTCTCAACACAACCGAGGTAGCCTCCGATGCTGGTCCCGCAAAGGGACGTTCCAATGCAGAGCAGGAGGCTCTTGGGAAAGCAATGAGTCGACTCGAGATTGCCGCGGGCCAGGGCTCGGGACAGAAGAAATCATCTGAACCGATGAAGAAGGAGGGTGATGTGAAAAAGACGGTCAAGATTGTTGCAGCTGATGTGACGTTTTTAGTAAGTTTAAAGAATTTCGGAAGTGGATCTGAACTTCATTACTGATTTACTCTCTGCTCGTATAGGCTGAACAGCTTGACTTACATAAAACAAAAGCGACAGAGTTGCTTCGGGCCCAGGAGGGAGATGTCACCCGTGCCATGACGACTTTTGTGACACCATCATTTTGAGTATGATGTGATGTCAGTCTACTCCCATTTCGGTAATGAGTTTTGGTTTTCTTGGTCATTTACGCAGCGACAAATCAATGGTCTACCACGAATTTCACGTTATTCCAGTATAGATCTGTATCAGTAATTGAGTGCAAAGTTGTATTGGGATAGTTCAAAACAAAAAAAAAAACCCCCTAACCCACGCCATATCCAGCCACATAACCCAGACCATTCCAATCCCAACCCACCGAAAGAAACTCCAGAAGTCCCCAATATGTACAATGGACAACATAGTTTATCAGACAAAAACAGATGTGACAAAAACAGAACAAAAAGTGTAATCAAAGTAGAATCACTTCCCCAACGGACTCTCAACAGCAGGTCGGTAGAATAGACTCTTTCTCCGAGCAGCCTCCATCCTAGCACGTTGCTGTCGCCTGGCGTCCTCCTCGCTTTCCTCCTCCAGACTAAACGAAGGCTTTGAGACAGGGAACAAACCCTTGTTACTCTGCTTGGGTGGGCAAGACTGCTGAACCAGCTGGTTGCGGTTGGAGAGGAAGTAGGGTGTGGCAGGAGACATGCCAATAGCATCGAGGTTGGCAAAATTGTAACCGGGGGTTTGAGGGTAGTTGTAAGATTCCGAAGTCTGGCGAGTAGGAGTAGATGGTGCTCCCTGTTGAGGTGTAGGAGGCGTGATCTTGCGGAATCCTTCAATTGCGCCACGATCGGCACCGCAACGACGCCCACTTGCTGAGGGTGTAGATGGCTCGGCAATTTGGACAACGCTCCCGTTAACATTGCTTAGGGCGCGCGGCTCCATACTCTTTCGGCGTTTTGCACCTCCACGAGGGACGATCGAGCTATCGAATGCGTAGGGGGTTTCGTCGAGCCATTTGTTTTCCCTCTCGCAGCTGGAACATTGTTAGTAAATTTTGAGATTTGTGATAGCGGTAGAACTTACTCGAGAACCCAGCCAACACCAACACATTTCACAAGACCTGAGGCCTGCTTGACCTTCTCAAGTGTTCGTAGACCACCATCCTTGTAAACAACATGGGTGATACCAACACGCGCATCCTTGGGGTCTGCGCCATCGACAGGGGACAAGCTTGACCGACCATTCCAAGACCATGACATCACACATCGGGCTCCCATCTGCTGTAAAAGCTCGACGAAAATTCCCGATGCGTCTTCACCTTCGGTGGTGTGCACATCGACATGTACAACAGCACCCTTCAGCGCCTGGCTGACAGGCTTGGCCTTGCGAGGAGATTTGGCAGGGGACTTGGGGGGACTGCGAACAACAGATGGAGATTTGGGCGCCTCCATTGAGCGCCTCGGGGCACTGCAACGACGCTTGGGGCTTGGACTTCTTTCAACACGTGCAGACTTGCGCGTAGGACAAAGAGTCGGTACACTGTCGACGAAAGGTTTGAACGCAGGCTTCCGGATGCGGGGTGATGAGCGAGTAGGAGATGCGCCTGAAAGCGAATGACCACGCTTGCGAGGAATTTTCAATGGAGAGACATCACCTTCGCCCTTGAGAGGGACCTTGGATACAGTGTGGACTGTACGGTGCTCCGGAACGGCTCTGATAGGTGTGGCGGGAATGATGGGAGTGTCGCTGTTCTCCTTTTCATCATCAGACGGCATGTCTTCCTCAGGTTGCTCAATCGGTTCAGGTGTAGATGAAACTTGGCGGGAGCGTATTTGTTCGTGTTGTTCCTCTAAAGCAATATGATCGGCGTCTTCAAATATTTCGCTCTTAGACGGTGAAAATAAAATGTCCTGATCTTCTGTGGAGGCGGGAGATTTGGCGGTTGCCACGGACACCGGTGACATGGAACCGTCGTCGGTTCGTTCCTGAAGCGGCAACTCTGCAAACAATGATGGCGTGTTTGCAAGGGGAGTTCGTGAAAGGTCTGGGTACGACACATCGCCTGTCTCTGGTGTACTCGGCTCGGCGACTTTCTCCAAGGGGCCGACAAGGGAAAAAACACCTCGTCGACGTGGTCTCTCAGAGCGACTGTGGGATGGAGTGTTTGTTTCCCAGTGTCCAAATTTCTGTGCTAATGGCGTGAAGCCCAAGTCAACATTAAATTTAGACTTCCGGCGGCCCGCAACACTGGGTGTGTTGGCCGCGCTGGGTGCCTTTGGTGTAGGAATTTCGGGCAGAGTAGTGTCGAAGATGCTATCATCCTCGACATCCATGCGCGGGTCGAGATTAATATCAAAGAGTTGGTTGTGGGACCTGGCGCTCTGCTGCACGGAGCAAGGGGTGGCTTGAGCGGCTGGGAAGGGAGAGGCTGGAGGAGGGATCGAGGGCATCCGCTCAAAGGGATGGGTCCTCTGGTCGCTTTCATTCACTTCATCGGGCAATCCAGCGTTAAACAAGATGCTCAATGTAGCTTCGGGAGCGACAACTGTTGGCTCATCATCTTCGAGCTCTTGGGATTCGTGCTCCTCGTCGGACTGTTCGGACTGTTCACTGAAGAATGCTCTGTCCTTGAATTCGTTGTCTTCGTAGTCATCCTGCTCATTGGCTGGCTCGATGCTTGTGTGAATCTGCTCAAGGGCATCGAAGTTGAGCGAGGGGTCCGAGTCAAGCATTTCCATGTCCTCGGCGTCCGTATTCTGAGCATCATCTGGAATATCTGGCTGCTCATTAGAGCCTGCAAATTCCGCAGCTGCATCTTCAGCTGTCTCTGGGAGCAGAATGTTTTCGTCATTCTGGTTGACCTCCGAGTCTTCCTCCTGGACGGAGGCAAAGTCCTTTAGAATCAGTTTATCTTCAAGGACATCTTGCTGCTCGAAGGCTTTGAAAGGTGCCTGGAGAGACTCCATAGTGTTGAAGCAGATGGTACCGAAGTCTTCCGGCTCCTGTTGAATTTCCTTCTGCAATTCTGCCAACTTATCATCAATTTCTGCATCCGAGACGTTTTCTGTCTCGAGATTCTCAACCTCGTGATCTTCATCCATACCATCCATCTCAATGGCGTCCACATTAGGCACCTGCACCTGAGTGGCAACGCTCATCTCAATAGGCTCCGCCTCAGCCGGATGAGCCGCATCATCATCTTTGACGGAGTCGCCATCCACCGTCTGAATTTCCTCGACGATCCTCTCAGATGCGGCCTTGGCATTCAAGGACTCATTCGACAAAGGCGATTCTGACATGGGGCGGTACGATTGTAGCTCAATTCCAAAGATGTCACGGGCGACTTCTTCCACCATCTCAATATCGTCATCTCGACCATTGCCAACTGATTCAGGGGTCATTGGGGACTGCTTGGTGAGACGCCTGGGTGTTGTGCTAATATCTTGATTTGGGGGGCCCTGCTCCATCACTGAAGACTTGGGTGCAAACAGTGAGCTTTTGAAAGGAGACACTCCTTTTTTGGCAGGGCTTTGGAAGAGCGAGGTCCTTGCAGGGAATGCGGGAGTTGAAGCCTTGGCTGGGGATTGCGAAAGAGAAGCACCTAGCTGTCCCTTTCGTGGAGACATCTTCAGCGGAGAAACCTGGCCTGGTGCGAGGTCAGGCGCGTTAAGAGACTGCGAGAGACGGCGGTTGGGTGTATCTGCGTGGCTGAACTTGAACGGAGAAAGTTCAGGTCGTCTTGCAGGGCTTGACATAAAGATAGAGTCGTTGAAGTCGATGTTCTTTCCAAGAGGGAGCGACAAGTAGTCATTGTCACATTCGGCGTTCTGGCTGCGCTTGGGTGTGAAATTGATCTTCCGAACTGGGGAGCTGAGACCAGTTGATCCATGTTTCGGAGTCGGAGCCTTGGGTTCGCCATTCTCATCGACTAGGTTAGAAGGCTTTTTGGGCGTAAAGTTGATCTTGCGGACGGGAGATGCAAGTCCCGGGTTTTCAGTGCTCTCCTTCACAGGCGAGTGAACAACCAACCTAACAGGGCTGTTGATATCTTCCTTGGCTGCGGTAAGCTCATCATCCTCACCATCAGAGCTGGCATATGCAGACAAAGACTTGGCCATCTGTTTAGCCTTCTTAGGGGAGAGAGGCTGTGTAGTGTCCTTCTTAGCAGCTGGTTTCCGCCCACGAGTACCTGCCGCCTTGCGCACCGGCATCGCACCAAGACCAGCCTTCCCAGTTGTCTTCGCAGTCGCCTTACCACTCGTGGCGGGGGCAGTAATTATTTCCTCCGAGTCCGAGTCCGATTCCATCACATCTTGGAAAGTGACTGTCTTCTTCTTGGCCGGGCCACGCAGGATGTTAGACCGCATGGTCGTAGAATTTGTTGCAATCACTATGCGCTTAGGTTCGGAGGTATCACTCGTAGCCTCTGGTTCCGGTACTGTGCGTGTATTCTTTCGAGTTGCCGTTGTCTTCGTGCTAGTTTGAGATGTCTTGTTCGTCGAACCTTTGGGCCGTCCACGAGTCTTCGGCACAGTGGGAGCAGGAACTTCAGCGGGTGTGGGCGTCTTTCTTGGTCTTCCGACGCGTTTCTTTGGCTCGAGCTTGGCAGCTTGTTGACCTTCGGTTGTAGCATGAGGTTCTTCAGCGTTCGAGGCTGGCGCCGGCGTCGACCTCTTACCACGCGCCGTAGTGGCGGGTGCAACAGACTTGGTTGTTGTACGGGCAGCGGGCTTTCCACGAATTCTTGGCTTTGCCTCCGGTTGCTTCGTCAATACGTCAAGCTCATCATCGGTATCATCAGAATCGTAATTGGCGCCTGCTGTCATCTTCCTTCCCGCGTTGGCTGAAGCCTTGGCCCTTGCAGCGGAGGCGGCAGTAGTTTTCATCGCAGCCCGAGGCACTGTCCGCGTCCCCCGTTTTGCAGGGGACTGGGGTAAAACGGCTGCGCGTGCCATTGTGGGGTGGGGGGAGCAGCGGAGGGTGTTGTTGATGTGTATCGAATAGTCGTTAGTTGTCGCTTTATGAATATGGATGGGTGGCGGCGCTCATGGCGGGGAGCGGTTTTGGTGGGGTGGTCGTTGATTGTCGGAGTTGATCAATTCAGATCGGGGTCGAAGTTGGAGTCGAAGTCGAAATTGAAGGAGCTGCAGTCGTTGAAGGTGGAGTGCGCCTGCGGTGTTTGGGCACACCTTCCTAAACCGTCGCTTGATCTGCGCGGTTTCCATGGTAACCATCACGTGATGTTGATCTGAGGTGATCCAGTATACACAAGCATTGGTGAATTACTACGTACTATTATCAACTTGAACTCGTAAAGTCCTTATTCAGTATTATCCTGGTTCTAAATTTTGCTCAATACGCAATTTCAATTTGTGAATAACTCTTCCTCAGGCTGTCTGCCAGGTTCATTGTACTATGTAATAGATTTCTTTGCGCTTTCGCAATATATATTCTGCAGGCCCACTGCAGTGCTGGTGTTACATAGTGGAACAACTTGAACTTGAACCCTGACTTCATCATGACTCGAAATGAACCATTGGCACGTGTCCGCGCCAGCATCTACGTACCAATACATCTTTCTCAAGTAATGCAAATGAAACGATCAATGAAATTACATGTTCATGACTCCATTACCCATTGTAAACCGAACATCATTATGTACGAATTCTCTAAATAAAAGCGTCTAAACCAAATTAAAAACGGCCACACCAGCTGCAAGAGCAACTGAAAGAATAGAAGGTACAATGGCAGCAACAGCCGCACTATCCGCATCTTCAATCAGGACACTGGGATCATAGGTACCGGGGTCCTTCGTGTCAAGAGTGCCGTTCCAGCAGAAGCTCTGGAAGCACTGGGTACAGACGTCAGGAAGGGTAGTGCCAGTGCGCTCGAAAGAGCGGCTCAGGATGGCACAGCCGACGCAGGTGGTCCAGTTGCCGTCACGAGTACCGTTAGCCATGGTTACAACTTCGTATCCGTTGTTGATGATATCGTCGCGGACATCGTTGTCACGGCTTAGGGTGAAGGTGGACTCGTTAGAGAGGGTGGTGTATGGGCTGTTCGGGAGGTAGACGACCAGAGGGGTAGGGCCGGTGGTGTTGGAGCTGTTGCAGCCGAAGAAAGTGGGTCGGGTGTTGAGGCCCAGGTTGACAAACGTGTTCTGATCTGGGATGGCCGGGAAGGAGGTGCCATTTCCGATGCCAGTGCTGTTGAGGCTGCGCTCATAGGTGGCCACCAGGGCGGTGCCGTTGGGCCAGCTGTAGGTGGTATCGGCGGATGAGTCAACAGCAAAGATTACATCGACTTGGCGCTCAGGTTGGATCAGCGGGTGCAGAGGGACATTTTGCAAATCTTCACCACCATCAACAACGTCCAGGGCGGTTTGCTGGGCATAGGGAGACGAGTGGTTGTTGTAGTGGTAGAATGGGTTGGGATCATACGACGCGATATCATCATCTTTCTTGTTCAACTTTTGGAGAATATCGTTGAAGATGTTCTTCGCAAATGTGGGGAGCGAGGTGGTGTTGAGCTGCAAGAGGAACTGATTGAACAGAGTGGAGGAAGTTCCAATAATGAAACCAGCATTGTCATAACCACCGACGCAGCTCTCGTTACTGGGGAGAGAACCACCGACAAAGCGCGATCCCAAACTCTCAAGAGGAACAAAACCAAAGATGGTGGGGTCGAAAGTGCCGAATTCCCAAGGGTTAAACTCGTAAACAGTCGAGTTGCTGCCGACGACGAGCTCACCTGGGTTGCGACCATCCGCCACGACCAGGGGCATAGGGTAGTTGCCATCCTGGAAATCAGAGGTCTTTGCGATAGAGGACCAGGTATAGTCAAGGCCACCATTGCTGGCATTGAACATTTGATAGGAGAGAGCGCGGCCCCTAAATACATTCAGCATAGTTCATCGTGATTCTCTTCCCCTGGAGAGATAATTTACCAGATATCAGTGATCGAAGTGTCAAAGCCAGCCTTCTTCTTGCCTTCAACAGCTTCGGCAATGTCCTTGTAGTAACTAGCCGAATCCAGAAGCTGAATGCCGCCGGTATCGGGACCCTCAAGAATTGAGTTCCCAAACTGCCAAACGGAACCATCGGTGTGAGTCTGCAGCTTGTCGATGGTCGTAAAGTTATTGATATAGATAGAACCGAGCAGCCAGCTACCACCACTGAGACCGGCGACGTAAGTGGATGATTGCAGCAGACCACCGATATGGCCATCGGCAGTAGCATTGTAAGTTCGGCTATCGAAGGCCTTGATGGCACCGGCACCATTCATCAACGCACGATATCCACCACCGGACACAGCAATACCAATGTTAGGCAGATTGGACGAATTGCTCTTGTGCTTGTCGAGATAAGAGGTCACGTCGTAGTCGCCGACCTTGACGTGGCCGAAGAAGTCCTTCATGGCGGACAGTGACTTTTCGCGACGAGTCTTGAGCCAGTCCGTCTCGTTGGAGGAGAGCTTTGCGGCACTGCGCACCGTCGGGCGAGCGCCAGCGCAGCTGACTTTGGTCGGAACATAGCCATCGGGCGCATCGGGGAGAGCTCGGCCAACGACGGGAACCACATTTTCGGGTTCAAAGCCTGGGGGAGCTGCAATCGCGCCTGAAAAAGAAAATATCGATTAGCCGAGTCTCATTGAAGACACCATTTGGACTTGAATCCGAGTCGAATGCAGATCACTGCAACCAAGGGAGGGGGGTTTGAACACACCGGGCAGCAAACCCAGAGCGAGGGAAGCGATCAGGGCACCGGATTTCATGATGAAGGTGTTGCCGCGACCTCAACTCTTCAAATTCTCTTCAAGGGAAGAGGCGGAGGAAGGAGTCTGAATCTGGGGTGAGAGGCAGCCGATCATCGCCAGGGGTGAGTGACATTATAATATTTATGCGCCGGGCCCGCCGGAAGCTTGGCCAAGCCGACGCCGAAATTCAAAGTGGGAGCTCCCTCACGCATTGCCTGGTCGGTCGGCCCAAAGATTTAGGTACGTTCAGTCCCCATTCAGTCTCCATAAAGTCTCCATAGGTCACTAGCGTTCCCGGGGACTGACGAATGATGGTGCAACGAGTGGATGGTCATGGTGTGGATCTGGTGATGTCAGGACGAACGAGCCCCGACAGGGCGGTGCATAACTCCAGAAGCAGATCGGGTATGACCCGAGGATTCCTGAAGAATGATCAGGCTGAGGTGATACGCCATGATTGAAAGGCATACCGAAGTACAGAGTACCCCTTCGATCTCATATTTGATGGCAGTTCCGGTGGTTTACTGAATTAGGTACTGCTGGAGGGAAGTTCGAAGTTCGCAGACAAAGAGATCAAGGTATCACGAGATTATTCAGGTACGTCATCGCCCAATCCAGCCAAATTAGGGCAAACCTACATTTCCATAGTGAAGAATACGCAAGAACCAATTCAACAGGCAACTTCCAAACTGCTATGGAGTATGGATCAGAAATTAGTATATGCAAAATACATTAACAATCAACACCCTCGGAACAGATGCCGTGGCGGTGCACTCCACCAGTGCACATAATTTTAACAAGCCACTCCCATTCGCGCCTCAAAACCCTCTTATGTATAGGCTAGCAACCGAGGGCTCCTCTTGATTATGGGGCCGAATATACCATTTTGCCCCACCTAGCTTGAACCATTGGAAACAATCTAAAACAACAATCACCGGTGCTTCCGAACGGTCCTTCTCCGTACATACCAGCCCAACTGCAACCCGGCCAGGCAGCTACGTTACCGCAATCTTCTCCTCATAAGGATAAGTTTGGGGGCTAAGCTGAAGCGCAAATAAGCACAAAGCTGTGTTGTACTCCGTACACCGCAAATACCATCGTTGGTGACTGGGGCTGCTGAGGCTAGCGTCTTAGTCGATGGGTTGCCTGAGTGGATTCTCCGCTGAACAGGCAGAATAATAATCACCACTTGTACAAAGCATCTCCGAGGCGTAGAGCCCGAAAACATACCATAAGGCCAATAATTTAGACGACGGATGAATGGAATTAGAGTCATAACGGGTGATAGTCAGGGTTCGCCGATCAAACATCTGGGGTTTCAGTTGTGAAGAACTTCCATCGGCAGCCCCGATCGGCGGTGCTACGGTGGAGACTTTCAAGTTGGATGCCTGAATTGTCCCAGAATCAAGCAGGGTATGAGACTCTGAGGCATAAATTATCTACGAAATCAGCAGGGCATGAGATGATGGCAAATCAAATAAGAAAATTGCAATTATATTTAGTTACCAGCTGGCCGGTCGGGCAGACCCGTGTCTTCATCACTACCACTGTAAGGGTCTGTACCACCTTGGAACGACCGATAGTATCTGGGACGCTTAGTGCCATCTCCGTCTTCTCTTTCCCAATTGTCTTTGTCAGCTCCAGAGAGCGTATCAGTTTTTGCTCCATGAAGCTTTAATGAATCGACGATATGCTTGTAGCCTCTCCTTTCAGCAACATATAGACTAGCATCCCCGTGCACTGAAGCATCCAGACCACCACAAAGAAGGAATTTCACCAAGGAGTAATCCTCTCGCAATGCGGCAAACTTTAAAGCTGATTTCTGAGATCGCACGTCCAACTTCAGCAGGACAGAAATGATATCTCGACGACCATGTTCAACAGCGCAGTATAGGGGCGAAGGACTATAACGCTCTGGATCAGCACCACACTCAATTAGCTTGTTGACTATCTCGATGTGACCATGCTGTACTGCTATAAATAACGGCGAATTGTCAATATTGACCCTCTGACTATGCCAGCGTATGTTGGTGCTATCTCCTAATGGACTATTTCCAGCACGAAATCCGCGATAGAAATTGACCACAGCACCAAAAGTGAGCAGGATCTGCATAGTCTCGATATGTCCCGCTTGAGTTGCCGCTGCTAGGGCATGTTGGATATTGGTAATACCCACATCACAGTATCCTTGCGAATATAGCGGATGGGCATAGACGTCTTTCCAGTAAGGATCGCTAGCGTTCTCATCATCAGAATCATAACAATAGCACAAATTCTCTTCCCTCAGGTCGTCGTCCGAGATTGGCTCATCTCCATTATCTCCTTTCGCCTGAAAGAGCCCTGACGCTCCCTGGGGAGGCTCATGTGGCTTGGTCCGGGCAATCCTCAAACCGTTGAGGATACTTTTGATCTGTGGAAGCCGGTTGTGCTCGGCAGCGGCAAAAAGAGCTGACCCATGTTTATACTGCGCATTCAGTAGAGTAGACACTGTTTAAGTTCTTGGTAAAACCGCCGATTGGTTCTAACGAAGGCGTAGATCTCGCGCCGGCGGAAAAGATAGGATGCAATGACCCACAGAATTTCGGTAGGCAGTTGGGAAATGCTCATTGCAATGATGTCGGGTGGAATAATTGCGCCTCAAGAGCATATAATATGGCCTCCCGTGTGGCAGGTCGTTGTTTGGCGTTTTTAGCACGTGTAGCAACTAAGTTTTGTGCACATGAAGCCATAGATGGTTGCTGCCCAGGTGAGGGTGGGGGAAAAACGCGTTGGTGTGGTAACACGTAAAAGCGCGCTAGAGAGTGGTGCTAGACTTTTGAATAATATAATACCTTCAACCCAGGATTCGGGCTATTCTAAAAGAACAGAATTATGTATCCCACTTTTGTACTTCAATCGTGCAAATATCTATTCACTACAATATTTTCAAACTTGTAGTGCTGCTCACGATACGATATCGTCGGACTTTTGGATTATCGTTATCGTATCGTCAAAAAATCGACCGTATAATAAACAATAATTATCGTAAAGATTTTGAATTGACGATACGACAGACGATATTAACGATATCTCCTAACGATAATATCGTCAAACTTTCCTATGGTTTGAGCGGAAGATACCTACGGTAGACGATGTCGTATCGCCAAAATTTGGCGAGAGCGATACGATAAAAGCGATACGATATCGTGATCTCGACGATATCGTGGGCAGCACTACTGTTTTGTCCGATCGTGATTAGACTCCTTGCCTCTCCATCCAACATACAATGCCCGCTCAATCTAATATCCACATATGCCCTCCACCCTGTACCAAGTCCTTTCGTTCCTCATACTTCACCTGCCGACTCGAAGCCCATTCATGGATAGGCTCCCACTTCCGACATGTATACATCGTCTCCATATCCAAAGCCAGCGCAGATGTTGCCATTTCTTGAAGCGGGTCCCCCTGGTGAGAACTATGGGAAGAGTTATCCACGGCTTTCTCGTACCACATCATGGGAGTTAGATCTGCCTGGCATTGCAGACTATTTCTTAGGAAGTTGATGCAGTGCTCTGCGTGGCCCATCATGAAGGACTCCTTCGCCACTCCTGTATGGTTGTAATATGGCAGATATAAAAACTGTCTTAAGCGGTTCTAGCAAGCGGCCGGCGTCAGCTACTGCCCTGTCTCAAGGCCTTGAGAAAGGTATGTCAAACGTGACTTACAAGACAATGTAGCTGATGATAAACTTGAACTCTTTCAGACAGTCAGAACTAAACCCGAAAACCCCTTGTTGCAGGATTGCCTACCCAGTAAAGAACTTGCCATCCTGCGGCCACGAAAATGTATCATGTGCAAAGTCGCCGATTTCTTCAGAATCTAGATTGACATTTAAACCTAAGTATAACTCGGCGTCAGTAAATCGTCATCGTATTGCATATTCATTTCCAAAATTGAGCGACTTTTGACGAACCCTGAAGAAGGCGTATCCAAGCCTGATCTACCTGGGTGCTTGGAGTTCCGACATAGAGGTGATCATCGCTGCTCTTCATCTGTCGCTTTTCGAACTCAATGAGGGGCCGGGCAGATGCTGGAATGAGGAGTCACGAGTCAGTATCTTTCCGGGATATTCGATAGGCGGCTACCAACGTAGTTCTGAATCGAAGCCAGGTAAGCGACTCTGACTAAAATCACGAAGAATTAAGATTCCGGATAAAATTGCAAATATGCCAGCAATTATCCATGGGATAGACTGTTTCAAACGAGATCTTGTATTCTCATTCTTCTGGTACATTGGTAGAGTGTCTTTTTCATATTTACCGAGCAAGTGTTGTGAGTCCTCTGCCGGTGAGCTGGCCATGATTCTAGTCAGTTAGAAGAGTCACTTGCAAAGCAGAGCCTTAAGGAGACCTGAAAATTCCAATTTTCTGTTATGCGGGAAGGGGCCATAACTTCTGGCACGGTGCTAAGTTTAGCTTCAAAAAATCCCGCAACTTGTAGACTGATACTACCCTATGATGTAGAATATCCTCCGTGAAGATTTCCTTGGGGCTCTTGCAACGTGCTATGTTGATTTGCACCAGGATATACAATTTTCTAGCCTAAAGGGGCTAAGAGAGCGAGGACAAGCTTGGAATTTGGCCCCATGGCTAAATCTATTAGTTCTCCACTTCGAAAGTCAGGTACCCGAGAAAGGCGATCATCTACCGTTAATGACAAGAAGTGCGAGGAGACTCTTTGAGCTCCAGGCCTTTTTCTCCAGTACTCCACTTGCAAAGTTGCAATGCATATGTACTCCGTGGGGAAAATCCACATCAAAGATCTTGTAATCACACGTTACTCCGTACTTCCTCCCCCCCAAATTCTATATTGATCCTGTAGATCTAGTACCTCTTTGAGGCGGTTCGGCTAGCCCCGCCCCCAGAATCCCAGAATAGTCAGGTCTACCGAAGGAATCGATATAACTATTCCCCTCGAATAGTCGACGTCACATTTTGGACCCCTCATTGTATGGCAAGTGAGACCTACATGATAGATTTATTCTAGTTCAACTGATTTCTAATAGGATATTGGATACTATTCACCCCGCCCCGTGGTAGATTGGTAGCCCACCTTTCACACTAGCTATTTTTACCCTGAATGGATTCTATTGCCCCGCCTATCAAAACTCCAAAAGCAAACCCAGTAAGGCATGATGTTACGTGTGAAACGTTTGTCCAGCTTCGTCATATATGGCGGCTAAAAGGCATTGGGAGCGTGGGTCGCAGATTCACGCTGCCAGGCGGAAGACAGCATCCTAAACCTGTGGGGTTTCCTTTAGAAATCCAGGGCTCTAGTGAATGACTTCGGCTGCGGTCCGGAGTAAAAAGCCCTCATATTCGCCCCGGAACCGACTGAATAAGCTATAAATACTGGCCTTGGCCTTCTCTTGAGCTGATAAGCATTTCGAAGCAACCTGTGCCCGCTATTCCTCCTTCTTTCTTCCACATCTCGCCGACAACCACATCTTACCATCTTTCAAATCACTCCTATTGAACGGCAAATATGAAGGGCACTTTCCTACTCCTCACAATCGCTGGCGTTTTGAACGCCCAGGTTGTGCCTCCTGTTGGCCCATCAACCAGTCAATGCACTTCCATGATCACTGACCCATGTGGAGGTGACGGCCAACCAGCATGCTGTTACGGGAAATATACCAAATCCGACGGCTGTTTGAACGGAGACCTCAGTATTGCCGCAGATATCCACGGTGAATGCGGGCCTTACCAGGATCAGCAGAAAGAAGAAGGGTGTTCTTGCCCACCGGGTTGCACTACTGGCGATATCGATGGGAGGGGACAGTGTGTCTAAGCGCTTCGATCTGGAGTTTAAGCGATGTATGAAACTATCCGGGTAGCCAGTGGATTTGTGCGCTGATACTGACTGTCTACTTTCACACAGGCCCCGTACGATTGAATTCCGATGAAGTTGATCGGCCTGCCTCCTAGTCGACATCACCGACTTGCATACAATCCTTTGTGGCACGCGTTGCTTATTCTTGACTTTTCGTCAAGCTCAAATCCTGCTGTATATAGAACATATCTCCGAAGAGTAGACTTGGTATGAGTTTTGAGAATCCTTGTGAGGCGATCGGAGACCTGAGCTAGTAGTTCAAATGATAGTAGAATTAAACACGGCTAGCTTAAAGTGTGACTAGACGCTGAGTGTCTACTAAGGCCTTGTAATGTAGGGAAAGGCCAGCAAATTAACAATCCATAGATGACGATCCCATGCCCTGGCTATAATTAGTAACTGTATTTTCCCAACTGAGGTAAACTTCGTTCTCCACTAGGTGTGACATCAATTCAAACACTAACGTTACTACTATAAGCGAGGTGATCCACAGAGACGAATATAAAGCCCCGAGAGCCCATCTCTATCGTTTGACACAGAGCATACAAGTCAACCTACATGGTAATCCAAAATGGCCAACTACTTCCACAAACACACCTCTCGCAGCCCAATACTGCTGGTATGCTGTCTGCTCACTATCTTTAGTGGCATTTTTGTCTCCCAGGTTGATGTCGTGAAGACTTCATTGTTCTCGCTTCAATGGCTGAATCCAAAATCAGATCGCGCCCCGTACTGTATAAGACCAAATTACACATCGCGAATACTCATGTACGAGCCCTTCATGATGCACATCGAAAACTTTGTCTCGCCAGAAGAGAGAGAACATCTTCTTAAAACAGGGTAACATACACAGTACAGGTTTACCGGGCCATTGTTAATCATTCATAGACAAAACTCCCTTCAACCATCTCTAGTCCTTGAAAACGGTACGAGAGCCTTGAACGAAGCTCGAACCAGCAGAAGTGCGTTCATCCCTCGCACAGATCCGGTCTCTCGATGTATCATGCAACGAGCGTCTGAGATTCAAGGACTTGTACACCAACGGTTCATCGAACCTCTGCAGATAACGGCCTACAGCCAAGGCCAAAGATATAAACCTCACTATGATTGGTTTGATCCCCGACTTCCAACTGGATCAAATAGAGGATCAACCTTTTTCGTTACGCTTGAAGCAGAATGCGAGAACTGCGGGACTCGATTTCCCCGAATCCAGGTTGATTGGAAACTACGCGATTCACATTGGTGCAATTTCGTTGATTGCGAGGATACGGACGCCCTTACTGTTCAGGCACTTCCGGGCGCGGCGCTCTTCTGGAGGAATCTTAATTCCTCGGGCTTGGGAAATGAAATGACTTTACATGAGGGGCTGCCACTGGCACAGGGAACTAAGACTGGTTTGAATATCTGGACTCATGAGTACTAGGCTTTATATGCCAGGCAGAGAAACATGCCAGATGCGCGGGCAGATTTGGTCCTTTGTCAATATTTCTGAGCGTAGTCCGTGACCTCTTGAGCAAGATTGAAGAATATCAAGGACATCGACGATAGGAGCATTCGGCCTGCCGTCTCTTCGTTTCGAGAAACTCGTAATAATACTGAATACTTCCAGTAACATACATGAAGCTCGCTGAAATGAGTTGAATATGCTTGGTTGGAACCTTTGAACATATTTTATTATGTTTCAATTGGAACATAGCGTCGAGAAGGCAATTTTCTGCTGGATACATCCCGGCGCCGCCCTCAGTGGTGTGGGCCCGATCGGCATGGGCGATTTTCGCCGCCAAATTTCCGACCTGGGGATCATCCAATGATGAACCAATAATGGATAGGTCAATAACTTTATCAAGTTCTGTCGATCCCCATCACGTGAACACCTGTTCGTCCCCTTTTTCCTTCAATTCACATGCGTTCTCTCAAATATATGATCTCTGAGACAAAGGTTGTGACCTTTTTTCGGCGTGCATCCCAGCCCCAGTTTTCTTAACATGTCAAAGCAAGGAGAGCCCACCGTGGAGAATGATATCTACCCTTTACACGCTTTGGACAATAACCCCAATTGGGTGGTTTGGGTGATGCGGTTCAATGACGTCCTGGATGCCCAAAAATTGAATGACTCTCTATCAAGGCTACTGGAAATTGGCGATTGGAGAAAGCTCAGTGGCCGGATACGATGCAAGGTTGGACCCATCACAAATTTCACAATTTACATCAAATATCAATGGCTGACTCCACACAGGGCAAGAATAGATGGGAGCTCCACGTTCCAAAAGAATCCGCCATTGAGAAGGAAAAGGTGTCTTTCTCGCAAGTCGTTCATGACGTTTCAATCCAAGAGCATCCTCTTGGGAAACAACTCCCCAAGCAGACTGATGGCCCATCTATTCAGCCAATCATGAATGAATTTCGACCCTTCGCGGCGAAAATGGATCATCCCAAATTTGAGGAGCTCACGAAGCAAGACACTGCTCCGATGTTTTTACACGTCACTTCTTTCCTTGACGCAACCATCGTATCTTTACTCTGGCCCCATCTCCTGATGGATGCCGTGGGTGGCCAGGCCCTTCTCTCCGCATGGTCATCGGTTTTGGCTGGTCGAGAAGATGAGGTACCTGTTATCTCGGGCGCTCACGAGGACATCTTGCAAGACCCCTCAATCAAGACAGAGAGTGATGATGATAAACAGGAGGAGTTTCTTCTCGAGAAAATTCGACTCAAAGGCCTCAGCGCACTGGGCTTCTACTTACGGTTGGGATGGGACATGCTCTGGAATGGTAAACGAGAACGTCGAGCCATCTTTCTCCCTAAATTCTGTTACGAGAAAATCAAAACTCGCGCGCAACAAGAAATCAAGGAAAATTATCCGGATACTGAGCCTGTTCCATTTGTTAGCGAGAACGATATTCTCACGGCATGGACGACACGCGCTATTGCACTGTCCGAGCCGAGCTCACGCTCGGTTACTATTATGAACTTTACGAACCTTCGTTACCTGTTACCATTGCTGAAACAATCAACTGGAGTATACCTCCAGAACATGGTCCTGGGAGCGTATGCATTGATTTCTTCAAAGGTTGCCAGAGGCCCAGTCGGACCCATTGCAGCTGATCATCGCCAAGCGGTTTCCGAGCAGACAACTGAGCGACAAAGCCGGAAGTTCCTTAAATCTGTGATCGAGGATATCGACGCAGATCGGGCTCCTAGACTCTTGTTTGGTGAATCGGATAGCATTTTCATAATCTTCAATAACCTGATCAAGGCGAAGTTGATTCAGACGGCCAACTTTGGCCCGGCAGTTGTTTCCCAAGGTGATAAGACAGAGTTACGGCAGAACCCTCTGGGGTCAGTGGAGAACTGGTATAGCGAGTTTATGCATCTTGATTTCGAGGGGATCAACTGCTTTTATATGTTAGGCAAAGACCATGCGGAGAACTATTGGCTTATGGGAAAGCTCCTACCTCGGGCTTGGGACGCCCTCGGAAGAGAACTGCGTGATCTTGAAGCATAGCATGTGGATAAATTTGAAGAGCAACCCATGTTTAAAATTAGCTCCCCGCAGAGATACTCTATTATTGCCGCCGGAAGTTAAATAAGGTTCTCGCCTCCAGGGCTGCTAACTCAAATTATATTTCGGGCTCACTTGAATAAATACATGAGAAAGAATTGATTCACACTCCAAAGCGAAGATCCGCATAAATCCCCTCATGAAAATACGATAGCAGAGTCCTTCTCCACAATATGATGGCCAGTCACCTGATGAGGAGGTTGGACCGGTTCGTTAGCGCCCAAGCCATCTGCCATACCCCACACCCTTTCTATTCCTTTACTCGACGTCGGCAGCAATTGTTGCTCCCACAAGAATGGATACAAGGGTATCATTCCATGGATCGAATTTTGGATTTCAATTGGGGACCAATAATGGGTTTATCACCAACCAAGTCCGTCCTTTGGGTAAGTTGTTCTAGAAGAACGCGGGCCGGGATTAAACGCCGTGATTAGGCGTTGCTAATTACTATTTAGACCTCGATGAAAAGCTCCCCGTAGCACAGGGAGCTGCCTATGATTCGTATGTCAACCAACATGATCATGAATGTCTGCCTGGCACGCGAAATACTCGATGAAATCGAGAAGTGGGCTCGCTCCTCAGATGGAAAATGCATCTTTTGGTTGAATGGCATGGCCGGGACAGGAGAATCAACCATCTCGCGCACGGTGGCGAGAGCATTCAGTCGGTCCAAGTCAGCACAGTTAGGAGCGAGATTTCTCTTCAAGATAGGTGAAGCCGATCGAGGAAACGCGCTCAAACTTTTCCCCACAGTTGCGCGACAGCTAGCCACACGGATACCTCAATTGCTTCCCCCAATTCAGACGGCAGTTGCTAAGGACCCAGAAATCGGAGCCAAAGGCATGAAAGAACAATTTGATAAGCTGCCTCTTCAACCTCTGAAAGATCTTGAGCAATCTGGGCTCTCCTTGCCGAATTTACTTATTGTCATTGATGCACTAGATGAGTACGAAGGAGATAAGGATATACGACTCATACTGCAGCTCCTTCCACAGCTTCAGACAAAATTCGTTCGACTGAGAGTTTTTCTAACTAGTAGACCGGAATTGCCTATTCGACTAGGATTTTCAAGGCTATCGAGCAATGAATACAAAGATCTCGTCCTTCATGAGATCGCCAAGGAAGTGATCGAGCACGACATATCACTGTTCTTCGACCACCGACTCACGGAAATCAGAATGGACCGCAATCTTCCCTCAGACTGGCCTGGTAACGCTAGACTTCGAATGTTAGTGAGCCTCTCCATTCCATTCTTTATCTTCGCGGCCACCATATGTCGAATCTTTGAGGATCCCCACTTGGATCCAGAAACCAGCGTTGATGATATTCTTGCGCACCAAAACGATGCATCTTCGAACGAAGTAGACGGAACATATCTCCCAGTGCTCAAACGTCTTCTTCCGAACGGTCAAAGTCAAAGACAAATAATGAAGCTCGTACACGAATTCCAAGAAGTGGTAGGCGCCATTGTGATGCTGGAAAGCCCGCTCTCAGTGATGTCCCTGTCAAAACTGCTAGACATCCCCGAGGTCTGATCTATCTGAAACTGAATTTTTTACACTCTGTTCTGAGTGTTCCTAATGATAAGACCCTTCCAGTGAGACTCTTTCACTTATCATTTCGAGACTTTCTCCTTGACCCAGAAACCCCTAATAAAACTCCCTTTTGGGTGAGAAGGCGTGATGTACATCTGAAATTAACTTTGAAATGTCTCTTCTTTGCTCAAAAGCTTCTGCGAAAGAACATCTGCAATCTCCCAAGGGATAGCACATTACGTTCAGAGATTAGCCCGCAGACTATCAACCATCACATTCCACCCGAATTACAATATGCTTGTCGATATTGGACTTATCATCTAGTCGAAGGCGACGAGTTAGAAAAATTAGCGAATCATGTTGTTGCATTTCTCCGTGGGTATCTTCTATACTGGGTGGAAACGACGAGTTTACTAGGCTTCACATACGAAGTGGGGGGTACAATCAACTTGCTGTACGCGAAGTGCACAGCGAATAAGACATGCATTGTAAGTCATCCAATCGAATAAAAGTTCAAATTTTAACATTGAGAAAAGGCTCAGCAAACATCAAAATTGCATGAAATTTTGAGCGATGCAAATCGGTTCGTCCTCAACATATGTCATGTTGTTGACGATTATCCTTTGCAAATCTACAGCTCAGGGCTTGCATTTACGCCTGAAGACTCGTTTGTCCGCAAATTGTTTGCAAAGCAGATTCCAACTTGGATGACTAGACTACCCAAAACAGAATATCACCGGACTGTTGAGCTACAAACCCTTGAAATTCGTTGGGAGATTATAAATGTGACATTCTCACCCAATGGTCGGCTACTCGCTTCGGCTTGCATAGATGGGACAATTTCTCCTATGGGACACCTCAACGGGAATACTTCAAAAAATAATCGAGGGACGGTCAGGCATCATTGAAAACATGGCATTCACATCCGACGGTCAATCATTAGTGTGTGCTTTACAAGATGGAACAATTCAGACCTATAACCCGGTTTCGGGATTTCTACTTCATATTACCAAACTTGGTTCAGAAAACAACGAGATCCCATCTTCTTTCCGTGGGTCGATATTTTCAAATGATTGCTCATACCTCGCAACTCTTGCAAACGATTTCACAGTAATGGTCTGGGAAACGGCAAAATACACTCTACGGCAAACCTTCGAAGACCATTCTGAGAATCTGCTATCCGGCACATTCTCCTACGACAATCAGTTTCTGCTATGTTATTCAAAGAATGGCATCTTCAAATGTTGGAACATTACCACAGGAGCCTTACAATCGCAGCATAGTCTTTATGTTCAAGACGAGAAATCCTTCTTTGGATCAGTAGCCCTATCCCCGAGCAGCGAACATCTCATCTCAGGCTGCGGGAGCCTGAAGCTATGGGATATCACAAAAGGTACTTTACAAAAGACATTCGAAGAGCTTGCCGCACCTCACGTGCCTCAGGATTATACCATTGTCTTCGCCCCTGACGGCTTAACCTTTGCGACGATATCACACGTTGAGATAATATCACAGTCACTTGGTGAGGCTCTGGGACACATTCAGCGGGAACATAGTACAAACTTTCCCCCGCAGTTCAGAATTGGTAAACTCTGACATTTTCGCCAAATGGCGGGATGTTAGCCGCCGCTGGGCTGTTTGAACATGAACACAAAGTCATGCTATGGGAAACGGATCCATCCGCTTCACAAAGGGCAATACATCAAACCTCTCATAGAGATGTAGTAAACTGTGTCGAATTTTCCTCAGATGGGAAACTCCTTGCATCAGGCGCTGCCGACGGCTCAGTAATATTTTGGAGAATGGACCAATTTACCATATTCAAGACTTTCGACTGCGAAAAAAACTTTTTTGGCTGTCTAGCATTCTCGTCTGATGATCGATTATTAGCTTGTCGACATCGTTTAGGACTGGGAGTATGGGATATCGATACAGGCTCCTTGCAACATACCACAGAATGGAGCATGTGCATCTCTGCATCGGAGATTGATCGACATCACACTGTGTCAGTGGCATTTTCACCGGATGCTCGACTACTGGCAACAGACTCTGAAGATGATATTATCCGAGTATGGAATATGAGGACAGGTGCTCTTGAAAAGTCACTGGACCCAAGATCTGCTCCGATCCCCTTCAAAATCGAATCGCCACAAAAGAAGTTCAGATTATCGATGTCAAATGATAATAAGATTCACCTGTGGGAAAGAGACTCAACGGAAGCTGCCGAAGTTCTCGGTCATCGCGAAGATATTTCTAACTTGGCTTTTTCCTTCGACGACACAATCCTGGCAATAGGCTTATTCGACCAGCAAACAATTGAGCTGTGAGATACGAAAACAGTCACTCCGAAATATTGTCTCGAAGGCCATTCGGCGGCTGTTCTTGCCCTTGCATTCTCCCCGAATGGATTGATGATCGCCAGTGGATCTGTTGATCGGACTGTCAAGATTTGGGATATACGGACAGGGTCTGCACCACAAACCTGCGAGGGCCATTTTGACCCAGTCTACTGCGTGAAATTCTCCCCTGATAACAGGCTTCTTGCTTCCGGATCATCAGATATTACTGTGATAGTCTGGGATAGTGCAACAGGTAGTCGACTCCACTCACTACGAGGTCATCCAGACCGGGTATGTTCGTTTGAGTTTTCCTTATGCAGCCGATTCCTCGCCTCTCTTTCTCGTGATCGAAGGGCAGCTCTTTGGAGCCTAGAACGATCAGCTCAAGTGCAGCAAATCCGACAAAGAAGTTTACACGCCGATCCAGCCACTCAATTTTCTAGCTCTGGTCATGTTTATGAAGATTCTAGTACGACTACGGGAGAAATTCATTGGCGAGCTGGGATTTGGGACCTGAGCCAGTTCATACTCCAAGTAGAGCCGGAGTACGACGATAGGCAAGATGTATCCATATCATGCGTTGCCTTCTCATCAGACGGTAAATTGCTCGCATCGGGATCTAGCGACAGTACAGTCAGGGTGTGAGATCTGACCACCGATACGCTGATATGGGAGCTCTTTCATGAAGAGAGCGAGGTTAGTGGCGTGGTATTCTCTCCTGACAATAGGCTGCTTGCCTCTTCGGAACGTGAGAAGGTCGCACTATGGGATGCGAGTTCAGGTCGAGTACTTCAAACATGGACGATGGATCGACCTGATGATTACGTCCAGTTCACCGAAGATGGCTGTCAATTGAGTACGAGTCAGGGAACCCTGCGAATCAATACACTTCACTCCGAGTCTTCAACAGAAGCTGCAATGGAGATACAGATAGTCGATGAACAATGGGTTTCGATCAATGGGGAGAAGGCTCTATGGCTGCCTCCCAGCTATCGTCCTAGAATATGTTACGTCCAAGGTGGTCTTCTTGGGATGGTTCGTGAGTCCGGTGAGGTATCTTTCATAGAATTCTCTGTCTAGATGTGCTATGAAAGAGCTCCTGGCAGATAGTGTCACAAATTGGACCCCTCTTTAACAGCCCTGCCGGGCTAGCTCAATCGGTAGAGCGTGAGACTCTTAATCTCAAGGTTGCGGGTTCGACCCCCGCGTTCGGCTATTCCTACAAATAACCAAGAGATTTCTTTTTTGTAAATTCTTTTGCTGGTTGAGCGGATCACATATGGTGGGTTGAAAAAATGTGTGCCTTTTACCCCACCCGCTCTCCCGTCCAATGGTATACGAGTATAGAATGGGGCGGTGAGAGCTGCAGCAAATTAGGATCCCCGAAAAAAACTATGGCCCGGCAGAATATCACATGAAAGTGGGGGACACTCAAATTATTTTTGACCGCTCTTATACATTGCTCCGACCAGGAAGTAACTAGTTCTTCTATCAAAAGACGCTGGCGACCTCGGATTGTCTTCAGGAACGTAGTAGTCATCTAGATATATTTTCACTTTATTTGACATTCATCCTTCGGGTCAACGGCAATTATATATTTCTTCCCTCCATGTCAGCATTTTATGGGTAAGTTGAACATGATCTTAGCAAACTTTCAAGTTGAAATCACATTTTAACTTATTGTATAGCACTACCTAGTAGCCATTATTTAATGGTCACTACCACTGACACTAAACTTTGAATACCACCACTACATCCAACTGGCTACTGCTAGCAGGCTTTTGACTTTATATTTCCAACTTGAAGGTTTCAACAACTTCAACTTTGGAACACAACAACCAACACGCGTTTTCAACACCCTCAACACAGCAATTAACCTCCCAAGTTGGCAAGGCCCTCCATCTGCACCTTCAATGCCTTGAACAGTAACTGACACGCGTTTTCAATAGTATCAGTATAGTAGTAATTGATACCTTTTATATGCTGTAATATATTATAATATAAGTACCAAGAAAATAAAGTAGTCAAAAAAGTATTTAATATCAAAAACAGTATTTAGTAGAATACCGTGAGCATACTAGAGATAAGGTGCGGGTTTGATAAAATACGGTATTTAGTAGAATACCATTGTGACTACGGTATTTTGAATATAGTAGAGTGACTGGAAAAAAGTTTGGGACCACTCTTTATTCATAACAGCTGTTACTTATCCTCAGAACTAGGATAGATCAAAATTTGAAGCAGTATGAAAACTGATTGGATCCTCATGGATATTACTAGGTAGCTAACTGGTTTCCTACTGGGTCGCTTCATCTATAATAATCCTTGGAGATTCTGGAGTGGTGTCAAACCTGTTACTAGGCGCTGTAGATCCTGGCATGGCTGAAACGGGAACTTTGAAAGCAAGAGTCATCACACTGACCTACCCCCATTCGCAGTATTACACCGTACAACTACTACTAGGAGTAAAGCTGGCTTCATGTTATTAATTTTGAAGATAAAAGAGTCATCACGAAGCTGTAAGCTAAGAAATAAGTCATATGATTCATGGCTCGTGATCTGAAAGCGAAAAAAATTGGATCGAATCCAGTGGGCAAAAGGAAACAGAAATTCAAGCTAGCATCCCCGGATCACCCCTTAACAGGCGTAATTTCGGCAGAGACGAAGAGGCCCTCTGCTGCTTTTACATCCGCCTCAACATGACCTTCAGGCAAGTTGTTCAACTCATCCTCCTCCTTGTCCAAGCCCCAGAACTGCCAAATGAAGAACATACCGCCGACACCGGAGAGAAGAGCGAACACAACATAGTTCCACACAAGCAAGGGATCACTGGATAGCGGGTTCAGAGCCTCGGCGATAGCAGCGGAGATGGCGTTCGTGAAAAGGCAAATTGCCTGGATTAGGGAACGCATGTTGCGGGGCGCCTTAGAGTAGGCGTACTCTAGAGAGGTGATGGATGCGAAGATCTCAGAGAGAGCAACCAGGACGTAGCTACCGGTTTGGATCCAGACGTTTAAAGGGGAGTTGTTGACATTACCGTCGGACTTAAAGCAGTTGTTAGCTTGGTTACCGCAGGGTGATGTCTTGTAAATGTAGTGCTGGACAAGTGCCGCCCAGACCATGGCTAATGCGGCGAGCATGAAGCCAACAAAGATCTTCCTGATGGCTGTGAACCGAATACCGGAACGGCGCAGGGCAGGATATAGCAAGTTGTCACAGATCGGGATGAAAATAACTAGAGCGAGGGGATCCAGGTTGTTGATCACATCGTTGGGGACGCCATGGAGGGCCATGGTTCCTGCCTGGGCAGTCAAGTTGTTGGTCAACTGGTTGTACGCCAGCCAGTACAGTGGGAAATAACAGAAGACCGAACAGGCAGCGAAACCTCGGCGCACTTCGTCAACCCATGCATCGTCAAAGGTCATCCAGTGTGGACGATTCTGAGGGGCAATATTAGACGGCTTCGCTGTCTCCCAGAGGGTGCCATCATGAGTGCGCTTCCAGAACTTGACGGGGTTCCACGACCAGCGGTTTCCTAACGCATAGAAGAGAGTTCGCACGGCCTTGGAAGTAACAGAGCCCTGAGGAGCAGCCTGGATGTACCGATTCCGACCCCACCACATAATGAAGGGAGTGGTCAAGAACATCAGAGTGGGGAGCAAGTAAGCAAGCCAAAAACCAACGTACTTCTCCGCATACGCCATGGAGATCTGACCAACTAGAGCTCCGATGTTGATGAACAGGTAGAAATAGTGATAGATTCGGCTTTGAGTGATCGTAGGGTCGATGATGACTCGCTCACCGGAGGGCAAGGCGCGCACCTTCAGATTCACTGCGGGAATCTGTTCCACCACCAGGGCCGAGATGTTGGGTTTAAAACCACCGGTTCCAAAGCCCATGACTATAACACCCAGCATAAAGACACCAAAACAAGCATTCGTATTGGTGATGACCGGAGGAATTGCGGAGATCACCAGGATGATGTGACCCAGGATAGCGAAAAAGATGGACCAGCAGATGGTCTTGTAGCGACCCCAGTACTGATCGGCGACGTAGGCACTGAACAGAGGAATGACATAGCACCAGAAGGTGTTGAATGTGTTGATTCCGTTCGCGATTTCGACACCCTGGCCGAGAGCGCCTGAAACACCCTGAGAGCTGCCACCGCCGGCACCGGTGTTGTGGTTGGATCCAGGTGGGCCATTTGGATAGGGCAGAGGGAGCGAGTGGTTCACAAAGTTGGAATCTGTCGGGGTTGTTAGATGAATCTGAAGCAGTTTCGGGAGTTTTGTAGTTGCACGTACACAGTACTTGCGTTCCATAGTATGAAAATCGCTCGCACAGCTCTACAAAGGCAACGGTATACACAGCCCAGGGAATGGGTGCCGAAACTCTGCGTAGAGCATCCGGACCGTTCAGCTCTTCGGGAGTTGGATCCTCATCGCCGATCTGGAGGTGGTAGGCGGATGAAACAAGGCCCTTTTGGGGATGAGGGGAGGAGACAAGACCGGTCTCAGTCTTCTCCTCGATGACAGGTTCATCGCCTTTGAGGGTGTTGATTTGATCGTGCTGGATCTTCGAGGTGGGGTCCTCGAGAGCCATTTGGGGTGGTAGTGGAAGAGCAGTCCAAGAGGAAGTGCGAAGGTGAAAGTGTAGAAGGAGTCAAAGAAAAGGAAGTTGAAAAGAAAAAGGGAAAGCACCCAAGGAGGAGGAAAGAGGAGGAGGAAGGTGCGGTGGGAGAGAAGAGAGGAGGGAAGAAGGAACAGGGAAGGTGCGAGGGGAGACTTATATTTCTGAGTCGTGCCTTCCCCAATTTGGGTGTCCCTTGTCAACTGCGCACCTTCCAAGTTGAAACTGCACGATACCAAAAGGTAACATTAACCTCCTTCCTCTTCCTCTTCCTCTTCCTTCCAACTTCACATTCTCCTTCAGCCACAAAATCGCCCCCCGGAGGCTTAATTTACCATCGCTTAACACTAGTCTCACGCAAAATCCTGCGAGACCACGTTTTACCCCAGACCTATCGCGCCATGCACTACCCACACTATCCCAAAATGAGACATGGCTCGTGGCCACCGGCAGATAAGACTTTCAAAGGCTACAGCAGCCTCTCCGTATTGGTCTGAAAATGCTCGAGCTGTCCGTGGGGCATGCAAGCCGAGCCGGAGCATGTAACCGTGAAATCCTTTCGATGCATGAATGGCTACACCAACCAGGAGATCGATGTCAATGCCCAGCACTCGAGCAAGCTTAACCTAAACCGACGGATTTCCGCCGTGGGGCCGCAGCCAGGCACACTAGCAACGCTAGAGGCGGGGGCCAGGAAATGAATTACCCCGGCTCGCAATCGCAATCGCAATCTGAAAAATGCCAAATACCCAGTGTGACAAAAATGAGTTTCCCTCTGATAGCGCCTCTCTTACCTGCGGATGATGGAAGGAATCGCCATAAAGACAAGATATCATCAAATTCACGGGAACCCCGACGGGGCTGCGAGCACACAGACCTCCTCGGCTTTCAAGGCTTGAATTTGCTTGACCTCGCAATGATTGGGTCTGGGTCTCGGGCCTGGCCTTATCATAGCTTAGCGGGACTTTCGAGTGGGGCTGGTCTCAGCGTTCCTCGGTGTCCAGATGCCTGTGTATGGTCGTTTCCCCTGGGTTATCTCGAGAGATAACGCTGCACAGGATCGGATTAGATAGTCGATTTTTGCCCTACGATTTGCCAGCCAATAACAGACCATTCGACTTTGCTTATGCCCGGCCAGAAAAACATCTGCTTGCAAGGATGTTCCTCTTACCAAAGGCTTCTGGAATCATACCATCTCAGCTAGATCCTAGCGCGGTTGTGGCAAATTTTTGACGTGCTTGTTGGGGAACTCGCGAGCACGTACTTTGCACCCGCTGTGGATCAAGCGAATTCTCACAATTGAACTTCGTACCTTCCTATTAGAATGACAGCCTCTCAAAAAGTCTATCCCCGCCGGCCCATCCATTTTTCTTTCAATGTGGAATGGACCTCGGTTTCTTCAGCAATCCCAGCCCATGTGGCACTCGATTTCCTGTTTATCCCCTAGTAACCTGGCCCTCGTCGCAACACAAAGCCGCAGACTTGTCTCTCACAAAAATGCACCGAGTCGATAAGTTGTATACAAGCATCGCTGCGCCACAGGCATTATTTGAGCCTCGTGGCAATCGTCTCCAATAGTCGGCATGCCAGCACTTCAGGGTTTATCACGTCTCGTGAGATTCCATATTAGGGAGGTGCCAAAATCCAACCACAAAGGATAAATAAACAAATCAAACCATGGGAGAAACCGCCTCCCCGCAGTGCGGCTCGAAAAATGGCTTGGGGCTTTTTACAAGGTTGAAACTGTCAATGCTGGGTTTACCGGCCCGGTCTGTGAGACAGATAGTTGCACGGTGTGCTACACCAACATCAGGCTCCGACTCAAATCCCTTACCCTTTAGAAATAGACGCAGGGAAGAGCGCAGACAGGATGACTTCGTAATGGGACTTGTTGGGACGTTGGGCTGCCAGCATAAGGTGTGTACCATATCAGGCATGCCGAAGTTCATGACTTCAACACTCCGGCTGGACCGTCAAGGTGTTGGTCAACTACCGTCGCTACCCGGGACATACCGAATAGAAGCTTTCCCAGCTACTGGTGAAATGGGATCGTGACGGCGAGTGTGTATCGGAGAACAGACGAGTGAGAGGCGGCAAGACACCCCCTTACAGAGAAAACACCAATCAACCGCACGCGCGGCGCCCAGCAAACAAGTAAGAGCAACTTGTCGCGATACTTGTGGCTATTGGATGAACCATACCTGTCGCTCCAGACTTTGGGAGGACCGAGGGTGGCTTGAGTGAGATCTCACTGGTGAAAACGCGGGGTCGCCTCCACTTCCCCAGAGTCAACGACGACAAGATTCTTGGCTCGAAATTCTTGCATCCAGTTCCATGTCACCTTTCCCCCAGCTGACTTGCCCCATTCCTGATTGAGTAGGCTGCGGATTTGGGTCCCCAGAGGCCCTGGGCGTGGCAAGTATCGTGGGACCGGGGTTTCCTCTCTGGTAGATCGGCAGACGGTCACCCGTTCTCATTCTATGATGTGGTCGGATTCAACTGGACAGAAATATCGGTGAGAGACCAATCCTACAACAACTCCAACCAGTCTATCTGGTGGTCAGAACAACCGCACGATTAGAAAGACCGTGCATAGCGCGTGACCAGCCCTGCGTTGTTCTATTTACTAGAAATCTACCGTGGGGGTCTCCGAGTGGAGCCGATCTGTCAAGGAGAAAAAAGTGGGTCGGATCATCACTGCATTAACTCGAGCGATCGATATGAGTCTAAACTATAACGGAAGAATGAAACACGAAAACAATCAATCACGCTGATAAGAATCCACAAAAAAAAAGCCAAGAAATGTGTGAACTGTCAATGGAATACTCGCTCGTCCCAGCAATTAAGTAAGAAAATCAAACGCCATGCCATGAGGGCTCGCCAGCCACGTGTATGCATACAATTTATTCCCCATCCACATATGGATGATGAAGTAAGGGGACCGTTTAAGACATGCCGGGGTGTTTACCAAGCAGCGTGACCACCATCAATGCGCAAGTCAGAACCAGTCATGAACGAGGAGGCATCGGAGAGCAGGAAGACCGCTGCACCACGGTACTCTTCGGGACGAGACAGGCGTCCAAGCATGTTCTCCTTAGGCCACTGGTCACGACGCTCGGGGAATTGGACGAATAGATTTTCGACCATGGCAGTGACGATATAGCCCGGGGAGATTGTGTTGACACGGATGTTGTACTGGCCCCATTCAGCAGCAAGGTTGCGACCAAGCTGGATGACGGCAGCCTTGGAGGCGTTATAGGCGGGACAGATGAGGCCCTATTATTTCTCTTGTTAGTCTCACTTTGAATGATGGATGGAATAGGCAAAAAGGCGGGGCAAAGAGAGGCAGGAGCCAATACGAGGCGGGGTGGTAGATGTGCCATGCCACTTAACCAGGGGTGAGAGGACAAAGGCAAAGAAAAGAAGGGAAAAAATTCAAGATGTTTGAGTGTGGAGGGAGGGAAACGTACCCGATTGGCAATGGTGCCACTCATACTGGCGATCATCGCAATGCTTCCACCGTTCCCAAAGCGAATCATCTGCTTCGCAACAGCCTGGGCAGTCATAAAGACACCAGTAACATTGACCTCGAACATAGTGTTGCTATCCTTGGCGGAGTATTCCAGTGCCGGAGTTTCCTGTTGGATACCGGCAGCCGCAACCAGGCCATCCATGCGGCCTTCATCGTGGGCAATGCCCTCAATGACGCTATTAAGCAACTCAGTGTCGCGCACATCGATACGACGATAATGTAACTCAGTGCCCAACTCTTTGGCGCGTGTCTGGAGCTCGAAGAATTCTGCGGCTGGTTCCTCCAGACGATCAAGGGCGTAGACCTTTGCTCCGGCCTCGAGGAGGGCTTCACTTTGCGTGAGGCCGAGTCCACGACCAGCACCAGAGACGAGGACGACTTTACCCGCCAGACTGAATTCGGGCATGCGAGCCTTTTGGCCCAGCAAAACTGGCTGATGGGTCATAGGGGCGGTGGGAACCTCGGTGGTTTCAATGGAGACGGACATTGTGGATTGGATTATTGATTAGGAGGGAAGTATCGATGGAATAATTCCAAGTCAGAAAGGGTGAAGTATAAAAGTTTGAAGCGGGACGCTTGGTCGATAAGGCTTGAGAAGATATTAAAAGAATTAAAGATGATGGAAGATAGGATAACAATGGAGCCATGAACAGCCTCTTTAAATAATCTTCTGGAGACAGCACAACACCGGCACAGTGCCGAAGGGGGTGTGTCTCGTGGACAAGCAGAGTCTGAAAATGGCAGCAGAGCCAAGCGAACAAGCTCCAGGCCCCGAGAATGCGGGCGGTGCAGCTAGCCTCCGGCCTAGTCTAGTCCCCAGGAGTGACAGCCAGACACATAGTAGAGGTCCCTACGAGGCGTTCCAACCGCGTGGCAAGCGAACCCCCCAAAAAAGTACGACGCAATGAATTGACTATTACAACATACTGACTCTCCTAGGATCGTGATTGTCCCAGCAGCACAAAAGAACCAAACTAAATCGAATCCTGCTCGAACCCTGCAAAATCCCTGCTAACGCTGCAAACACTGCTAACTCTGCCAGCGTCCACGCAATCACACCCAAACACCCAGAAAATGATCCCAGTCAATGATCTAACTATTCAGTCATGCTAGGACTAGTACTGGCCAAATCCAAGCCCGTTGATCTTGTTGAGCCACAGAACTCGCCAGAACTCAGAACTCGTCGATCGGATGCCTTATTCGGGAAAGCCGATCTCCCCAGATTCCACGCCACTTTTTTTTTGCTTCTCACCTGACCAAGTCTCCGGGGAAGCGTGCCGGGTCGATCGCCCAGCTAATCTGGGCTCTTTATTTTTATTTTTTATTTTATTTCTGTCAATCAACATCCAGGTCGTTATTTGGGTCATGTGGGCAATCCGAGTTCCTCGTGTTGACCCTGGCCTTGACCTTGACCCGCCCCCTAGCCCCAGGTGATGGCAAACTCAATGGAGTGTTAGATGTACTTTTTTTTTTTTTTTTGCTATCAGCAAAATTATATTCTACTCAGTACTTTCTACCTAATTCCAAAGAGTATGCTGCTTTGCTGCAGTTGCTCTTCCAATCAGACTTCAAGTTCGCCACCATCATCACAATAACCACCGACTGTATGACCCGACCAAATTGCAAGCAATACATCAAGACTAAAAATAACCAAGATCTCAGGATCAAGTTAACGAACAATCGATTTGCAATCCAGGGGAAATCAGGACAGGGGCGCAGCACATAATCAGACCCTGCCCGTGTGACCAGCAAAATTCTGCTCGGCGTATATCTAGCGATTTCTTTAACCTGGATATACCATACTCGATCGGGCAAATCCGAGGTAAACTGGTTCATCTCCCCTTGCACCGGCGATAAACCCGCCCTCAAATCCAGATCCCGTGAGCAGCTAAACAGCAATAAACAACACCGGCATCCCCGGCCCCGCTTCTAGATTTTTCCATTTCCATTTCATTCCAATCCCAATCCCCTCGAACCTGCATTGTAAATGCATTGCAGAACCCGGCCGGTCTGGCCGGATCTAGATCGAGGCCCAGTGCTAGCACCTTTCCCCCCTCCGCATGCCAGTGCATTCCCTAGTCTACGACGAAGCCTCTTTATCTTCTGCTGCAGCGGTGAACGCCATTGCGTCCTATCGGTCAATTCCTATTTTTTTTACCTGCTGCTTCTAGTCCGTGCCCCATCGCCTGGGGTTCCGGGACCCCGCGCCATCTGCACGGGTCCCCGGCTAGACGGGTCGACTATCGTGATAGCGTTGGAGCTATAGTAGATTTCAGCGTCAAGTGACCCGTTGCTATAGAGCGTGGGGGTTCGTTCCGCTGAACAGAGTTTCAGACACGCCTCTGAGCTGTTGAGATACCAACTGATGGTACTTTACACTGGTTAACTACTAATTACGGACCGGAGTACTATTCGACCCCGATACCAGTGGAAACACAACCCCATCTCAAATATTAGGTGCTACCTTCTTGCGGTGCAACTCTGCTGGTTCAACCACCGCCCCTTTTTGAATTGATCAATTGGAACAGTGGGATCGTGAGCACGGCACTTGCGCCACGGAGTCTCGGCTCGATCGAATGGTCTTTTGGACACGGAGTTGCTCCGATTTCTCGTCTTTGCATATGGACTGCTGGTTGTATTTTGGGTACGAGATTGCTTGGTTTATTTCAGTGATGGAGTTGCTCCTTGATATTAATTCTAGCCTCATCTCCATTCAAGTTAGGTCGATGCGAAGGGGCGTTGGATTACGTGCATGGCAATGGTAGTAGCATCGCTCTGCCGCCACGTCACCTTGAAGGCTAATCTTTACAGTGCCACTTTCTGGCTTTTTCTTTTTGATTCCAGGTGTCTTCCTATTCATCTGGGGTAGGTTGTCTGCTTTCATTCTCCGCCGCACGGAATATTGGCGATCCTCGTCGGTCCTTGGATTATACTGCGCTGGGGTCTTTTACAGTCACTATATCACGACTCGGAGGTAGTCTCGACTCATTTCACAATCAACTCCGATCGCAAGTGCGTTAATCTTCGAGTTCCCATTCAGCAGACATAATATTACTTATGGTGAAGTAAGAGGTCAGTAGAGGCGAATCACCATCCCACCTTAAAAACTTAGGGTTCCTACACTGCGTGATTTGGCTCGAAGTCGCCCCGCTATTCTAAGCTGTACAGATTTTACAACCTCTCTAAAAAGGCATAGCATTATTCTACATATTAATACTCTTCCTAGAGGCAACAAGGTTCCCAGAAATTGATCTAGTTCTACCTTTCTCTCCGCGCGCGCCAGTTATGAGCGACGTGCAAACAACATTTAGAGTAGTCTTCGAACAAGGGGCAACATTCCACAAAAAGCATTTCTCACGTCTACGCATTCCAAGTAGATCATTCAAAGACAAGCCTTGTATCCCGCAACCTAAACCATGTATAAATGCCTCCCTATACCGCGAAAGGACTATACCCGCACCCCAACCCAATCCCTCAAGCGCATGGTACTAGATACCTCCAACCTCCAACTTCAAAAATTGCACAAGTTCGTCCCAATAATCCCCAGCCAGGTACTTGGTACCTCGACGCTAATACCAGCCAGAATGATCTACACAACACTCTCACTCCTCGCTCTCGCCGCGTCAACAACAGCATGGGACGTAGCGTACTTCTCGACGCCGCACAAGATACGACACATGTACAAGGGGAGCGGGTCACAGCATTGTCGGTCCGTCTCATTTCCGAAGGGCGGGTACGTGATGGCGCGGAAATTAGCGGAGTATGAAGATGTTATTGCGTTCGATGATGATATGTGTACGGGAAAGACGGTGCCGATGAATTCGGTTTATAATGATCGGCCGTTGCCGGCTGAAGTGAAGAGTTTTGTTGTTGTTGATTTGAGGAAGATGGATTAGGGGTTCAATGGTGGGAATGATCCGTGGGTTAAAATTTAGAGTTAATTTTGTGGCTTGGGGTTGGGTGGATGCTGTCTTGTGCTAGGAAACTACTTTCTGTCTTAAAAATGTATATAATATAACTTGAAGAGAGGTGGATTATTTTAACCTATCATCACCCTTTACCGAATTATTCAACAGAGACCAAGCCATACCGGCCCAGGCTAAGCCCCAATCAGGAAAAAATTATGTACAAGACATCTCTAACAAGCTGTGCAGCTTCAAACATAGATGGAGATGTGTTAACATGAACATCAACTCAGATATCATAACAGACCCCAAACCGAACAAATAGTCCCAGGTGTTGGGACAACGCACAAATAAGAAAAAAAAAAACCCACATCGACTTCAGACAGAGACATTATGGTGTAAATTCTACCCCATGAGGGGTAGAAATGCGAATCGTGCGCTGAAGAAAACTTGATAGAACAAATATGGTCCAGTTCCACATATTCAGAATGGGACTAGGTAGCAAGCAAGTGATTCCAAGATTGCCAGTAACACTTCGCTCAAGCCTGCCTATAGCCCCATATCCGCCTCTGGTCATTGACATACCACTTGCCGACCTTCTCAGCATCCTCAAGCCAAGCAGCACTCTCACTGCCAAACTTGGTGCTAACCTCCTCGACCAGGTCGGACAAGGTCCATGACTTGACGGGATGGAGCTCACCAGGATCCTGACCCAAATGAGTGAAGACATATTCATGGTCTTCCTGGATGGGCAGGATAAGTCGGTAAGGGGTGTCGGCAGACGTGACAGACATGAGAGCACCGCCGGCATTGATAAGGCCGAAATTCCAGACCGATTTCGTCCGTCGATGCTCTACATCTTCACGTCGGTGGGAGTTGCTATCCGCATCGTCCGGGTCAGATTGTAATTTCTCTCGGATGGAAGAGGTAAAAGGGCGGATGAGCGATTGGCCCTGGTACTCTGGCAGAACTGCGGAGGCGATTTGCGAATCTTGTGCGTCCAGGGATTTGGACTGGATCAACATGTCGAGGATGGTTGGGATGATGGAGAGAGCGGTGGCATTGGCTGTTACTTCGACTCGGGGCATGTGAGGATGTCGGAAGACAAGCGGGACTCGGAAATTGCTTATGTGCGGGTTGTTATACGTGCCTGTCATATCTTTGTTGTCTTCACCGAAGGCTTGGCCGTGGTCACCGACGATCACGACGAGGGTGGAGTTTGCGATTCCGGACTCATCGAGCATGGTCATCAGATCGCCGAGCCAGTTGTCAACGAACCGGGCGGCGTTGAGGTAGTTGTTCATCGGGCTGTGGTTGACGGGGCCTTCGTCACCCATATAGGATTCCTTCTTGAAATTCTCGGGTGTGCCCCAGGGGTGATGGGTTGTGCTGGTGACATGAGAGAGAAACATGCGAGTCTTATTAGTGGCGGCCTCTTCGAAAAGATCGCGGATGTATGGTTTGAGTTCTGTCTCGGCGTATCCGAAGTAGTTGATCTCCTCTCCTTTGGCACGATACTTGGAGTCGCGGTCTTTCAAGGTACTTTTGACCACCTTATGCCCGAATCCCATATGGTCATTCAGGACATCCTGGCGATCGTAGTCATCGGTGATTGATTGCATGAAGACCGATTTCCAGGGGTAGTTCAGAACCTCAGGCTGATCGGGTGTCACCCCACGTCTCTCCACTATCGTTGAATTTACTGGCTGAATCGGGTGCTTGGCTTTGTTGAACGCTTCGAAGAGCTGCGGTAAACACGGTTGATAGATCTCGAGCATGGATTCCTCCAACATATCAACTGGGAGTGGGTTCACTCCGCAATGGCTGCCGAGGATGCTTTTGAAAGTGAGACTGCTCCCCGTCAGTGCTCCACGGACATTCAATCCACCCATTCCTTCTTGCGTCGTGTCTCGCCAGGTCGCGTTACTCAAGTCCACCAAATGGCCCTGACTGTCCCTCACATGCTCCCCAGTCAACATCTGTGCGATCGGAGTCATGGCAAGCAGCTTGTCAGTTGCATTATCTCTGTCCTCTGGCGGATGTGAAGCCAGCAGCCCATCGAAGAAGGGGGTGCCCTGTTGCATAGGGAACATTTCCTTACGCCCGCTCTCCAAGGTCAGCAGTATCACATGGTCAATTTCGACTGAGTGTTCCTCGAAGGCCTTCTTCAGGGGATCGTAGATCTCACTACCCAAGTTGGAGATCTTCAGTGGGTCCGCCCTAGGGTTATAGAACCCGCCGTCATCTCCACCGGTGCACAGATACCAGGATGGGTTGTCCTTCTCCGCACGCTGATCGGGGTTTATACTCCAGCGACTAAATCCACCCGGTGTATCTTGTGGGAGCCAGGCGGGCCGAGACCATCCCTCTGCCAGGGGTATGGGTTTGACGTTGGTCCAGAGAGGGAACGGCTTCGACGGGTTCCGACAACCCTCCAGAGTATTGGCCTTCTGGTTGAAAGCATCGAGAAGGACCAAGGGAAGCGCGGTCGAGAGATGATCGTATGGTATGGCGGGTCGAACGAGCTGGAGAAACAATAACGAGAGGCAGGCGGCCACGAAGAGCGCGACACGGCGTGCTAATCTGATATCCACCGAGTTGATCCAGGATTTGCTGGGCGCGGTGAGCAATGTGTAACGTGCCTGATAGCTTCCTCGACAGGCGTGATATCCAGTCAAAAAGAGGTCTCGGATCGCCTCCAGCGCGATTCCAGTCCAATTGTAAAGCTGAGAATGAAGCAAGCAGGCGGCGAGCCCGAGAACTATGCCGGCGAGAGAGACAGTCGAGATACCACTGAGGAGGATCTTCATGGCCGCAGGGTCGCTAAGGAAACTGTTGCTGGCGGTCCAGGAGACCTCGGCGCCGGTTTGAAGGAAGAATCCGAACTGGATGGCAGCGGCACCCCAGGTAATGAGTCTAGATAAAAATGGTGTTGAGTCAGCTTGTTGATTCTGCAAGTAATGGTCTCCCTCCTGCAGTTGGATTTGGAATGAATTCTCGCGAGGACGACGTCACGTACGAAAAGAACCCTCCCACGCATGTTGACAACCATTGTAAACGAGTTTCTGAAGCCGGGAACTGAAGCAATACCCGCCCGCAGGTAATGATCAGGAGGTCCGGGAGGATAAGAGTCGGCGAGTAGAGGATGAAGTAGAGGAAAGGTAACGAGTGGATGTGAAGACCGATATGCAGGGCCTTCGAGGCAAGGCCACTCACGACGAGGGCCGAGAAGAGAAACGGCGGGAGTGCCGGGAGATAGGCGCGGATAGACATGTCGAGATCATCTCATGAAGCCGCAGTTCTTGGAGAAACCTGAAGGAAGCGAATATGTGCAGGAGGGACGTGCAACAGACAAAGAGAGGAGGGAGGGCAAGAAAAAAGACGTCGGAATGGGGGGACAAACACCCCGGAATGCGGCGGGCGAGATGGAAAGAGGACAGGAAAGAGAGACAAAAGGGAAGAAAGAAACAAGATTCATATTCGGGAAAAGCATATTATACAAGTCTCAGGCAGCAAGTAATGAGAAACATTCTCTCATAGGCGCGTCCGCCGGATGGCATCCCTAGGGTTCAAGTCAGGGTCCAATAAAGGCATCTCAGCACGCGACGTGTAGATCAGCACATAATACGAGGGAGAACACAGTCAGACAAAGCAAATACTGCAAAAGTACTTAGGGGACATGCATGACCAGCGCTCCCAATACATCACCAATACGCGGTAGTCTGTACGGAGTACATCGTGTCACTCTCCAAATGCTTCCCTAGCCCTAACTGTGAATCCACGAGTGGAGCAGAATGAGACAGCCCCATCGTGAGGTTGGCCGTTAGTACTAGTTACGAGGTCCAAATGCCTATTCGAGCTAATGCACTCGGCGAGTCTGACCATCTTTAAATCCTGTGTTCGCTGTTCGCCGTTCGTTGTTCACTGTTTTCTGTTCTCGTACCAGCTCAGTCACTTACCCCTTGCTGCAGGGGGGTGTGTAGGTTGTGGGTGTATGTGATACCCCCTTCGTACCGTAGGGTACCCTTGCCAACTGTCTCACCCTACTAAGTAAAGTCTCGACAACGCGGATCCAATGATGAAAGATAATAATCGTCATCAAAGTTTCGGTTGCTGTCGGATTTTCACAAGCCGCCGTTCCACGGTTGCAGATGAGACCCTGAAAGTCAAAATGATGGGAACAGGGTTGGTGGCCTTGTGGTGGCGGCCAATACGATCTGTCAAACGCGATCCCCCGCCAATCAGACCCTGCATTATGCCCGGCCCGAGACACCGAATTTGCGGCTTATTCAAAAGGCTTAGCTAACAAAAAAGAAAAAAAAGAAGGTACCTGGATCTTGGCCAAAGCTATCGTCTAAAAATATCAATAGTGTGGCCAAAACTACTTGAAAATAACCCCGTCGTCATCGGCAAGCAAACCCACTTTCCTATACTCCGTAGCGAAGATCGCACTAGACATGTCCAACTGCAACTTAAAAAAAAGGCTGTTCTTCCTGGTCTCACAAAAGGACGCTAATTTAATCGCCCAACCCCCACTAGATCAGATGTTACCCCAGGAGGACTTAGCACGTCAATCGGGGGCCGTGTTTTCTCCGACCTCGGATTTGCGGGAATATGGATATAGTATCATGGTAGATTCGAGTCGACCTCGGCAATTTCATATCCAATGGAAGTTGGCCTTCACACCCCGCAACTTCCAAAATACTTCGACTACACCCCGCTACATGCCACATCGAGCGGATGTGGGATATGGGGTAGAAGGGGTCTTTTGACGGGTTCATGCCCCTCCAAGATGAATATCCCACTATTCACAGCACGCTTAAATAGAGGCGAGAGAACAAGGAACAACACGCTTTAGTTTTAATTACACAACCTCCTATCGCTACACCTTTTCATAATGGACCCTCTCGATGTGAAGATACGCTGGCGTAGCCTCCCCCCTCCGGAAGACTCCCCTGCATACCCGGGATTCCATCCGTCAATGACCGAGTTGCCAGCGGGCCACAAACGACGGGAAAATTGTCGGCCGCTGCAGGAGCCTATGATTTTTGAGCAAGATCACACTCTCACTCTCCGTGACGGTATGAAGATATATGCAGATATCTACAGACCGACCAACGACATCCCTGTCCCAGCGATTATGGTCTGGGGGCCGTATGGAAAATCTGGAAGTGGTGAGTTGTAGAGGGTTTCCTGCTTAGACACAAGGTCGCACCTGCTCACTATGAGGCCAAACACAGGTCACCTTAATCTTAAATCCTTTCCATTACGAGTCGGTGTCGCAGAGACGCGACTCTCCGGCTATGAGAGTTTTGAAGGGTAAGAAAGCCAATCCAATAAATCTCCACTCCATCTAAATATCAGCTAGTCCCGATCCTGCTGAGTGGATACCGCGTGGCTACGCAGTTGTCAATGTAGACGCTAGAGGCGCGATGGACTCAGAGGGATCTATGAGGCTCTGGGGCTCTGGTGATGGGAAAGACGGATATGACGCTATCGAGGAAGTTGCGGGCCTACCATGGTGCAATGGAAAAGTCACTATGCTAGGGAACTCCTGGCTCGCTATATCCCAGTGGTTTATTGCCGCTGAAAGACCGCCGCATCTCGCCTGTATCGCGCCTCTCGAAGGTGTCAGTGACCCACTCCGGGAACAGCTACGACGCGGAGGAATTCCTGAGTTGCAGTTTTGGAAGGCCCTATCCGGGTTGCTATGCGGTTCGTATCTGCCTTCGCTCCTCAATCTGCATTCTTTATCTTTCTGACTCCGCACAGGCCGCAATGGAGTGGAAGATATCGTCACAATGGCTGAGGAGTCGGAACTTACAAATTCGTACTGGGAGGATAAAAGGGCTAAACTTGAACAAATAAAAGTCCCTGCATATATCCTGGCCAGCTATTCTACGATGCTTCATACTCTAGGATCGTTCCGGGGCTATGAGGATATTCCTCACGATAAGAAATGGTGAGCCCTAGTTGCTGCTCTGCAATATTCCGACGAAGGTGATGATTACTGATTGGGCTCCAGGCTTGTAATTCACGGGACACAGGAGTGGTATGATTTGTACTCTCCCCAGAGAGTTCAAGAATTGAACGACTTTTTCGACTGCTATACGAAAGCACACAATGACTGGGAGAGTACACCACGTGTGCGGGCTACTGTACTCCCGTTCAACCAGCCGGCGTTGACTGACATTCCATTCGAAGAACCAATCTGGCCTCATCGTAATACCGAGTCTCAAAAGCTGTTCTTGGCTTCAGATAGCCGTCTAACTGAGACTCCACCTAAAACAGTGGGACAATCGATATATCAGGCTGATGCTGCACCAATCTGGCAAAGAGACAATGACCCAGGGGAAATCCAATTTTCATTCGTCTTCTCCCGACCAACGACCATTCTCGGTCCATCGCGTGCGGTGCTATACATGGAGCCAAGGCAGGCTGAAGACATGGACGTCTATGTCCAACTGAGAAAAGCAGATCGATCCGGCAAACTTCTACAGCACGTCAACATACCATTGAAGGACCTGGGCGTTGCTTCGGAAGAAGATGTTCCTTTGACGAATCCTATGAAGTATTTTGGTCCACATGGTGTCTTGCGAGCCTCATACCGGGACGTGGCGGAAGAGTGGTCGAAACCTCACTGGAAGACTCTCTCGCACAGGAAGCGTCTTCCCGTAAATGCGGGCGAAGTGATGCGGTTAGAGATTGAGATTTGGCCGACGGGAATGCTGTTTGAATCTGGCGAGCAGTTGGTCATGAAGATCTCGGGTCATTTTATGGGACCTGCAGAGTTTGAAGCTTTGCAGGGAACTTTCCCTGTTTGTAACCGAGGTGAACATAGTGTTCGGTGGGGCGGGGAATTTGCAAGTTATCTCGAGATTCCGACCGTGAAACTTGATTCTAGATCATAGAATCCATTTTGTTGCCTGGTGAGTTGTGATATTGAAACCAGGGGCATGCAAATCTAGCATGTTTGTCATGATCGAGGTTTTGCTTGAATTTGAGTAAATCGGGACGATATTTCCTGCCTCAGCGCATCTCCAGTAGAATTCTTAAAATCAACCGGAGAAGAGGTGCAGAATTAGTGGCACTTGAATATTTCCCTGATGGCAGAATATTGCGTACAGCAATAACCATCGTATCTGTTCTCTTTGGCGTTTGGAATGTTTCGTTTGGGTATGGAATGGAGCTCAATTCAACCACACATGGAAGCCATGTTCTATCTTATTATTGTATCAGCTCGAGACAATTATGAAGTAGTTCAAATACAAGGGAGGCAGTTTAACGCAATTCCTAATTTATCTTGGTAAATGATCCAAAAATTAAAGTACGGGGCCAAGCTTTTCACCACGGACCACTGAACCACGGAATGGCCAAGCCACCGAGTTTATCCCGGCCTCAACCGCTTGCCGTACTAGATTCGAAAGGATATTAAGTGTCTCGTCTGCATTGGATTGATCGAAAAGCCCAACTTCGAGAAATATAGCCGAGAGAAAGAACATACACAGCACAAGAAGGGTAGGCACGGCCAGCATTATACATTCTCAATATCATTTTGATCATCAAGTCTATACCTCAATCATTAACTGCAATCTTAACTTCTTTCTACTGTTGTATGTTGTCAAAATTGCCTGTGATCTACTTGTTCAGTGCTATGGTACGATTTATATTGCGAGCTCGCAAACTGGGGCCGACCCACTGGGGCCGACCCACTTAGAAAGACCCCTATTCTCCTGAAATCGTGAAACGCCGTATTATTTACGTGAAAAAGGCGATTCAAGATGTTTCCATGCCCAATAATGATTTTATTGGTTCTAGGATACTATTGAGCCCTGGCAAGATCGATGTAGATTACAGTCCAAACTTGAAGAGAAAAGACAACGAAACACAAACTGGGAGTATTTCAACATGTGCACTAGCCAGGCCCCGCATAAACTTGAAAGATTAACGGGGCCCCGGATAGATCGGATAATGGTCTGTTATTAGCAAAAATAAGGGGACAATGAATGAAATGAACGGCTCAACGCGTATAAAGATGCCAGGTGCCACGAGCTATAAAGTAGCCAGGCTTTTCGGCTATGTCATACGAACAAACTCCTCATAGACAGACTTTATCAAGACCTCTTTTTGATTTTGCGTTGTACTAGTGAACTATTGTTTTTGTCACGAGACGAGCTCATACATATCCCACATCCATACATGTAAAGGGGATCTGGTACATAGATTCATTCATGTTGTGGGTCGCCAGAAAAAGCCGTCTGATGTTTTATACAGAATACAAAAGTGACCAGTCATGGAGAGATTGGACTCTCTCGATGTAAGCTACGTACTATTTGACTGGAATCAAGTGTCTCTCATAGGTAGGGTCAGCCGCCTTGATTTCAAATAATCTTCCTTTATTCTTTTGTCTATAGCCATAATGCAAACATCTGTTGCTAGACATAATCAGAGCACAGAACACAGAGTACTCCGTTGAAGAATATCAAATTTGTTTCTCCACCTTCGACATCAGAATTGTCATATTTAGTTTAGCGCTGTACGATCGGACGAAGCCGAAGTCCGCCTTTCCAGGTAGAAGCTACCACTAAAAGATATTGTCCGGGCCATTTGCGGAGCTTTATGTCGGTAGAGTTTCTTCTATTGGCTAGCGTGCAGATTCTAAGACCCCATAGGCGGAGAACTTCCTTGTCTTGAGCACACTAGCTGCACGTTCGTGCTCAGGCTACTACAGTCTTGTGTTTGATTTCTGTACTTGTATTCAAAATACCCATCACCTCTTTCAACTCCTTCGAAACTAGCGCTGGGCCGTTTTCTCTGGCCCCCAGCCAGGGCCAACTTCTGCACCCCCAAATGATCCTTTACCCTCATCCTTCCCGGTGAATTGACTCGAACTTGACAGTCAACGACAAATTTGCCGGTGAGGAGTGTTCCAGCCGCGCACTACCATTATACCCTAATTTCCTCTACATCAATATCGCATAAATGCCTCAGGGATACGCCCTCAGGAATAAGGGTGGCTGCCCAGCCCCAGCGGATTCGGGCGGCTCGACGTGGGATAATTTCTACACATGCTGCCCACCAGACACATACAACAAGCCAAATCAATACAATACGATATGTCGCCAAGGGAAGAATCAACCCACACTGACACAGTGCGCGAATACGACCTGGGACCTATACGCGTGGCACAACCCAAACGACAAGCAATATGAATATTTTTGCTGCCTGCAAGGGCTACAGGGGATATATAGCAAAGAAACGAGCACATTTGGATTTTTTGGGTGTTTGAACGAGACCGACGTCGATGAGGACACGATGGGTTCGCTTGATATCAGAGTAACAGGCGAAGGTAAGGCTTTTGAGAAGAGACGCCTGTGGAATGGTAGCTGACTGAATCCCATCTAGCAACTACAACGACAGCGACAACAACAACATCATCATCCACCTCGGTCACCTCGGCCACTTCTACCACTTCTTCATCAACGAGTTCAACGACGTCAACAACATCTTCAACATCTATCAACGAAAGGAATAGCCTCGCAAGTCCGACTGCAGTCTCGGGTGATGGTGAAACTGCCTCAGTAGGGGAAACATCCAACACCAACACCATAATTGGCGGGGTTGTTGGTGGCGTTTGTGGGGCCGCAATCATCGGAATCTTAATATGGCTTATCTTCCGGTACCGATCTCGAACTGCCAGGACCAACGAGCCCGTATCAGAGGTCAGCGAGAAACCGCAATCTGGAGCCCAAGCTCGCACGATCATGCAATCACCCAGAGAGCTGCCAGGGTCTGATCCCTCAGAGCTTACGGGTAACACCACTATCGACCAGGCCGAAGCCTTCGGGTTTTATGAGCTTGACGCCAAAAGAGAAGGGAATACTAGCTGAGGATCTTGTTTGTTGATTTTGGATTGCAAAACCGTTCCTCCCTTTAGCCTAAAGTCTGGTCATGAATACTGCTGAGAGCTTAGACCTTATACCCCTCCTTTGTGTGCATGTGAATTTGTTTTTGTCTACTCTACAACCCTCATATCTATACACAGTGAAATAATTCAGCAAGTTGCTTGAGATGAGGCACTGGGCACCTGTATCCTGTGCGATTTTCTGTAATTTTGCGCAAGTGCTGCATGCCTAAAAGAAAATCAGTTGCCGAGTTACGACTACTGCTGCTCGTAATACATGACTTAGTCTTTTGACGAGAATTTCAAGCTCACTGTAATTTGAAGAGCAAGAAAAGAAATCAGGATAACAACGGCTATGAGAGGACAGTACTATAGAGATCTCGGGGGCAGTTGGCTTGATTAAGTTGGAACCAAATAAAAAATTGGAGGCCCGATCTCCAACTTACAAATATATATTCCAGACTGAGGTATCACTCACCCCGAAAAGTCTCGGAAACACCATGTTAAGACCACTGCCAGTGGTAGATTAGAATTCCTGACCGCTGAAGTTTTTGCAAGGTGCCACACATAAACATTGAATTGACTCGAAAGCTGAAGGGAATTATACTATTTCCGCTCATAAATCCTAGTTTTTCGCAAAAGATACCGATCCTTACGATGCGCAAACGAGCGATTCGGCATAGAGAACAAAAAGGCAAAGAAAGACAAGTCACTCGAATCTGGAATTCCAAGGATTTCAAGTCTCACAACTTGGGGATTTTCTTGAACTTGACGACTAGCAGGGTATTATTTTTGATCGAGGACCCCGCATTCTTGTCGACAGAAACATTTCATGGCAATCACTTGCTAGTCAGAAGACGTTACAACGCAATGATATGTCATGTCCACACCGCATCGATTGCTCTACCAGAAATGCGGGAAATATACTGTTGCCTGGGCACTTTTGACCACCCTTACCCCACAGTCACGAAAATCAGACCCAAGCTAGCTGGCAAGTACCGCCATAAGGCTGGAACAAGGTTTTGGTGACTTGTGATCGGGATTTTGCCAATCCCTCCAGATCCATAAAGGGATACAAAGATTCTCATCCTGTGGGCCTTGTTGGCGGGGGATATCTTGAAAGTTTCCAAGATATCAGTTCGCGCCAAGTATCCAATGCGGTAGGGTAGCTACGGGGAGGAGTTCAACAAAATTCAGGCTACATTGCATACAGACCCAGCTGTGATCAAGTCACGCCAAATGGAGTCGACATAATCTGCATATCACAGTCAGAGAAAAATGGAGCGAATAAAAGGCGCAAACAGCATAGAAATCGTCATTTTCGTTTTCTTTCTCTATATTCGCAATTTTTTCTCTACTTTTGTTTCTTAGGACCGTGTCTGAGAACCCAATTAAATGAGTGAGCCTTAATTCACTCATAGTGGGAACATATCAAACTTTGAACGTCTGCCGAAAACCTTTTTTCAGCCCTATGCAGGTGTTAGGCGGATTTTCGATATATCACAAAGGATTGGTGCATGACTGCAATAGTGTCCATTTTTGCGTCTCCCGACCGGGGTCTACAATGTGGGAAAAGCCCACCCTGGTCAGAAAGCGCGGTGCTCATTGAACCAAGGTATGCATAGCTGGGCATATGGTAATACAGTATCGCTTTTATCCCAGGATATAATACCGTAGCATATAGTCTAAATCGCACCCTATGATATACAAGCTTGGCCTAATAAGAAAGTTTGAATATCGCGTCTACATACAGGCATCACTGTTCCACTTGATCACCGGAGCTATTAAAATTCGTTCAAAGTCCGTTTCAAACTTGATGAAACTCAATGCCACATACTTTAATGGGGTCTGTAAAATATGAGTGGAGTGGTGAATGATGCCCAACTCAAAGTGGAATTTTCAATTCGCGGTGTGTCACGATCTGCAGCAGGGATCTCATGGAGATGGATGAGCGTAAGTATAGGTAGAAATTATGAATGAAACTAATATCACGGCTATAATACCAAAAGGGAGTATTGATTAACGAGTTTAATTGCAAGGCGTTAAACAAGAAGAAACACTAGGAACCGCCTTGAGGCCTGGCAAGATGAAGTCAAAGATGACTTAATGGATAATTGATGATCATGTTTATGTAGCCCGATATTCTCTTTTTGCTCTAAATGGAATGCATTCCCTATTTCAGACACCCGAGCTCATGCACAGGAGGCTTCCATAGTACATACGGAGGCATGTGGCATCAGCGGCATTTTCAGTCCGGCCTGGGTACATGCCTGCAGCCATGCAGAAAGGATTGTCTAGAGTTGCATACGTCGACACCAACGAGTGATCAACCTGTGTAAAAAAGTGGGAACATAACGCAAAACAAGCATAAAGGAATTATATTCCAATACAATCAGGAGTCGAGTACTTAAATTCCGTCGTTTCCTATCATTGTTTATTTCACCCCCATCTTCATCCCCATCCACTTCAGCACTAGAAGTCAATCTTGTTATTGAATATCTTGCCAGTCAAGAGCGAGTAATCACCGTGATGATGAGGTTCATTTCAGCCTTTTCCTTCCCCAGCCTCCTCCTTATGGGCGCTGCTCATGTCGGCGCCACTTGCGTCCCAGGCGAGCGACATGAAGTTATACCCGATTACCACGTCGAGTACCAGTGCGACACCTACCGAACTGGCAAGCTCCACAAAAACATCGCTTCCATCCAGGAATGTGCAAAGCTCTGTAAAGATGCACCCAGCGCATACTGCTCCTACGGACCTCGGCATAAGCAATGCGTCGTGGGTGACGAGAACGGGGCAGATAAGCCTGCCTCGGGTGTATACTTTATGAACCAAGTCAAGGAAGAGCCTTTTACCGACATCGAGGAAGAAGAACCGTTCACCGAAGACTGCGAAAGTGCGAAGGAAGAGTGCGAGAGGGAAAGGGCCAACTGGGAGGAGAAGGCGAAAGCTTGCGAGGCCAAGGCTTTTTCATTCTCCCCCGCCGTTTCTAAGTTGGCCCATTGGAACTTCTTAAATAATGTGAAAGAGGAAGATTAATTGTGTCAGAAGCTCCCCGCGATACTCGAAAGGAAGTCAGCGTCACGGGCATGAATTACAAACTATAATGCGGTAGATGTAAGCCTGAACAACTTCGTCTAATGGACTTATTGCTAACACCCATTAAGATCACAGTCCTTCCGGACCCAAGAACGCTGTCACTGGCATTGCGTTGCCGGAATGCATTGAATACTGCTCCAAGCGAAGCTGGAGCACCTATGCGCTTCACAGACCGAATACTCTCCCTGTGTGTCATCAAGGAGCCCTGAAATGGGTTGATGAGGAGGTGGTTGGATAGTCTGCATCACCCAACTTGTTGTTGGCTAAATTGGTTCTCTCGGTCTAAGCCTAATTCAAGTGGTATGTCCGTGGGCTACTCGTCCTCGTACCCAGGAATTGGATGTCGTATTAGCAGGCATATTTACGCCATTGGTTTCCATGAATTTCTTCATACGTTGAAGCTGAGAGGAAGCGTGAAAAGTCTTGTGTCTGCGTGTCGGAAATGATATGTAGTTAGAATTCAATCGAACTAGTAACTTTGTTAGTGTTACGTCCACATTCAGCCTCGCTATGTCCTCAGAAGTCGACTGTAAATACGATATCAAGTATCTTTCTTGTACCCCGAGAATGCCATATTGTATTTATAATTTCCCTGCTTGTATGACATTGAAAAAAATTCGAGATAATGCCGCCGAATCAGCTCCAGCAGAAAGATGGTCTACTTTCGAACCGCCCTAGTGTCTGTATGACCACTACGTAATCTACTATCTTGTGCTGCTACATTTTCATCAAGTCTAACTGGGAGCATAAAGTGTCTGATAGTATAGAAAGCTAGGCAACGGAAGCTCACCTTAGTCTCCGGGCTTTTCAGCATGCCCTTTTAATGTCCTCGATCGATTCGTAAGCTTATACTTACTCGGAAATGAAATTAAAGCAGAATGGGAGACTCTGTGCCCATCATCAATTTCATGTGATACCCATAGCGGCCACTCCGCTTTAATCCCGAGTCCCCGGGTTGTCATCGCCGGATCTCTATCATGATAATCGCGTCGCGCAACCTTGGCATCATGCCTGCGTTTTGAAAACTAAACCATCTTATTACTAGTAGGGAAAAGACATTGCGCAAGTCCTACGTCGATACTCATTGAAAAGAAACAGGCTTGTAATTGGACACACCGGCAAGGTTTGTCCACTTGCCATATATATTATCATGAGTAGGGATGCATAGAGCGATATGATACAAATAAAGAAATCCCAACCATGCGTATAGGAATAAAATACAAAACGCCCACCAATGAAGGCCTTAAAGGAGACCTGTTCAACATTAACGTGGTGGTGGCTCACCACCCCGCTTGGAAAAGCAAATTTTGTGATCAAGGCAGGGTACCTATACGAGAAACAATACCCTGACCTCCCAACTTCGCCATGAACCCGGACTTGAGGCCCATAATCGCCTCAATCTCTTCCGACGGCAGATTCTGTACATCGCGCATCTGCAACGCCTGCTGGATGAGAAAGGCATCAGCGAGCTGGCGATCGCCATGGTGGCCTAGTCGCAGACGCTCATTCTCCTCCTCGGCAATTTTGCCGGCTCGTTGGCGCGCGGTATGGACCAGCCACGCGGCTGTTGGTCCCGAAGGAAAGACCGTTTGCATGCCGCCGCGATTTGCGGTTGGATATCCTTGTGTCGGGTCGACCGGGCCGATTGATCGCAAAGAAGCGGCGAAGTCTGGATCGCGACCGTCGAGGTCAATTGCTAGGACTATTAGCAGGACATTCTTCGTGTATTTTGTCCGGGGGGAGGGAGGATGTGGAGGCCGGAGTTGTTGCGCGGAAGGGTAGACTCACCGGCAGACTTTGCAGAAGAAGCCTGCTCCTTAGAATGATACTGCGGCCCCGCCGCTGTATGTTGTAGTGGTTCAGCTGGGGCAGGTTTCGGCTTTGGAGGTGTAGGTGTCGGCGCTGATTCGCGTGGAGGTTGCGTTCGCGGGCGAGGCACTTTGCTCTGCGCTGGGGCTTGTGGTGCCCTCGGTGCCCTCGGTGGTGGAGGGGCTTGCTTGGGGTACTGGCGCTTTGCAGCGCCGGCTGCAGCCTTCGCAGGTTTTGAGACGTTGGAACCCATGGAGGATGTAGACTCTGGATGGATCCTCGGGATGTGGATGGTTGATGTTGGAGGGAAGTCGCAGAAAACCGCGGAGGGAAGGCTTGGCATGGCTAGGGTGACGTCAAATGGCCATCCACGGATATTCTGGCAGCGCAACATGGGACAGACAGAAATATTGATGTTTTATAGATTTCCGGCTCTATATATGATTATTCGATTGCTCCCAGATCAATATTGATTTTTTACACTTTCCGCAAAAACGGTGTTTTCGATGCAGATACAAAAATATTATTAGATATACTTGTTTGCTAGAGGTAAACAAGCTTATTGTATATACTAGTAGATTAGCTCGGAAGAAAGGTCGATTGAACCAGCAGAATCTACGGTCCACTATAAGGAGTATTTTGATGGGAAGCTTTTTCTGGAACAAGGTGGATATGATATGATGACAGCTAGGGTACAATGCCATTGAGTTCAGGGTGCCAACCCGTGGCAGCATCATTGGCTGCGCCAATACAGAGACAAGAGCGCAGACCTATATCTCTAGTGTAAGGATCTCAAGCCTTTAGCGGCGGCCAGCAAAGCGACGGCCCTGCACTTCACCAAGAGCGCGACTGCCACTCACGAATGCGACCGCACCAACAACAGCCGCCGCAGGAAGAATCTGGAACAGGTTCCAGGACGTATAATAGAGGAAGAAGATACCCTCGAAGGCAGCTAGGGAGCCAAGGAAGACGGCGTGCGGGAGAGGGGCCGACTTGAGTGCGGCGGGGAGGTGGTTGAGGTTAACGCCGAGGACGAGCCACTGTACTTGATTAGCTTGTTTGGCCCTATACCACTTGCAGAGGGGCACTTACCAAACCAGCCAGAACCGGGAGGGCGGCGAGGACTGCGCCGACAAAGGCCAGGGTGATGATGATGGGCGGGTTGGTCGGGTCATTCTTGAAAGTGTGATGAATCTCCGGCAGCTTTCCATATCTCGGGGCCTCAGCGGTGGGGATGGGAATGTTGACATCGCGCTCGATAGACAGCTTGAAGACGGAGTGATCATAGGCCTCAGAGCTGCCAAAGCCACCAATGACCACACGGGCATCAACTGGGTTGGGAAGGGTGAGGAATTGGAGCGGGAGTTCCTTCTGAGTCTAGTTCATTGATAATAGGGTTAGCTTATGCCCGCGGAGGAGAGCTTCGAATGGGGGAGCGCAATACCAATTCGAGGCGGGACTTGCCGCTCTCCTTGACGGTGAAGGGGTAGGAGATATCCAAGCCAGTCTGGCCATCCTTCAAGAGCAGGAAAGCCTGGTGTGGTCGTTTCGCGGAGCTACCTTCCTGGGTAGTCAAGGTGACGCGCAAGGTATCGGCGCCGGTGAAAGCGACGGGATTAGCGAGGGGCTTCGAAGAGGAGAATCTAGAGGAGTTCAACTGTCAGCTCGAGTGTTAATCAATGGTCATCATGTCACCAGCAAAACATACTGTTCCTTGAAACCACCGTTGATGCCAGCACCCTTAGGTTGAATGGCCACGGTGGCATCAGTAAAGCCCCAAGCAGTCGCAGCAGCAGTCGGCAGAGCTGCCGATGCAAGCAAGCAAAAAGGAACAGTGGCCTGCCACAAATGCATAATGTCGAAATCAAGGGAAACAACAATCGAAGACAAGTGAAGGTGAAGCTGCGGAGGTGGACAGTTTGCAGAATGGAAGGCGGACAGGCGATTAAGCCGATAAGCGCCGATCGAGCTTAGCCCTAATTTCTTTTCTGCGACTTTCCCTCCATTCCCTTCCCTTCGAAACATCCTGCGCCATCTCCGAGCGACTGCGATCGTGGCCGTGGGTTTTCTGCCTGCATGGCACCGTGCCAGATGACAGTTTGAATCCAGACGCTGTCCAAGTGTCTTCAGGCCCTAAAAAAACAAGCCTGACCCCCCCAAAACTGCTGCCCTGTCACACTGCGGATCTCCCAACGGAGCTCCGCATTTCTTCGCCTGTTTAAGGAGGGTTTGATGGCATTTTGCTAACTGAAACAATTTGTACTTTATTTCCAAAGGTATTCACTCGTGGTTCTTGTATGGATACAGCCGTTGTGGTTACCATTTTGCAACCCCTCGCGTGAGATGAGCACTTACACTAACCCGTTGCTTTGTTCAGAACAAATCGACCCTCACTCACATCCACCATGCCTCCCAAGAAAGGTTTTCGTAAATCGTTGCCTGCACGTATCGGCAAAACTACTTTAACACCGTCTCGCCGTTCACCAAGGGCCCCGACGTCTGGCAAATCTATTAATCACTCGACTCAATCGGCCAAAACCATCGACCTGACAACCTCCCCCACGCCCGATTCTTCATACAACCTCCACCTTTATACTTCAAAGTCACCTTCATCGAGGATATCTACAAATGGGAAACTGAAAGATGTCTCCTCAGACTCTCCCTTGACTCGTCGGCAAACGTTCCAGGCTCGACCATCCCGTTTATCGAATGTGTACACCCCGGCCAAAGAAGCGCCCAAGTCAATATCGGGCCAGGGAAGCAGGAAGACTCGGAGGACAACTGCACTTGAAACGCCCAGGGATCAAACTTCCGATCAGGAGTTTCCGGAAAATCTCGACGGCATAGGCTGGGATATGGCTCAACATACGGGGGAAGAATTCCTGCACGACAACTCAATCAGCGATGCATCACCTACTAGTGCGTCATCGGGGACTCGATTATCATCGCGGTTTAGGAAACCTACGGCTCGTGCTATTGAAGCACTCGATTTTAAGAAGAAACCTCGTCAGAAGAGAACAGCCCCCGCCACGACGACAACCACAGAGCAAACCACTGACAAGGGTGAAGATGAACCGAAAACGATCAAGAGAAAAGGGATGAAAGGGAAACGTGCGAGCAGAATATTCAAGCTGATGAGGAAGAACAAACCCTCACCCCTAAAGATCAAGCTCAGCGCCGACGATGCCGGCCAGAAGCTATACGAAATCGTTGTAGTTGCTTTGAACACCGACTTCGTCTTACCGTCCGATCCTGAAAAATTCATTGCAAATGCACGGAAAGAGTTTGAACAGCGCCTGCTAGCTAAATCGTCCGAAGAAGAGCCACCCAAAGGCGAGCCATCCAACTCCACTTCCACCCCCGGCGACCCCGCGGCCCCCGAGATTGCGGGGGTGACCAACAGCGAGACCAACACTGAAACGCCAGAAGTACCGTCTATCAAGAACTTCAAGAAGACAGAAGAACCCCAACTCGAGGTTGACGGTTGGGTTCATGCAGGCTACGAGAACGAAAGCGGCGAGGAGGTCGTCCTTACCGCACCAGGCCAAATTCCCTACCGAGCACCGCACACTTACGCCGACGAGAATCTCCCTTTACCACCCGTGGTCTCTCGCTCGGAGACACAGATCGAAACGGACAATAACTTCGGATTCCCCCCGCTGATCGGCGACCGTAATGTCCCGTTCTGCATCCCGTCCGAGTTCTCCACGGAAGACGTCTCGGAAGAAAAAGCCCGAGCCCAGGCTCACAAGAGGAAGCGTTCACAGGGCGAGTCGGAGAAGCTCCCCAAACCGAAGCGCCGACACTCGACGAAACCCATTCCCAATGAGCCTCCAGCCGAAGAAGAAAAGCCCAAGATCCAGCGATTGAAACTGAAGCTGAAGCCCCCAACTGAAGCCGATAAAGCGTCAGGCGCCATCCCCATCCCTCCTCCCACTTCTTCTTCGTCCTCTTCGCCTGATAGCATCGCGACACCTCGCGGGCCCCCGAGTCGAGGTCGGGGTAGTCGTGGTGGTCGTGGTAGTCGCGGTGGGGCATTGCGCGGCGGTGGCACGCCCCGTGGAGGTGCTTCTCGCGGCGTCAGCTCTACACCCCGTCGTACGCCCCGTGGTGGCGGTATTCGGGGTGGATCTTCTCGTCCTCGTACACCCCGTGCACGAGGTGGTCGTGGACGTGGTCGTGGAACTGGACAGTAAGAAGGCCGTATTGTTATGAAGAATAGTGCACAGTCTAAAGCATAGCGTGGAGTTACGAATATTATTAATGAACATGATGATGTCTTCGATGTCATCTTTCGGTATTTTGCTATACCAATCTTTCAATTACACTTTTGAATATTCCGGGTCTTCGTAAATGTTCAAACTGCACGTGTAGAATTTGGTGGTGGAAGCCAGTTCCAGTTCCGATGTTAGTGGGATGCTGGATTCAACTGGCACGAATAATATCTAGTGGGAAAAGCCTAATTGTAGGAATTTTTTCCTCTAGCAGATTTATACTCTGCAAGATCATTAATACATGTGAAAATGATTGTCAGACATGGACTCGATTGTAGGGACTTGAGGTTATATCACTGCATGGTAGTAAAAAGAAATAAGATTACTCTCGATCCATTAATTCCATAAAACGATCTCATTGGTAAACCAAGCCAGACATGCCCAGCCTTGTCGAATCGTGAAATCCTCGTTGCTGAATAAATTCGACCTCGCACAACTTGGGCATTTCAGTCCTTGTTTACTTATCGTTCACCCCCTCTGCCCCAAAGGCCTGTCTAGAAGTCAAGGACAAATGCCCCTCCTTCCTCCATGAGCTCCTTGAAATGCTCGTTTTCACCCCGGAGAGTACATGGCTTTGGTCGCATACCCGCATCCTGATAGAGTTTCTTCTGCTCAGTTTTTTTAGGCACCTTTTTGATTGCGTCCCGCTCTGCAGCAATATTGTAGTGGTATCGACCATGTTGAATAATGTCGTAGTTCATGTCGCCTCGCTCAGTGCCCGAGACCAAGCAGCTGCGGCAACTCGAATTTGCACCTGGGCCAAGGTAGCCGGCATTACTCTGCTGCTGAGGCATATCGCCGGTAACCGCCAACGCGATCGCAAAAACACGCATAGGCTTATTATCATCCCAGGTAAAGTCGATCCCCTGCTCTATGTCTCGAAGTTGGGGTACAATTGCCGCAACATCATCAAAGTTACTCCGGTGTGGGCCAAGTGTAACAGGAAGTATATGCGTTCGCCTTACTCGCTCTGAGGACTCCAAACCCGCCGGGGTGATATACCATCCCATAAGACTTCGGGACCGATCTGTCCCATGACAAAGACAAGGTAACGGACCATCAATTATCTGAGGGGGTCCGTTTCCTTTCCGATCTTTGGTGGTGTGTTTTCATAAACGAAGCGAACGAATTCAATAAGATGAGGAACGGTGGCAAGGTACAATGAGAAGCTGTTAAGTGTGGTGGACAATATTGACATGATTGTCGAGAGCAGATTTTTTCGAATGCGATTTTCCTTTATACCCAGAGTGTTTATAAAGGAAAGTCTTTCCAAGATAGGCAGAATTGCGATTTCTTTCGAGAGCATCTGGCCTGGTGCAGTTTGGTCTGGGTTCTTATCAATGGTTGCCCAGACGTTCTCTTGTTGCCATGCTTTCTTTTTCCCACGCCGGTTACCTTCTCGGTGGCTCCTGACGGGCAGTGAACTGTGAAGCCTTACTTCCTGCATCATCGTTGTTATCGACATCATGTTCGAATAGCACATCATCTTCGGTCATTGCCTAATGGTTTGACTCTCCCTCTTCCGCCATTAGAATTGAGGTTCAATGAAGCTTTGTGATGCAATTTGATGCATTGAGACAGCGGTGGGGTTTTTGAAGAAGTTTCATTTGACAAATTTGATGAGGAGAGGTTGGTTGAAGTTGTTGAGCTTCAGCAGCTACCAGGTATTTGAAAGTGTTACCCTGATTGGTACTTGAGAGCAGGCCGGGCTCATAACCTGCTAACAGACAGAGCATACAGACACACAAGTCTATAGGTGATGGATGTGAGAGTGATGAAGATGGATAGATTGAGCGATGCCAAATGGGCGAGCGAAGCTATCTAAATACCCTACGACAGCATTTGCAGGCTGACGCATCACCAAATGCCTGAGGCTGAAGTCTCAGTATATCGTAACTTTGAATAGAACAGATTCCTGTTACCTACTGAAGAGCTTCAAGGTGTTCAAAGTAAAGAAAGCTACAGCACCGAATTGAGCCGGTCGTAAGCTTATTATAAAAATTATTATAGATGGTGAAGTATTCAATAAAGAAGATGCTGTAACGGCCTATTAAATAGTATTCGTTGCGGGTGCATACTGCCTGTGACTACCGCTGCTAAATTCTGGACAAAGGAAGGATTTCGCCATCAACGTAACATGAATCGATTCTTAGCCCATTGGAAACATTGAAAGGAATCAAGCCCAAAATACAGCACCAACCAACATACCACCCAAGACCATCATGGGTGCCGCAGTTGAAGCTCCAACATTGCTGGAGGTGGTTGTGCTAGACGAGCCCTGAGTCTTCTGGGCGGCTGAGGTCGAGCCTCCGGTAGTGGTAGCACCAGTAGTGGCCGTCGCAGACGTAAGGGCTGGAGTAGTAAGAGTCAAGGTAGCTGGGTAAATTTTGTACCGACTGGAGGAGTCAGGGACATCCATCGTCCCAGAACTGGTAACAGCCGAGTCAGTGCCGATGAGCTTTCGTGAGTAGGTCCAATTGCAATGAGCTTTTGTCGTTCCAGTAAAAGTGCACGAAGAGCTTGAGTACCTGTAGATAATATGTCAGCATGTGCATCCCATGGTTCAAGTCACAGTATGAGTATGAGTAGGGACTATGAAGATGACAAGTCTTACCCAAGAAAATCGGCGGCGTCAGTAGTGATCACTTCATAGGCTATATTCATTGAAAATTAGTAGATGATTCGTTTGAACATGCGATGAAGCGCATAGTGAGACTCACCATCACTCCGAACAACCAAAGTAATCGGCTCCTCAAAGGTATTGCAAACTGAATACGTCGTATGACTGTTTGTACAACCCGGCTGGATATGATAGGTGGTGCCATCGTCATTCTAGTCAAATTGTTAGCTATCTTCCTGTCCATTTATTTAGACAGTACATCGTACTTTTCCTACAAGTTGGCCGTTCCACATTCCCCAGTAATTTTCTTGATCGTCCAGCTCTACCCAGGGGATTTTCTGTTATCTCTCGTTAGTCATAGATCAGCAATCTCCCCGAGTTCTTCCACTGACCAAACCATCTTCTGCTTGTCCCTGTTCCGCGGCCAGTACGATTGGAGAGCCCAAGAGGGCTAATGGGAATAACAGATACTTCGACAACATATTGACTCGTGATCGTTCTAATTCTGTTGCAAACTCCCAGGTTGTGGAAATATCGGACGAGAAATTTTTGGCAATCAGGGGTTTTATCGAGCGGGTCTAGGGACTTTGGGGGCCATGCTAAGACTTGCAGAATAATGGCTAGTCAATCTTAGCATCTCAAAGTGGGACCAGATTCGAACCCCTACAGGCTAAACTACGACCCGAACACTTGCTGTGGGTCTCGGTCTGGGAACGATTGGTCCACAGGAGAGTTTCAGCCGAGCATTTCTCCAGCTCTGAGCTCGGCTCCAACTTGAACCTGCTTGTATAAACCTTGAAATTTAAAAGAAGCATCAAATGAGGGATAGAATCTTTCAAAATAGAAGCAAAGGCTATTCTGAGTCTATAGTCCTCCACAAAAGATCGGCGTGAGTATGCTATTACTACTAGTAGTACTAGTAGTAGTGAATTGATATTCTGACTCGATAAGAATGTGAATTCTCTCCAGGTACCCAAGCTCCTCATGAACATTGACAGAGTAAAAGTACAAGAAAAATTGTACAAAAAACACCCAGGTACTGGATGACATTGCTCTAGATCCATTGATCAATAAAGAGTCATCTTTAGTACATCAACACAGAAATACCCAGTCTCTTCAAATCGCAAAATCCTCGTTGCTGAATAGATTTGACTTCGCACAACTTGGGAAATATGCGTCCTTGACAAGCTATCAAACCTCCTGCAGACACCAAAGAAATACTAGTGCTTCTTTTTCGGCAGTCTAGTACTTCAGGACTCATAAGAGCGAAAGACATAAACATGATCTCATACTCAAACCGACCGCTAACAATACAGCCTGCCATCGTGACATGCAGGGGCAGGGATATCGCTCACCCTCAGGTCCAAAGGAAATACCAGAAGTCAACGACGAATGGCCCTCCTTCCCCCAATAACTCCCCGAGGTGCTCATTATCACCGATCTGTCCCAGGACAGAGATAACATAGCGGACTACCAATAATCTGAGAGGGTTAACTTTCTTTTCGATATTGGGTGGTGTATTTTCATACACAAATCGAACAAATTCACAAATCCCAGGGACAGCGGTAGAGTACAATGTGAAGCTTCGCAGTGTCTGCTGCAGTTTGTAGACAATGAGCTCACACAAGGATGTGATGCCATATTTATCGGCGAGCGCATAAAGACGGGCCTGCTCGATGAAAACAGGAGTAAAATCCTCCCGGGGCCCTCTGTTTTTCGGTGGTGTATAGGTGTCACTTGAGACTTTGCTTTGGCCGCCTGGACTTGAGAAAGCTGTCATAGATTTGAAGTTTTCACGGAGATTTTGAGTGCAGAGGGTTTTGTAGATCACTGGAATCTCATATCCATTAGCCATGGTTAATTCTTCGAGAGCATATGTCCGGGTCATTTTTAGGAGATGTTTTCGCTCTTTCTTCGAGAGACCCTGCCATGCTTTCGGCTGGGCTGAATTCTGATTTTCCTTCATGGTAGCACATCGTATTCCATCTTCCTTCTCAGGAATATAACTGCTCTCGGGGATGCATCTTGGAGGTGTGTAGTCGCCCAGATAGGCAAATTCGCATAGTCGAGCGAAAGTATCCAAGTCGACTTCTGACCAGTCGACAATCCTAGTGGATGCTTCCATATTGGCCCGTTCATCAGAGAATTCAAAGTTGATGACAGTTTTGCCAGGGCAAAGGAGTGCACTGGGATTTCCCTTTTGTCGGGGCCAACTTGGAATGTAAACAGTGGCGAGGAGAGGCATCTTCACAGGTAAGCAACTCATCAACATTTCTTTCTAGGATCGCCCTCACTTGCTAAAGCGGCCGTCCATTTTTGCTTGATGACAGTTGAGCCTAATGGTAGCCAGAAGAATATCTAGACCAACGAGTGCTGAAGTTGATAGAGTCCAGATGTTGTTCTGTTATTCTGTGCCAATTTTGAAAGAGAACATAGGGAGAGTTAAAAGATCAAAGCAACGGGAATGTAGAAGCACATAGATGAAGTACTGGGGAGATGAAGAAAGATAGTTTATTGATGATGTGAAGTCAAAGAAGCTGTCTAGATATACCTACCAAGGCGTTTGTAAGCTGACTAACTATAGTGATGAAGAGGATGGAAGGTACCGATTGTTTGCTACATTTATATGCAGGAAACTTCAAACAATCATTATTCCAAGGTTGTTATGTGTGATTTCATCTGGAGACGCATAGTGTGATAAAATTGATGCCAAATAGTCTAGGGTACCCTAAGGAGAGGAAGCTAATCTGGAAGGAAGTCAGGGAAATATGACATAAACGTGCTTCTTTGATAAACAGAGCCCAAGAAGACATCAATAACTCTTAGTTCCAGTTCAAGTGACAAAATTCAAGTTGATACCTAGACACTACTATTAGTAGTACAAAAACGCACCATCCATGGATGATGGTGGGGATAAGCTAGATTCAAGATATAAATACAAGAAGCCTCGTGTATCACGACTGCAAGTTGGAGCGAACTTGAAAAATAAAGTTTCGCCGATTATATCAATGAAACTGAACAAGATCTACTCTTCTAACTAAACAACATCGCACTTGGCACTATATAAAAATAAAAAAAAGAAAATCCGTCGATCATCTCCTACCAATCCCATATAGTTAGTTCAAGTCATCCCGCAATCGACACCTGAAATCCCAGGCCCCAGAAAATCATCACAAACTCCGCAAATTTGCCAGTCCATCCCCATCCCCATCCACCACACATCGCATACATCAAAATGACCCGCAACACCACAAACCCTCACAATCTCCGCATCCCGAGCCAAAACCCAGTCAAAGCTCCCCGCCCCGTCCCGCCAAGACCAGCGCTGCCGAAGCGGCCGCAGGATATTCGGCAGACGAAGGAGTATAAGGTTGCTGCGCGGCGGTGAGTTTCACCCCTTATCCCATTTCTCTATCACCTGGGTAACTAGTTGTGAACTATATGGCGTAATTTATCCACGCAGACTGCCCTTGGGATGCGTTGGGCTGGTCTGGGCTGAACCGAACGGCGCTGACTCTGCCTACCAGGTGGACTTCTACGATTGTAGCGTTGCCGATTGTGATGTACACATCGTGGATTCTTTATGAGAGGAGTAAGTTTGAAGTTGGTTCTGCTTTTTAGGATTAGGCTGGTGCTTACTCTACCCCTAGTATATGGCGAGAAAGCGCCCAAGAAGCTTGTCAACCAGTCCTCGGAATGATGGGATTTGAGTTGGGTAGAAGGGGAAATCATGTCGTGTTTTCCCTATGTTAATCTGTATTATTGGGCATGTCGAAGCGAGGATTTGATCCTTTTCTTGTATACTATGCATTATGTATTGTTTCTCTCATCTCATTTTATTTCCATCTACACGGTACTAGGCCTGACATTGCGTACTTAAAGAACTGCATGCTCACTGAGTACACAAACACTACAGAGAAACAAGTGGAGGAAATGTATCATGCATAAGTATCGTTCCATTTTTAGATCCAGCCAGCTGGGAATATCGACATAAAAACTGCAAAAGTCCTGACTGATCCAACGTCTAAACAACATGGAATCAAAGCCATGGACAAGAAAAAATAGAGGCAAGAAATATACGTTCCAAGGAGAGATTCCCATGTGACCCACTCCCAAAGTCACTCGCTGAGTTTCAGGGATCACCCAGCAACTCCCTGCATCGGTAATTGATGCATCTCCCCAGAACCAGCAGAGGGCGGAACAGAAGTCGACCCGCTACCTCCACTAGGAGGTTTAGCACTGCGTTCACGCATCCTGCGTCCTTCCATAAGTCCACGCAACCCGCGCTTCTGCAGCCCAATAACACTACTCAAATCACCTGTCCAGATTTCACGACCAGGACGAATATCCGTATCGCGGCGATGATGGGAGCGCGAAGCAGAGCGACTTTCGCTATCGCTGGCAAACTCCGAGTCAGACTGGCTGTAGCTGGCGCTAGTGGCGGAGGTCGCGGTGCTGGCATTGCTGATGGAGTCATCGCGGTCACTGCGCGAGCGGCCGCGTTGTTGGGGGAGGTTGGTATCGATGCGGAGGGATGGGATTCCGCGAGCGAAGTTGGCCAGGTCGTTTGTGCTGCTGGAGGCGGAGATGGATCTGCCGCCGTGTTCGGTGTCTGAGGAGTCGGAGGCGTGGATCACGCTGTTTTGCGAGTTTGTTGTCTCTGACACGGCGATGGAGCCATTGCGGCCCTGCGTACCATTGAGGGCTTCTAGTGTGCCACCGAGTCCGTTAGTGAATCCAGTTCCGCGGCCGCCTCCTGCGGCCATGGCGGTGGCGTTGAAGACGGCTGCTGCGTTGCGGCCGTCCAAGACTTGGTGGAGGCGCTCCACGGTTGCTTCGAGGAGACCGTTCACCTGATAGGGACGGGCGAGCTGGAGCAGAGAGCAAAGGATTTGCGGCGTGCAGAGGGAGGAGCCGCGGGGAGGAATGGCGGAGGTGTAGAGATATTGGACGAGGACTTGAAGTGTGAGGATGGTATGGGGAAGGTAGAGCACGCGGGGCCGAGAGGTAGGGGTGAGACTGTGGGCAGAGGGAGCTTCAAGGTTTTCCAACAGTGCCTTGGAGGGTACGGAGGGATTGATCAGGGTAGTCGCATTGGAGTAACTGCTGTTGTGGCCGATCGATGGGGTAATGGTGATGCTTGAGTTTCGACTAGGATGCATCTGAGCTGGGCGAAGAGTAGCTCCGCCGGCAATTTCATCCTCCGAGGACTCACGCAGAAGCTGAATGAAATAGGGACCCCATCGTCGGGCGAGAACACGGGAGTTCACGGGGATACGCTCTCCGCCGACAGCTTGCAATTCCATGTCAGACATTTCGTGCAGAGATAACGCGATCTTGCCAAGTTCATCCGATGCGGCAGACAGGGGTCGACTCGTCGTTAATTGCGTCAGCTTTTGTTGTAGAGAAGCAGGGACTGAAGGGGAGCTGTATGATATGTATCCAGATGTCGGGGCAGTGCGGGAGGGGTTGTTATATAGTCCAAAGGCTTCCAATTCCACCATGCAAACGTGCGAGAAATTGATACGGCGATGATTGTAATCATCAACAAGACTGCGTTTGCGATGTCCAAGGATCACAAAAGTACTGCGGCGAGCCCAAAGAATGCCACGATTCCAGCTGCCGTGACCAAAAACTGAGCCACCAGCATCGATTCGACCCCAGGTCAAAGTCTTGAGGTCCAGAGCCCACAACGCGTATTCCTGCTTGGAAGATGTGAGATAGGTGCCGCTGACCACAAAATGGCCATTGATAATGCCACCGTTGGGGAAACGCAAGCCTGGCGGAGACGCCTGGCTCTGCATCGGACGCTCGACCAGGCGACCGTCCGGCAGGCGCACCTGCAATTCCAACTTGACGTCGAGGAAGTTGTAATTTGAGTAGATCAGCATCGGACAGCCGGGCTCATCACTTTGCTCAATAGGCTCATGCGATTCCCTGTCTGGCGCGGAGGCTCCAATCTCCGAAACATCCATGCCGACCAGCGGCGCAACGACACTGCGGTAAGCACCACAGCTGCGTCCCAGAGGGCTCGTATTAGTCCACTTCAGACTGCGAAGATTGAAGACACTGATCTGCTCAATGTAATGATTAGAGCTATCCTGGCCACCAACCACCACCATCTCCGCGCCTCCAAAGCCATCGATATCCACGCCGATCGAGCCCTGGTGGGGCGTTGTAGATTCCGGGTTGTGGTGAATCGCAGACAGCGGTGCACTGGCCGAGGTGAAGCTGGCACTCGAAGGCATGATAGTCGCACAATGAGCGTATCGTCCCTGAGGCGACTCATGGGCCGCAACGCGAGTCCACCTGCGTGAAGGGACATCGAAAATGTGGATATCGGACATGACGACCACTTCCGACTGCGTCTCTGCAGATCCACTCGGATTGGAGGGATCTCGAGGAGTCCCTGGCGCAGGAGACATACCTCCATACGCGACCAGCTTGTTATCCCCGAGAGCACACACACTGTGGAAATAACGCGGGGGCGGAATGTCGCCAATTGCATCGACCTTGGTCCAGTGGCGACGAATAAGATCCAATTCGTAGAGGTCAGATGTCAACTGAGGGCGACTGCGCGAGAGGACTCGCCCGCCAAAGACATACAACTTGTCGCCCAGGATAGTCGTGGTCGCGCCCACCAAGGGGTGAGGCTCCTTACCAGTGGTGCGGCGCACATTGCACACCAGCCCAGACAGGTTGATCGGGCCAGATGAGGGTTGTTGATTGAGCGGTGGGGACACCCCGGGCGCAGTAGACTCGTCACGGCCTGCATCCAGGAAGCCCAGACTTGACTGGCTTCTAGACATCATCGTGGACAGGGATTCCCCACCACAAGGGGGGTTCCGATTGTAAGGGAATCGTTAACAGTAGGCCCTTCTGCTTGATCGTGATTTCGTCGGATAATTGTTGCGAAAATCACTCGCATATGACAGCTTTCTCCTGTGCCTCCTTATTCCCTCTTTTGTTCCCCCTTCTCTTGTTGTCTGTTGTGTTGTGGGCGTGTAAGGGTTGGGATGTGGGCTGATGATCGTGGGGACGAGTGGAAGTGCGTTGCTCTCCTCCAGGTGAAAGAGGATACAGGGAGACGATATCCCTACCGTACCGCAACAGAAGGGGTGAGACCAGCACGAAAGATGATAGCTTACAGAGACCACCTTGGGGCAAGTTACAATGTGGACGTTGGATCGGCACAAAAAAGGCGGTCTCAACGTTTCTCCTTTCCCGTCCGGGCGGAGATTTCCGACAGGGGAATCCTTCTAGAACTTCAGTGGAAGGGATAGGGCTGTGCAATAATATTTAATATGTACAATACAATGTACACTCACGGTTGCTCGGTAAAGTATACCATGAAATGAAATGTCCACTTAACGGTCTTAATTTCATTTGATTATAATCAAAACGCCCCTCATGCATGTATATCGGACGATTTTCATCATGCATTGCAGCTTCGCAGTAACACAAGTACCACATGCAAGGCGCGATCTCAGGAGAAATCGCCAGATTTACAATTCCACCATGCAATGGGATTCACTACTCATTCGCGCAATCAATTTAAAATTACGGATAGAAGACTACAGCAAAATAGCTAAGAGTAATTTAAGTATCAATCATATAATATTGGTATCAAGCGGGTCTGTTTAAGCAGGCCCCGGTTAAACATAAGTTTTCTCTTTTCGCATCACATCGTAAGTCTGCCGTTTACTGGCTGGGGAGCTTGGTGAAGCGGAGGTAACTGCGGAAAAGTTAGTACTTTACTCAAGGGCTGACAGGGTTCATTTGATCGACTTACGGCTTGACAACGCGAACCTCGCCGAACTTCTTCTGGGCCTCCTCGGTGGAGACGGGGGGAGGGATGACAACGTCATCACCGGGCAGCCAGTTGATGGGGGTGGTAACACCCTGCTTGTCGGTGGTCTGGAGAGCGTCGATGACACGGAGGACCTCGGCGGTGTTACGGCCAGTGGAGGCGGGGTAGGTCAGGATGAGACGGATCTTCTTGGAGGGGTCGATGATGAAGACGGAGCGGATGGTCAGGGCCAGGCCCTTGGAGTCGACGTTGGTGGTGTCCTGGTAGTCTACCATGTCGTACTGGTAGGCAACCTTGCGCTCAGGGTCGGAGATGATGGGGAACTTCAGCTGGGAGCCGGAGACCTCATCGATATCCTTGATCCAGCGGTGGTGGGACTCGACACCGTTAGCGCTGAGACCAATCAGCTGAACACCGCGAGCAGTGAACTCGGGCTCGAGCTTGGCGAAAGCACCCAGCTCAGTAGTGCAGATGGGGGTGAAGTCATCGGGGTGGGAGAAGAGGATGGTCCACTTGTCGCCGATGAAGTTGTGGAAGTTGATGGGACCGTTGGAGGTCTCGGCATCGAAGTTAGGGGCGACGGAGCCCAGACGGAGGCTATAGGAGGGGAGGTTAGTATATCACTGGGATAAGCTGGCATTGCGTGGATGGGGGTAGTATAGATTGGGGATGTTGATGATGTATAGTACATACGGAGGAGCACGCTCAGCAGCCATTGTGATTAATTGAAGAGATTAGAGCGAACTGGGATGAGATGGAGAAGATGAAGAAGCAAGAGGAGGAGATGAAAAGAGGGGGAAGGGAGCCATTCAAATAGGCAGGCACCCCTCCACCTCAATGGCGCACACCATCGTTCTTTCCCTCTCGAACCACTACCATCATTGATCGACTTACCTCATCCGGCAGTCGCCATCACGCAATTGTCCACCGCCGGTGGCAGAATCACCATTATTGGCTGGTGGGAAGTGGGCTGTTTAGCGCGTTCATGCCTGAATGCCTCAGAGTGCCTGAAGGTGCCTGAAAGTACCTTCTTAGCGGGAAATCCAGGGGTCTCTACTTTAAGGTACCTCCCCAGCTACCCCAGCCTCTCCATCTATACTCTCTACTCTTCACCCAAGTTACTCCCCATAGTCCCCTATATAGACCATTGAATGCTTTTCCATTCTATATACCACATCCTCCCTCATATCTCCCCTTTCATGTTTCTCCCTCCCTCCTTCTATCGGCCGACTATCACAACTGTCAGCTAAATCGGCCGACAATCCCCCACCTGGAGCCAATGGAGACCGGACCAGATGGCGCAATTCCACCCTGCCTCTTCGTCGCGCATTAATCAGCTCCAAGGTGAACATAGATCGGCGGGGTCCCAGCTGCAAGATGGTTCTGGCTGGGCCAATAGAAATTCCCATCCCAATCCGTTTTAAAGAATAGACTGCGTTCGTCCTAGAGGTCCCCTGTCAATTCCCGAGTTGGAGGTCTTGATGATGCTGCGACAACGGAGACCCACCCAAGTGGGGCCTTTCCACGAGCTTCTGCGCTTCCCCGGGTCCCCTTCCGAGAAGATTTGATGTCAAGAAGAAGCTTCGCATTTTCTAAATTCCTTCTATGTACGATATATTTACCTATGAGGTTGCTACTCACTCGAAGATTATAAGTAGAGCATATGGTAGACATACGGCATGCCCCGCTTGCTTCAGCATACATAGTGAGCGTCGAGTAATACACTTTCCTAATAAAGAAGGAGGTGTGTAGTGACTCTAGTACCATTGAGGTGTTGTACGCTTGAATGGGTCACTGTCAGTGTAAGCCTTTGCTGGGTGTTTATATGCTGCCCATTGGTAGGGGTATCCGAATCAACTCTGGAGGTCTGCAAATTTATTTTGCTTAAATATACCCCCTACGAATCTGCCTATGTTTGACTTTAGTCGAGAAATTATTTACACTTGAGTTGTGGATCACACCTAAACAGTGTTATTTATGGGTAGACTAGAGAGCATCTCTCTTTGACATCAGCCAATTAATGATCTGACCGGTAACTATTACTACGAGGGTAGTGTAGCATAACCTTATCTGGACAGTCGCCAGCGAATATCACTCTCATGCATCACTGGCAGCCGACTCATGGGCCTGTTGTAAGATCCCCACAATTCAAGCTCCCTGTGTGCGTACGTGCAGCTGTCTTGTTGATAATAAAGGTATCAGTTTGGAACCTCTAAGTCACAAGTCAGTATCTAGCACATTCATGTTGCCAGTGCACTAGAGACCGTAATCTAGATCAATTTGGCGACCGGAGGATTTGATTCCATCAGAATTAAACTTCCCTATAGACCCTTGAATTCCATCGAGCCAACCAGGGCGCTGCTCGTGCCTGTGTCACATTTTGGTGAAAATTGCGTTTGTCTTGGCCGCCCGCCACGTCGCCCCAATTCACCCAGTTGCAATGGCTGAGTCGTGATACGCCTATCTACACCTGGGCAAAGTCTGTACTACAATGATAAGGGATCTCGAATGATCCTATATTTCGCCTTTCCTTCACGCAGGCAACTTGACCATTCTCGGCCCAGCGAGACCTCATCTACCATCTATCATTTTCAAGCATGGCTGCAATAAATATCCTTCAGTTCTCTCAGACCGATAGAGTTATGCTTCTGGCAACCCTTCGAAGCGCCAAGCGCGGAATATACTGCAAAACACTCCGATTTCATAACTATGCAACTGACAGGCCCTAGCACATCATAGCACATCATGACACCCCCCGCAATCGCCATTTCGAGCTTTGCAGTAAGGGTCTTCGTGACAGGGAAATGAATAAAAAAAGTCTTATAAATGGCACATTGCCTAAATTTGCAAATCCAGTTTTTCTTTTCCAGCGACGAGGCACGCGCAAAGCGAATCATATCGCGATCGCATTTCCCCCAGCAACATGAGCGCGACAGAGGGAAAAACCACTGCGGTAGCCACCGTTGGCGAAACCTCGCCCCAGGAACGCAAGAGGAGTTACGGCACGTTAGAGCCAGATAATGAGACAGCCGACGCAAAAAATCCCTTCTTAGATCCCGATGTCGCCGATTACTGGAGTACAGTGTATGAAAAGGCGCAATATGAATGCCGGCACGTCTTTGATCCTAACCTCACCTGGAAACCGGAGGAAGAAAAGGCCGTTGTTCGGAAACTTGACTTGAGGATTTGTTTATGGGCTGTAAGTCTTCATGGAACTTCCCTTTTCTAAAATAGTACCGAGAATTGACCGTGAGATACGTGCAGTGTGTTATGTTCTTTGCTCTACAAGTTGATCGAGGAAATCTCGTTCAGGCGGTTTCGGATACATTCCTGGCCGATCTGGGGTTGACTACCAATGGTGAGGATGCTAGATCTATACTGGACGGCCCGAGCTACTTTCTAACTGTCCCTTTCCTAGATTATAACTACGGCAATGTTGTCTTCCGCCTTTCATTCCTATGCGCAGAGCTCCCTTCCCAACTTATATCCAAGAAGCTGGGACCGGATCGCTGGATCCCTATTCAAATCGTGATCTGGTCCGTGGTGGCTATATCGCAGTGTCGCTTAACCGGTAGATCTACCTTTCTGGCTACAAGATGTTTGTTGGGGATCCTAGAGGTAAGAGTATCAAAAGAGACAAACAACAGCATTTGCTCACAAATAATGCAGGGTGGTTTCATCCCCGATATTGTCCTCTGGCTCTCCTATTTCTATACTGCACGGGAGCTTCCAATCCGACTCAGGTACGCACCCCCTTGTCTATAAAACCCGATATCCACTAATCTTTCTAGCTTCTTCTGGACCTCTCTCTCTGTTACCACAATTGTAACATCTCTGCTAGCCTTCGCAGTTTTCCACCTCAGTGGCGTACACGGCATGGCGGGGTGGCAGTGGTTATTCCTAATCGAGGGAGTGATCACTCTCTCAATCGGGTTGGCATCTTTCTTCATGATGCCAGCGTCAGTCGTCCAAACAAAGACCTGGTTCCGACCCAACGGGTGGTTCAGCGACCGCGAAATTGCCATTGTAGCGAATCGGGTCCTCCGCGATGACCCATCCAAAGGAGACATGCACAATCGACAGGCCATCACACCAAAGCGCCTCTGGGGCGCCGTCAAAGACTACAATCTGTGGCCCATCTACCTCATCGGAGTGGTGGTTTATATCCCCCAGTCCCCAGTCAACTCCTATATAACGCTTACACTACGTTCGGTTGGGTTTGACAAATTCCAGACCAATCTCCTCACTATCCCGTCGAGTGTATTCCACATCATGACTCTGCTTACTATTACATGGATATCGAGCCGGCTGAATTCATGGTCAATGGTTGCTATATTCCAGTCTATCTGGACACTGCCATGCGTTATTGCTTTACGAGTCTGGCCAGACGTTATTACGAATGCCTGGGGGACATATGCTGTGGTGACGGTGTTGTTGAGTTATCCCTACTGTCACGGTATGTAATACAACCCCCTACGGAATTGATTAAGAGCTGACTTCTCTAGCAATTGTGGTTGCGTGGATATCCCGAAACTCGAACAATGTTGGTAATCGGTCCGTTTCGGCGGCTTTATACAATGTTTGTTCATGCTATACCAGTCAAAGTTTGAGGTAATGCTAATGTGTTCTGTAGATGTCAGTCCAGGCTGGCGATATAGCCGCCTATTTCATTTACAGGGATGACGATAAGCCCAAGTATCGCCGAGGTAATACCGCTCTCATTGCCATTAATGTTCTGGCAATTGCTTTATTTATTTTCGCGAAGGTGTACTATGTATATGAGAATACGAGGAGGGAAAAGATTTGGAATGAGATGTCGGAGGATGAGAGGAATGACTATATCAAGAATACGGATGTTCAAGGGAGTAAGAGGTTGGACTTTAGATTCGCTCATTGATCTGTTTTTGGGTTGAATGATGTTTGTATATGCAGTTGCGTGAAGAAGGGAGATCTTTGTTGAATGAAATGCCTGTCACAGACTTCGAAGTTTCATTCCAGAATGCAGACATGTCGCCACTTAGTTAACCGCCCGCCTTTCTGCACCACCCACTATTCTACACCCACTAGAGGGTTCAGGTGACGGCATATAGAGACACCAAGCAGAAGCGATAAAACAATTTCGAATAGATATTCACAGGCCGTGGTTTTACAAATAGCCGACCGTAATTTCGCATCTGTTAAATTATATCAAGCTTAGACTGTCGCATACTATAATAGAGTTTCTCACGGCCGGAGATTATCCGCGGAGTTAACTATTTTTGCCAAGAATCTAGACTGTTCAGATGACACCGTCCATCTTGAACATGATGAGGTATTTTGTACAGCCTCGCGTTCGATTTCCGCTTTGGTAGCTTCGCGCCCCGTGGGGCGGGACCTAGTCTAGAAAGCTTAGTAGTGGCGATTAGGCCCCAAGAATACAACTGACCATGATCGCTACATCCAGCGTATCTATTCAGGGACAAATCTAGTATATAAGCATCTGGCAATCCGCCTGAGTGATTAGTTCTCAGCAATATAGTTTCGCGGATTGGTCCTCTTCCACTCAATGGATAACTAACAAGTCGATCACCCCAATTGATCTTGATTACCAGGTCACTTATCTTCGAAAATGACAATTCAAAACCAAGCCGTGTGGGCACCATCCGGTAATTCCAGAGTGCTTGAAGTTGGACCTGGGTTAACTCCAAACCCTGACGACAACGAGGTGGTCATTAAAGTAGCCTACGTGGCTGTCAACCCAGCAGACTGGAAGGTGAGATTGTCGAACCCATACATTTTGAACAGCGAGCTTATCCTTTCTCAAAGCTTCAAGATGGTCCGAATCACATGAAATATCCATGCATTTACGGTACAGATGCCGCCGGAACAATCGTGCAACTTGGCTCGAAAGTGACGCAGTTCAAGCTTGGTCAACGCGTGATAGGGTAAATACTCCAGAATAACGAAGCCAATTAGGCTCGTATCACTAGAACTAAACATGCATTTTAGCCATTGCGATGCGATGCTTACCCAGAAGCCAACGAATGCAGCCTTCCAGCTGTACAGCACATGTCTCGAAACTATGGTCTCTGCCATCCCCGACGCTTTGCCTTTGTCGAAGGCTGTCGTTCTACCACTTTCAATTGATACCGCTTCAGTGGCACTATATAGCCATCTGAAACTGCCATTTCCCACCCTTAATCCCTCGCCTTTGGGAAAGAAGATTCTGATTTGGGGAGGTAGCTCCTCTGTTGGATGTTCTGCGATACAGCTTGCTGTCGCGTCTGGTCTAGAAGTGGTGACCACTGCCAGCCCCGCTAATCACGAACTTGTTAAGATTCTAGGTGCTACTCATGTATTCGACTATAAAGAGCCCGGCGTAGTGGATCGGCTTGTTGATATCCTTGAGCCGGGTGATTTAATCGTTGATTGCATCTCGACTAAGGAAACTGAGACTATGTGCGGCGAGATCCTTGGGAGAATAGGTGGAGGAAAACTTCCAGTCGTGTGTTTTCCCTCGGGAACCTACCCTGAGAATGTGCAGCCTTCTTTTGGTGAGTTACTTCTCCCGTTAGTAGGAAATGAAGTTTCTGACATCTTTGAAGTTATTTGCGTGGATGCCGGTCATACTTACCCTCATATTGGCGACACTATCTGGCACAAGTTTATGCCCGAGGCTTTGGCTTCCGGGAAGTTCCAGGCAAAGCCAGATCCTGAAATTCTTCAAGGTGGACTGGAGAAGATCAAGGAAGGTGTCGATATTCTTCGTCAAGGAGTTTCGGCTAAGAAGATCGTTATCGAGATTTCTCGTGAATAGGTAGGATTAAATTGTTTAGTATCTTCCAGGGGAATTGAAAGCAGTGTAATTGTTCTGGCTACGAAAGAGTACTTGCTCTTGTCACCAAATTAGAGTATGTGTAGATTTTGTGATATTTTAAGAGCGAAAAAATAAAAAAGGAAGCATCCTAGAATAGAGATAGGATATCCTTACTATATGAAGAGCAATAACGTGATTAGTATGCCAGACTGTCAACTATGCTCGAATAAAACCTCACCTTTGAAGTCGTCATATCGCCTTCTCCATTTTCAGTTTTCTCCTTGTATTTTAATTAGATCACAGTCCCTCTTGTATTCTCATCTAAAGATAGGTGAAAAATTAGATTTTCACACTTGTAATGATGGCCAGGACCAGGAACGGAGACTATTCCTCACCTTTCTGTCTTGGTAATCGAAACGCTCCCCTGATGAAGCTCTGTCAGCTGCCAAAGCATTTAACCACACGGCCAGGCGAATCCCGGCTTTGAGAATCTGTACTTCCACAATAGGAGCAGCCCCATCGTAATACTCTCCGCCCAGATCGTTATTTTCGAGCCATTCGACGCCATTTTTGAAAACATAGTTACAGTTTAGACTGTTTGTCTCAGTTGCCAATATCATCGAGCATTTTAATGGTCTCTTTGTATCAGAGCATTCTGCTTGCAGAGGCCTCAGTCCGTGAGATTGGAATAATTTTTCGGCCCACTTCACAGCAGGCTGCTTTTCTTCGTTGTGCTTCGGTTTGTGCTTAAGCCCGTTCAATTTATGTGGGATATCTGTATCCCACACACTGTGAAGGTTCGTCTTCTCATTGCAGTGGTTGTCAAAGCAAACGTGGATATCGTTGCCTCCTCGAAGCTTGGCCTCAACATGCAGTGGTTGGTGTAGATCGCCAATGAAATGCATTAAGAACATCAACGCTTGACCTTGCTGCGTCTTTTCCAGACTATGGTCCTGAACTTGATGTGTCTTTTCATCATCAGTAAAGTTTCGCTGATAAATGCATATAATTAGGTTGCAATATTTAGAAGCCTCTCTCACTAACCATATTTTCAATAGCGGATAGAATACATCCATCCGCCTTGCAATCTGCTTCATATGAAACACGACACGAATTAGGCGGTTTATCCTCGGCATCTGGTTGGATAAGTTTAGGTATCTGGAGTAACTAGCATTAGTACATACCTATGTAATGCCATGGTCTAGTGAAGGGATATTTAAATTTCTGATGATCAGCCCATACTGCCGCATCTGAGATATCAAAATCCTCGCTAGACTCGGAGGGAATAAGTTCTTTCACGAGCCGAGTGCCCTGCTCGTTTAGGTACTTCGCTGCCAAATAAGCTACCGTTCGATGACCGAGGTCTCCCCAGCCCCACGTGAACTGCACCGTATAACTGAGTAACAGGAGAGGCCAGAGGGAATACATTGTTGACGGACCGGCAACTGGTAAGTGGCTATTGAAGAGCTGGATTTAGATAAATCCTTGGGAGTCATAAACAATAAAGAACTAACAGAAAAAGTGGTCCAATATTTATAAGCCCTCCAAAGTCGAATGAATAATCAATTGCATTACGTAGAAATCCCCCAACAAGCCTAGCGGATGGGATAGCAAGGAAACTGACGTATCCATTACTAGTTGATTTTACGATGAGCTAAAATCAAAGGAGAGTTTTCACTGGTGCGCTGGTTCTTTTTTAAGGTTAAGTTTCTATGGGATGTAACAAGAGCTTGTGACATGGATTCGGGTACCTGGGTTACCCAAATAGGCAGGTACCTCATGTGACCCGTGACCTACATGGTATGTGAATAGCTTCTATCTTCCCTTAGTCACTTCTGCAAGTTGAATCGCTTTGTATTTTTATACCTCTGGTCTCATTTTGACATCAGCAGCGAGCCGTATTACAATTACCAAAGAGAAAATAAATCTGAATATCACTCTGCTCTAGCATGGCTCTACACTCATAGAACTAAGTAAACTATACTATAGAGCAGACTAACTAGAACCGTGATTATCCAGAATACTATATTACTATGAGACATTATATGAAAAACGAAGTATACGATATCATGAAAATAACAAAGCTGGAGAGTGGTAAGCAGGTTGTAGGTGATGCTATAAAGGAAGTGAGCACTGAGCTAGTCCCGATTAGGATGTAAATTTCGGTAGCATCATCACAGAGACACTAAGGTCTCTAGTTATAATATAAAACCCTTCTCTATACTCTCAAGTCTCGACGAGTTTACCACTAAAAGATAGATTTTAGAGATGCTCTTATACTATACGTCTTTCTAATAAATTAGGTTTGTGATTATCAAAGCTAAATCCTACAGTTGATTATAAGAAAGTGTATTTTATAGGCAGTATACAGTAGTTTGAAAATAGTGCTATAATATAGTGCTATAAACTACTGTATTTTAGGCGAATATTAAGTAAATAAGGTATTTATATTATATTACTAAATCATATTTCTATTTTGCTCTCCTATCTTATGCCTCTAGCCTCTTTATTACTTCCTAGAAAAGTTTTCTTCTTAATTTTTCTCTTCTTAATTCTCTGTCTTCCAACCTTGGAATGTTTGATCTCTACTAATTTATATAATCTTCAAGTTTATTAACATATGCAATTTTTTTTAACACACGATGTTTACTGATACACAATCCTTATCTCGGTAGTATTAACGTGCGATCTTTGTTAATATACAACGTTTTATAATATCCTGTACTGTAACTTATTTTATTAGTATACTAAGAATATAGTATCTTGGCAAAATACAGTGTTCTTAAATATGCTATTGCAATCCGGATTAATTTATAATACAACATCTACGCAAGATACGGGAGGGTTGCTGCATTTTTAGCGTATTCCTAGATTAGCGGGAACTGGGAAGGTAGTGAGGTAATGTTTAGGCAATGTAGTGCTTTAACATGCCAGGAGCTTCCTTTCCCCCTTTCAACCCCTCTTAATTGAATCCAGCAAACTGTCCATTTTGACAACGGCAACTCAGATGTGCTAATCATCACAGATGGTATCTGGGCAATATACTAAGGTAATTGATTTCTCATTATTAGGCTGTATTTGCTATAGCTATGCTTGATCTTTACAATTTGCATTTCTTTGTTCTTTTCCATCCTAAGAAATTCGAGGTACCCAGGCGGTAAGAAAGGTTGGGTACCACTGGCTTGCAGGGAACCCCGCATGATGTATCAGTTTCATGGGCTCGCCTAGTAAATTGACCCAACCTCTTTGTTCTATTACCGGGATCCTCAAACGCTCATTTCCACTCCTCGAACTCCTCTTTTTCCAGCCAACCGAATCCCCAGCGACGCCTCGAAAGGGACTATTTATTTGCATATCTACTTCTTTGTTTCCTCAAAACGCATTTACCCAAACAGACCGAGGACCCAGTAAAGTGAGGTATAAATCCACCCAAACAGCTCACCCCATCACTTCGGGTGAAAAGGAAAATCTAACGAACAACGTAGTTTGAAAAACGTTATCGCTTGGACCAGCCATGGAGAATTTCAGGGCCATAGAGAATCTCTCATTGCACCCCCGCCGTCCGATGGCTTATGGCCAGCAAATATCCAATGCGGTGAACGACCACGAAGAGGACCTCCAAATCCTCAACTCCAAGGTACCACCACCATGAAACTTGACGATGAATATTTCGAATACCTTCACCTTTCCCACGCTGATCTTTGATAGATTCACAGTAACCCCGAGCTATGCTACAAGGAGTTTCAGGCTCATGACGTCATTGTTTCCTTTCTCGAGAAATGCGGGTTTCAAGTCACCAAAAATGCGTTTGGTTTGCAAACCGCCTTTCTCGTAGAGTATGGCCAAGGACCAGGGCAGACGGTGACATACTGTGCCGAGTACGATGCATTGCCTGAGATTGGACATGGCTGTGGTCATAATCTGATCGCGGTCTCATCCATCGCGGCTTTTCTGGGAACCGTCGCAGCTATAAAAGAAACCTTTGTTTATGGGCATGTTCGATTGATTGGTTGTCCAGCAGAAGAGGGTGGTGGTGGGAAACTGAAGTTGATCGAGGCCGGTGCTTTCGCAGGTACTGATGCTGCCTTGATGATTCACCCTACGCCGCCAGTGGATTCGGAACCTGATATTGCAGGTATCGCCTATGGCACATGTCTGTCTGCTTGTGGAATAAATGTTACTTTCACTGGAAAGCCCTCACATGCTGCTGCAACACCCTGGGATGGGATTAATGCTCTGGATGCTGCGACATTGTCCTATACGGCGATAGGTCTACTTCGGCAACATATCAGACCAAATGATCGCATCAATATCATTATGCCAGAAGGTGGTACTGCTCATAACGTCATCCCAGAGAAAAGTCGTGTTCGATGTAATGTGCGATCGGAAACGGCCTCGCAGATGTATTCTCTCAAAGAACGTGTGGAAAATTGCTTTAAGGGAGCAGCTACTGCAACTGGATGTACAATGGAAATTACCGAGGCGTATGTTAACATGCTATCACAACTATTAGCCCGCTATTGCTTTGCCTCCGAGGTGGAAACTAATGAATCTCTCACAGCATGGCCCCGTACAAGGATATTCGGCCGAATGAAGCTCTATGTAAGGAGTTCTCCGATTCAATGGGAACATATGAGCAAGACTACCTTTGCAATTTCAGGCATAGAGAGCTCAGCGCATTTAGTACTGATATGGGTAGGATGTCGTCTCCTTTACTTCATTCTACAGAAGAAGCTGACCAGTTCTATGTAGGAAATGTGAGCTATGAAGTGCCATCATTCCATGGTAATTTCAGTATTCCAACAGCTCCCGGCGTTGGGCTCCATACAGCAGAGTTTCGTGATGCAGCAAAGTCACCCGAGGCTCATCAACTGGCCATGGCTGTTGGGAAAGGAATGGCAGGGGCTGGGTTTCGGGTTCTCTACGATGAGAAATTTGCTGCCCTCGTCCATCGCAACTTCGAAGAAGACAAGAAATGGCGGTAATTTAAGTAGGTGGAAACGGGTATTTGTGAGATCTATAAAGCCTTCTTAGAGATGAGCTATATCAAGCCAGCATTGCCTGTCCCAGCTGCCCTACAATGACACCCAGAATGCCTCTCTTAGTCAAGTACCCAATCTCCTTTATTCACTAGCATATTGATAGAAGTCTAGTAGAATTATTTTCATGTGCATTGAAATCATTAAAAATAGGGAAAAATTCCTTGAACTGGTCGGAAGTTCTTTCTTGTATCCAAGCCGTAGATAGAGCGAACCTGAAAAACCGGCTTGCTGAACCCTATCTGGACCCTTGAGTAGCAATCTAAATTCCAGAATGCCCAGCAATTAGATTAGCAGAATTAGGCAAGCTGTCTATGGCAGAGCGATTGATCTGCTCGATAGACTGAAACCCAGCCTCCTCCATCAAAATATCAAATTCCGCCAATAAACTCTTCAGCACATGACGAACGCCTAGTGAAGGAAATTGATTAGTGAGTTTCATCTCTTAGACTCGGCTTTGGGTCATAGTTACCATGTTCACCAGCTATGCTCAGACCCCAAATCCACAGTCGGCCGATAAAGACGAATTTAGCGCCCAGTGCAAGGGCTTTGAATATGTCGGCTGCACTACGGACGCCCGAGTCGAACATGACCTACAATAATTGGCTGTGAGTATGAGAATCTAAAAGGAAGAGACCTGTGCTTACGTATAGCTTATCACCCACGGCATCAACAATTTTCTCAAGGGCATCAAGGCTAGCAATCGCACCATCCACTTGGCGACCGGCATGGTTGGTCACCACAATACCATCAATTCCCCTACAAACACATTAGAACATTGACGAGATAAGACACGCTCAGAGCAACTTACAACTCAACACATTTCTCGGCAGCTTCCACACTTTGGATTCCTTTCAGACAGAAGGGCCGTCCCCCACTAATCCGTTTCCACTGCTGCATCGTCCACTTAACCTTCTCCCAGGTATGAGCGCGGCCATGCCAAATATTCTCATCAATCCACTTAGCACCAGCCTCCTTAGGATTCTTCCGCGGATCAATGCCCGCTTCTTCCAGTCTTTTCAGAAATACCGGATCCTGCAACGCAATATCCCCAGCACCATGGTCGTGGTAGAAGGCATAGTTGCCGGTGAAAACGTCATTGTGTCGCCACCCCAGAGACCAAGTATCGGTAGTCAACATGCAAGCATCGAATCCTGAATCCCAGGCCCGCTGCAACATTGAAATGCATACCCCATCGTCGTGGCTTTGGTAAAGTTGGAAAAAGCGTGGTCCATCTCCATTAGCCTTGCCCACATCTTCGATGCTGTAGCTCCCGGCCGAGGAAAGACAGTACGGTAAATTCAACTCCTCGGCAACCTTTGCGACCGATAGTTCTCCCGTTGGATGATAGATTCGATTGATTCCAATCGGAGCAAATCCAATTGGAGCAGATACTTTGTGTCCCAAGATCTCAGTCGCCGTGTCTCTGATGTTGGTGTCTACCAGTGTGCGTGGAATGATACGGTGGCGGTAGAATGCCTGGCGGTTGGCGAGATGAGTCCAGGAGAGCCCTGCATTGCATGAAGAGTAATACCTATAATGAATGGAGAAGTAAATATACTGTTTCTTGCCATGCTTAGAGCTTTTTGCCTCTTGAGCGAACTTACCATCCCGCCAACGACAGCTTTTCTTTGGCTAGTTTTTCAATTTCCACAGGATCTATCTCACGACACGGTGAAAGTCAGCGCATATATTAGAGAGTGGAATTATGAACTAGCGGGTATACCTGTGTTGAAAAGAGGATATTCCCCATTGTTGGTGTTCCAAAAGGCGTCACGCCGATATAGTGACCACTGCGGAGTGGATCTGGTCTTGATGTTAGGGTTGTTGGGATCGGACATATTGGTTTGATATTTCTAGTCTTTCTCTCGGAATTCTGGGACCATCTTATAGTTACTAGCCCAGGGTGAATTTCGGAGGAGAGATAGATGCAATCGTACTCTCGACCGAGAAAATAGATCACACTACCCGGGTCTCGCAGAAGCCGTGATGTCAGTTCATGATTCACGGGTCCAGTTGTGAGGACCAATAAGCGACGCCATGGCCAGCTGGGGCTCCACATGTTCGTATGTTAAAGCTAGCAGAGGTCTTACTGTGCATATAGCAACTATATACATATACCGGAAAATGTCGGCCGAGTATGGCTTTCCTGTCTGGGCTGCCGCCCCTTTCATGATCGCGCTCATCAGGCTCAGTGAGTGGATGTCAGTCAGGTACGAAAGGAAGAAGGTCAATTCAAAGTAATAAAGTACTTGGCGAAATAAAGAAGGAAAGAAAGAGGGAATACGAGAGAACAACAAATTTGAAAGAAGAGAAGACATTAAGGCGCTGAGCTAGGGCTGCCCGCGCACGACACTGCCTCGGGGCCTGGTACTCTCCTTGATTCAAAAAAATTCACAACATCGAAGAAGCTGCGACGGTAGGGCCGCTGTTGTGTAGTGCGGTTGACATACTGCAGCCCGTACCCAGTGTCGTACGAACTGAATTCCCAGTCGTCTCCCCAGTTCCAGACCAATGGCCCCATGACGTGCACCCCGTCCTCCCATATAGCCTTGAGCATCTCTTGAAGATAACTCAGGAGGTATTCAGACTGAGGTACATTGAAGACATTATCGGTCAATATGTCGGGTGGGGCAGCGTCAGTCCAAATTCAGTAATGAAGACTGGAAGTTTGAAAGTATTCCAGGCGTAGTTGAGCTGAGTGCAGAGACCGGATGGTGCAGTATAGTCTGTGGACGAACCATCTGGACTATATCCCCTTGCCCAACCGGTGGTAGTCAATCTGGTACTGTTTAGGCAGATCGGGAATCGGTAGTCGGTATTAGAAGTTGCCTTGTTTTGCGCAAAAGTCTTGAAGTCTGACGCGAGAGGGAAGATGACCGGAGCGAGGTGGCTATGACAGTACTCTAGGTTCGAGAGAAAGAGAACTCAGAGAAGTGATATGTGGATGTGCCTGTGATGTGAGGATTAAGTCTGGTTGCGGTGCAGTCAGGTCTATTGAACTGTTCAGAAGCTGTGATTTTGCTCTGGTGTGCTGAGGTAAAATGGAAGGAAAGTGGCACAGCGAGGAGATACATGAGTGAAGTGTGGAAAGACGCCATTGTTCAAGGTGGACCTGGCCAGACAGCAGTTGAATGAAATCCATGTACCCTGAGGTCGCCATTCTTGCAGCGGGGACTAGATTTATCTACCTGTTGCTCGGTTCACGTACTCAGAGTTGGTCATGACTTTGAGAACTCTAATCGGGAGGCAACAAACATGTTCTGATCAATGCATTGTCCTATTATGGTACCGACATTTCCGAGCTCAACATTCACAAGCCATATTTAGTAAGTCATGGCTATGGTGATGAGTATATCGGGCGATATCTGAGAGCTTCGTCAGGCGCGGAACCCCCGCGTGGGGACGGCCTAAAGGTTGTTACTAGAGTATCTCGTAATAAATCCTTCTTCTTCAGGCTAGCCTATATCCTGTCGAACATATGTAACTGCATAGTTAATTTGACGCGCGATGTCCTAACCTGAAGCGGAAATATTAATTACGAGATGGGGGCTTGCTAAACTTTAGCCGCGCCTCACGCGGGGTTTTTCATTCAGCCAAACTCTCGTTTTCCAACTGGAGTCCAGTCCGGGGTTTATGGCAGATATCGGCCAATATAACAACCGATGGAACCATAACTTTAAAGCTTCTGAAGTTCTATGTAAATATAAGCACTCAAAAGTATCGGTACCCAATGGGTTGCCTCCAAACCACCGGCCACCGTGCGCATTGCTTTCAACGTGTTCTCCATCCAACCTCGGCATCCGATCATGGCTTTTCTGTTCACTTACTTCGTCTGAGTGCAAATCAGAGATCTCCATATTTCTGCAAACTTCTTTTTTGGGTTGTTCATCTCTAGGTCGGGGCTGTAGCTTCGTGGGGGGAAATAATAACAGCCACTGACAGTGCCCTCCAGCTGTCACAACAGCCTGAGCTAGAATCGTCAATTGCAGCGAATTCTAGCCATCGCATCTTTATTAGGTTCATACAGCAACTTCACGAACCTTAGCTCCACCTTTAGTGTTCTCTTCCATGTATCATGCGTGGATTGGCGTCTATAAAATAAACATTGACCCTCGTGGTGTGTTGCAGATTTAGCCCGGCTTTTTATTAAGAATCTGAATCGGCAGATTAATCTACGTAACCCTTTTGAAATTGACAGCCATGAGGCTCGGACTTCCTCGGCTTTTGATGGTGGCTATAGTAGCTGTGGGCGCTTTGGCGGTGCCGACGAAACGGAGTAGGTTATTATTCAATCCAATCCACTGTGAAGACATACAAGCTCACCTCACCTTCACTAGGTGTGTCACCAATTGTGCTCAGAGAGTTACGTTTGTATGCCCAATGGTCTGCTGCGGCGTACTGTTCGCCAAACACAAATGGCACGAACAAATTCGTTTCCTGTTCCGCTGAAAACTGCCCGGACGTGCAGTCTTCGAGCACTACAATTCTCTACGCCTTCAATGAGTAATTTGACCCCTGCTCTATTTTCAAAATGCTAAAGCCACACGTGCTAACACAACAATAGAAGCGATCAGTTTGGAGATGCGACCGGGTTCCTAGGTGCCGACAACACGAATAAGCTAATTGTGCTGTCCTTCCAGGGCAGCCGCTCTCTTAGCAATTGGATTGCCAACATCGACGCTGTCATGAGCCCATGCAATCTTTGCAATGACTGCGAAGTCCACGCCGGTTTCTGGAACACCTACCAGACCGTCGCTGCTATTCTGCAGACTAAAATTGACTCCGCCCTGAAGGCTTATCCGGGCTACTCGTTGGTTATTACTGGCCATAGCCTGGGCGGGGCACTAGCTTTACTATGCGGCACAGATTTGTACAACAAGGGATATTCGCCAACGATGGTGAGAGTTTCTAAAATGTCTCATTGTACACAAACAAACACTCACATTATAGCACAGTATACTTATGGCCAGCCTCGCGTGGGCAATCTGGCACTAGCCCAGTACATCACGAATCTCCACAGCCTCTGGCGCACTACACACAGTAACGATCCGGTACCTAATCTTCCGCCAATATGGGCAGGCTTCAGTCATCCCAGTCCCGAGTACTGGATCATTAGCGGTAACAACGTCACGGTGACCAGAGCGGACATTCAGGTTATTCAGGGCGTGGACTCGACGGCCGGAAATGCGGGCGTGACAAGCCCAGACGCCTCCGCGCATGACTGGTACTTGGACTACATTACTCAGTGTCAGTAAATGAGAGAATGGTAAATATGGAGGGAAGTAGGTCGATTAGAAGAGGAAGAGAGGGGGGATGGAAGAGGGAAAGCGTGTGTGTGGAGGGAAGACTATACACATGTATTCGAAGGTATCCGCTGTCATTGACGGGTATTTTGCACCAAAGGCAACCTGAACACCGGTTTATCATCATTTTCAAACACTTTCTCCTTGTCTAAAATAATTACCAGAAATCGATTCCATCATTCCTAATCTGCCGATGTATTTTCGGACATCTGTTGTATCACGGCGGTTCTTTGAGGTGCCATCATCCAGACCCTGCACTGGTTATTTTCATTCTTATTTATTGTACAGCTGTGCTAGTGCACAATCGTCTAGTTTCGAGGATTCTGAGGGGTTTGGGAACAAGAGCATCCATTTATTCATGCTATTAAACCCCCACGCTCAGTAACCTAGTATCCACTAACTGTGGATTGTCGCCTCCCGACTTTCTTTGACTGGCAGCTTCTGCTGTCAATTATTCTGGATTATCGGTACCATAGAAAAGACGTGCAGGGTTTCTCCTACGTCGATTCCCATATATCCTAGAAAAGGCAGGAGAAACATCTATAAGATGTCTCGGCGTCTTGATACTAAGGGGCAGCGTACCCCGCACAAGAACTCTGTCCGGGGCTGCCGAACTTGCAAGTACGTTGAGTGTTCATGATACTCTGCTCTTGAGCTCACACTTTCTGCAGATTCTGCCGCGTGAAGTGTGATGAGACACATCCTACATGCCTTCGGTGTGAACGCTCCCACATTGCCTGCGCTGGCTACGGGGTCCCAATTGCTGGTAAACTCAGGGTACGTCGTCACGTATTCAAGATCATCCAGCATCAGTTCGATTTGCCGAAAGAATCTATCTCCCCACCCGGTCCGCCTCCAGTTGAACAGCGCTGTCTCGATTTCTTTTTTAGTGTCATAGTGCCGCTGCTGAACCGAAACCTCACCCGTGAGTTTTGAGATGACATACGAAGTAATCTTATTGAAGTACACACTGCCCTGAAGAACTCCCTCATGGCACTTTCTTGCAAATGTTCAGTTCGCTCAATCGCTCTCTCATATAAACGATAAAAAGCTCAGCATCGCATGCTCCAAAGCCTATGGCGATGCCCTTCGCTCTTTCGGTCTCCTACTGTCGCGGTCGAAGTTTGACTGTAGGACCGCGGCACAAACATGGCTGGTCTGAGAGACTTGTACCAATGGATTTCTCTGTCTACAGTTCTTCAATCTCACGATCCATCCATTCTCGACACTCTACAGGACACTTTCTCAATTCAAAATCTCGCCTTGTCGTCAACCTCGGACTTGATAGCTCTCCGCAGAAGAACAGCCTCTTTAGTCACAGAGGTTTATAAATTTGCACTAAACGTTACTTTGGGAACAATTACTTGCCCTATTTCTCAGACTTCCACACAAGAATATCTGCTGTGCCCTTTCGCAGCTATAGAATGGAGCATCCAACAGTATGCAAGCCACCATGAAAATGACGAGCCAATACGCCTCGTATGCCAGACATTACAAGCCGTCTTGCTTGTCGCCAAGATTCTGCTCACATGCTGTACAACGGGGTACCAGTCGACTTACGACAGATATTTACCCGAGTTCAACCAGGCGATTGATCTTTGCAAGCCGTACCTTTCTCAGCGAGAGGAGAAATGCCCGTTCGCACTAGACCAAGGCATTATCTGCACATTACAACTCATCGGTCTGTTGTGCCGGGATGCCCGCAAGCGTCGCATGGCTGCAGATCTACTCAAGGTAGCTCCACCAACGTGAAGGCGTATGGGATGCATCGGATTCACGCGCACTAGTCGAGAAGTGATCAAGTTCGAGGAGCGCGACCAGGAAGTTGATGATGATGGATGGTGCACTCTGGTTCCAGAGGACAGGCGCGTTTGTCTGGCTCTCTTTGCTGAACCGAATGGCTGGTCGGGAGATCGCAAGATGGCACGGTTACTTTACAAGCCGAATCAAGCCCTTGGCCTTGTCGAGGAGCTTGTTGACCTAGTATGACATAGTGCAGTGATATAGCCTCCAGTCCACTCCGAGTCTTATTCTTTCACCGAATAAGGTGCAACTTGAACTTCCAAGGTTGAAGCTTGGAAATATATTTAGTAGAATAAACATTTACGAACCCATGATATTATTTTGCACTCCTGGCATCAAGCTCCACTGTTGGCACTAGGAACCTTACTTGGAACAAGAGAGCAGCAAAATCTGAGTTTTCACGATAGATCTCAGTACTAGAACTTATGTATAAATTAAAAAGGATAGTTGTATTTGGACTCGGGATGGGTGAAACCTTGGAAAGACTGAGATATTTTGTAGAGCAAGTATTATAGGGATATGAGAATAAGCCAAACAGGAGACTTTAAAGAGACAAGAAAGAAGAAAATGCAATTTGAAATCTCAACATAAGTGCTGCTAGTGTAAACTCGAAGAATAACTCGTAGTCCTGTTGATGCCATACTCCATATAGTGTCACGTGGACCCGCAGTGAGGACCCACCGTCGCGTCGCAGCTTTGGGAAATAAACTTAGCATTCCGAAGTTCATCGGGTGAAGCTCACTGCTGAATTGCGGTCAACGCTGCGAGAGAATATTTTTCTCGCAAGATACCCGTCATTGATTCTTTCGTCCTGATTTTTTATTTATCTGATTGCACTTTCATCTGCGCCGACCGCCTCCTGAAGATCCAAAATGCCTTTCAAACGCAAGTCCGAGAGCGCAAAGGCGTCCAGCGAAGACGTCGCGACACCTGCGAAACGTGCTCGCGTCTCGCAGGTGAAAAAAACAGCTAGTGAAGAGACACCTGGTGTAAGTGAGGATTCACCAGAGGGCGATTGTGCTGATCTTCAGAGCTCCAGCCTACCAATCCACCCCGGGTTCCACATTAGCAGCGCTGTTTCACTAACAGTTTGAAATACAGGCTGGATCGCCTCAGACCGGCGAGAAGCGGAAGCGCGGTCGTCCTCGCAAGAACCCCGAGGACTTGACCCCCAAGGTCGCGCAGGATGGTCCCAAGCGTGGTCGTGGTCGTCCCAAGAAGATTCTCACTGAGGAACAGACTGCGGCCGCAGAGGCCGCTAAAGCTGCAGCTGCAGCCAATCCCAAGAAGGGTCGTGGCAGACCTCGCAAGGAACCAGGTGGGTTTCTTTGAACCTTTGCCAGCTGCCGTTCAAGCTAATTGTGAGCTATATTATAGGCACCGAGACCCCGTCGGCGAAACCGAAGAAGAAGGATGGACGTGGACGTGGACGCCCACGCAAGAGCTTGCCTGCCAATGGTGAGACAACTGAGCCGAGTATCTTCGATGCTGAGCCTGATTCGAGTGATGAGCCCATGCCCGACGTTCCTAAGGAGCATACCGATCGTTCATACTGGTTGATGAAGGCGGAGCCCGAATCACGAATGGAGAAGGGTGTCGACGTGAAGTTTTCCATTGATGATCTGGCTGCCGCTGATAGGCCAGAGCCTTGGGATGGTCAGTTCTACAAAGTCCAAAAACAAAAAGAAGACCATGTCAGGGCCATATACTAATGATTCTTAATAGGCGTGCGAAACCCCGTTGGTAAGGACCGAGATGACGACACCAGCAATTGTGAAATGATGTGGATGAGTCGTATGCTCATGGTATTACAGCAAGGAACCTCATGCGAGAGATGAAGAAGGGAGACTACGCATTTTTCTACCACTCTAACTGCAAGACGCCCGGTATCGTCGGAATCATGGAAATTGTGCAGGAGCACACCCCAGATGGTTCGAAATTCATGCTTATGATCTACTTACCCAGACCCAGTCGTGCTAATCCGATTTTTTCTTCTATCAGAGGCCGCTTTTGATCCTGAACACCCCTACTACGACCCGAAATCCAACCGTGATGACCCTAAGTGGGTTGCAGTGCACGTCGAGTTTCGCCGCAAGTTTGACAAGCAAGTGACTCTGAACGACCTCAAGGAACATGCAGCGGCTGGCAAGGCCCTCGAGAACCTCCAAACACTGAAACAGTCGCGGTTGAGTGTGTCGTCGGTGACCCCGACACAATGGCAATATATTCTCGAGCTGGCGGGCGAAGAACCGGCACTTAGTTCGCGAGAGAGCCAGAGCAGCCAGGAACTGTGAATGGCAAGATAACAGCTTCGTGGCGGATGATGGACGAACGGGATACTCGTTTTACTCGTTCCACTACATGAACAGGTTGTGCAGAACCTGGTTCCATTTGTAATATTTTGTGCAAAGATCTTCGGGCGTTGACGGGATAGGACAGGAATATCAGCCACTTTTAAGGACCGCTTTGTACGCCGTAGTGGATTGTAGTTGAAGCCAGCTCCGCACTGGAATGTAGCAATTAAAGAGATATAACTATAATTCTAGCCAGATGTTAGTATACCAAGGTACTTAAGTACAGTCCCAATCAGGCAAGTTAGCAGACCTCGGCCCTCCGAGTTACCGAAAAAGTCGCCAACGACAACTCCAACTTCTCCGTCCCTCCCCGGTTTCTTCTCGAATGCAATGGCGGCGCGTATGGCCAACCAGAATCCACACGGCGCCAACCACTGGACCCAGTTAACTGCAGCTCTGTCTTTGGTTGCCCACAAAGAGTAACTCTATCCGAGTGTCCACTCTTCTATCGTTATCGCAAAGCGGGGGCTCGTCCCAAAAGTCGGATTCGGTCTGGCCGACCAGAGCTACTCTTAAGACCTTCCCCTCCACCATCTCAGGGGAATGTTGACCTTGACCTGCTCTCACTCCATTCGACCTTTGCGGTTCTTGTTGTCGACCTCCTCTCGTCCACGCCGCTTCTATTCCTCCGTCATGTCGAACCTTTCCGTGCAATTGACTGCCCCGAACGGGCGCTCCTATGCCCAGCCCATCGGTCTCTTCATCAACAATGAGTTTGTTGCCTCGAAGTCGGGCGAGAAGATCGCCTCTATCAACCCTTCGTATGTCTTCAGCCTGAGCCCTTGCTTGTCAACTCCCAGGGCGACGCGACCATCCCCGCTCAACCCCGAATTGGATAGCTAACTTCCCCGCAGTGACGAGAAGGAAATCACCTCCGTCTATGCCGCCGGTGAGGAGGATGTCGATATTGCCGTCAAGGCCGCGCGCAAGGCCCTGAAGGATCCTTCCTGGAAGCAGCTGCCCCCCACCGACCGTGGTGCTCTTATGCTGAAGCTGGCCGACCTGATTGAGCAGCACAAGGAGACCCTGGCGACCATTGAGACCTGGGATAACGGTGAGTGATTGCTCGTGTAGATGGATTTGGAGCTATACTGAATAATCGTGAATGAATACTGACAATACCCAGGTAAGCCTTACCAAGTCTCGTTGAACGATGACCTCGGCGAAGTTACCTCGACCCTGCGCTACTACGCCGGCTGGGCCGACAAGGTCTTCGGTCAGACCATTGGCACCAACCCCCAGAAGTTTGCCTATACTCTGCGCCAGCCCATTGGCGTTGTTGGCCAGATTATCCCCTGGAACTTCCCTCTGGCCATGGCCGCCTGGAAGCTCGGCCCTGCGCTGGCCTGCGGTAACACCATTGTCATGAAGGCCGCTGAGCAGACCCCCCTCAGCATTCTGTACCTGGGCAACCTGATCAAGGAGGCTGGTTTCCCTCCCGGTGTTGTTAACATTCTGAACGGTCACGGCCGTGTCGCTGGTTCCGCGCTGGTGAAGCACGAGGACGTTGACAAGGTTGCCTTCACTGGCTCCACCGGCACTGGCCGTGAGATTATGAAGATGGCCGCCGGCACTTTGAAGAACATCACCCTCGAGACTGGTGGCAAGTCCCCTCTGCTTGTTTTCGAGGACGCAGACCTCGAGCAGGCCGCGAAGTGGGCCCATATCGGTATTATGTACAACCAAGGACAAGTCTGCACCTCGACCTCACGTATCCTGGTCCACGACTCCGTGTATGATAAGTTTGTCGCTCTCTTTAAGGAGGTTGTTGCATCCACCAGCAAGGTCGGCGACCCCTTCCACGATGATACCTTCCAAGGACCCCAGGTCACCAAGGCGCAGTACGACCGCGTTCTCTCCTACATCGAAGCCGGTAAGTCCGAGGGAGCCACTCTCGTCTCTGGCGGTGAACCCTACAAGAACGTCGGCGACGGCAAGGGCTTCTTCATTGCCCCGACCATCTTCACTGGCGTCAAGGACAACATGCGTATCTACCGCGAGGAAGTCTTCGGCCCCTTCGTTGTTATCGCCAGCTTCACCACTGAAGATGAGGCCGTTACCCGTGCCAACGACACCACCTACGGTCTCGGAGCCGCTCTTTTCACCAAGGACATTGAGCGTGGACACCGCGTCGCCGCCGAGATCGAGGCCGGTATGGTTTGGGTGAACAGCAGCAACGACAGCGATTTCCGTGTGCCATTCGGTGGTGTTAAGCAGAGTGGTATTGGCCGGGAGCTGGGCGAGGCGGGTCTGGAGGCTTACTCACAGACCAAGGCTATCCATATCAACCTGGGTAGCCGTCTGTAAGTATCAGTTTTTCTGCCTTGGGAATAGTGGTCAGCGGCTTGTTTCTTGTATTTAGATGACACTTTATGTTTATGAGGAATGAAAATTCACACTCCACCATCAAACTCACGAGGATGAGTCGCGTATGTATTACATTAGGGTTGCCGGAGATCTTCAGTGGGCTGCACTTCGACCAATTCGACTTTCTTGTACTTGAAGCAGAAGAATCCAGCACCAGCGACGACATTCGAAGTCCACCAGAAGTTTGCACACACAAAATGAACAATATGGAAGAACTCCACCAATCAGGCCCAGTGACAACTTTTTCTATGCGTTCTACAAGAGTCATTGGGCCCTTCAATACCTTCAATTTCTATTCGCTACAGAGCAAAGACTACAACTTTCCCGTTATCACACGAAATCTACACAAATACGAACCTGCATGAGACACACAAGCACCAGCTCAGCAACATGAAACATCTCGAAAATAAACTTTGCTGATTAAAAGTGTGCAATTGCCTGCCCAATTACCACCCGGACGTGCCAATGCCCATCACCCGTGAAAAATCCCGCAATAGGCGCAACGAGGCAGGGCACAGCGAAGGCAAACCGAATAGTCAATCCCACGAGCGAGAAAGGAGAAAAAAAAAGAAAAGAAAAGAAAAGGCACACCACATCAAAGGATCTCACCCATTCGTCGGCCCCATATCCCGCCATCATCATCGCCGACCTAGTTCTCACTCAGACCAGAACAGTAGATCCCCTCCTGCATACGAAAAGACACGACACAATGCATCACGATACACAACCCACATCACGAACTATCTTCTCAAGGACCAGCAATCCCAAATATTGCCCACCTAACGTACTCCATATTTACGTACTCCCAAGTTCTGCCCCGAGATCGCGCGAAATGAAAGCAAAACGACCCAAGACACCGGGCCCCGGGCCCCAGTTTGATGCCCAATCCTGCAGGAATTTCAGCTGCTGATTTCTTCCTCCACATGCATATTGTGCGGCGGTGCTGGCTTGGTGCTGCTTAAAGCCCGTAGTGCGGGAAATGAACGACGGAAAAAGCAAACGAGGGAGACGCGAATTGAGAGCCAAAGTGGCATGGCGTGGGCATTGCATTGCCTTGCCTTGCCTTGCCTTGCAGTTTTGCTACCCTATGATAGCATGTACCAAGATCCGTGTTCTTGGGTACGGCTACAGCTACGTACATCATGGCAATTACCTGGAGATGTATGTAGGCTAGGTCCTGGGTGAGGGGGATAGCGCTGTACTGTACTCTGGGTGCTGTACTGCGCTGTGCTGTTCTCCGCCAATGAGGTATATTATCGAGGATTCGAATGAGTACGCAATGGCAAACGCATGTGGTATAGGTAAATTATTTGCCCGGCCCACAACATCCTAGGACCATGACGAGACTATCAGGGACGAAAAACACCTCAAGCCCTTGGTCCAAGCGGGTGTTTCCTGGTCCTGGGTTCGGGATTTCGGGAATTCGAGAGATGGATAGGAGAAGGGTCCAATGGTACTTCTCATATCGAGTTACGTGCGTATCCTGGTACGTACTACTACCTCTGATCCGGGCAGAGAACCCGTCAATAACCAGTGAGGCTGGCGGAGCACGAGTCGAGGAACCTGGAAATGGACGCGCTGCATGCAAGTCTACCTGGCAAAACCCCCGAGCGGGAGCGTGAGACGGGTGATGAGGTGCATGAGAACGCCATCCGTGAAGGGGTGAAGGGGGAAGGAGGGGACTACGTTTCATGTTCAGGGTTTTTTCTTGTTAATTTTTTTCTTTTCATTTTCGCTGACGCTTGGACGCCTCTCTACGAATTGAATGGTAGTTTGGGTTTTGAACATGGCTTCACTAGACTATTTCACGGTGACAAGACAATGCGACGGATAACAACGCACGGGCAGAGTCAATGCTAATGGTCCATGCTGAGTTAATGCTGATGTCAAACTCCCTGGCCGGCCAAGACCCGGACTCTGCTGACCTGATTGGGGGTGAGAAAGATTCGGTGTGACTTGCACTTGGCTTGAGCTGGCGTGTGCGCGTTAGTGTTGGACTTACGGAACACGGGTTATTATTTGGAAGACTGGATGAGTGTGCTGATCAGCCCTGGCGTTGGCCCCGGGGGGTGGCGAAGGCTAGGCGAGGAAGATGAGGAGAGTGAGGAGAATGAGGAGAAGGAGAAGGAGAAGGAGGGTGAGGACGAAAAGGCATGAGCACAAGCAATTGGTGTGACGGTTATCTGGGTCGGATTGATTCATTTCATTCGTTCATTTTGCTATATTTCCCACTTCCCCCTCTCCCTCAGGGCCGGGCCGGCATATCATGACTCGTGCTACCCACTCCAAGTCTTATTCTTGAGATGCATGGATATATGCAAGAATTGGGTTGGACCGAGAAAGTTTGACGAGTGTTTATGTTTGTGGCTTTCTTTTCTCTACTCTCTCGACGTCCTTTTTCACGGGTTGGCTGTCATGTGTGGGGTTTCTGGCTTTCTCTGCAGGGCCGGATTTTAAAATGGCTTTAGTGGGCCGGGGAAAAACTAGGAGATGTGTGCTGGACAGAGGAGGTGCAGTAGTGGGCGTCATTTTGGGGATTTTGGGGGGAGAAATGGATCATGATTTGCTTGTCGGGGACATTGTCTCACGGGGCATTTGGTGATTGGGCTGCGCATGCCCAATTCTGGGGTCGGGCAGGAGTTGTTCTGGCCTGTGTGTTAGTGTTAGCGCCCAGCCGTGTCTGTCCGAAGTCATCTCGTGCAGATGCATGCAGTGTCAGTCATGTGGGCGCTTGGGCGGTTTTGGAAGGTGATGTTGGTGATTGTGCTGCCTCGTACATCTACAGTGTAACAGTGGAATTGGACCTACTCAGGGTCCATCTCATCCTCATACAGTACTGTATGGGATGGACTTTGTATGGATTGCACGCAGTGTTCTCTATCTTGTCTTTGAACTCCACAATCTGTCCTCTTCCGCCGTCAACAAGGTATTCTAGCGCGAGCTTAATGGCGGGTATATGGAATGGAGGGCTGCAGGTCAATCGATAGTGCGTGGAACTGTCACTCACCGTACTTCGTGTTCATTCGGCACGAACCCCGGAGACGTAGAGACACAATACGAACGAAATATACAAAGTATCGAGCACGAGGGTCTGGAGTAGACGAGGGCCCCCGGGTCAATCTTCATCTAACCTCTTCCGCCTCCTCGTCACTTGTGCTACCGGTTCGTCCAGTCTGAGGTCCAGTCTCAGTCTCACCGTCACTGCCATGTCCACCGGAAGATGATAGCAGTCCGACTCCACTTTTCGGGACTTGTGGGGGCGGGGCTTGGCAATCTGAAGCTGTTAACTTCCCCTTTTCCCCTCTCACCTCTTCAGAAACGAAGAACATCTCGTTCACTGGCGTACCATTCGGACAGTTCCCGCGATCGGCGCTGCCAACCTTACACAGTCTCTCGAGTGTTCGTAGCTCCACTTCATAATCCACGAACAGGGGTTCTCCTTGTGTGACGGGAACTGATCCTTCAGAAAGAGCGGTGTCCCATTTGCTCTCATTTCCACATTTCCTTTTTTTTCTCCATTCTCCAGTCTATACTTTTTCATTGTCCGTCAACCAGATATCTGATCTTGGTGGATCTCAGGGAAAAAAGAAAATTCATTTGTTTTCTTCGGCTGCTCCCATTTGACTAGATTTCGGTGGAGCAGATCAGCATGTCTGAAATTCAGAGGTGGACGGTGCAGGAGGTCAGACTCTTTCCTTTCCGTTTTCGTATTGCAAGTGCCCTCTGATTGGTCTTTTTTCTTTCATTTCTGCATTTCATTCCAATTTTTCTTTCTTTGGGCTTCAAATTTGTGTCGGTCAAGGTGACGACACAATTGAATTCACCAGGAAACCGAAATTGCAGATGAAATGCAAAAGATGCGGAAAAAATCCCAAATGAAAACAAATCAGAGAAAAAAAAAAAAAAAAAAAAAAAGACCAAAAAGAATCTGCCAATCAAAACCCTCGTAAATTCAAACTAACTCGCCTTACTTTCTAGCCCTATCTCGACATAGCGGGAACACTGCTCGAGGGCCCCTATCACGATGCGGCCAACAACGAGCTTCGCTTCGTCGATATCTGGGACCACAAGTTGTACCGCCTCGATCTAGCCAAGGGGCCCGAGTCCCTGTTGGTTGTGAATACGGACGCAGCCATTGGGTACGTATGAATCCGCTCTAACTATCTTATTGCTCTGCGCTGTTGGCCCGAATCAATGTGATATCTGACGAAACGACCTAGCGTGACGGCCAACATTGCGGGCTCAGCTAAGGAGGATCAGGATCAGCTGATTGTCGGGGCCAAATATGGATTCGCTCGGCTGAACCGGTCCACCGGGAAACTGACTTACATCCGCGAGGCTTGGGGCGAAGGAGATGGACCGGGGAAAGCGGAGGTGTAAGTCGATCGTACCCACTGAGGCGAATCATCTCATAATGATATCTGATTCTGGAATAGAATGCGCTTCAATGATGGTGCCGTTGACAGCCACGGGCGATTCTGGGCTGGCGCCATGAATGACCCGAAGGTGAAGAAGCCAACAGCAGAAGGAGTGCTGTTCAGAATGGACCCGGACCTCAGTCTGCACCGCGTGTTGGCACCAGTGACGATCCCCAACGGGATTGGGTGGAACCATGCCGACGACACGATGTACTTGACCGACTCGCCGACGGGTCAGATCTTTGCGTTTGACTTTGACGCCGCGACTGGGGCCATCAGCAACCGGCGCGTACACTTCGATCTCGGTGAGCCGCTCGAGCCGGATGGATTCGCCATGGATGTCGAGGGTTGCATCTGGACCGCGATCTATGGCGGTGGTAAAGTGCTTCGTGTGTCGCCCGAGGGTAAGGTCATTGGCCAGATTGATTTGCCAACGCGGAACCCGACCTGCCCAGCGTTTGTAGGCACCAAGCTATTCATTACCTCGGCCAAAGATGACCACGACGACGAGAAACTCCCGCAGTCGGTGCGCTATGGGGGCCGACTGTTTAAGGTTGATGTTGGGGTCCGAGGCAAGCCAAAGAATGAATTTCGGTTTGCGAACTAGAAGATAACCTCGGTTTGGCGAGGATAACCGAGAGCGAGAGCGACCCAAGGAGTAAACCTAACGATAGAGCACATACATACGTTGTCTACGGATAGAGTCCACAATTACGGAGTCGATGATGGGTACATACTGTAGCTAAAATGATCGACCGTGCGTTGCCCCTTTGAACCTTCTGCAGTGGCGAATCCATTTTCTGGGCCTACTAGGGAGTACCTCCATAATGTAGCTCGAACCAGCAGACACCATGAGCTAAAGTGGGTCGCGATCGTCAAACGGGCGAAGAAATGACGGACCGGCTCGCTGACATCGTGGCTTAGACCTCCAGACTGCAAGGGGATTTTTGCGGAAAACGTTACATGTCGAATCAGGAGGGGAAAGGGTTCAACTATGGACTGTAAACATCAGACATTACAAAGTACGAATCACAGTAGTAGTGATGTGTCTTGCTTTTTCAGTCCAATTTCCAATCCGACCGATGGCACGCGTGTGATGGGAGACACTGCACTGCCACCGCGAGTCTGTCCTACAGGAAAAAATGCAGGGACGGCGAGATGTGATTGTTCCCCGGAGTTGGGACATTGTGTTTCGGTGTGTTGAGTGGGGACAGCTGCGGTGAGAAGGCCTTTGTCTTCCTGGTGCCCATATTTGCCTCACCCTGCACCTACTTTGGAGTATCGACATTTCAAATCAGAGTTTGTTATGTTTCGCAGACCGTCAAGGGATATCGTATAACCAGCATAACGGAAAACGAATCCGGGTCTAGGCCATGCAGATCGGTGATGGCTTCGTTTCTTTTGTTTCTTTTGCATCGCGGTTGCAGCGGACGTGAGATATTGTAGCGGATACCACCATCATGGAGGTTTGAAGTAAAATACTCCAGCGAGAGGGACGAAAAAGCAAACAAACCGCAATCCACCATACTATTCTTGGTCTTACCGCAGTTTTTATAGTTCGCGTCATAGCGCGAAGAATTTTCATCAAATAAGTACTGAGTTCTAGAGTAGTTCCAAACCATCCGGTTGTCAAGGTAGCCACGAGGAATCGAGCCTCAGGAAAATAAAACTAGAACGAACATCCACTCGCGTCTAGGCTAGTAGCTTGCAAGTACCGGTACTCCACGACAGGAACCTTGGAAAGGAAAACCCGTGTACCAGATACCTGGGACAACCCCGACCTCCAAGGTTTTGGCCCCTTATCACGCTTCGCTTGGCATGAGCATGACACGCATCTGGGGGGTTGTTTTTTTGGCACCATTGACCCGACAGCTTGGGAACGGTGGTTTGAGAGCACGCCACCACCGCCTTTTCAGTTAGCCTCGGGATGCCTTCGAGACGCGGAGGCTAGTGCTTATAGGGGGGGGGACCAGCTCGGGCGAGGCTAGAAATTTCTGCCTAGTCAACCAGTCAGAATTGCTGGATGTATCAGACCGCAATTTTTGACCCATCAAGCGAGATGATTCGTTGTTGACCTTAAAGGCGGCTGCGGATGCAGGATGGTGCGATGTAACGAAAATCGGTGTACGGAGTACGCAGTATACTTCTACAGGATTGTGCAGAAGTACCTAGTATGGAGTACCCTAACGGATGGACTCAGAAGAAAACGTACGATTTTCTAGAACGGCGCCTTGACAGATGCAAGTCGATCTATCGTGGACAATCCACCGATATGTTTAGGGGAAATCCGTCAATGCTCCAAAACAGTTCGCCCCTCTTGCCTCGACAGGCTAGAAACTCCATAGGAGGGCCTTCTAGTATTTCTCTAGAGAGAACTAGCGAAAGAAACTGGCGGATCGGCGGTGGATGGGTGACCAGGAACCAAGTGATCGGGCTCCGCCCCCCTGCACGCAAGACCAAGACTCAAATCGAGTCTGGGTTCAGCTCCGCCCATGCGAAGAAAAGCCCCATTTATTCTCCCCCGAAGGATTTCGGAATCCACTTTGCGCTGCAGCCACTCCCACACTAGCCCGATCTTCATCAATTCTCGTCACGCGGAAGCCATCCGCGCTAACACCGTTCGACGGGGCTAGGTAAATTGGAATTGAAATTAAAACTAAAATCGAAGTCGAAATTTCATGGCCCGCTGGCCCTTCCCCCATTTCACTGGGTGAGCTACTATCTCCTTTCCCCACTGCGAGTGACGGTCTCCCAGTTCATGCATGCGATCACTGGTGAGGCTTCAGGGGAGCTAGCAGTGCGGATTTGCCTTCCACTCTTCCGGATGGAGATCGTCGTGCTGAGCTGTCAATTTCGGTCCGTTGTATGGAGTACGGAGATGTGCTTTTGTTTTGTTTTGTTTTCCAATTTCGCATCCTTAATAATCTACTCCGTGCTCCATACTATTTTTATTTTTAGGTCGTCTCTTTTTAGAGAAGACATTCTTTGTGATGGATATTAAAAAACGATACAAGAAAGAAATATTAAAGAAAAGGGGGCGGAATCGAACGTTCCTGGGCTAGTCTTACGGTAAATTTGCTGAATGCAGATGCCTCGTAGATCACCGTAACACGAGCGTGCTGAGGTCAAAATTGGTAATCAGCTTGAGACGGTGCTTTAACTTCCTTTGTCAATGGAAATCTTCACTGTGACGTAGGGCTGTCCTTCGTTTAGGATCATCGTATTCCTCCGATCCAACGGGCCTGAGCTCATACCGAAACTCCCTGAGGCCAACCAGGTCGTTCCATGACTCCGTTAGCTCCTCTCGATTTAGTTTCCAGAAAGATAGCTGGTCACTAGTTAGCTCTTCCTCGTTAGTAGTTGCCTCATCCCACCGCCGTGGAAACGAGCATCCTGAGCATCATAGTCCGACCATCGTCGCAGGCTGAGCCCCACGCTGTGCCAAATCCACAAATCCAATCCACTTTTCTTTAGCGGGTCAGGTCCCAAGGACCGGTAAGGAACCGCTCTATTCCATAGTGGCGCCGGCGGTGCCTTAAGTGGAGGAGCTATTGTTCTTGCCCCTTCCCTTCCCTGCCCCTAACGGTCAACGGTATTCGTCTTCTTTCTGCCGAGATTGACACGGGGTTGATAATGCATGCATATCATGGATGGCTTTTTTGTTTTTGGTGTTAAGGTTTGGCGAGGAAGCAGTATGTAACTAAATGTACCTAGCGCAACAGAGTTTGAATGCCTGGCATTGCATAATATCTGTACCCAAATGCAGGCCCCGAGGCAGATAGAGAGCATCGTTGGTACTTCTGACGAGGCAAGTTTGTACAACGAGCGTGTTGCCTTTTGGGTTTGCTTTGTTGTACCCATTATTCCATTTCTTATTTCTTATTTTTCTATTTTTTATTTACACTTTTTTCTTTTTCTCGCTTTCCCCTTTTGTCAATGGATATACCTCTAGTTTCGGTTTAGTCTGTCTCTCATCCCCCCCAAGACCCAAACTCTCGGAAAATGACAGGACCCCTGGTGAGAAATGAGTCGTTCCTCTATGCGTCATGGATCTGATCCTGTCATGATACTGATACTCGGCCATGGACATTCTCATTCCCCGCCCCAAAGCGTCATCTTCTCCACTTGTCCCTTGTCCATGTCCACGGTGACGGCAACCTCGCACTTGCAGCTCTCCAATCGTCTCCCGGCCGGTGATTCGTGCTTGTCGGTGATCTGTAGCGAAATGAGGAATGGCTTGGTCCGTCCTCCGTAGCATAGCCATCACTCCATCACTCAAAGTGGATACCACAACTAGAAATTAGCACTGGCGCAGCCGAAAGCGACTGACTGGCATCGCCAGGACGATCCATCGATCCACGATCCCACGAGGCACTCGAGAGCTGGAACCGTCCTGGGAGATCCTGCCCAACGCTATCCGACACTCTGGGTCGGACAACAACTCTGTCTTAGCCCGCCCCCCCGGAAGGTGATGGATCATGTCCCCCCCCTCTCACTCGCACACCGCTGGATCATCTCAACGGCTCTACAAAAGCTCCATTTTCTTTCTCACCCTCCTCTCTCCCCCCTCCCCTTTCCTTAGCTTTGACCCCTTCGTTAGATGGGGCCTCGGACTGCTTCCGTCGTGCATAACACATGGTTGATCTGCTCCTCGTCCTAAACTTGGTGGGAAATCTTATCCCCTTGCCCTGACTCTCTATCTCTCTTAACCTAAACCTCAAACTTCGAATCTCAACTACGACCCAATCGATTTGCTGTCAATTGGGTTGAAACTTTCGCAGCACTTGTTCGTCTTGGGCTGCCTGCATCTTATCATCCTTTTTCGCCCCAACCTTCATCGTGGCTACCCTGGGCATCAGCGTATTGACTGCGCCTTACCCGAGGTCGCTACACTCGCCAAAGCTGTCGCATTATCCAGCAGATCATCGGTTTCCGACTTCCTCCCTCTCTCACACTCGTGAGACCCCCAGTGCTTCGGAGAGAGGGGGGATTCGGTCATGCCCTAATCCCCAGGCCCTCAACCTAGATCCTTCTATGTCGCAGGACCCTCTGCGTGCAGGCCCATTGTCCGACGATGCCCCAGATGTTCGTAGTGGGACCGACGACTATGGACCTGGCAGTCGCCATGCCTCTCGCCGGCCACCAATGCGTTCTCGTCCGCAGTCCTGGCATCCATATGGACCCGTGGAGCCACCTCTCGAATCAACCCGGTCCATTGGTGTCCACTCCATCTTGAATCCTCCGGCGCAGGTAGCTGATCTTAAGGGAGCTCGTGAACCATTAAATCTACCGGGACCATCGTCCCCTCGGTCACGGCCACGGCAAGGGTCTTCACCAGCTCCTCGAACTCTGCACGGGTTGCAACCACTATCCCCCAGATCTCATTCACGACCATTAATGAACCCGAGTTCGCCATCGGCGCGGTTCGTCAGCGGCAGTGGGAGGACATCCGGACAATCTAGTGTTTCACACTCGCCTTTAGTGGCACACGAACCACCTCTGAATGCGCGACAAGCGGCATCTAGTTCGCCTTTGCCACACGAGACCGCACTGCGACCCATCAGTTCACTCCCAATCACCCAACCCCCATCATCAGCATCGCTTCATTCAACATCCAGCATTCACTCAAGGCAAACTAGCTCAGGTCCGGGCTTGTTGACAACCCCCACTTCTCAAGAAACGAGCCCTGTTCCGCCGCACTCTACCTACGGTCACTTTGGCGCTTCGCCAGCCGTGGCAAATGCATCTATGCCAGCAAGCGTACCGCCATACTCAGCACCAGCACCTTACATGACTACAGCAACGGCAGGCCCGCGTGTGAAAGAAGAACCTTCGGCTCAAAACACCAGCTTATCTGCATCAATGATACCCTGTGTGTTAGATCTGAAATCCGGCTCCTCCAGCCAAGCAGAGAAACGCAAAGCCAATAGCGACGCTTCGCGACGTTTCCGAAACCGCAAGCGCAACGAGATGCAGCTCGAGCAACGTCTCACTTCCCAACAGGATGAGATCCAGCGGCACATGGATACTATCCGTCGCCAAGCTGACCAAATCCGCGCGATTTCCCAGCAAAGAGACCACTACCGCTCCGAACGAGATTTCTTCCGCGATCACCTCAGCCGTTCAGGATCTCTTACTGCCCTCCCTCCACGCCCTTCTTCACCAGGCCTCCCCGTTGACGCTGCAGCCTGGTCTACGGACGCATCTCGCTCTGCCCCCACCGTACCGCCCGCACAGGCGCCCAGGATGCTTGATACAGGTCGACCGCAGGCTAGTTGGCCCGGTAGCCCGGCTTCGTATTCCCCTGTCCCGCCTGCAGGCAGGAATATTGCACCATCCGTCCCACCTCCTGTGTCTGGGGCCCCTCTGCCTCCATTTCAAGCTTGGTCTCGACCATAATGGTCTCCAGGACGAATACCGATGAATATGGAATAAGTGGTTTATATTTTCCCCTTGCCTACATATTATTTCCTTTTTACTTCATTCTGTTGTATCTCTTTTGTTTGATTTCCTATATGCTTTAATGTCCATACGCGCAAAAAAGACCTCGGCCACTGGTGGTCGTAAACAGGTGGAGCATTATCGGATCAGCGGTGCCATTTACAAAAAGCGCTTGGGTTGTATTGGTATTTTGCATCGTCCTCTTTTGCTGTTGGTACTCTTGGAGCCATTTTTCTTCCTGGTTTATTGTTTTCTTTTATTGGACTTCCCTTTTCTGTTTTGCCCGGGGTTACATTCTATGTGCCCATACATCTGGAGTTTCTCTCGCACAAATTGGTGTTGTACCTTTTCCGGCCCACATATCATATCCTACCTTACCTGTTCCCCCTTCCCCCTGTTTCTCAATTACATAGTTATCCTGGTGTCTGGTTTTGCGGTGATACCTCCATTGGCAACATTGAAAAGATTGACATTTATTATATCCATCTATCATTTTTTGTTTCGAATCCATCCCTCGATTCCTGTGCTATTCACACTTTTCTTATGAAGTCTTCTTCCTCGATTTGGTGCATTCGTGGCTTTAAATCTGAACTATAGAACTGATATTTACTAAAAATCCAGACATAAACCCTCCACACGTTTGCCCTCCAACCACCCTTGACCCATTGTGTCGGGTCAGCCTGCTCTATCTGTCACTTCTCCTCTTATCATCTATCAATTGACCAAAGTACCTCTTTCCAGCGCGGAACTCATCCAGGAAGGGGAAACGGGGCCAGGTGGACAAAATTTAACTATAAATAGACTTTGATCGCGCTTATGGAGCCCCGTCTCCGCAAACTATAATGTCTAGCCTCGCGATAACCACTCACACCATGGATCAAAGTGGATTCAAGGAAATAGGAGACCAGCAATGTAATTGACGGGATGTAGAACGCCGTGGACATGATCTACCATGACAGCTCCTATGCGCATCACGACGTCACCGTTAAAGCAAGACATGCATTAGCCTACTTTTATCTGTGGATGCTATTTCCACAGTCGTGGTGGCTTGGAACCTGTCACTTCATCTTACACCGCGGAGCCGGGTGGTTGGGACCGAGTTGGATCCACTGCGATCCATTGGGATGGATACATGTATGTTGGTGGGGAGGAAGAGCCAATGCGGGTCGCGATACGGAGTACAGAAGCGTACTTCTGTCGAAAACCCTCTCACCCCTTGCTTAACGTTGGTTTGAAAGATTTGTTGAAATTCGCGCACGATCGCACCAATTGGCGATGAATTTTTAGCGGTGGGTTTTTACCCCCCTTTTTTTCTCGATCTGTTTTCATCGCTGTGACAGAATCCGTAGGTACCTTGTCAAATTGTATTTGTTGGGGTGGCGCGCATGTAGCGCTTGTTGCGGTGGGTCTGAAGGCGGTTTCTGCATGGATTTAGGCGACTAGTGGAATAGATTGTGGAGTGATGCTAGGGCAGTATCTACAGAGGATTGAGAAGGTTTCTCTCGGCTCGGCTGTTATGCAGAGGCTGTGATAACGAAGCAGTAGTTCTAACTCGATCAGTTGCAGATTATCGGCCCATTTGTTGCAGTGCATCTAGGTGGTAGGTGGATGTATCTTCCTCAACCTCCTAGTAGATGCAGTATACCTTTTCTGAGGTATGCCCAATCCTGCATACTTCATTTGCCCCATATGTCTCCAATATGCTCCAATATGCAAGATCACGCCATACTTTTTGTCTTTCTTTCAAATTACGAATTACGCGAGAACTAAGTAGTAGGTTATTGAAATAAAGACAACTAGACTTACCCGGTGGCATGGTCCTGGGTCAATGCTTGTTTGACTCCCATCTACCTCGTTATCCCCAGCATCTTTCCTAATATCAAACTTCGATGGCTTCTCGGATTCGCTTAGAGGCATAATAATCTCTTTGCTCTACTCAACAAAATTCGCCTCGGTAAAAGTAGCCCATGGATCAGCCATGTCCACCTGCATCAAGGTTGCATGCGATTTTATGCGCAATACTGATCTTTCTGCAACGCATTATGTACACAGGCTAAAAAGACACATCATGGTGCGGTACCGACTGTTTGCAGTGAGTACTTTTGTCTGAAATCTCATGCGGCTTGCGCAGCCTAATACCCACACCCACTCTTTCATATGTGCTCTATGAACGGCTGCATTTTACAGCACAGATGAAGGTACACTCTCTCAAACAGATCTCCCTTACTTTTTCCATCACTCGCTTTGTCATTCTTGCAGATTTATGTTCTGGACTTGTTCTAGGACGGCTGCTTGAGGCATTTTATGCGTGTACTTTTGTTCCTGCGCTTTATCGCGCGTTCTATCTTTGGTTGCTTCATGATACTTCAAGCACTACGGCCAGTTGATGTATGATCGGATATGATGTTGATGTTGGTAATAACCTACCAGAAATATCGGTTTTCAAAACACTGTGAAAGAAGCATGATATGACTTTGAATATTAGTACAGTTTTCAAATCACCTCGAGAGAGTCACCATAATTTGAAGATAGTTTTCAAATAGCAACGGTCAGGTATCAATCACAGTTATTCCAACTTTGACCGTTGTTGGCTGAGTTTAGTTTTGAAAAGACTATAGTGATAAAGTCGTAATGAATTGTCAACTGTGGCAAAATATTGATGGGTTCGCCTAGTGTTTGTACAGTTTTCCAATGGCTGTGATGTGAATTCGGTTGTGAGATAAAAATGGTTGTGGCACAGTGATGAGAATAATTATAGTTATTCACAGCTTTAGGTTTCTTAAGGGTTACCCTAGCATAATTACAGATTCCGCTAGTTAGTAGTTAATGTTAACTATAACTAGTGTGATGATGCTCCCAGCATACATCCCAATCGGGACTAGTGCGAGCTCTCTTTCGATATAGCATCACCTACGACCTAGCTATTCTCTTCTCCAGCTTCGCTATTTACGTTCAATCGCATACATTGATTTGACCTTATCTATCATGGTATTCTGGATCCTTACAACTAGTTTGATTCTTACGAATAGGAAGGAATGGTTCATTTAGGTTTCTGGGCTGAGTCGCAATGTATATACTAGTAATAGGTATCAGGACTGCTCGTAAATTCGACTGCCATTCTAAACAGGCATTGACCAGCAAATGCAAAAGCCAGAGGTCCAATGCTTCTTTTCTTCATTTAGATTCATTTTACATAACAATACTAACAACTAGGCGCCAGGTAGGCATGGAATCCGGTACTTCTCGTGCTTTTTCGACTTGGTACTTTGTATCGAGCGTTACTAGGACCAGTGCTAGTACATGTATGCCATTTTGAAAGAAATATATTATCAGCAAGTGACTGATACTTCATCTTGACATTCGTTTAAATCTTGGGCAAGTAGCTGACACGACCTGGTGGCTTGAAGAATACGTCCTTCTGGGAAGGCTGCTAAGTATGATATAAATCCCTAATGAATACCCGCACTCGCCAGCATAAATCCTAGGTAGACCACTCGCATGCACCTAAGTAGGTATAACGTGTGTTGAAGGTGTTGTGTTGAAGGTGCTGAGTATATATATATATATATATATATATATACACACACAATGTGTATATAGCAGTGGCTTGTAAATAGATATGACTAAATACTACTAGATATCCTGAATACCATCAAAATACTATAAAACCACTATAAAAATGCTATCAGAATACTATCAGAATACTAGCAAAATACGATTGATTTACAACATACTAGTCAAATACAGCAGGCATACTGTATTCACTACGGTATTCCTGATAAATACGGTAGTGACTACCGTATGTTGAACTTGTAGAATCCTGGCATGGTTTTTCCACCATTTTTTCATCTAGAATTTTCTATCTAATCTTCCTAGCTCAGAACATAAAAAAGAACCTTGCTATTAGTACAGGCACTTACGTGGCCAAGTGGTTAAGCGAAGCACCACCAGTATGGCTGCTGGTTTAGACTGGCTTAGACTGGCTTAGTCAGTTTTTAAATTTCCGACGATCGTCCAACGGCCCGCGATCTCGCGACCAGAATCGGTGACAGTCCTTAATGAGGCTAGTATTGACGCTGTCTCACCTTTTGTTTCAGCGTTGCAAGATAGGCATGCTAATGAGTGCTCGGAGTGTTCTCGCTAGACTCGGTGATCGCGGGTGTGATTTTAATACAGGCCAACTCCGGGTCTCATAGGGTCTCCTCTTGGCTGCATCGTGGCTCAGTTGGGTAACTGTAGACCTGAAGACTGGGATTACCCCATAGGGCTGTGTGTCTCGTGCGAGGTATGCCCTGCGCATAACTGGCCTGGTAACAGTCAGACTTGACTTGGACTCGAGCTGCTTACTAGATGGTAGATCGGCTAAGATAGCGGCAACTCAACCATACAATGTGGATGTAGATGCAGGTGGTGTGGATGTCTAATATTATGCTATACACTTACCCTTGTACTTAGATGGTACTTATAATATCTTCTTTATCCAAGCGAACTCCACTGGAATACCAGGAAATGGCTGGTACTCCGTTAGTACTCCAGGATAGCTGCCACGTGCCTACATATGATCAGCCAATCACAGTCCGCGATGACCTCACGGGCTCCTGAGGCTTCAGGAAGGGGCGCCCTGCGCAGCTGCCCTGGCGGCATTTTGCTACATTTTTGTATTTTTATTTAGGCTCTTTCTCTTTTTAGCGAACTGCCTTGAATGTCAAGTGATTAAAGATGTGAATTTAAATGCAACCTCCTTCTCCCCCTCCTCCTCCCTCCTTTATACATAGAAGTCAAGCGCATCGCCACATCTACTTCTGGACAGGGATGATCGTTTGAAATGGCGGGATATACCAAAGCATACAACCCTCAGCCGGAAGAGCAAACTCTGCTTGGCCATCCAAATAGTGATCATCGCACAAGGAAACCTTCCTCCGCAAAATTGCTGGTCACTTCCATCATCGGTCTACTGGCCATGGTGGGTCTCGTCCTGGTGTACTTCACCTTTGGGTATGAATGTCCCAGAGCACATGTCATGATCTCTGACCCAATTTCTGATCTCGAGACAAATCTCTCTTCCAGAGTCGAGAAACAGCCTCCCCATCGCCGTGACCTACCCTGCGATAGCGTCGTGGACGGCTATCAGTGTTTCGACAATGTCTCCCATAAGTGGGGCCAGTACTCTCCATATTTCTCCGTTGAAGAGCACGGCATCTCTGCCGCTGTACCAGACAGATGCGAGGTCACCTTTGTCCAAGTCCTCTCTCGCCACGGTGCGCGGTATCCCACGTCTTCGAAGAGCGAAAAGTATGCCAAGTTGATCAAGACGATCCAGGCCAATGCCACTGCCTTCCACGGCAAAACCGCCTTCCTCCAGTCTTACAATTATACCATGGGAGGTGATGACTTGACATCCTTTGGTGAACGCCAAATGGTGAACTCGGGAATTAAGTTCTATGAGAAATATGCCGGCCTGGCCCGAAACCATGTCCCTTTCATCCGGGCGTCTGGGTCATCTCGCGTCGTGGAATCGGGAAAGAAATTCATCCAAGGATTCCAGCAGACAAAGATCAAGGACAACCGAGCGGATTCCAGCCAGACAAGCCCAATAATAAATGTGGTGATTTCCGAAGAGTCGGGGTCAAACAACACCCTGAACCACAACACCTGCCCAGCCTTCGAATCCAACACTTTGGGCGACACAATCGAAGACAAATACAAGGCCCGCATAGCCTCTTCCATCGCCGAACGCCTAGAAAAGCAACTACCAGGAATAACCCTCACCGATGAAGAGGTCATCTACCTAATGGACATGTGCCCATTCGACACAATCTCCTCCAACGAAGACGGCAGCAAACTCTCCCCCTTCTGCAACCTCTTCACAGACTCCGAATGGACAGAATACAACTACCTCCAATCCCTAAGCAAATACTACGGCTACGGCGGCGGAAACCCCCTCGGTCCCACGCAAGGCGTAGGCTTCGTCAACGAGCTCATCGCCAGAATGACACATACCCCCGTGCACGACTCGACATCCACAAACCACACCCTCGACGCGGCCGGGACTCCAACCTTCCCCGTCAATAAATCCATCTACGCCGATTTCACCCATGATAATGGCCTACTCCCGATCTACTTCGCGCTGGGCTTGTACAATAGCACTGACCCGCTCTCTCGTACCCATGCCCAGTCTGCTGCCAGCTCTGGCGGATACTCAGCTGCGTGGACGGTCCCGCTAGGTGCGCGCGCTTATATTGAGATGATGAAATGTAACCATGAACCTGAACCATTGGTTCGAGTCCTCATTAATGATCGCGTCGTGCCGTTGCATGGGTGTGAGGTTGATTCGCTGGGCCGTTGTCGTCGTCGCGATTTCATTAATGGGCTTAGCTTTGCGCGTGCTGGTGGTGACTGGTCCAGTTGTTATGCTTGATTTTGAAGAAACTGCATAGAATGCGGTAAATATACATCTCACCGTTGTGGTTGAACTGTAAATATAGTTTCGGGGATTTTGGTTTGTTTAAGTTATTTTCTTGACCCGGCTTGGGCTGGGATCCTGCTCATTCCGGGTCGGCTATGCTATGCTATGCTAGAGCTGGCCTTTACTTTGAGATACCCTGCATCTGCGAAGTTGTTTATTTTTGTTTAGAGTGTTAGATTGAATTGTACAGTTCGAATGATCGGGTCGGTTTAGATTCCTAATTGAGGTGGTTGAGATCTCATACTCCAGACTTTAATGTTTCATCCAGGGTACTCCCTGAAAGCTACCAGGAAAGAAAAAAGAGCCTTATGCCAACACAAAACCTTAATGGATCTAAAGAACATTGGAAGTGATGTAGAAAGCTTCAAGACTGTTTCAATTGCAGATAACCACCAACACCGGAAATTCGTATACTGGTACTCAGAAATTCAAAAATACGTATCCACCCATCCCGCTCAATGCATAATGCTTAACGCTAAGTTAATGCTTAATGCTGCCCGAGTCCATTCCCATTCCCATTCCCATTTCCATTTCCATTTTCATTCCCATTCTGATATCCAGGTTCACGCCCATTGCCATATGCATGTCCATTGCCATTTACACGTCCATTTCCACCTGGATGAATACGCTCATCACATCCATCCAACCCCCCAGCAAGAACCCATGTCTCCCAAAGCCGCTCCTGCTCCTGTCGGACATGTATCCCGTCATCCCCCAATTCGTCAACAGATAACCCGCTTACCTTCTCCAATGAACTGCCGCGGATATGGATCTGACGGTCACGGAGTAAGTGTGCTGGCAAGTTGGAGACGAAATCTGGGGAAGGAGGAGGCGAAGGACCGGTGACGGAGACTATTGAAGACGTAGGGGACGGGAGGGGGTCGAAGATTTCGACGCCAGATGAGATGGATATTGCGTCGAAATGTGCTACGTAGTCTATCCCGCTGAGCTGGAGACGGTCTAGACGGTCCATCTCGTGGCGGAGGACACTAAAGAATGAGCTCCATTTGCCTCCGGGTCGTAGGTAGATGGCGGTTAGGCGGAGATCGCGGAGTTGGCGGCGATGGCGCCGAATGATGGAGATCAAATCTTCTGCGCTGAGACACCAGCCTGCGAGACTTAGGGTGCGAAGGGGTTTCCAGCGGATGTTGTGGAAGATGGAGTCTAGTGGGAGGGATAGGGGGAATTTGGAGGGGAAGCCAATGTGGATTGCGACGAGGTTCTTTGCTTCCAGGAAGAATTTGCGGAAGACGTCTGACAGGTCAGACATCGTGGGCGATATGTCTGTGTGGGAGTGGAAGGTGATGTCAAGGCTTGTGAGGCGAGGGCCCATTGCAGCGAATGTCGTTGAGGGGGTTTGGAGGAGCTGGAGGGTTGCCTCGGGGCTGATCTGCGGACCTGTGAAACGAATGGATGTGCATTGGGAATCTAGTAGTGAGATACCGAGGTTCGCGACTGCGCGTGAACATGCAGGTCCCCAGTCGAAACGAATGGTGTTTTCGGGATGGCGGGTGCTGTTCGTGAGGGAGTGGTCGCGGATGAAATAGAGGAGTCGTTCATCCGCTTCATCTTGCAACCGGAGGAGTTTCAGTTCTTGCAGTGCGGAGAACGAGGCGATCGCTGCATGAAGCAGTGACAAGTCGGTGTTATTGTTTACCAGATTGATTTGCTCCTGTAGTCGACCACGGTGTACTTGAGCGAGGGCTGGGTGTTCCGTGCCTAGCGTGCGGAGTATAGATGTCCACCCTGCTCATAGGTCGTCAGCTTGATCATGTCACTCAAACAACCGAAGAGAAACATATTGGAAGGAGCTGATGTGTACCATTGCCTTGATAAAATGGCCGCACTAGGTAGGTCACCGATTTGACATAGCAAGCCAGCTGCATCTGGAGCAGCTCTTCCAGTCGCCGGAAGCCATCCGCAGAGAACCGTAGGTTAAAGTGTGAAAACTTGCGCGGCGTGCCGATCCGCATGAACCGTGTGCAGACGAGTCGGAATCGGTCGAGATCCGATGCTTCTCCAAACCCAATGGGCTGGCGATCGATACCATGATGCTCGAGTCCGTTCCCATAGCTGCCGCTGCCGCTGCCTCCATTTAGGGCACGAAATCCAGATCGGATTCCAGGTCCAGGTTCGAGCAAAAAGGACAGCACTTCGTTGAGCAACTCGTCGGCGAGATCATGAATGTGACGTGGCTGGGCCATGATCGGCGCGCGCAGCCGTCAATCCGGCTGCTTAGGCAAGTTGACAGCAACATGGAAGAACAAAAGCGAACGTGAGGGAGAGCAGGTCTCCGGGTCTTTTTCAGGCCAGCACGGAGAGAGGAAATCACTAGGGGGGTTGCGGACGGGCGCACGACACACCGGGGGAAGAGGCAGGCGCTATAAACCGAACAAGCTCTCGAGGCCAGTAGACTCGTCGAACCCCAGAGTGACTTGTCTCACCATGCGGTTTCTGGCCCTAGTGATAGCGCGCGACCGGGATGATCACCTAGACCCTAGCGTGCATCCAGCGGTGGAGAGGCCAGGGCATCGCGATCTGGCCGGCCCTATTGGCGAGACGCGCTCAGCGTAATCACATGATTGATGAAGGCTGCGGCCAGCCAGTTTGAACAGCGCGAACCTGCAGCGAAGGAGGCCGAAGCAGAGCGAGTGAGTGGTGGTGGGGGAAAGTTGAGATGGGGGGAAGCCAATGCAGGCCCCGCTCCTTTTGTCACATCTGCAGAGTGACGGAACTCGCGTGTGGTGGAGACGATGGGATTGGGTGAAATTGGCCGAAATCTGAATGCGCAGCCGTGGGCTACTGTACATATCTACAAGCATTCCTACAGGTCCTGGGTCACCCTAGGTACCGATAGGATGGGATGGAGTGATGAGGAGGAGACCTGAAGCATATGCATTCCATGCACTGCTAACCCACCTCCTGCTCCCCCTCTTTAACGAGATCGTATCCATTGGCAATCCCTTTACAATTCTGAGGCAACCCCTCAAACCTTGGCCAGATTCATTCGTCGCCGTCTGATGTCTGTGCTGCTGATCTTTCCGTCAAAGTTGTTGCTGTTGCCGGTGATTTCCGTGGCATCTCCAGCTTGGAGCACGTCCACCTCGAAGATGGCCAGACTTTTCCACCCCTTCTTAGCCCGCTCGGCATTAACCGCTGCTCCTCCAGACGCAGTCTCCTTGGATACCACGATTGCTGTGAGGCCCTCTTCCGTGATGGTTGGACCAAAGGGGTCCCAGATCTCCGTGAACTTGAATGCGAGGTTGGGTTGCACTGTCATCACCACAAAGTTCCCATTGGGGCCAGGCGCAGTAGTGCGATCAAGTCGTGGGGTAGTACCCTCAGAACTGCCCATGATGGCCCTGAGGAAAGCAGCGCTGTTCTGGAAACGATCCTCCCAGCTCTCCAGATATTCGGCATACTTCTTGTTCACCAGGAGGGCATCCCCAGTCACCCCCACAGCGAGGACCCTTTGATGATGCTTATCTGCAGGACTGGGCGGTTCCAAAGTAAGCGCAAGTGCTGTGAGTAGAAGCTTATGGCCGAGATGAAGATGGTCAAATGTTCCTCCCACAATCACCGAGTAATGGGGAGCTGTGGCTGTGGGCTCGGGAGTTAGAAGCGGCATCGAGACTGACCAGCTCGGACTGCTGGAAACTGCCTCTAAGGTGGACTCAGTGTGGCTCCCGACTTGCTTTCCAACGTTACGGACAAAGGATGTTGCCAATGTCTTGCCAGCTTCGATGTCGGGATACCATAAATGGTCCCACCGTCGGCCCGAGGTTGCTAGTGAGTGAAGACCGAAGACTGGACCAAATCCCAGGTCACCAACATCAGTCTGGAAAGAAACCGCTTCGGCGGTAGTTGAGGGGTCAAGAAATAGTACGCGAGTGTCAATGCCACCGGGTGAGTCGAGTTCGACATCTCGAGCTGCGGCAACAGCCCCCACGAGCGTATAGATGCTGGTAAGATATTCTTGGAGTTGGGCGAAGACTTTCCCAATTGGCCTGCAAGCTGGGGACTGAAGATCAGGAATAGCCAGAGCAATGTCGAGAGTAGCTATACGAGTGGAGCCTCTGATGGGCTCCGCAAGTTTTCTCAAAACATCCGAAATGGTTGGCTCAAAGGCATCCTTAACATGCTTGAACGAGAAGGCTGGAGGTGGGGGTAGCAGCAGTAACGCCGAGACCGAGGTGGAATGGGGAGACATGTTTGAGGCGAGATCACGCACACCCTATCTTTTGTACAAGATATCTTAGAAGATATCACGATGCTGAAGATACTGAAAATACTGAGGCTGTGCAGAGAGAGAGTGTGTGTGTGTGAGTGAGTGTAGTGCAAGACAAGACAACAGACGTAGCCAAGTAAGGAAGGTGTGGCTGAGTCATCCGGGGCTGTTCTCCAGCTGTTGGCAATGGCTGATCTTCTGCTACTCTCTGCTCCCTCCATTCGCGCTGCGCAACCCTTACGATCAGTCCGAACTGGCATGCGCTTCGGTTGCTCTGTTTCCTGCCCTCGTTGAAGGCCTCTTTTTCCAATTCGGTGCTCCCCGTCCACTCACTTCTTCCATCGGCGGAGTGGAGCTCTCGCCGGAGCCCCATTGATTGCCTTCAAGGCATCTCCGCATCATGTCGAACCCAGCCCCCTTCGAATCAAATCGGCGGTCGGCCGTGTTTGGACGTACCCCTGAAGAGTTACATATCCCATCGACTGGGTTCATCAATCAAAATCAGTCACGCCAGCCCCCGTCGCAAGACTACCCCACTACGCCCGATGCAAGCGCCGCCGCCCAAGTGCCCTCGATCAACGTCCACTCCTCACAGCCGCAGCTACAACAACAGTACGGAGCTACTTCCAACAGCGCTCTCCCGGGATCCCTGACTCCCGGAAATCAGCATCGCCCGCCTGCTGTCTCAGCCAACACCGCTCCCTCGGTCGTTCCCACCCTTCAACAGCAGTCGTCCCCACAACAAGCCGGCCATCGAACAAGTATGATCAACTCCCACGGCCATTCACGGTCAAGCCCTGCTGGATTCGATCAGTCCGTGTACAAACAGCATGGTGGGATGGATGGCTCTAAATATCCCGCCTCGCCCGGCGGGTACGCTCCTCAAACCCCGCAGGGTTCCAAGTACTCGCCGCTGGGGCTGGCGGACATTCGACCTCAGGGTGAGCACCTGTTGGGAGACGCTCTCATGAGCCCTGGCTCTTTGCCCTACAATGGAGAAACACAGATACCGACAAACAGCAACTATGTGGCACCCTGGCCTATATATGCAGTCGACTGGTGTAAATGGCCCATGACGGGAAGCTCCAGTTCTTTTGGAGGCAAGCTAGCTCTCGGGAGTTATTTAGAAGACAACCATAACTATGTTCGGGAGCATCCCTAATGCACCTTTTCATCCGAAATTGCTAATCCGTCCCCAGATCCAAATCATCGACACACATTGGACACAGCCAGATCCCGATACCCCAGATGCGCAAGCGGGGGAAATCAAGCTGGACTATGTTAAGACAGCAGAGGCCACTCACTCATACCCCGTGACGCGTATTCTGTGGGAACCTCCATCATCACAAAAGCAGTCTACCGATCTACTGGCCACATCGGGCGACCACCTCCGCTTATGGTCCCTTCCCAGCGCCCAGCCCTTGCAGAGCTCCAACTCCATCACCCGACCTGCTAATCAGCGAGATGCACCCCCATCAAAGCTCTCTCCATTGGCTCTGCTCTCAAATTCGAAATCCCCCGAACATACGGCCCCTATTACCTCACTTGACTGGAACACCATTTCTCCCAGCTTGATAATCACCTCGAGTATTGACACGACTTGCACCATCTGGGACATTCCGACCTTGACAGCAAAAACCCAGCTCATTGCACATGACAAGGAAGTCTACGATGTTCGTTTCTGTGCAAACAGCGTCGATGTCTTTGTCAGCTGCGGTGCCGATGGTAGCGTCCGCATGTTCGACTTGCGAAGCCTCGAGCACAGCACGATCATCTACGAGCCCACAGATAAGACCGAAAGACGTGAGTGAACCTACCCGAATGACTTTCAACCGGCAGACACTAATCTATTCTAGCGGTTATGAGCCCTGGAAATTCCAGCCCATCCGGTCCGTCATCCTCCGGAATGTTTCCCCCTCCTCCTCTGCTGAGGATTGCAGGTACGTATATTATATTTTCTCATTCGTGAAGTGCGTTTTCTCATACGGATCATAGCATCCCCTCACGATGCTCATCTCCTCGCCACATTCTCCTCGGAGTCCAACGTGGTCCGTGTACTGGATGTACGACAGCCCGGCCAAGCCCTCCTCGAGCTGAAGGGCCATTCTGCACCTCTCAACTGTGTTGAATGGTCACCAAACCGACGCGGCATCTTAGCCTCTGGCGGTGACGATAGTCTCGTTTTAATTTGGGACTTGATCAATCAACAGAATGCCGCACCTATCCCTCAACCGGGTCACAACCCTGGAACCCCAGCGACGCCCTCTGAGCGCGGTCCTGCAGCTGCTTGGCAATGCGACTACGAAGTCTCTAATATCAGTTGGTCCCCACAAAGCGGGACTAACCCCTCCGGTCAACCACGGGAATGGCTGGGAGTTTGCGGTGGACGCGGCATCTGGGGTGTTGCGCTGTAAAAACGGGGGAGTCAGGGTTTCCGGAAACTCCGAGAAAGAAAAAGTTCTGCCGGGAGGCCATATTTTTTCAATCCCTTCATACGTGCCTTTTTGTTTTATCATCATTGAAGGATCTGCGCTTCGTCATATCCGACTGCATTAGATGGTTATGTCTCTTTTTTGATCTCCATCAATTTTTTTTCTCGTTGCTCCGGCGGATGCATGATACTGTTTCTCCCATTTTCCCCCTCTGTCCCTGTTATCTGACTTTCGTCTATTCGAAAACTCGTTTAGTTCTGTTTCTTGTTGATCGGGTCTTGGATATGAATGGGCCGAATCATCTGCTTTTCATTTTGGTACGAGTGAATGAATGAATGAATGATACATCGGAAATTCTGCGGATTAAAGGGCTGGATTCATGCTCTACCTTCAATATGTAGCGTCTGCTATTATTAATAGCTATGTAAGTCCTCTGGCCGGTGATGTGGCTGTCGCTTATGGTGTTTCCCTCGCACTAGTACGTTGTGACTCGGTCATACCCGTCCGAGTTGTCCTGGTTGGCAAATTGAATGGTTGACGGAAGTCCTCCGAGTCTACGGCTGGTTCTGAGCTGAAAGTAGGAGCTGAAGAGTCCTGATTTTGCCGAGGGGATATCAACAGTGCCTAGTAACAAGTTTGACACTACTCTAGAATGTCCAAAGATTATTATAAATCAAGCAACCCAGTAGGAAACTACTTAGCTACTTAGCTACTTAGTAAGATACATGAGGATTCGATCAGTTTTCATACTTATTCAAATTTGATGTATTCTAGTGTTGGGGATAAGCAATAGTTGGTCATGAGTGAAGAGTAGTGTCAAATTTCTTTCCAGCTAGCGTAACTGAATCTCCAATGTTTCTTCCACGAGATGGTACGGCAGTCTACAGAGGGACCGTGGACAGTTCGCCATCAACTCACCACTAATTTACACTGCCTGAAAAATGCACTTTCCTATGGTCAAGCGTGGTGTTTAGTTATAATAATAACATACCTAGTTTATTAGGAATACTTGTAGTATAAGAGAATCTCTGAAAACTCTTATTTTGGCGGTGAACTAGTCGAGAGTCGACAGTATAGAGGATAGTTGTGATACAGGGATCTTGGGGTTGTGATTGATTCAGTTTAGAGTATGTCCTACTTATCTGGTGAGTAAATCCTACGCTCAAGCAGAGTGGTAATTTGATTTACTCTCTCAATCTCTCTCTCTCACACACACACACACACACACACGTTAGTGATTTAGTAACAGCAGAATTTTTGATAAATAGCAAACTACTGTGTATATTATGAGGCCTCTCCTAAACTTCAAAGGTATCGAATTGAGGTGTGAACTGTGTAGGCTTAAGTTTTCTGCCAGCCAAATTATTTGAGTTTCGTCCAGCCCCCTATCGAGTGCTCCCAGCTAACCTACATACGAACCTCGGGGTAATCCTTGGTCAGCTCGGCGCGCGATTTCTGCTTCCCAACGGGCTGAGTCCGCCTTCAGATCATCAATCATTTCCTAAGTTTCCCAGTCCTCTGGTCAGATAGTCTGATCTGCTTTGCACCAAATCCACTTGAGCTTTTCGCATCGACAGGCAGATACTTACAAGGCTAAGGTTTCGATAGGCGCGCATGAAAAAGCCAGGCCGGCCCTGATGGAGTGTCAGAATGCTTCAATTTATGACGAGCCAGTCAAAAGAAAAGGTAGTCCAAAACGGACATTGTGATTTCCAGGCCTCACTAGTGCATCATTCCCAAGGTAGCGGCAAATATCTGCTTGGATGACCTCGCGACTGATTCCGTCGCCTGGAATGAAATATTCGTTTTGACGGTCCTGTTTCGCCTTCGGCGTCTCAACTGTTTCATCATTTTCAATATTTTCCACATCTTCTGCTTCATCCGTTTCGCTCCCAGATTCTTGGGCATTTTGGCTGCCTCCCTCCGGATTATTTTGTTCCAATTCAGGGTCATCATCTGTCAGGCGTGGTAGGACAAAGAGTGCTAGTTCTTCTAAATGCCGACCCACGTGTCTCTCAAACAATCTCTCGGGTATGCTGGCTTCTTTGCATATCAGACAGTTAAAACCGCCATCTGGGCTTGGCTCCAGGGTGTGATTCTGTCGAATATGCCGAAACCACCGATGACGGCTTTCGTAGAGGTTGTTTGGCGTGGAGCATCCAGGGAAAATGCACACGTAAGGCATTAAGTCCCGAAAGATGTGGCGCGCCCATTTACGGGGCTTTGGTATTGTGATAATAAAGAAACAATAAGGGCACTCGAATGGGTCCCCGTCGGCTCCTTCTTTGGGCATTGGTGGGACTGTCATAGTTCCCTCTCCATTGAGCAGGGTGGCTGCATATGAGGTTTCTGAGACTCCAGTATCGGAGTCTGCATCTCCAAAGTCTCCTGTCTCTTGATACGTTGTCGATACCACAGTCTCCGAGAGCTCAATCGTTCTCCCATCATCCTGATCTGGGTTTATTCCCTTGCTGAGCTTTGCGTGGTGTCTTTCCCTATATTTCAAGATTGCCTTCTGTGTCGCCATGGTATTGCTAAGGAGATTGACCATTTTTTCGTCTGCATGCGGATATTTGTGTGAAACATGCTGTTTTGTCCAGAATTTAAATGGCTCTGCATCCAGTCTGTTGGTTCCCATCAGACGATCGTGGTGAGAGGGCTTGCGTATCACCATCGACAACTTGAACAGGTTTGTGATGGTTTCCACGACACTTTTGTGGATTTGTTGCACTTCAGTTAATTCGTTGAGATCATCGAAAATCTCCTCGTACCATTCAGGTCTCTCTTCCTGCGCTCCATGGTCGGCTTCTGCTTCTTCTTCTTCTTCTTTCAGGACTTCCTTCAGGTCCAAGAATAGCTCCACGAGGCGCCCGAGAAGCTTCACTGCCTGACCTTTGATATGTGAAGCATCCCTCAGGCGATGATCCAGAGAAGATTCCCCGGTCTTGTGGGCACCGATATTTCCAGCCCACACGCGCAACCGACCCAGTTCATCTTTCCACCCTCGCATGGGGATTTCCTCCTCATGGCTAGCGAGTGTTTCTAAGGATATAAGATAGCTGAGATTGACAAAGCAAAGATTTAATAGGCGTGGAATCTTTGACGGCATCGTGTTAAACGTAGATTTCACTCGAGCATGATGTTTGGAAGTCTCATTTGGCGAATGCAGGTAGATAACTTGACGCTCGTCATGGGGCAGTATTACTATGCTTGGCCCATTCTCATCATATGGGCAACTCTTTAGATATAGGAATGACTATCAAAGCAGGTGGAATAGTGTTGGAATGAGAAAAGCGACTGTTCATTTAGTAGATGTCAGTTATTGGTCCACGTTGGCAGATGCAGGGATTGAGTGCGGGTTACGAGAGGAAATAAGCAAGCATCGCGTAGGGTCTCGGAATTTTCAGAAGGTGCGACTTGAAACCGGTCTTCTTTTTCCGTCGAAATCTTTCAACAATACCGTCATGGTTACCGGTGTCGAAGCCGCAGGACTCGCTCTGGCTACGCTCCCACTTGTCATGAATCAGCTCGATGCATATGTGCGCGGCATAGAGAAGATAAAGCTCCTCAGAAATTACCGACGAGGGTTTTCAGACTGTTTGGTCGGACTCGAGACACAGAAAGTGATTCTACTGAATAACCTGGAAGAGATTCTAGAAGGTGTGGTGGACGATGGACATGCAGTATCCGAACTTATTTCAAACCCACGAGGTGAAATATGGAAAAATCCGATGCTACAAAATCGTCTCCGCTTAAGGATGGGTCGGAACTACGATGTCTTTGTGGCAAACACTATGGGACTCTCGGAGCTGCTCGAGCGACTCTCCAGAAAATTAGAAGTAAATACGGACGAATCCAAGGTAGAACAAGACTCATTTCCCAATATTCACCAAGTTCAGAGCTAATTCTCTTCGTTAGTCTATGACCAGCGACACTTCTGAACATCGCAAGTTTCGAAAAGTTCTATCGAAAAGTGTTTTCGATGACCTGCTAGCCAAGGTTGATGCGACCAATACGATCATCAGGACCTTGATTGAACAGTCCCGTCGCCAGGAAAGGTCTCGAAAGAGACGACAGCCTTATGATAGCTTGCTTCCACGATATAAAAAAGCACGAAAAGATGCAGCAGGGCTTTTCAATGCGATAATTCACGGCAATTCCTGGCGATGTCCCTGCAGGGAACACCACTGTGTCCATTTACAGCTGCAGACTAATCCGATTGAATATACGACCGAATCATCACACAGTGACACCCAATCCAAATTTCGGATGATCTTCTCAAATGCCCACTTCGAAGGCGCCACAACTTTATGGAGCTGGATAGATGTCAACGTTGCGCCGCGAAATGTTGAAGAGGGGAATTCGAGTACCAACATCATTCCTGAAAAGAAGGCCATACCACCCGAATCTCAGAAGCAAAAAGTGCGCTTTGATATTGTGCAGAGCGACGCAACTAATTCACCTAATCCAAAGGAGAACTCTCCTCCCTTGCAACCAATTTCCGACCTTTGCTCCTCACTGTGTGTTGCCGAGAGCCATACCCGCAAGTGGGAGACGATCGGTTACCTGTCCAGTGAATGCGATTCCAACATTCAGTATGGCATGTATGCAATGAAGGGATCCATGAATTCTGTTCATGAAAAGTCTCTCCGATGTGTATTGACTGAGCTGAGCCGCCGTGATCGTCTTCATATTGCTGCTGGCCTAGCTCGTGGAGTAATTCAATTCCATGGAAACTGGCTTAAACCCAAATGGAACAGCTCAGACGTTCATATAGCGGTACATACTGCTAGCGATACTAGTGATACATGGCTTGATAATTTATACCTCTCATGGCCTGTCTCTCAATCAAGTGCAAGTGTTGGGTTGACTGGCACGACAAAACCGGACGGAAATCTGCTACCACTGGGACTTGCCTTGGTTGAGCTATCACTTGGAAAGCCTATAGGTACATTGTTGGTCACAGGAAATGAAGACCCAAATGATGAATTGTCTATTTTTGGCATTTCATCAAACCTGGTCAATAGGGTGTCTGATGAAAGCGGCCCGCGCTACGCAGAAGTTGTCGATCTGTGTCTATCGCGATCTGGTACAGGATCTTTATGCCAAGAGAAGCGAGGTTTTGAGGAAACCGTTTTCGACACGATTTTCTGTCCTATACTGAAAGATCTTCTCAATTTTGAAAACTTAGCATAAGTGTGGTGGGGAGCCAAGGAGCATTTAAGTCGGCGTTTCTTGCCTATTTCCATTCGGCAGTTAACTCAATACACATGGGATTGGAGAAGGCCACATCTCAGCGTATTCTGGAAGATGGTCGGCCAACAGCAATGAGGTCTAGAAAAGGTCACCCATAAGGGACCTCGTACAAACAATCCATTATTTCTACGACTTAGAGTCCTATCTTCTTAGCTTGCTTCTAGGCAGTAGAATAACCGGGACATGCTACCAACTTGAGATGCATTACGTGCTAACGAGATGGCAGAGCGAAAGATGATGATATTCAGGGAGCTAGCTAGGAGGAAGAGGTTTCTCTTCACGCCGACGTGACTCACACACAGCAACTGAGGGGAATCCACGAGACCCTTCCTCGGTTCCAGAGCGATGTTGTATTCAAGAAGACGTAGCAATTCGTCTAAATGCCCGATATGCTCGTCCAGTGTGTCTGACGCAACCACGAGTGATGAGAGCTCGGAGACGAGGGTAGTCGTAAGACATGATTGTGAGTGATACTTGGTGCCTCCGTGAGAGATGAGAGTAGACGGTGCTTTCAAGTTCGTAAGAGGTGGAAGTTGAGGGGTAGGAGTTCAGATCGACATAAACTCATTGGTGCTTGCGAAGCGCATCGAACGCAATATCTTGAGAATCCCAGGAGATATGTTAGCACACTTGAAGTGGCGGTAGTGTTAACTGAAAATGCTCAGTGTAATGATTTGCCTAACAAGAACAGGTATGTATGACTTTAATAATATTATTCATCGATGCGAAGTGGGGAAGGATTGGAGACTGTCGAGGAAGCAGTGCCAGAGAATATGAGTCCTCGGATGGAAGATGGAACGACCCATTCATTTCTGCTGACTTTGTAAGGGCAAGAGTGACGACGAAGATTGACGAAGGGGACAAGGGACGTAGTGTCGTTGCATAACATGTAATTCTTAGGATAGGTTGAACTCACCAAAATTCAGAGGCAATGGGGTGACCATGCGTGTTTCTCGAGAAAAGTCTTCCGCAGAGAGGGCAACGTAAGGGTCATAAGAAGATTCGGTGGTTCTCATCCGAGTTACCGTCCTGCGCAGTGGTTCATCGAACTCCGCCACCATCTGCAGACCCTCAGTTCAGCTTCTGGGGATTGCACATTTTTATACCACTTGAGAGCTGTTGGGCTTAGTGGGAAACAGAGCGAGAGTTTCAAATTGTAGCAGGGGATGCCATATTGAAACATTTGCTAGAGGCATAGGCTTCCTTGATAGAAGTTTCTTGTGTGTATTCTTCGGCTTGTCTGGAAGGGCGATGGATTTATGGGTAGAAATACCCGAAACACAACTGTGACTTTTGTCGGACTTCGAAAGCAGATGAATTTAAGCTTAAATTTGCTGGGGTAACTGGCCCTTTGAAAATGTTCGACCACGATCCTTGTCACTCCCGCCTAGCATGATGAAGTTAGAAGACTATTGGAAGACCTTTGAACAAGGTAGAGTACCACTTACTGCCCTCAGCGCATGGTCGAGCGCAATAATGACACGCGCTCCCACGTGGCGAAGAATCGAGGACTTATTTGCGGAATAGACTGCGTGCAGGTGCTTGCATGTCGAAGAAAAAATAGTTGTTTGAGACAGCGTATCACAGCTTTCATAGATAAGGAGGAGACACTCAACGGGAAGCGATGTGATGGAAGCCGCCATGATGTTGGACGGATGTTGATGAAAGGAGGAGTCTGGGTGAATCTAAGCCTAAATTGGATGGAGGTATTAGAGATGGGACTGCAAAAAAGGAAGGAGCACTGGAGCAACCTTGGAGCTGGAAGGAGCAACCCAGACTCGCCCACAGCTCGAAAATAGTACAACTGTATATAGTAACTATACCATCATAGGGTACAATGTACATCAATTTTCATATTTAATAGAGATATAGTATTCTTTCATTTAGGGTTCAATTTACATGATCTCTGGCTTCCAGCGCCTTAGTATCCTGCCGCCTGTTATACTGTAGAAACATGATGAATATTAACTTGAACGGGTGCTAAGGTGCCTTGCTAGAAGCTGGGGATGCTCAGTTATATATACACAGCACAAGTTGAACACAGGGCGTTAAACATACCAGGTATTCTTCAAATTCCCCTTACTCTAGTATTGCTTTCATTTCTAATTTGATTTGAAATGAAGATTATAACAGAGTGAGAGGATCTAACACATTCACTATCTCAATAGTAGGAATTTGCTGCAGGTTGATAATGGCACTCCACTTTCTGCCTATGGCCGCTTCGTCAAACCGCTGACATAATTATCCAGTATAGCAGGCGGTCAACTTCGACAGAATCTCGATCCCGGCATCACGTGCCATCTATGCAATACTATACAAAGTGATCTAGAATATGAGGGCAGACAGAGTCCACAAGCTTACACTAGTTACTTTCTAACTCTGTGATATTCGTGAACGAATTATAGAGATATGAGAAAGTTTATTTAATCTATTGCAATGCATTCTATATTGAATGAAATGATCCAATTTTCTACAAACGCGGCCAACATACGCTGAGTCATGACAGCACGTGACCTCTAGCTACGTGTGCCGCATATAGTAGCAAACGAGATACTTGGTGACTGTCTGGAAGATAAATAGTCTCAGCGGGAGGCAATAGACTGGTCAAAAATTAGCCCAAGATGACCAAACCCATGCTAAGAACATTCTGGCTTCATTGACCTCTAGTGCGACTGTCGCCTTCTGGTCATTCAGTGTACACTATACACTATAGCTCCCCCCGATGCGGGAGGATCCTCCCGAGCTCCTTGCGGTCCGAGAACTTCTCCTTTGTCCACGTATCGAACAACCCACCCAACCGTCTCCAACGCCCCGCCTTCAGCGTCTGCATGTCGCGATCGCCAGTCGCGTGTGTCCTACGATAACCTCTGCCTCGCGCTGGTGGCCGTGGTGGTCCCCCGCGAGTGAAAGCTGGCGCGATGGATTTGCGCACGATCATGAATACCGACGGCGGTGGTGCCTCCAACCGTCCACCGGCCAGTCAATCGTCAAGTTCGCCGATAGATCCTGCCCATCAACAGCGCGCACAGAAGGGTTTCAATGAGTATCCAAACCGCCCTCCACCGACGCACCAGCACCAGCACCCGCACCCGTCACACGCCTCTCCAGAGCGAGCCGCATCCTACGGTGGCCCAGTCCACCATTCGCCCTATCAACAGTTTAATGCCGGCCCGCCGTCGCTGAATACTGCGATACCACCTCAGCGGAGTCAGAGTCCTTCCCATGTCTCGACCCCGTATGGGCCGCCTGGCGCGCGTGATCCGTATGGCGCGTCAGTGTACAATTCGCACCAACACCCCGCGGGACCCCTGGCCTCGCCGTACACTCCACAGCAGCAGCCGATGAGTGCTGGTCCTCAAGCTCCTGAGCAGCAGTCATATTTTGCTCAGCAGCGCTCTCAGTCTCTTCATTCAGTCATGGCTAACCCGCGCGCCACGGCCGAGACCTTTCCTAACAAAGAAAGCCCTCCCTCCGCTCCCCAACCACCTCCACCGCATCAATTCTCTTCCTCCACCCATCGATCGGTCCCAGGTACACCTTTGGGCCCTCCACCAAATTTGGCCTCGCGTCAATCACCCTCTGCGACGCGTCCACAATCCTCCGGCCACGACTCTTCCCATAATCCCCTCTCTAGCCCACGGCCGGGACCAGACACTCAGATGCGAGATTTTTCACAAACGCAATCTCCAACTGCCCAACACCATTTTTCACCAGGCCCTCGACCATCCGAGTCCATCCCTCAGCCGCATCCGGGCCTGAAACAAGAGCCCCTCGAGCAGAACACACCCCAGGCCGTCTCGAGAAAAAACAGTGTCACAGCGACTTCCGAGACTACAGGTGCGGCTCCACTACGCTCCTCGGAAGATAGGAAGTGGAACGAGAGCCCTACGACTCCGTTCGCATCGGGACCAGGCTCAGATGCACGTGTCTCCCCGATCGCGACCGCCCATTCACAAATGAACTCTTCGCCAACGGGACAAAGGACCGAATCACACCCTTTGAAGATGGAGGTTGATCATACCCCTACCGCGCGAGTCAGCAGCCAACCTCCGAAAAGAAAGAGATGTCGATATAATGAGCCTCCAGTTTATGCACAACGATCAGCTCGTACCAAGGGCAAGTGCCCGGTGATTCCCAGTCCACAGGCCCCAATCCCAAAACATGCGAGGGAATCTCTCCAGAACTCATGGGCGGCTCGCAGACGTTCTTCTACAACCGGCCCACCTCCGCCATCTGCCATCTCGTCGCGAACGACTCGTACGCCAGGTGCAGCTCCAGCGAGCGTGAATGGGCCTCCCCCTACCTCTGCCCCTGCCACTGCCCCGCCGCAGCCTATGGCCCAAAGCACCCAACAAGAAGGAGCTCTTGGTATCTGGGAGCCTTCGATAACCGGTTTCATCCCACACGAAGAGATTACGCATGAACTCTGCGATTTTCTATTCCGAAATGTGGTTGCAAGGAATGATGTTGGCACGGGCCCAGCTGGCGCAGCAGCTGTTGGAGCGGGTGCCATTATAGAAGTTGAAGCGAAGTTGGGTCACATCATGGACCAGGACCGCAGAGACAGGCTAGTTTTGCCGATCAAGACCGAGGCGATCATTAGCAGGGAGACTGCAGGGTTCCGCACTTCGTTCGAGAGTAACATGACAATCGTCAGTACAATTCCACCCCTTTGAGTACCCCGGAAGCCAAAACTGACCATTAGCTCCCAGGAACAACACCGCGCTTACAACAACTTCCTCAATGAGACTGTGAAGCAATCCATGAATCCACCCCGAGTTCCAGTCACCTATGCGCATAAGAAAGAGCGCGATACGTTCTACGAGGTTTCACCTGAGGAACTCCCCCCGATCATTCGCTCGAATCTGAACCCTCGACATAAACCCAAGGTTCGCGTGACGACCGACCAACGTACTGGCGAAGTGCTCGCAAAAATTATCAAGTGCCGAGTTGCCGATATCGATGTATACAGCCCTCGTACACCGTTTGACTGGCGAGTGAGTGTGAATCTTGAAATGGAATACGAAGGCGATTTCAGGCATTTGCCGGTTGCCGACGCTAGCAAAGGTGGCCGTGGCGAGCGTAACAAGGATCGCATGAGCTATCGACATTTAGCCTACCAAGTTGACTTGACCCAGGTAGCCAGGGCAGATGTATGTTCTCCCTCCCCCTTGACTTCCTTCCCGTGCTCTATCCTACCACCCTCTGACGTTGTGTTACTGTGACCTTCTGACCTTCTCTTATAGTCCGCGATGAAAAACGAATTCGATCACGAGCTCGAGGTCGAAATCTCTGGCGCAGAACTAAAGCGACAAGGCGAGCTTGCTGCGGCTGGTGACCCGAAGAACCAGTACGAAGAGCTGGTGAAGGGATTCGTGGATAATATTCGCGTGCTGGCACGGGTCATCAAGTCTTGATACGAATCTTTTTTCTCCCTTTCTCTCTTTCTGTTCCCCTTCTGTAACATGTATTCTCACACTCTATTCGGGACTCCCGCTTCCTTTCCGTTATTCACATCCAGCTTTCCGATTCCTTTTCTTTTTCTCCCTTTCTCTGTTCTGCAGATACGGTTCACTGGCATTGGTTCTTGGCGGGGTTAGAAAAGATATGCGACGATAGACAGGACCGGCAAGAACTTACTTCACTTTATCATTATAGTACCCTTTCTTCGTTGTGGGACAAGGCGTATTTTTGTTACGGCGCTGGACGGGGAATATCGTTCTGAAATATGGAGTGGAATTGACTGATTCGACCACTCAAAGGCTATCCTATTTATGGTTCTTGAGTGCCAATCTCTATCAGCCGAAGTAGTGCATGGCTTAATATGAATTCTCCAGAAGTACTCAGGAAGAAGTAAATACTCTCAAATTCATCAATGGTGCTACTCATCTACATTCTAAGATACATGTAGTTTCCATCGTCTGTTCACTAAAGAATCGACTCCAGCAAGCCATTTTTTCCACACATGCCCACCTCCAAGCCCCAAAACCATCTTGATTCTCTCATACCCACGAGCACCTTCATCTTCAGCCTCACTTTTCAACTCAAATTTACTCTCTGGCCCCCAGACCATCCACTGTCGTTCACCCGGGTTCTCCCAAGGAACAAGACCATTGGCAAACCGTATCCAAGCCGACCTGAACTCTCTCCCCATTTCCTGCTCCGAATAATTCATCTCATTCTCCAAATTCCCAAAAAGATACAACAACTCATGGGCATGGTACGCCGTCCCCTCAAACACATTCTTAATACGAGACCGCTGATCAAAGTGGTAGAAGTAGGAATTCTCCCGGATCGGAGTATTTCCCGCGCATTTCTGCGCGAGAATGTAATTCGGGATTTTGAAGACAGCATCGCCAACCATGTGTTCAACCCGAGCTAAAAACTCAGACTGGGACATATCAGCAGTAATCTCATACGATCGGAGAATCAAATCAGTCAAACTCTCATCTTGAATATGAGACAGCAGAATCTTCCGAACAGAGTGGAAGTCTTCTTCACCTTCAAGAAGATTGAGATGAAAAATGACTCCCTCGTGGTACGTATCTCCAACTATTAAGCCCTCCAACCAGTCCGGCGGAGCGTGAATCTCCCCATGATCAACACCCTCAGGATAGAACCACCCGTCTATACAGGGATTCCCCGTCCCGGAGGGTACACCCTGGATGAGTGGCGTTGCATTGGCAAGCTCCTGTTGCGGAATAGCGCGTAGCTGATGCAACGCATCAGCAGCGGCCGGGTTAATCTGGAAATGAACACAGACAGCCTCGAACAAGGCATCATGCTGCTGCATCGTCCAGGGTGGAATCGCAACCGATAACCCCGACATACAAATCGCCCGATGGAAGACAGACGGCGTCGTGGCAAGTAGCTGGTTACTGATCGAGATACCACCGGCCGATTCGCCGACGGCGGTGATATTCTGCGCATCGCCGCTGAGAAAGCTTATGTATCGCTGTACCCACTCAAAGGCAGTTTGTTGGTCTGTGAATCCGAAGTTCCCACTCCCGGCTAGACCGTCATTTGCGAGGTCGGCGGCGATGGCGGAGCCGGCTAGGAACCCGCCGAGGCCCACGCGGTAGTTGAAGTTAACGCAGATTATTGGGAAACCGATGGCGAGGCTTTGGGAGACTAGGTTTACTGCGTCGAAGATTGGGAGGTTGGCGCCGCCGTAGAGGAGGGAGCCGCCGTGGATGTAGACGAAGACTGGGAGGGGTTTGTTGGTTGGTTGGGGGGCTTTTGGAATGACAATGTTCATTACCAGGGCGGAGAGTTCGTCGACGATGGGTGTGTTGAAGTGGGATGCTGGGGGGACGGGGACCAGGTCATCTGAATCGTCTCCTGGGGTGATGGGATTTGGGCAGTTGCTCCTGTTTGATGTGATGACGGTTAGAGATTGGGCTGTTTTGTCGGGGTTGAAGATGATGATACCCTAGTTTCGTTCCGTCATGATAATTCTTTTCCCAGGAGGTCTTTAGAATAGATCGAGTCCATCTTTTTGAAAGGCTTGCATATGGAATACCACAGAATTGTTGTACTCCGTTGTCATATTGTAGACCATCCAGCTTGCCCAAACCGGGAATGGTAGCACTGCACTTGGAGATGGGGGTTTGGAAGGACATTGATACTTCTAGCTCGAGGAATCCGAATCACCTATCAAGTTACACTCTTATTGCTTTTGTCTGGCATTATATGTTCTCTCTCTGAGTCGTCAAGCCTAACCTATTCAGAGCTTTTCAATGATTTGACCGAATATACTTCTTATCATCCCAAAAAGGCAAGCAGACGCGCTATCAGTTCGTACTCCACAATCTCCACTTCCCCCGCAGTTTCTTGCATTTTCCTGTTGTACTCATTTAATGCTGCCCAGCAGACGGTTCGATCACGATCAGACTAATTAGTGCATACCCGTATACGTCGCAACTTGATCAGCCACCAGGGACAAATTGATTTATGATACCAGATTTGGAATGTCGACCCGCTCATCTAAAGGCTGTTGGACTTGCAAGCGCCGCCGGCGACGTTGCGATAACGCTCGACCGAACTGTCAGAGCTGCACGCGACGAGGGGTTGAATGTGAGGGGTACGAAGTGAGATTAAAATGGGGAAGTGGAATTGCTTCACGCGGCAGATATACCGGGGCTGATAAGCCGCTTGACGAGAGCGTGCCGCCGAGGCAGAAAGGGAGACAAAGGGATTTGGATCGGGACAGGAGGAGGTCGGAGACCGAGGGCCAGATTCATGGTTGGTTCATTCTTGGTGCAAGCTGCCTATTCGAAAATTAACATACGTTGTTGATAGTAGAATTTGATGTGATGGCTCTCGGGGTTGGAGAATCGGCTTGCTCCGAGACGGAGCGAAAGAAAGAAGAAGAGACCACTTTTAATGAATGTGAGTGTTTCGTTTTTGAAAGACAATGCTGCTTGATACCGTGCTGTGCTAATTAGTGGTAGTTTTGAACGGCGGTATCAACGTTCTCCACTCGACTACTGCGCGAGAGAGCATGCTGCAGCCCCGACTTCCCCAGCTTTGCCAGGAGTCTGATGCCCTGTACACTATTTGTATTGCATTCCAATTATCCCTCGCCAGCACTCAGAGCTCACAATTCCTTGAATACTTTGATACATCTCTACGGAAGTTCAGATCTGAACTAGCTCGTAGCACGAGCCTGTCGGATGGGACGTTGACGGCTGGACTCCTATTGTGTAGCATTGGTGTACGTAACCCCTCAAGTCTTGATCTCAAGACATGGACTCATGAAAGGAACTATCTTACTGAGTAAATATTGTACAGTTGATGCATGGTTTGCCTTGGACGATGCACCTAGAAGGTATGCACAATATCCTGCAAAGTCATGGCCTTTCCGACGGGCCATCTGAAGCCACCATGTCCCCGTTCCGCAGCCACCTGCTCGAAGTTATGGGCGTAATGGATCTTCCTTGTTTCTCGGTTGGTAGGCAGACTCTTCCATCCGGTATCAGCCGTCATAGTTCTGGAATCGGCATCTGGCGTCGGTACTGTCGACCAGCAACGCCGAGGGACGGCGTCGAACCGGTAAGTGGATTGCCGCGAACACTACTCGATATTTTCTCCGGGATAGGCGTAGATACTACCGAGACAAGTTTCTGGGAATGGCCAGGCGAGGCGGGAAGCTTTCTGCAATGTTATTTGTGGGAAGCACATCGGCTAGCTGGCATTTTATCACTTCGCCGGCATCAACTGACTGTGCGAGATAAGGGTGAGACCTGCGACTTATTGAATCAAAGACGACAGAACACTTGCTCTGTGGAGCCAAAGATCCTGGTAGCCCGAATTCTGGCTAATTTGGATGCCCTAAGACTGGCCTGTGTCGAACGACCCAGGGAAGACGCATTCATCACGAATGCCGTGCTCTTCCCAATTTTTATGGCTGGATTGGAAATTACGGTGATGTCTGAGAACCCCCAGTGGCAGAAGACTATTAAAAACTGTACTTTGGGATCCCGTCAGGATGAGATTCTTCTTGGCCTATTGGAAGAAATGTGGCAGCGGGGTGATCCTGATTTAAATGTGGATGACTTGGCCCGGGAAAGGGGTGTGGAAATGGGATTGTTGTGACCTTTAAGCTTGCAGCGTATATCTATTTCGTCACCATATCTTGAATTAATCGCAATATAATATCCATCGCTTCAAATGCAAATTACCAGCTATTCCGGAATGTCCTCACTTGTTCGTATCATAGCCCAGTACTTCACTCTCGCATTTTCACTGTGAGAACCCTCGTCCGACAATTCCACCTCCTCGATCACGCGAAAGCCGAAAGTCTCGTAGAATGTAATGTTGGACTCCTTCGTACACTCGAGGTATATTGGCTGTTTCTTCACATATTCCAGAATCCATTCCATGACCTTTCTGCCGATTCCGCGAGATTGCAAATAGGGATGAACAGCGATCACCTCTAGATACCATAATTGCTGTCCATGCTTCTTTTGCAGAGATTTTAAAGATCTTGTATTCGATGAAATCAGTTCATCAACTCTCTGAATTCCAATACATTAGTTTTGATCCGTCAAAAACATAGTGTTATGTGATCACTACCTTCATTTTGCATTCCTCGTCGTGCACGGGGCTGAAAAGGTTGAGCAAATAGACCTTGCACTGTAAAAATAAACGTCCCAATGTCCACTCAAGCTCTTTCTTGGGAGGAAATAAAAAGACTACAGCACCGGCGTCTTCTTCTTCCGCCAAATCTCTCAAATCCCCATGTTGAGACACTTCAGCAGATTTTCCGGATTCGTCGTCGAGATTCTCAGTGAATTTTGCTTCTTTGGTCTTTCGTGGATTCTCTCGTACCATTTGGCTCACATTCGAAGATCGAAACACTATCCCGTGGGCCATAATTGATTGTACACGACGGTGTTGCCACTTCAGAATTGTAGCGTTTGACGAAGTCCAGGGTTGTGCATTTGGTCGGAGCCACTGGATCAGCGGGTCAGAATGGAACGCTGCATTGACTGTTCTAGCTATACCATCAATGGAAGAATCTGGATGATTGTTCGACGTTCATCAGCTAACTGGAATGATCGGTTGTTTTGGTGCGGGTACACAGACTGTTTGTCGCTTGAAATAACTTGATTTTATTCCTTGCCAGAGGCATTCTCTCAGACATTTTTTTGATTTGTCGAGCGTTGAGCGATGAAGATATCAAACATGAGTGGGATCGAGTCATTTTGAAATGAATAGCCCGCCAACTTGCCGTTTATTATTATTCATCAAATCAAACTAACACGTCTGATCACCAGGTAAAACAGTATGGTGCGTCCTGCTGCCAGACGTGGAAAGTACAGCCACAATCTTGGCATGAAACGCAAGATATTCCTTTAAAATGGAACAGCCATCTTTCATGGAGATCTCGCGAGCTAATATCTCTGCAAAACAGTTTAGCCTAGTTTTGTCGTGGGGATCTTACGTACCAAACACTGCTTATCGCGTTGCTCCTTTCCGGATCAGGAAGGCCGACCCCCATGGCCCTAAACTTGGGATAGTGTCGCCGCCTATCTTGGGCTAGATCTTGTCCTCTCCGCACTCCCAATCCCGACGTTCGTTGCCACCCCCGGATTCCTGGCGTATCTGACCGAAAGTGGGCTATTATTCGCTATGTTCGCCAGACCGGCTTGAACCTATCTGGATTCCCTATCATGTGGACGCATTGCCAGTCAAACCTACAATTAGGGAATACAATTAAATATCCCCTCCTTTCACCACTTTCGTTCTCATCCCATCCAGAGAGTTCAATTTTTGAAAAAGAGAAAGAAATTGACCGGCACAATGGCACCTCGTGCCGATTCTTCGGTGTCCGATGACATCCTTCCGCCCCCTGGGACCTTTAAACTGATTCGGGGTAAGACACAATTGTACAAATCTCTGATTAGGGTATACAGCTAATATCATAGAAAGAGGACACCTCCGAGTCACGGGGCCAGCGAGTCATCATGCTCGAGCCGATCCCGACAAATGATCCCAACGAGCCACTAGTTAGTCAATGACCTTATGTGGAACAATGTCCTTCCAAACTGACAAGATAGAATTGGAGCACCATCCGCAAGGCTGTCAATTGGACCCTAGTCTTGGGGATGACAATTATAGTATTCACGGCGTAAGTGGAAACCCGGGTTTCTGGTTTGTCTGGTATCGTGCTCACGGTTTACACTCTTTGGATAGCCTTTCGATCCAGCCTCTATTTTGGCAGCAAATGATCATAGACCTTGAGGTTAGCTATTCGGACTTGAATCAGTCAATGTCTGTGAATTACGTTGGGCTCGCGATGGGGTGTGTGCTATTTATTCCCCTAGCAAAGAAGTTTGGCCGAAGACCCGTGTACATCGCGTCTACATCGGTCTTACTTGCCACTTCATTCTGGCTGTCCAGGATGGAAAGCCTGACGGAGCTTTATATCTGCAATTTGTTGCAAGGACTCGGAGGTGCGGTAAATGAAGCAATTGCAGAGATTACAGTATGGTACTTTTAAGTCTTGCGGCCCGGACGTTCACTCACATTTCCAAGATTGCAGATTTGTTCTTTGTGCATCACCGTGGCAGTATGAATGGTCTTTACATGACCATGGTGATGGTCGGGGTAAGTTGTAGACCCTCTTCAGCTTCGCATACGCTTGAAAAACCTAACTCCCATTTCAGAGCTTTCTTACGCCTATGGCAGCAGGGACTCAAGCAACTAGACAAGGATGGCGCTGGTCTTATTACACGATGGGCATTTTCAACGCCATGTTCTTGATACTTTTCCTCTTCGTCTACGAAGAGACAAAATACATCCCCATCTTGACAGGAAGGTCTCGTCCAGGAACTGCTCTAAATGAAGCTGCAGAGACCTCCGATGACAGAGACAAGAAAACTGCTTGCCCATCGGTCAGCAAGGCGTCGATTCAAGATGAACCAAGCACTCTGAACCATCATCTGGACCCAAATATTCCTCATAATTCGTGGCGAAAACGGCTGGCCCTTATTACCCCAACTCCAGAGTCTATCTGGCCGTATTATTACCGCCCTTTCCAGGTCCTCTTCACCTTCCCTGCCGTGATGTATGCGGGTCTTCAATATGCCGTGGGTGTCGTCTGGCTCACTATTTTGTCAAGTGTACTATCATTGGTGTTTCCGTTACCACCATATCAATTCACACCTGAGCAAATTGGGTTTATGAGTCTGGGACCATTTATCGGTAACCTCTTAGGAGCAGCTTACGGCGGTGCACTGGGTGACTGGTCGATTCTTTTCTTTTCTCGAAGAAATAAAGGATTCTATGAGCCGGAGATGCGTCTGTATATCCTTCACATTCCAATCTTGGCTCAGGCTGGAGGTCTTATTATGTTTGGTGCTACTATCTATCGGGTAAGTACTAGGAGGATCTAGGAGGCAATAACATGTCTCCTATGTCTTTCGGGAGTCTCAGTTGCTGATAAGACCATTTACTAGGGCATGCACTGGATATATCCAAGCATTGCAGGAGCTATTTTTGCCTTCGGCCTCGGTAGTATTGGTGATGCAGCCCTGACTTTGGTCATAGATAGTCATCGCGAGGTAAGAACCTGCTACTATACAAATATCTTTCCATCTTGAAACGAGCAAGAGCTGATACTCAGTTTAGATTACTGGAGATGCTTTCACAGGAATTGCTTTCCTTCGCAATGCTATCAGCATCGGTATCCCGTTTGCTATAACACCCTGGATCGAGCGAAATGGGCTACAAAACATGTTTATTGCTTGTGGATTCATTAGCCTAGGAATATCAGCCCTCACGATCCCGATGATATTCTGGGGTAAAGCGGCTCGTCGTGGGCTAGCGGCAAGATACTATCGACTGGTTGAGCAGCAGGGTGATTTGAATCTTCACTAACTCAGAACACCTTGCTAGGTACAGCTATGTTGAACTTTGATTCGAGAAGAATTCTGTTCATCTTTAGTCCTATTGCTTTATTTATCTGATACCTCTCCTACCCCCAATCTAATGCAAGTACGATTATTCCTCTTGTTTGTTCCTTTATGAAATGTAATTTGCAGCTTGCGAGTATTATATTCTTGCTAAAAAAGACTTCTCTCAAAACATCTTTGCCAGGTATTTATGACCAGGCTATATTAAAACGCGAAGAGAGAGAAGATAAAAAGAAACCTGGAACCAATACCTGCTACTACAATTCAAAGCTACCCCATCTTTCGGGACTTGTTCACAAAGCAGCTCGAAGAGGGGACTGAACTGTTCGCGGGAGAACCGAACTAGATATCCGCTCTTCAGTCACCAGCATCTGGTCTGGTAACCACGAGATATCTCCATTGGAAGTTGGAGAAAGGTTATTATCCTGTTTCAGCAACATGGTAGCCAAAGCCTTTCCGCACAGCCATGCTTGGACCATTCCCTCACCCCCAAATGCGGCCGACACCCACTCAGATCCAGTTTCACTACTAGGTCTATTTGTTGCGGAGCTAGGTAGTTGGCCTACCCAGGGAAAGGCATCTGCACTAAAGGCCATATTTCCAGTCCACATCGCCTGCATCGGGTCTCCCTTAACTTCTCCCCAATTCTGGCGTCCAAAGACGACTGGCAGCGTGCCAGAGAGGTGTATATCACAATATAGGCTCATTTCATTGTCTGTTGCAATGCCAATATCCCCGAGGCCGCTGCTTTCACCACGGGCGAAGCCGCCTCCGAACATCATTTGTCCAGTGGGTAACTGTGTGAGATAGTCAAAGCCACGGTCATAATTGAACAACCATGAGTGTTTAGTGGCCTGGCAAGGGAAGTTATTTCCGGGTGTCTGAGCGGACATTTGTCCGCGAAGCGGGAAGATACGGCCACGCAGGCCAGGCACTAAATGGGTGACGTGGGCATTCGTGCAGTGAATGACATGTCGTGCGGAGATAGCACCTCGACTGGTCTCAACCAGGTGCTTGTAAGTCGAATTTGAGCTTTCACGGATCGATGTGACGGCAGTATGGTCTTCGACCCGAAATTGACCGGGGTATGTAGAAAGTAGATGGGCCAGAATGTTGGTCACGAACTTGTATGGCCAAAGCGCACCTGCTGGTCCAGCTACAACGCCATGAGCCCGTGAGAGCTTGAAATCCTCCGGCATAGACTTTCTGTCGTATGCAATCCATTCGGCAGATTCCTCTGGCATGCCCTCCTTGAATCGACGTAGCCGCTCCAAAGCAGCTTCCCAGGCCTCTTTTCCAAAATAGGCGCTCAAAAACTGCACTTTGCGTGCTTGTACTTCCTCGGTCATACCAAGATCTTTAGCAACTTGCAGCATTTCCTTCAGATGTGCAAGACGGAAACGGAGTGTCTTCTTTGCAAATTCCTCCCCGAATGCATCTGCCCACTCCGCATACTCATCTGCAGTTTCGAGGATATGTCCGCCGTTCCGACCGGTCGCTCCACTGCAGATATCTCGAGCCTCAAACATAATGACAGAGGGAGTTTCCGACTTTGAGGAGTTGGACTTGATGCCATTTTGAAGCAAAGTCCGTGCAATGGATGCGCCAGTGATTCCGGATCCGATGATCACAACGTCAGCTTCAGCGGGAAGAGGTTTTGAGGAACGATCAGCGAAATTTGAATGTGGTTCCTTTAGCCAGAAAGATGAAGTAGTCTTAGTTTGGGGAATGCCTGGATCGGCAAAAATGCGATTCAAAGCTTGTTGTCGATCTATGGCAGGAATCGCAGGATCCGTCAGGAACATCTTAGCAATAGACATGGTGTTGTAGGGAGAGAAACAGCGGGGATAGTCAAACAGTTCAAAAAAAGGGAAGTCAAAGTTCGATGAAAAAAAAGTCGCGAGCTTGTTTCGATGAAAAGAAAGCAAGGTTAAATAGAGCGCAAAGCGTGTTGAAGCTGGCAGCCAAGCGCCTTTCTGGCTAATCAGAAGTTGTCTCTTGGACTTTCCTGTTCCTCTCACTAATCACTGTGATACCACCCCCCTCAGCACTTTGCAATACAAAGATATGCAAAACTCTCAAACTCCCCGTAATCGATGATTAAGATTGGAGGCGTCCACCTGCTGGTTTCGATGCGCGCTGCGGGGCGATTACTTCACGCGACCCGCGGAGCCCGAATATCATGAAGGAGAATAGACGAGCAACTTTAGTTAGAGAGTGCATGTACCTGCGACTTAAAAGCCGAGGATATATTCCGAAGAAAATTAAGTTTACAGACACATTCCCAGCACTCACATTATCATCTAGCCCACCATGTCTACGTTTCCCTCGCCAGGAAATGCCTTTTTCCCCGATGGTCCCCAGATGCGCCTCCCGTCACTGGCCTTTCTCTATCGACTAGAATGCGATATCGCCAGCGAAGAAATCAACATTGGCGCCCCGCATGATGCTGGAGTCATCCGGAGCATCGCCAATATCGTACGCGGCAGTATTAAGGGACCAGGAATCGAAGGCACAATATTGCCTCTAGGTGGTGCAGACTGGGCTACTGTCATCAAAGGAACGCATGTATGAGAACCAGACATTGTCTTCTGGAATTACGGTCGCTGATAATCTCTTTAGTCCATGAAACTCGACGCTCGCTATACAGTGCGAACCACCGATAATCATTATATCTACATTCGTGCTCATGGACTATACCGCCCCGGTCCAGGGACAGACTATGCGAAACAAGTCGAGGCCGATCCGAACCTGGCAGTTCCAACAAGGGAAATCTCGCAGGATGATGTGGAGTTTTTCTCTCATTTGCGTCTCGAAACGGGACCAGGGCCGTACAACTGGTTAAATGGGCTGGTGTGTTTGGGGGTTATGAGTTGCGCTGGTGAGAAGATATGGATCGACGCGTATCATCTGACCAATTTCCCGGGCATCAAACCCGAAGATGTAGTGGCAAAAGCATAGATAGGCGGCAGTTCTCAAAATCTTCTAATTCTACACAACCGAGGCGTCAAATGATGATCTGTCTTCTACAATATACTAAGATATGTACCTATCCCAATTTAGTAGGTGGACGCACCGAAAAACGGCGCGCGATGGATACATTCAATGCCCTCGGCCAATCAATGAATGCCTTCTAAGTGGATACGGGTAATCTATACGGAAACACTACCGATGCCCCTCATCTTTGTTTGGGGGCGTAAAGGGAGCTGAACTTAGCTGAACCTTGGAATTATATAAATGTTGGAAGCGAGAAAGGATGGGCTGGGAAGCCAGTCCATCTATTCAACACCCTTCGCCATGGCAATTGAAACCGCTACACCGAGCCAAAGCTGGCAGGATCTAGTTGCCCGAAAGCAATGCGAATCCAAGGAGAAAATCCCCTCCGAATGGACACTGAAGGCGGATCTACTGGCCACGCCCAAGCATTTGATTGAATTCGACCTGCCACGTCGGAGTGGGTTGCTGTCCGAGCTTGAGCTAGATCTCACGGAGAACTATTCGGCCACTCAGCTTATAGCCAAGTTGGCATCGGGAGAGACCAGTTCACTGGCAATCACTACAGCCTTCTGTAAGAGGGCGGCAATCGCGCAACAAGTTGTATGTTCCAAATACAGTCGCAAATGAGAATTTTTGGTCCTAATTCTGCTATAGACATCTTGCCTCACTGAGACCTTTTTCCCGCAGGCTCTCGAGAGAGCCAGAACTCTTGATGCTTATCTGGAACACGAAGGTAAACCGATAGGTCCACTGCATGGTTTACCTATCAGTATCAAGGAAAGTTTCTGTGTCAAAGGCGTGCAGACAACTCTGGGATATGTATCGTTTCTCGACTCTGAACCAGCAAAGAAACAGTCGGCCCTAGTCGAATTGCTTCTAGATTTGGGAGCAGTCCTATACGTGAAGACTAATATTCCTCAAACTATGATGGTGAGCTCGCAACTTCAACAATCCCTCTTGGTTTCCAAATAACTGATCAGTTCCAGACCGCAGACTCGGAAAATAATGTCTTCGGGCGTACCCTCAACCCACATAATACCTCTCTGACTGCAGGTGGATCGAGCGGTGGTGAAGGATCGCTGGTCGCCTTCCGCGGATCTATTTTGGGTGTAGGAACCGACATTGCAGGATCAATCCGCATTCCTGCGCTGTGCTGTGGGCTCTATGGATTCAAGCCAACCACCACCCGCGTTCCATTCGCTGGTCAGGTTTCTGGTGTCTTCGAAGGACTTCCGGGACTTATTCCATCCGCCGGCCCCCTGGCACACAGTATTTCGGATCTTCAGCTGTTCATGCAGACCGTCGTAGGCGATGGTCAAGCGTGGAGTTACGACCACTCAGCAGCATCTGTGCCTTGGAATTTATCCCACGGAACTAACTCGAAAAACAATGGTAGTCTGACCATTGGTGTCCTGTCTGAGGACAAACATTTCCCCCTCCACCCACCCGTCAAGCGAGCTTTGCAGGACGCAGTCGACAAACTGGCTCGCACTGGCCATAAGATTGTCCCAGTCGGAAATAACGTCAAGGAGGACCTCTCCGTGGCTTACGCTGCGCGTCTTGCATTCCAATACTTCATTTACGGTCCACACAATGACCATATCACACCTAGTGGTGAACCGCCTGTAAAGTCCGTTGCAAATGGTGCTAATCCCATGTTCTCGGGTCCATTCCCAGTGGACCAAGAACTGGACGTTTTCGACAAAATTCAGAAGCTGCATGAGGCGAAAACTCACTTTGCTGATGCATGGCGTCAGACATGGGTAGAGCAGAAGTTGGACCTGATCATTGCCCCTGGTGCTCAGAATACAGCGGTCGCACATGACACATATGGATGGCCACCGTATACTTTGCTATGGAATTTGCTGGATGTAAGTACTAATATTGTATGCTCTGATTATCTCGATGCCACTACTAACTTCACTCCCAGTATCCGGCCTGTATCATTCCATTCGGCAAAGCGTCCAAGGAGTTGGACCCAACCGAGATGAAGACAGGTGATGATGTGCAACCTGACTGTGAGTGTTTCTTTTCCACAAAAAAGCTGTCCATCTTTTACTGATGAATTTAGATGTTCCTGAGGAGGTCGATGGTGCTCCTTGTGCAATTCAAGTCATTACGCCGCGCTTCCAGGATGAGAAGTGCCTCTGGGTTTCAGATATCATTGACCGAGCCATCCGAAGCTAGACCACTAGATTGTAAGACAACTGAGAAGGGAGTTACATAAGTCATAAGAGCAAGAATATACATTCGTATTGAATTTGTGCCATAATATAACTAGGAAAATCGTAACAGTGGGGGGTTATCTCATCTATTTGTTTGTCCAACTCTTCATCCATACTTCGATGTACCTCTGGATCAATCCTTCGCTAACCGGATCCTTCACCTCGTCTAATGAGGGACAGTCGCGAATAGTAGACGCTATCTCAAAAGAAAGGCCAGCCGGTTCCTCACCCGTGGGTGCGGCATGGTTCTGGTACTTTCCTTTCCAGAAATCAAGAAGCTTGATACTGGGGTTTGTCTCGGGGTTGGGATCGCTGTTCTCGAGTCTCTTGAGCCACTCTTGCGCCGAAACAATCTCAAAGTCGGGCAAAGCACATCCCTTCTTCAAGGCAGGGAGCAGGTCATTCTTCCAGCTGAATGAGTGGGGGTTGACCAAATGATAAGCGAGATCGACATCGTCAGGTTGGCTGCTTTGCAAAGCAAAGTCCGAAATGGCCTTAGCACACTGGTTCACAGGTAGCCAGGTTGGTCTCTCATTGAGTTCTGGCAGGGCCCCTGTAGTGAGAGTGCTGCGAAACATGAGGGCGATGGCTTCAGTCTCATTCCATTGCGCGCCAACAGTATCACCACCCAGCTGGCCAACACGAAGGACGCGTGCATGCATGCCAGTGGTGCGCATGGCATTGCGAGTGATATGCTCAGTGACCAGTTTTGACCGTCCGTAGCCGATATGCTGGGCATGTTCAAGCTTCTCGATGGCAGACTCCGCGATAGTGGCGGGTCTGGGGGTGCCGCTGGCAGCGCTGACACTGGAGCAGAAGAAGAAGCGGGCGGGCGAAGGAAGCTTCGATCTCAAGCAGAAGTTGATCAGGTTAAATGTTCCTCGGATGTGCTGCTGCTCGAAGGATCGGACTCCCAAGTTGAAGTTGACAGCCCATGCACTGTGTACGACCGATGTTGTGCTGGATAGAAGGTGCTCGAGGACGTAGCCTTCCAATCCGAGGTTAGGCTTGGAGAGATCACTGGGAACAGCGTGCACCTTTGCAGCTTCCTCGTCCGTGAGAGGAATTTTGCGGTCTGCCAGGGCCTTCCAGAGGCGAGCACCGGCGGAAGCTTGTCCCGAGGCTCGAACAACAGCCCAGACCTCAGAAACGTTTGATCGCTTAGCGATTTCAGCCACGACAAAGGCACCCAGGTTACCAGTAGCTCCAGTCACAACCACAACCTCTGATTCGGGCTGCTGGTTGATGGTGGGATAGTGGCGGGTGAAGTGAGAGTACTTCTCGATCAGTTCCTCCATGACCTGCAATTCATTCTCTTGTTCGAATGTCTCGCCAGTACGCAGGTGGTACAGGTGCTTCGCAAGCTCGCCAACTGTGCCTTTTTCAAAGACGATGTTCTGGCTGAGGCTGTCGGTGTGCTCTCCGAGGTCCAAGTCACGTACAATGGCTCTCCAGATCTGGGTGGTCTGCAAGCTGTCCACGCCAGCACCGAAGATGTCGGCTTCGGAATTTGCCAAAGGTACACCCAAATCATCCCGGAATCTTGTGAGCAGCCACTCCTCCAGTTCAGGGACGCCCAGAGCAAGTTCACCCTTCTTCTGGTTAGCACCTTCGAAACCATCATAGGCGTTCTTAATATCTTCCTCGAAAACCTGATAGACCTGAGCACGAATGCAGGTTCCCTTGTCAGTCTTAGGGTACACAACATCCGCATCCTTGATCACGATGAGCTCCTTGGGGATGTGCGAGAAGGTTTCAGCTCGGGCATTAGCCGCTTCAACTGCGGGCCAGATCTCTTCCAAGAATTGCTCATTGTTCAGATGGGTTGCCTTGCCTGGGGCTCGGAAGATGAGCGCGCCAGGCACAGTGCGCTGGAATCCAAAGACAACACACTCTCCAACCAGCGGTTCTTCACGAACACGGCTCTCGATAGGAATGGGGAGGACCTTTTCACCGTTTACAAGTGTGATTCTGTCATCAACTCGACTCAAGTACTTATAGTAATTGCTCTTCTTGGGGTCAGGGTGGCGAGTGAAGAGATCCGAAGTGCGGAAACTGTTTTCAGGGTTCTTTTCCGAAAATGGCGGTTTGGCGTTAGATGGACCCTTACTTGGAAGGCCATCCAAGGCCACACACTCGAAGACGCCGGGCGAGATTTCATCCATGAGTGTATGGTCGGCAACTGGACGGTGCAGGCGCATATATTGCCACTCGTTATCGGCGGGGGGTCGGAACGAAGTCATGATCTGACCAACCTCAGTCGAACCATAGTTACCGACCAGGTTAACACCTTGCGCAACAAGTCTATCTCCGAGATCATCGGGGCAGCTAGAGCCACCAAAAAGCACCAGCCTTGGCTTGGTGAGGGCCTCCATACCCTCGGGCTTTTCTGCCAATAGTTTGATAACGTATGGAACAGCACTGATTTGATGGGGCTTTGCTACTTGCAAGGCATCGTAAAGGTTCTGATATGTGATGGGGAGAGAGTGGTTTCCAAGGTAAGAGGTAGCGCGGGTATAGAAGGCTCGGCCGAATTCCATCAAGGCATGGGAGTGGAACAGGGGACTGATATTGAATAGGCGTAAGCCGAAACTCTTGCGCCAGTTGGAGATAGTTTGCATGTTTGTGAGGAAGATGGGCTTGGGAAATCCTGTGCTGCCAGAGGAGTGGAGAATCCAAGCAATCTTCTTGCCCTCCTTGACCAAATCCACTCCTGGTCGCTGGAAGGTAGTAGTCACGGCCGGCTGGTTGAACCAGGTATCCCGCTTTAACATGTGGTAGCTAGTACAGCCAGGTCGGTCGTTGCCAATGTCTTTCACAACCGAACTGTATTTCTCGGTGTTGATGATTTGATTGCAATTGGCCATGTCCATTAGCCTTGCGTAGGCCGGGGCTGTGAGACGTGTGGAAAGGAAAAGAACCGCATATCCGAGACGGTTGAGCGCGAAGAAGGTGAGAATGACTTCGAAGCTAGATCCGGTCAGCATCGCAACGACGGGAGCTTCGTCGAGGTTGGGATCCTAATTTCTCTTTTAGTCAACCGTTCGTCTATCAAATTCAGGGTCATTCTCAGACATACCGCTGGCGCAAGACCTTGCTCGATGAAATATTGTACAGCGAGATTTGTATATTGGTCGATCTTCACAGCGGTGTGCTCTTCAAAATCATCAGCTGTCCGAACCGGATAGCAGATCAGTGGCTTTTGCGCGCCATCCGGCTGAGCCGCATGAGATTTCAGTATGCCATCGATGGTGTGGAATAGTTCGCATGGGGGATAACGGGCATGGAGAGTGCCGTTGAGCAAGCGGCTCGCAATCTCCGCTTTGCTCGGTGCTTGCAGTTCCACCGAAGTGGTGGTCTCTGTGATGGTCGCCATTATGGTCGAGTAGTTTTGATCACTAATAAATTCCGAGGGGCACAATTCACTTTATAATTGCCTTACACCCCGCGTTGCACCGATTTACCCCACGTTCTTCGTCGTCTCCAGTCCAAAGTGACGTTTCTCCGGGTTTCCGCCTGGGGCTTTTCCAGGTGGTCGCCCTCCGGAAAAGTATCCACGTCCCACCAGCCCTAATTCTCCCAGCAAATGAGCATGCAGAGGTAGTGAGTCTTGCTGGTCTGCCTTCTAGAACAACACTTTTCCGGGTTCCATTTGCGTGGCTGGTTGGTCTGTCGCATGCCTTCTTTTCCCTCTGCAGAGGTCTCCGCTCGGATAACATCAACTCTCTGCCTTAGGGCAGCTCGGGATTCTATACCCGAGAGGGTAAAGAGGGTAGAGAGGGTCTCTTCAATGCACCCCAAAATTATCCGAGGGCACCCTTTCTTATAACCAATGAATTTGCACTATCGGTATTTTGTTATCCGGAGTCATAGCCGAGGTCTTCAAAACAGCTTCAACTTGAAAACAACGTCATTTGATTGAGGGGTCATTCCCGCTGTCTGCTTGGTCTCATACATCCTCCAATTCAAGCCTCACGGGACTAGTACTCCATCTCGAAGCGAAGGTATTTGCAGCTTCAAGTTCCTTTTCCGAGCTTCTGCTCAACCTGTATTAATCCATGGGTAGTACTTTTTCCCTTCCAGTGTTGTCAATCCCTAATCGAGAAGAACTCCAAACCTACCGTGACTATTCTTGGTCTTATTTTGACTCTTCATCCTAGTATTATCATAGGTACAAATTCGATGAGTGTAAAGGTTATTTAGATCATGATGAAACGGGACAATAGTATCTATTACTTCCCAGAATTGGAATCGGTTCGCCATTTCATGAATCATGATATAGCCGCAATATAGCATTGTTTTCTCTTCAACGAATTCACAACTCCCCAGGTGCTTTATAAAAGCTCCACAGCCAAAGTGCAGCATCAGGAAAGGTAATACGTAACATTTTTAACTTGAAGTCGTAGTTGAAGGTGAAAAGACCCAGAAAAGGGCGAAAAGAGTCCCACGCGTGTCCAATCACAAGCATTGAATGCACCTCATGATGCTCGATTCTATCAATGGAACTGCTACTCATACTGTAGGCTGCAATTATTTATTTTCCAAGTGACCTTCGAAACGACAACCTTGGAAGGTTGCAAAGTTGCGCAATTTAGATCCTGAAATAGACGATACGCTAGGCAGTCCCTTTCACTGCACAGCATTATATCTTGCTTGCTTTTCTTGGCTACCCCAAATGATACTAGTCAAAGATCTGCAAAGCATAGCATAGAGCCGCGCGACATGCTATACCTTAAATCAACTTATCCATGACAAATAGCTTCAGAGGGGAAACCTCCCAGTCTCCGGGCTAAAGTACCCCGCGAACTGGGTGTATCTCCACTCTCTCCACTCTCGGCCCAACGAAAATCTCGAATGGATCCTAGCAATGCGAGCAGTATTCATGAATCGTAAAATTCTCCATAATCAGCCATGCTTCTCTTTTCACGCAAAAACCTCCAACTGAGAGCGGTGTTGATAATGATTCAAGGTGTTTCAGGTTTGGGTCACAAATTTTAGACTTGTGTGCCGTCGAAAAAGGCGCAGATCGGGGCTTAAACCGTACGAGTCATGCAACTAAGGATTAGGCTAAACAGGAACGGGCAAGAATTCGGCCTCCACCACGATCCACAATGTCCGATGCCGGCAATCCCCCGATAATCAGACCAACAAAAATGACACCAATCGCACCTCGACTCCTAACAGAGATTGATAAATTGACTCAATTGAGGTCAAAGGGATTCAGGGCGCGCCATGAAATCTCAAACGGTTGATCTACCTGCAATGGAGGCTCATACCATTGCTGAAGGGTATGAGGAGCATGACCCTTATCCATCTGCTGGAATGGATGAAAAGATGGAGGAGTACTTGCGGCAACGGCAAGATGCCTTTGGTGATGAAGAATTTGCTGAAGTCAAATACAAAGTACTGAAGTGGTGGTATGTTATTGCAGCTGATTATAATGTTTCGCTATTGCTTTGAACTTACTCTTCACCTACTCCAGGCAATGCGGCCTACTCATGGTAGCCGAAACAATCTCACTGGGAATCTTATCCCTTCCAGCAGCAATCGCTGCTTTGGGAATTGTTCCTGGTATCATTATTATGATTGGACTTGGAGTCGTAGCATCCTATACCGGCTATGTGATTGGCCAATTCAAATGGAGACATCCTCACGTCTCGAGTATTGCGGATGCTGGTGAAATTCTACTGGGACGATTTGGGAGAGAGGTCTTCTTTGTCGGCCATATGCTCTATCTTATCTTCATCATGTCCAGCCACGTCCTGACATTTACCGTGGCTATGAACACTATCACCGAGCACGGTACCTGCTCTTTGGTTTTCGGAGTCGTTGGCATGGTGCTTTCTTTCTTTCTCGCACTGCCAAGGACCATGGTGAAAATTACTTGGCTCTCTTTTGCATGTGAGTAGCTCTTGGCAAATGCACTAATAGTGTACAACTGACCGAATTTCCCTTAGCTTTTGTTAGCATCTTAGTTGCTGTGCTACTGACTATGATCGCACTTGGCGTTCAAAACTCGGCAGTCTCTTTCAGTGCGACTAAAACTGCCACTTTGGCCAATGCCTTTATATCAGTTTGCAACATTGTTCTGTCATACGGTACGTGACTCAATATCCAAGCTGAGATCTATACTAATGCTGTACTGTAGCGAGTCATAACACGTTCTTCAATATGATGGCAGAACTAGAGGATCCGAGACAGTTCCCGAAAGCGCTAGCATTACTGCAGGTTATCGATATTTCTCTATATGTGATAGTCTCTCTAGTTATTTACCGCTATGCCGGTGACGGTGTTGCATCGCCGGCGTTTGGATCAACCAGTCCGCTTATTTCGAAAATAGCCTATGGATTGGCTTTGCCAACGGTAGGGTTACCAAGGCTTTTACAATACCATTAATACTAATTTTTAACAGATTTTGGTTGCCGGTGTTATTTATGGCCATGTAGCAGTCAAGACCATTTATATCCGAATTTTCGCGGGCACGAACCGAATGCAAAAGAAAGACTTTGTTGCAGTGGGTTCTTGGGTTGGACTGGGTATCGCTGTCTGGGTTCTTGCATGGATCATCGCATCGGCCATCCCAGTGTTCAATAACCTGCTCGGTTTGATGGTTTGTCTACGTATTTCCTCCTCTCGCAATTCCAAGCTAATCTGTGATAGGGTGCCTTATTCGGGAGTTGGTTTAGCTTCGGAGTCCCAGCAATTCTCTGGCTACATATGAATAATGGATCCTGGATGTCCTCAACGAAAAAAGCCATTCTCATGTTTCTGAACTTTGGCATTATCTGCATTGCTCTTATTCTTGTGAGTTGAAAATACGCTTATCTCGGAATCCCCATTGGACAAATGCTAATTAAAGCAGTGTGGACTCGGTGTTTATGCCTCAGGAAAAGCTATACACGACAGTTCTGCCAGTGGTAGCTTCACATGTGCCAATAATGCATAGGGTATCGGTTTGAACAAACGCTAAGGTCACTTTCAGGAAATGCATGGGCTTATTTGATGGCTTTGCGGGACAAAAAAAAGCATTTCAAGGAGTAGAAGGAATTGATAGAACTTCGCACGGTCACTTTTCTCAAGCTACACACATGAGATTACTTTGGCGCATAGATTTTTTTTGGTTTTTCCTTCGATAAAGCTGGATTAGACGAGCAATATGACTTCATGTTATACGAATAGATTTCCATTCATCAGTCGAATACCTCGTACTTGGAAGAAGTGTCTAGAAACCTGGCGCGTCTCAAGTATTCGTAACATCGAATGAGACTCGCTCTTTATGAGCCATTTGAAAATGTGGATCAAAACACTGTAACAAAGATCTTTGCTACAGTGGCCCGTTTCGATAAACAAGGGCTGGATATCTCCTGGTAGATTCAAATAGTAGTTTCTGGCTGTACAAACAGCCTCTATCGGCTTCATCCAACCCATAGTTAAGCCATACGCACGACCAACGTACACCTGCGTGGATTTTAAAATCTCAGATTACAGACACGAGATTCATCTAGCATTTACTGCTTCCGAAGAAATTACATTCAATGATCAAAGTAGAATACATGTATGAAGCCCATCCATCCCATCCCATCTAAACCAAGGCAAAAATCGACTAGCTTTTCAGTGAGTCGGGAAGGTATGAAAGAGCAGGAAAATGCAAGAAAATAGATCACGGGCTTGGTGTAGCATCGTCGTAGCGGGGGCCACCATCATCATCACCATAGCCCGCACCAGGTGTAGCAGCTGCGCCACCCATCGCCGGCGTGGGAGCATCATAGGCGGCAGGTGTGGGGGCGTCGTAGCCACCGCGCTTCGGCATGCCGCCAGGTGTCGGCGCATTGTAGGCACCTGGAGTTGGGGCGTTGTCGGCCCACGCGCCAGGTGTCGGCGCAGAAGCACCGGGTGTAGGAGCCGAGCCGTACGCTCCGGGTGTCGGGGCAGAATATCCACCAGGGGTGGGAGCATCGTCATAGTCACGTTGGTCTCGGCTGTTGGATAGGCCGCCCCAGGCCGGGGTGCGGTTGCCGGCGCCAGCGTTGGCATTACCCCAGGCAGGGGTGCGAGATCCAGATGCGAAAGCGTCGTAGCTGGAGCCGGAATCGTATGGAGTGCGAGAACCGGAGTTCCAGGCTGGGGTCCGGTTGCCGAGACCACCGTAGGCAGTGCGGTTTCCGGCTTCCCAGGGGTTAGAAGTTCGTGATCCGTCGTTCTTCCATGCGGGAGTGCGAGAACCACTCATGCCACCCCAAGCAGGAGCTAGGTTACAGTTAGTATCTTCATCAAAAGTAGATCGTTTTGAAACTTACTTCGTGAGGAAGCAGCACCACCCCAGGCTGGAGTTCTTGATGAATCTGCAGCAGCCACTGGGGTACGACCGCCCTGCCATCCACCTTCCCTGCCAGGAGGTGCGGCAGACGCTCCGTATGGGACACGAGATCCAGATCCACGGCCACGCCCGCCAATATCCAATGATTGTTTCGTAATAGGGCTATGAGAGATTAGTAATGAGGCGTTGATCATAGGGGAGTAGACTAACTCTTTCGGCGTAAGGATATCGCGCTCTATATGAACCGGCTTGTTGGATGTATAAAGTTCGACTTGAGCGGTGTTGTCATCCGCGTCACGGACGATACCGACCAGACCCTTATAACGGCCCTTCCGAACAGTCACTGTCTTTCCGATCAAGCGATCGGGACCACGCCGAGGAGGCGGCATTTTAGCACCGCCTGGGGCCTGCATCGCAAGAGCAGGGTTCAATTTGGTCAGATCAGGTCCCGTGGGACGACCACCACGAGCTGATACGGTGACAACATTTGTTGTTCGCATCACAGACATGCCTGCGTTCTCGGCCTGTGCTTTATTGTGCAGGAAAAGGAAGGAACGGTGAATATGACGGATAACTCCCGTTCTCTGTTCTCCATATAGCTCACGAACGGTGTCTCCCAGTCGAATCTCAGCGCCGTTACGGTCAGTTGCGACAGCATCCCGACGGGGTGTGATCTTGTTAGCAACCTGCGTGGGAAGCACATTGCGGGTAGAACCGTTCTGGTCCATGACGCGTAGGGATTCGCGGTCGACCTTGATGACACAGGCGACGGTAGCAGCATCAAGCTGGACAAGGTCGTGGACGTCGTAGATACCAAGCTGGCCATCAGCAGCCATCTCCGCAGAAAGGCGAAGATCTTTGCTAAAGACTGTAATTTCCTGCATACTCATGTCGCTGAGCAAGGTAACAGTGTCTTCCTTAACTTGAACCACCATACCCAGTTCGTTCTGGTAGCGACTGCCTCCGATGACCTTGACGTGATCACCCTCGCGGAAGCGCTTGCGGAGGGTTCGCATAGGAGCATCGATAGTCTGGCCAGCCAGATCTCCTTCCGTAACTTCCAATGAGACAATGTCGCCACGAGTGGATGCTGTACGGCCCACCAAACCCTGCTGCTCACCACGATACACTTCAACCGGGTCACCGGGCTGGTAGGCATCTTCAGCTGTCTGGTTTTTCAATGTCTCGGCCAGTGACGCCAGATCCAGGTTCGCAGCTCCGTCATCTGAACCACGAGCAAACATTGTGACTTCCTCCAAACGCGGGTTCACGTTCTTGGTCATTAAGTGTTGTACGCGCATATCTTTGATGAGGAAACCGTCTTCGTAGTTGTCGTTCAGATAGTTCCATGACTTTCCCCGGAGACCAGACGTAGATGAAAGGTACTTGGCATGCTTCTTTTTCGCCTCTGCTTCGCTGAAGAGTCGCTGAGGGGGGCGAACAGTGCTGACAGCCCCACGCTTGCGCTTGGCATCAGGACCGGCCATTGCATTAGGATCATCGTTCATGCCATAGTCCAGTCGTGGGACGAGTCGGACAGTCACATTAAGACCATTTGTCTCAACTTCCTCGATTTGAGCCAAATCGCCCTGGTATTTACCGCGCTTGATACGAACCCAGCCACCAGGTAGAAGTTCCTCCGATTTCTGCACTCGGAGAAGATCCGGCATCTCCTTGACTGGGACCAGGGTCATCTTCTGAGACGGGTAGTAGAAGTTGATACCCTCCAATCCTTCAATGACATCGGGTTGCCGGCGAGCCTCACAGTAGAACCAACCCTGCATGATATTTCCACGTTCGAAGGCCGAGATGATACGGATAGGATTGCGGGAGTTCGCTGGGCGCTCTTCGATTCGTTTTTGGATGGAGAAAACAACCTCTCGCTCTTTGCCAGGCTTGCAACGAGCACCCCAGATACTGGGGTCCTCAACACTGGGAAGAAGCAGACGTTTCGGGACGACCAGTGCATCTGTCGCTGCCGCGCGGTTTCGTCCATATCGCTCCTTCAGCATCTGTGCTTGCTTTTCAGCATCCATCGTTGCGTCGAGTTCACGCTGTCGATCGAGTTGTCGATGGCGTCGATCATCGGTCTCGGCGCCCGCCGGTAGCGCATCGAGGTCATCGGGATGCATTTCGGTACCAAATTCAGCCAGTTCATCCTCCTCGTCTTCAGCTTCGTCTTCTTCCTCGTCGACGCCAGCCTCTTCTTCAAAGAAGTTGGCAACACCGCCCCGTCTACGTTTCCTCGGACGAGCCTAACAACACAGTCATTAGTTAGCACAACCCTCACGGTAGCCGCAAGAGGGGATAGAACGAACCACTTCCTGTTCCTCATCTTCGTCGTCCTCGTCTGCCTCATCCTCCTCATCTTCGTCTCCATTGTCATCATCCTCGGCATCATCTTCGACACCATCTTTCTCGTCGTCGTCTTCTTCCGCGTCACCTTCGTGCTTTACGTTGTCATTCCTGTAAGATGTTGGATGACTATCGCTGTTATCGACCTTCGCGGGCTATCCAATTTCGTATCAGCTCCCTGTCCGACCTGCTCTTGTGGTGAACGACCACTAACCTTTGCGTCCTCAGCATCAGAATCATCGACGGGGGCGGGGTTGAAATCATCATCTTCGTCCTCGGAGCCGAAATCGTGATTCAAAAAGTTCGACATCTTGTAGGGGTGGGTTCCAGGGTATCACTGAGAAAGGTAGTGCGTAGTGTGGGCAAAGCAACTATGTGAAGCTCCAATACCGGTCGCTAGAGAGCCTATTTCACCTGAGAAAACAATTAGCTCCATCGAGGATGATGCGTGGGAAAGAAAGAGGAATTCGACACACCTGGGGCTTTGGAGCGGGTTCCAAGACAAAGGGCCTGATCGTCCACAAGGTGACCGACCACTGTGATGTCAATGATCCAGGGTTGAATATATGTATTGGAATGCGGTGAACGCGACCACTCGAGATGAAAGAAGGGCGCAAATGGCAGGGTGTTCGCAGAAGCAAAGCTGCGGGCCTTTGCGGGCTGTCACCGGGCGACCGCCTGCGGTGAGAGAAAGGGTCGCAATCTGATGAGAAAGAGAGAGTGAGAGAGGGAGAAATCTGGGGCCACAGGACACAGGGGAAGCAGTAGTTCTTATACCCTGGCTGTGTCAGCTGATGGTGAATTGAGGTTAGATCGAGGAGTTTCGGAGATGCGATTCGCGGCGAAACTTGGAGGGAGCCTGCGCGGCTGGTCTTTGTCCCCGGCCGTAATGCAGTGTTAACAAAAAGAGGAAGTGAAAGAACACACTCAGTCGAGCTTCTGGTTCGATATTTGAACATAAATAATAGTATTTGTAGCTTTGCAAAAAAAAATCTTGAAAAGTGGTGAGTCTTACTGCACAAGAGCTGTCAGTCAATTTAAAAGGTTGGCACTGGCAGCACATTCAAGTTAGAATGCTTGATATATACCTATGACCCATTAGTAGCACCAGGCACTCTTTCAAGTTTACTGACTCTATACCCAGGCCGGGGGTCAATACCTACCTAGGTAGGTAGAGATGCTGGTACTAGAAAGAAGATGGTATTAAGCCTGACGGCAGAATTTTGAGGTTACAAGGTTGAGTGGGACTCAAGAATACTTCAGTGTTGACCGGCGATTCAGATAGAGCACCAAGCATGTTGATATTACATCCATTAGGGCTTACGGTCTTCCAAGGTTAGCATACAATTGAAGAAAATTTCTACTTGGAGCAAAAAAGAGTCTAGAAAGCATATAGGGAAGGTATTGTATTCATACAGATGATCTCATAAGTAAAATGCGTCACACCGGACGGGATATCTAGCAAAAAGCCCAGAAGCCAAGCTGGGAAGAGAATCGACGAGTAAAGAAAATGACACAAAAATGGGAGGATATGAAACAAAAACAAGGAACCAAGATCTATGATACCAAATTACCAAGCTTCATCTACAACTTCATGCCAAACATTTCGTGCACGCGCAGACTTTGGCGCATGCTCAAGTCAAGCATGATCTCCTCACTTCCACCGGGGATAGCATAGGCACGGACATCACGGTACAGGCGCTCGATCTTGCCACCCTGGCCGCCACGGCTGTAACTGAGACCACCGAAGATCTGACTGGCCTCGCGGGCGCAGAACTCGAAAGTCTGGGTGGACTGGGCCTTCAGGCCGGCAATCGCACCGCCGAGCTTCAGCATGGCCTCGGTTTCTTCCATTGACTGGCACTGGAAGATGATGTTCTCGAGCCAGTTGTAGGTGGCTTCGATTTGGCGGGCCATGTGGGCCAACTTCATTCGGATGACGGGGTGGTCAATCAGACGCTTGCCGAAGGTCTTGCGCTTGTGGGCGTACTTGACGGATTCCTCGTAGCAGACGCGGGAGAAACGAACGCATTGGATGACAATGCCGATACGCTCGTGGTTGAAGTTGGTCATGATGACTGCAGATATGTTAGTATATGAATAATTTGGAGAAAGTGCCGACATCTTCGCTTACCCTTGAAGCCCTGGTTCTCCTTGCCAATCAGGTTCTCAACAGGGACCTTGACGTCCTCGAAGGTCACATATGTGGTACCGCTGCTCAAAACACCCTGGCAGTCCATGCGGCGGGTGCTAACACCACCAGCCTCGCGCTCAATAAGCAGAACACTCAGACCGTTCATACCGGGCTTACCAGTGCGAACAGCGGTGGTGAAGTAATCGGCCCAGATACCGTTGGTAATCCATTTCTTCTCGCCGTTGACAATGTAGTGCTTGCCATCCTCGGTGAGCTTAGCCTCGCAGCCCAGGCTAGCGACATCACTGCCTCCATCAGGCTCGGTGATAGCCAAGCAAATGCGCTTGTCACCGGCCAGAATGCCAGGCAGGATACGGTCCACAAGTTCCTTCTTACCGAACTTAACCAGGGGCGGGCAACCAATACCATACCCACCAATCAAGTTCCAGACCAGGCCACCGCTGCCAGCGCGGGACAGCTCGTCGGTCAGCAGCATCTCGTGGAACAAGTCATAGCGATCCGGCGAGACGGCCTTGATGCGATAAGGAGTGTGCTTGGCAGGGAATTCGCCTCCGAGCAGACCGGCCAGGTAGCCGCGCTCACCCATCTGCTTGTAAATGTGTGCGGGGACTTCTTTGCCCTCATCCCACTCGCCGACATAGGGTTCAATCTCGGACTCGACCCATTGGCGAACTTCGTCACGGAGAGCAGCATGGGTTTCGTTGAAGTAGGGGGAAGAGTACTATTATAACAAAGAAGCAGATTAGTCTTGAATGTCGTTTTTACCGCCGCCAATCAACAGCCACTTACACCTTGGTACCACGAGGGGTCAGCAAATGGGATCAAATCACCATATGGGTCCTGCGGCGCGGCGGAGGCAGGTGGAGGAGCAGAAGAGGAGGATTCGGACTGCTGGGGAGACGGAGCCGGGGTCGGTGCAGGCGCAGGCGCAGGAGCAGGAGCAGGCTCGGCGGCCTTCTTTGTGTTCAGCGAACCAATCTGCAGCTGGCCCTTGTACTTCTTCAGGACTCCCTCATTGTGGTATTTCCAGAACTGCTTGGAAGCATCCTTGCCGGCGACTCGCTGGAGAACTAGGTCAAAAGGTCAATATCGAAAATGTCTCAGTGTTGATGTTCTTGAGGTTCTGCTATGACCTACTTTTCTTTCCACCTAAAATTTGCCATCGTCAGCATGTGATTCTACCCTTCGCCGCACAAGTTGTGTCCCACGAGACCAGCGCACGGAACATTCTCCGACAATGCAGATGTAACTTACCAGGGTGCTCATCTTGGAACTTGGAGACATCGTAGACATCCTCATCAATAATGATCCAAGGACTGTCGCCCTTGCTGTGCGACGCCACGTCTTCCGTGCTGAAGGTCTTCGCCATGGTGAGATGGTGTCACGAGACCGGATAAGAATAAGGCGAAAGTGGGTATAAGAAAAATAGAAAGAAAGGGTATAAGAAAGAAACCCAGAAGAGCAGAGAATGGGTTTTGTGGGGAAGTGAGGGTGGCCAAAAAAAAGATTGAAAAGAAACGCAACTCCGGGGTAGATGGAGCACGCGCGCTATATACCGTCCGGGGCTCAGCACCCAAAGTAGAAATCCCCGTGTCCCGTGGATTTGCGACTCTAGAATGGGGCCTCGGAGGAGTAGCTCGTGCCAGTTCGGCGTAAATTCAGGCCTTCAGCTGCTTTCCTCGGTCGCAGATCCAGTCGGTCATCGCCGTATGCCAGCTCAGTGATTGGTTCAGCCTGCGTCATAACAAAAAATGCCGAGGCATTTGGCATTTGCTGAGGTAATACACTGTACTGCATGTGAAAGCCATCGGCCCATTTGCATTACTTACTTTACTCCTAGCCACACGGAAGGTACGGAGTATAATCTGACGGATTATCAGTGGGCTGATTGCTCGAGATGTATTCTGCTCTTGTTTTGATGAGGAACTGCCCGAAAGTGGTGATTGGACAACAATCTACTCAGGGTACATACTAACTTAAACCTTGTCAGCATCTACTTATCAATGGCTTTTCTTGAGGCTGTTCTCAGCTAGATAGATCCAATTTTTCATCATCTATCTTCCCAAATTAAGGAGAAACAAAGCTAGCGTATGCGCTTGGAGAAGTAAGAAAACTTTCCGCAACGATCCAGGACCCCAAGAACGCGGAATATGCTAGTTATAAAGGAATCTAGGGCGCTAGGCATTAAAGTAATTACAATTTTAGGATATGTCAATTGGTTCTTATTGGGCCCCAGCCTCTAAAAGCCTCCACACAAGCCAAAGGTGCTTTTTATACTTTGCAGCCTGCAGTGCAGTACCATATTCACCACCTGGAGCATTGACATCCGCGTGAGCATCGAGTAATATCTGAACTATCCCAGTGTTTCCACTGTAGCAGGCAGCCTGTAGCGCACTACCATATTCACCACCTTGGGCATTGACATCGGCGTGAGCATCGAGTAGTGACTGGACTATCTCAGTGTGCTCTCGTTCACAGGCACAGGCAGCCTGTAGAGCAGTACCATAGTAACCACCTTGAGCATTGACATCGGCGTGAGCGTCGAGTAGTATCTGAACTATCTGAGAATATCCCCTGTGGGAGGCAGCCTGCAGTGCATTACCATAGAAACCACCTTGGGAATTGACATCGGCGTCAGCATCGAGTAGTATCTGGACTACCGGCTTTCCGGTGAATTGTGCACCAAAGGAGGCAGCCTGTAGAGCAGTACCATAGAAACCACCTCGGGCATTGACATCGGCGTGAGCGTCGAGTAGTATCTGGACTACCTCAGAACTTCTCTTATAGGAGGCAGCCTGTAGTGCATTGCCAAATTCACCACCTTTGGCATTCACATCAGCTCCGCACCTGATTAATGTTCGCACTGCGGTCGCAGACATTGTCAATGAAGCTTTGTGTAGTTCACTCTCCTTTCTATCCCCTGCTGTGTTAACATCTACACCCTGATAAATAAGCCATTCAATGAACTTTATTTGTCCACGATGGGCCGCTTTTGACAATGGGGTCTCTCCGTTTGCATTTTCTGCTTGGAGGTCTGCTCCGCTCTGTTGGAGTATTGTTGCCACTGCTATATGACCTTCAGCAGCAGCCAAATGAAACGCCGTGTTACAATCTTCGTCTCTTTGTTCCACATCCTCTCCGCTCGACAGTAGTGAGTCTATAACATCGACCAAATTCCAGACTGCAGCCGCATTTAACAGTTGCGTGCCGTTTGGTATCCTAGCCGCGTTGTTAAAACCCTGAGACCGGAAAAGCTGGACCCATCGATATATCACTTGTTTGAGAATATCAATTTCGTTTTCCAACACATTGATTCGAGAGTCTTCACTTTTTTCTGCGTGGGCGAAAAGATAGACAGTAGCGTAAGAAAGGAAGGGGTGTTGGAGGAAAATTTCGTCATATGCTTGTTTCTCTCGCAAATCTGGCAGCTTTGGGGGCATTTGTGCCGTGGCTAGATAAACTAGACATGATCGGTAAAGAGTCACCTGGCATTTGCGGAGAATCTCTTCACAACTTATGGTTGATGAACTGCTGTTTGTGTGATGATACAAAAGCTTCAAACCCTTGACGCGCAAGAAATCGTTAACCGACTGGTGGACTACCTGTAACGTTTTCCGATGACTCGAATTGCTTGAGACTTCTTCGATCAGTCCGCCAGAAAGAGCCTTGAGCTTTTGCCTCATATTGACGTCACTTTCGATAAAGCCTTCAAGATTCTCCCAGGATATTGGCGAATGTGTTATTTTAGCATTTTCAGCTGCTAAGGCATACCGGATCTCGGTCACACTCAAAGGTTCCTCGGAAAGACACGCCCACTGAAACAACAGAAATGACTGTCCCCTATTTCTGTCGTCTATCACGTTGGTCAAAATGTAGATATATACTTCCTCCAGGTCAGCCGGGACTTCACGTAACCATCGACGGATCTCATGTAAGGACTCCCCTTCGAGGATCTTCTGCTGAACAAGGGGAGCTGTGAGATGTACCCATTGGAAGACACCATTAGCATCATGAGTCAGTTGCTTAACAAGGATCTCCCTTGTATCTTCGCCGACACCTCCTTCCTCGTCTTCTATGTCGGCAAGGATATCCTCGATATATACGGCGATGTCTTTCTGATTGTGATGCTCGACACAGATTTCCATAGCCCGGGGACTTCCAAGAATAGGATAGTGTCGACATGATATACAAATTTGAAGTGCCACGCTTCGTCTTCCAGCACGGCCAATAAGTCGATGGAAATACGTAGCTATTTGCTGAGCAGACTCAGCCCCAGTCTCATCCAGAGCATCGACAAAGATCCTCACACGCTGTTGGTTTGCCGATTCAAGGACAGCATCTACCAATAGCTCTTCTAGTACCTTTCGTGGCCACTCCCATTTGCGTTCGCTTTCAGTGGACCCGAACTGCCGACACCGACGTTCATACGCTTCACGAACCTTATGACGTACGCTCGTGTCGCGGTCAAATATTTGGTTCAGCAACGACCTGAACATACCCAGTGGCGTGCGTTGCAGCTCTGTACCGCGGGCAGTAAAGAAAAAGTCGAGCTGAATACCCTGGCTTTCATCCTGTCTCTTTAACCTTTCGAGATGGTCATACAGAAATGCCATCAAGGTCGATTTGCCTGCACCAGGTTTGCCTTTGACCCACAGAAGACCATGGGACTGACTCATCCAGAGTTTATACTTTTTCAGTTCGAATATCCATTGGCAGGTGTCGGGATGGCATTGTTCGATATTATCTTTCCGATCGAGCATCTGAGGGAAAGCCAGCGACGCAAGGATTTCTATGAACATGATTAGTATAAACTTCCATGACTTATTAGAGATAATACTTACCAGCATCCGTTGTCTTCTGTGAAACTTCGTGTCTGTCTAAGCGTGCGCCAAAGGTTGCCTGTTAGTCGATACAATGGAACTGAACAGGGGAAAGGGACTTGCTAAGATGTACCGGACGAGAAGTTAATTGTTCCGTGATTAGCTGCTACTTGAAGGGACGCAAATGCCTTTCCAAAGGATGCTGAAACCATCTTCCCTTCAAAGTGGATCCAGTGATACTCTCATGGATAGAGTGGGAAAAAAGTCCCAACCTCTCAGAAACTGCAAGGCCACCCTCAGCCTCAGCCCCCAACCCCGCTATCAGGTGACCTTCGATCGACAGCTTGACTTGATCAGTTCTACTGGTGAAAGGCAGAGTGAACTGGGGAGTATCCTGAATAGGGGCGAGGATGAAAAATATTGAAGATGCTTGTTCATGAGCTTTCATTTTGTGTGGATTTTCTGCTGTCATGCGACTTTACCGTGCTACTATCTACAGAGTGCTCATGGGCAGCATGAAGATACTATGCGCCGGGCCATACCTCGAAAAAGCAAAAATAATTCTAACATAAGAGCACATCCAAGTGAACACTCTCCCGAAACGTGGACTAGTTATCATTTAAGTCAGTGCCAAGCAAATTCCGCAAGGCATATCAGACAGTAAAATCATAGAACAGCAGCTCAACCCCAGAATTTAGAAACAGAACTCTAATTTAATAACCAAACCCTTTATATTAAAGTTAAACTAACGGGTCCGAAGCATCAAAATCTTTTGGCAGAAAGTTTAAATTAGTAAACAACGAAGCGATCCTGAAGCTAGTAGCAGCGTATGAGCTCACACTACTGACGATCGTAAGAGTATTTCTCTTCTTTCACATTTTCAAGATTTCATGAATTTAATGACCTTGCAATTCAGAGCATGGTGGAACCCCCACTCAAGGAAGTAAACACTACACAGAAGAGGTTCTGAAACAAAAAAAGATAGCATATATCAAAATAGAACTAGAGAAATCTCGAAGAGGAAAAAGAACAAGCAGGACTCCGAGTCTGCACATCCAGACGAGAACGCCAAGCAATAAATCCTGAGGTCATAGCATCAAAATCATTAATTACATGCAACAGGCCTTAGGACAATCCGCCAGTGGAGCCCTACCGTCAACCCATCCGATTCTCGCAACGAGACAAATGACCAGAAAAATCCCAAACGACTGAGTTCACTAAAAGCGCCTAAACTATCACACGATTGGATTTCCCCACCAACCCAAAGTGTCCCCCGAATAGGGATATTTTGAGGCGGGCGCTTAGGAAACACACGACGGGAACATGTTCGTTTGGCGCCGCACCCCTCTCTTTGATCCTGTTCATGCATGTAAACCCTGAAGCGAACATAAATAGACACTATGTGACTATGTCTTCGCGCCGCGCTGTTTCAAATACTTTGGTACGGTTCTAGCTGAGTTGCTCCTCATTGGGGGTACCGTTCATTTGAAGGTGGGGTGAGCCGCGTCGGCGCCTCTTTACTATCACGGCGCTAAAGTAGGATCCATAGCTGTATACTTGAAGTGCCTGAATTTTCCGTCGAGAGGTGTATTCCAGCTCACACTTCTCTATTTTTTTTTCTCATTTTCGAGGTTTCTTTCGTTATTTCATTCGTTTATTTATTTCTATATTTTTCATCTCAGACCTCCGGAGGCTTTGAGAATGGCGTTGAAGTTCAGGACCAGTGATCATGATCATAGCCAGGTCTTCTTTATTTTGAGGGATTGGCTTGAAGCCGAAGCTCCCGTTCCATCTGCAGAGATAGCAGGGAAAATTGACTCGTATCACGAGAAGGGCTTCGAGGAAGAGAAGCAGATCCCAAAGGAAGAGAAAGATGTGGAACTAGATCCCGATGGGTGCTATGGTCCCCTGTGGGAGATATGGATCGCTTTTATTGTCATTGTGGAACAGGTTCCGCATGATCATGCTGCTCAAGATATGCTGGTTGAGGTTATACGAAAGTTAAAAGGCTTAGCTGGTCGAAAGGTCGAGCTTGAAGGGGTATGCTTGATTTAAACTTGAGCCACTCGGATCTAAAGATCTACAACTAACATGGTCATCTATTCAATTTCTAGTCCGAATTAGAAGTTTGGAAAGATCTGCCTATATTTGATAGTTGCATACGCGATTATTATCAACGTGAGTATCATTTCCACGTTGGAAATTTCCCATCTCTCCCCTCCAGAAGAGTCTCTAAATACTGACTCTTCCCGTTTAGCACCTCTAAATACACGAAAACCCGTCTCAACCGACGAGGCCCAGAAATGGCGCAACGTAACTTCATTCGTTGCACGATGTTGGCAAGCCGGTTTTTTCAACGCCTCTCGTCAAGCTCTATATCTATTTCGTGCCGTGCTGGAGGAACCAGTCACAGACACAGCGGCCTTACAGCAAGCCCTCCCCATTGTATCGGAGTGGATAGTGCATAGTGGTAGTGCATTTTACCGGAGTATCGAGTCACAGGGTAGTGGAGAAAGCCAAGAGGAGAGTGCTGGGTCACTCTATCAAGGGCCAAAGCAACTATGCCTTGAGAGGTGGCAGTTCTGGCAGGGTCGGTTCGAAGAAGTTGCCGGTCAACTTCAGGGAGATATCAAGGAACTAGCATTGGGGATGGGAAGCATTTCTATCTAGAAGTTCTTTGCTTTGTTTTCATTTTTTCCTCGCTCTATTGTATGTTGTAGTTTGTCTTCTTCGCTATGTTATTTAGTGTATTTCAATGGACTTGAAAGCATTTGAGGTCTACCAAATGCGTTCCTAGTCTTTACAATTTTTGCAGAAAGATGCGCCTACTTCGATGTCTACTCAACGATTTCGGCCTCTTCGTTCATCTTCGGGTGCGAGATAGGCCGGTGAAACCGAATTACGAGAAAGGGAAAAACTTCAATGTCAATGCGAACAAATGCTTCATATCACAAAAGCGGCAAAGCCGCGCTCCCAATAGATCAGGCCCGAAAACCCGAGTGGTCTAGTAATACATCCAGCGTCAAAAGGTTTATGACGAAGAACACCTCTACTCTTCCTCTTCCGACTCGTACGCGAACTCATCCGGTACTGGCGCATCCTCAACTCCCTCATCATCCTCATCCACAGCAGTCAGGACACCGGCGGCGGCAGATGCACCAACATCGAGCCCTGTGCGCGCATAGGCCTGTTGAGGAGTCTGCAGACCCGCACCTCCGATGGCTGCTTGCAGGCGGTCTTGTAGTGTCTCCGCCGGGTTGGCCGGTTGCCGAGTCTCCTTGCTGGCCTTGAGTTCGACGACTTCACGGGGCTCATCAGGTTGCTTGTCGAGAACCACGACGACACCACCAGTGGGCTAAAAGAGAAATAGTTAGCAAAAGTCCTTTGATGACATTGGATTGATACTGTAAAGCTTACCCTCTTGACCGGCTCGTACCGTGGGTCGGGGAATGTCAGGTACTTGAGCTGGGCAGGTAGTACCCGGGACATGTTGTCCAACTCATAGCCAACCTTCTCCCGCTCGACCTTCTTCTTCTGGCCTTCACCGGTGCTCTTCTCTCCTTCCTTGCCCTCCTCTCCTTCTGTCTTTGCGCCATCATCCGTCTCCATCTTCTCCGGCAATTGATCGGAAACCTTGGGGGTAGTAGGTGTTTGATCAATATCCATGCTCTCTCGGCGGGCTTGCTTCTCCCGTCTTTGAGCACGGCGCTTGGCTTGGGCAGTTGTGGAAAGCACTGCAGTCTTCACCTTCTCTGGCGTCTCTTCCGTCTTCACTTGTTGCTCGGGTGGGTAGTCGAACAGGCTAGGTCGTGTGTTGCTGTGGAATTTGAACTCGGGAACCTCCAGTTTCTGGTCCACGCCAATCACCGATGTGGGCGCAAAGCTGAGCGAAAGGAAGTGGGTAAGGGGGAACCAGTACCAGTACTGGACGAAGACGGCAGCACCAACGATACCAGGCATGTTCAAGTTGCCGGTCTGGGTCTGCAGGCTGATGGTGCAGTTGCGACCACCGGCATCGATGATACCCAGAGCGACAGCACAACCGAACTTGGCCATGGCATCCTCGTGACGGTCCCCAATCATCTTCATCATGGCCTTGCGGAGGCTGGTGACGCGGGGGTTCATTGCCTCATTTTGCTGGGCAAGGACCATAGCCAGGGCGATGAGAGCGCCTTGGCGAACAAAGTCAGTGGAGTCCTTGAGCATAGGCTCCAGGAGATCGATGGCCTCATCCAGGCCAGTACCAGCACAGGAGATACCCAGAGCCATGGCAGCACCATATCGGACGTGGGGGTTATAGGATTCAGACAGCAACTCCACCATGCGAGGAACGCTCTGGTGCTTGCGGAACAGAATGAAGCCCAAGCTCAGTACGGCAACACGGCGGACATCATCGTTGACATCACTAACGGCAACGTGAAGAAGCTTCCGAACCGCCTTGTTGCTGCCACTGCCACAGTATGCCAGGGCAATGGCCATGATACCACCGTAGCGGAGAGTGGGGTCAGGGTCACCGAGGAGCCCGTTGATCAGCTCGTCGGCAGCCTCTTGGCGTCCGTACATGATCAAGGCCATACCCATAGCCAGACCGCGCACGATCTTCTCGTGTTGTGTGTCGTGGGCGTACTGAATCATATCTTCCAGCGCCTTCATGTTGCCGGTTCCCAGCATGACAAGACCCATAGCGAGACCAACAGCCTCACCATTCAGAGCCGAGTCGGTGTACAGAACGTTGCGAAGATCTTCATAAATACCCTCGTCGCCGGTGGCCATACCCGCAACACCCAGACCTAAAGCTCCACCGTGCTGGACGACCTCCTCGGTAGCCTTCTTGAAGTGGTCACGGATAAGATCGACCGCCATGCCGCCATGGTTGGCATAAATGAGACCAAAGGCATACAGAGAGCCACCCTGGCTGTAAACAGAGCCTGAGCCTCCTCCGACACCAGCGATGTGCTCTCGGGGCAGATAAGGCTGCAGAAGCTTCTGGCCCTGGCTCAGGTTACCACGGTGAATGACACCCAGAGCAGCAGTGGCCGTGAACTTGGACCAGTTGACTGCCTTGCCGAGCCACTCCAAGTTGTCGCGGAAGAACTTGTCGTGAGTGGTTCCAGCATGCATGAAAGCGTTCGATAGAGTGACGGCAGTGTGGAAGATGGAGTTACGGGCTTCCAGGCTGTCTCGGATCTTATTCAAAATTGAAATGTCGGCCTTGTTGTTCCGGTAGAGGAATTCCAGGTTCAACTGGATAGTCTTTTTACCATCCAGAATCGCGAGAATGCTCTTGAATGCGGTTTGCGACTCATCCGAAGCATCTCCCTGGCCACCCGAAGGCCGAGAAGAGCTGTCTTGGTCCTCAAGCAACGCGTCGGACTCCTTGGGCTCTCCTTCGCTGGTCTTATCCTCGGTCTCGTCCTCGGGCACAAGCTCGGAAATCTCCTGGCGGACCTTCTGGAGGAACTCCTGGGTGCTGTTATCGTAGAGATCGAAGGAAATCTGGTAGGCCACAGCCAGAGATCGGGCGTCGCCCTTTTCGACGAGTTGACGAAGAATGACGGAGGCCATCGAGTGTTCGTTAAGATAGACGACGCATTTGGCGATCGAGAAATAGTCGGGGTTCGGGATTTCGTTGAGCAACTCAAGAATAAGTTTCAGGATCTAGAGAAGTGAATCGTTAGCACGTATGAAGTCAAGATACTATCTTGCATGCAGACAAACCTCATTGCGGAAGGCCCGTTCCTGAACAATTCCCATGCAGATATCGAGAACATATTCCATCAATTCCTCACTACTGCGAGACTCGCCCTTTTGCTTCTTCTCATCATCGCTAGCCCGAAGAATAGCCAGACGAAGGACATCCAAGCTCTTTGCTTCGATGGCAATACCAATTACCTGGCGGTAGCGCTTTTGGCGGAAGCACTCCTCAAACAATCGCTCGATCACAGTCTGCAGTTGACCCTGGACACCGCGCTTCAGAACCAGAGGGATCTCCTCGTGTTGAACGCTTGTGTCGTCGCCGCCGGGGTGTGCCGCGTCGATTCCGGGGACTTCTTGGCGTGAAAGAAGGGACTTGGAAGGCAGGGCTGATTTGGAGAATGGTGTAATCGGGGAAGTGAGGCTTGCGGATGTACTTGTGGCGCCATCGCCAGACGCGGGAAACTGGGTGTTCAAATTGGCGAGCTGGTCGTTACCACTTGGTCGCTGGGCGGCTGATAGAGAGATGAAAGTATCGACGCATTTGGCTGTAAGGATACGCAAAATCTCAGTCAGCACGATTCATTGAAGCCTTTTGATGAATGTTTCCCTCGACCTACCGATAATTGTCTCCTCGTACTCGCCACCGTTATCGAGCTGGAACAGCTTTCCTGCACCGAGGGCAAGAACCATACTCTCATTATATTCCTGAAGATGATAATATACCTTGGAAGCAACCAGAGCTGCCAGACCACGTTCGGGGAATGATTCATCTTCGTAAAGGGCCTCACTAGATGGATTGGGTCAGCGGTGCCCGATGACATGGACGTAGAGCAGGCGGCAGGTAAAGACGCGCCTGCATCGGCAAAACGATCCCAAGCATTGGTAGAAGAAGCAGACGGGCTCAACTCACATCTCAGGAACAGCATTTACCACCTCTGTCCACAGCAGGTCGATTTGGGAATCTAATGACTTCAAGGCGAAGACCTTGAGCTCTGGGTCGGGCTCCGAAAGGAAGCCGACCAGACCGGCGGCCGAAACAAGTCCGACCATTGTTATTGTGATAGACGACGGGGGTCGACGAGACTGATGGAAAGCTGTCGAGGTAGATTGGCGATGTTGTTGTTGGGGTGACGAAGCAACGTCAACGGGAAGGAGCTTGGGGAACGAGCGAGCCCCAAGCAACGGCGAATTTAGGTTAGAGGGAACTCACGGACCCCAAAGAACAGAAGAATAAGAGATACAAATGACAAATTAAAGGGCGTGAAGGCAAGACGAGATGGAATGGGAAGGTGATAATGGGGGGGCGAGCTGGAAGCAGACAGAAGCTTCGCGCCAGAGAGTGAGAGAGTCAAACGTCAGGGAGCTGGTCAGGTCACGTGCCATGACGCCCCCGTCAGCTGCAGAAGTCCCGAGACTCCCCTTTGAGGTACACTCCATAGTCATAGCGCCTGCATATATGCTGGCCCATGCCCATGCCTACGCCCATGCCCATGGTTCGTGTTAAATAACGGTTCGCCCAGGAACGAAGCAAGGGCTGCCACTTCATCCTTCCTGCAGCCAACACCACTCCATCCAATATGTCTACACTGATGCCGTTTCGAGACAAGCGGCTCCCGCCAGTGCCCTCAACAGCTTCGATGTACCACCACAACCCCCTTCTTTACGTGGAGCGCCAGTCTAAACACATTCAGCGAAATCTGCAAACTTTGATTGATGCCCAGAGTGAGGGCCTGTTATCAGGTCTGGCTCAGCAACAACATCCAGATGATACGTCGGGTGCGAGTTTCACTCCTACCTCCTCCACAGCTGGTCGATCTCGGTCACCATCCACGATACCAGCGAGACAACCGATTCCCAAGAAAATCGGACTAAAGGCTGCTCGGCAAGGTATTTTCCAGTCCATCTATGATCTTCTAAAGCTACGAGAAGAAGAGCGGGAGATCTTGTCGTCCCAAACCGACGAGAGAGACCATGCCCTTGAAGAAATCCAAGGTTTCACCTCTAGAAGGAGTGGGTTGGAAGAATCCATTTCAAATATCCATACCAACAAAGACAATCAACGCGCTAAACACCTGCAAGAAGAGGCCCGGACCCTCGAGACTGACATTCATGAACTGGAAACCAGGCTGTATGAAATGAAAGCTCGGCATCGGCATATCGTCGGCCAGATCTCTCACATTGAGAACTCCGTTGAGGCAAAGCTTTCCTCCTACACCGAATCCTTATCCCTCCTCCAGAAAGATATCCAAACCTATCTCCGTGATCCTCCCGTCCAACCACTCTCACAACGCAATGATAGCCAATCCACATTCTATACTCTGAACCCTAAGCGTCGGACCCTTGAAATGGCCCAGGAACATTGGCAATCGGAACAAGAGCGAATCCGTGGGAGACAAGAGCAGGTAGATGCGGAGATAGTGGCTTTGGAGGAAGGAGGTGGGGTTTGGAAAGAAGCCATCGCTGATATATCCAGCTTTGAGAAAACTCTCCGAGCCAGCATGCGCCGTTATATACAGCTGAATACCCAAGGAAATGGACCTGATAGTGAAGCTATCACGGATTCCAAAAGAGAAGTTGCTGCAGGTGTGGCCAACGACTTGAATGCGGTCACACAAGCGCTCGAAACTCACTTGGAACTCGCCGAGAGCAAAGACTGGAAGCTTCTTGTTTGCTGTATTTCAGCAGAGCTGGAGGCTCTGCGATCCGCACGCGGGCTACTTCTTCCAGCTTTCGGCTTATCTGTCCCCGATGAGCAAGACAATCAGGCTCCGTCGCCATCTCCAGGTGCGGAGCCAGCCACTCAGGCCGTAGATACGCACGAAGAGACCGGGGAGACCGGAGAGACTGAAGAGACTGAAGAAGCTGAAGATTATCGGAATGATGACCTGGAACCCCCAGCTGATCTGCTAAAAGATGGTGATACCCATCATACGGATACCGCGTCGCGGTCCGAAGATGACGAGCCAGATCCAGCATGGCTGCTGCCGGGGTCTTGATACTTTTGCTCATTAGCGTTCAGTATAGAATATAATCATCTAGCGATGCGGTGTACAGCAGGCTTACCTATTTTGAGGACGATCAGTTTTCTTCGTGAATGAATACTACGTGTTTAACTAGCGCTTTTGGTCAACTCTTGGGTCTTGAAGTCATTATTTAAGACAAAGTGCCCATATACCGGGCTGTCGAGTTCTGAAATAGCATTCCAAATTAATATGTTTTTTTTTTTTTTTTTTTTTTTTTTTTTTTCCAAGAATTCAGATGAATATATCTGTAAGCTCGAGATGCACTGGCATTATAGTTGATATTGTTGGTATACTTCCAGTGCTTGTGGCCAGTTGTGATGGATTGGGACTCGGGCGGATCTGCACTTCGTCCTTCAACCCAACATCCTCTTCTACACTTCGCCAACAACAATGGCGACAGAGCATAATCAACAAGGATCATCTGGAAATTGATTGTTTGTGAACATGGATCTTCCTTCCCCAACATTTTCGTTTTCGATCCCATCTCTTCGTGATGGATCCCAACTAGAGTGTCGGGTCTATCTCCCCGACGAGCTCCAAAATATACAATCTGCATCAACATGGTCACCCCGAGGTGCGATCGTCGCTCATCCTTACGCACCCCTTGGTGGATGCTACGATGACCCAGTAGTGAGCTTCGTCGGTGGCGAGCTCCTACATTCAGGCTATCTAGTGGGGACTTTGAATTTCCGGTGCCTCAGCTCCTACCCATGCCAATATCTTCTCATGGATGACCACTAACGACGATCACAGTGGCGCTGGGGGTTCTGAGGGGCGAACCAGCTGGACCGCGAAGCCTGAGCTGCAAGACTACGTCGCATTCTACGGGTTCATGGTGCAGTACCTGCAACAATTGAAACATGACCTTGTCGGCAATGTTGCCGTATCCTCTGTGGGAGAAAGCGACGGCGGCATCCGGCTCATTCTCGGGGGGTATTCATTTGGGTCCTTGATTGCTTCACACGCCCCAGACGTCGATGTCATACTGGACCTATTTCGATCAGACACAGGGTCATCTCCATCCAGATCAGTCAATGGAATTAGCAGAATCGCCAGGAAGATCGCCGCCGAATCAATTCGGCACCTCCGCCCAGCGAATCCACATCAGGGAACAGCTGACGACTCCGACTGCAGACCCCGCGCTTCCACTTCGCCATCCATCTCCATCGCCTATCTGCTTGTGTCACCTCTGCTCCCACCCGTGAGTCAATTTCTGACCTGTTTCTCCACCCTATCACTCAACGTGGGGACCGGGGAGCCAGTTCATGTCGGACCCGACCAGCTGAGCACGCACAGTACTCTGGCGCTCTACGGGGACCGGGACACCTTCACATCAGCGCGGAATTTGCAGCGGTGGTCAGCCGAGTTGGGGCGCGTGCCGCAGAGTCGGTTCCAGGGCCGTGAGATCGCGGGCGCGGGGCATTTTTGGCGAGAAGATGGGGTGGAGAACATAGCAAGGAGCAGCTTAAGGGAATGGCTGCGCGGGATCTGATTTAAACCGACTTGCATCGTTCCAGAGGGCTGAGTGCCACGTTTAGTCTACGGAAACATACATATAGCCCTGTAGGGTGGGTTCCTGTGCGACTTTGGGCATCCCTACGTGTATACGGTGTGCCTTGAGAGAAGGCAATATAATGTGGAGCTGTGAAAAAGACAGTCAGACTTCACATGCGCCCGCATGTGAATATGGACAGAGAGAAGCGATCCCCAACAGGGATGGGCTGTTCAGATGATCGTGAGATCATATCAATCACAGGGGTTGCCTGCATAGTGCATACTAGTAATACTGTATAGTAATTTGACTCACTCAGCCCAGATTTACCCAGACTTACCCCGTAATCCTCTTCTTCATAGCCAACTAAAACTAGTGACGCTAACTACTATTGAGTAAACTCGGACCGGGGAAACGGGGAAAAGTTGGGGTCATCGGGCGGACAATCATTGGCCCTCGTGACGGCCTGACCGACACTTCTTCTTTTTGATTCTCTCCATTCCACTTTCTCTCTGATCTAGTACAAGATCCAACTATTCTCTTTGCCAACTTACAAAAGAGATCTGAAAAACTGATCTTGAACTCCGAGTGGGCCATCTCCTCTCCGGCTGAATGGCTTGCTCCCGATGCACAGGCCTGCTATGACGGTGTTGGGCGACTCCACAATAGTCCATTCGCAATCGCAATGCCACCAACCGGACGACCACTATGCCTTACCTGCACCGCGTCAATCCTTGCGCAAAGCTATATCGATCCCAGCTGTCTCGTCCTTGGTGAAGGGTTCGTGGAATTGGGCAGGCGAGACCTTACATGCCTATCGTGATGGCCTCTCCGCGGAGGAGCGCAGGCAACGCGACGAGATCGAGAATCGCAAACAACTCCTATACTTGAAGATTAAGAATGTAAGTTCATGTGTGATGCTCACCATTTGCACCGTCCCATGTTCTCCTAGCATGTATAACTGGGCCCGCGCAGAAGCTAATGCCATCGGTCTTGTAGGCTGTCACGTACGAGGAATGGAGCGAATGCGCGAGCGAGCTGGATCTGCTGGAAAACAACAAAGCCTGGAAATACACACTGGAGTGCTCGGAATACAACCCCCAGATAGTTCATGAACGGTTACGACAACTCGAAGAGGCGCGCATTAGTTGCGATGTCAGCCGCATGTTGTACCTCATCCGGACTGCGCTCAGCCGCGATCTCGGGAAGATGAGCAATGCGTCTTTGTATCGACACTCTCATATCGGCACGAAGGACCTGATTGATCGATATATCACCGCAGCCCTTGATACCATAAACACATTGGTCGATCTCTCGGTGCACAATCGCTGCGATGGACTTGAGATGAAATACATTCTGGACCAGTTATTGGCGGCGCGGCAGGCGTTTGGTCGGAGTGCGCTGCTTTTCTCTGGAGGTGCCACCTTTGGCATGAATCATATTGGCGTCCTGAAGGCTCTCTACGAGTCTGGTCTCATCCCTCGTATTATTTCCGGGGCCTCGGCGGGCAGTATTGTGTGCGCTGTCTTTTGTACCCGCAAAGACGATGAATTGCCGGGGTTGCTGGATACATATGCGCATGGGAACTTTGCTGTTTTCAATGAGCATGGACAAGAGGAGAATATTTTCCAGAAGACGGCGCGGTTCTTGAAATTCGGGTCTTTCCTGGATATCTCCCATCTGGCGAATACCATGCGCAACTGGCTCGGAGATATCACCTTCCAAGAAGCATATAACCGGACAAGACGGATTTTGAACATTTGTGTTTCTAGTGCCGATATCTATGAGCTCCCTCGGTTGCTGAACTATATCTCCGCACCGAACGTGTTGATTTGGTCTGCTGTGTAAGTTGGATGTTAACTGCTGTTTGCTGACGCGAATGAGAATACTGACTATCAATCTTTAGGGCGGTGTCTTGTTCTGTACCACTTGTCTTCAGACCCTTCACATTGATGGCAAAAGATCCATTGACAGGGGAAACAGTGCCCTGGAACGACCTTCATAAGCAGTATATCGATGGCTCCGTCGACGGCGATCTTCCAATGACACGATTGTCTGAGATGTTCAACGTCAACCATTTCATTGTTTCTCAGGTTAACCCTCACGTGGTACCATTCCTACCGAAGGAAGAGGGCCCCATCAGCGTGGCTGAGCAAGCATCATCCCTCGTTCCTCGATGGGTGAACACAATGACCCATCTCGCCAAAGACGAAATGCTTCATAGAATGACCACTCTCTCCGAGTTGGGTGTCTTCCCCAACTCGATGACCAAGTTCGCCTCGATCATGAACCAGAAATACAGTGGCGACATCAACATCTACCCTGAGCTAATCTCATCCAACTTTCCTCGGATATTAGAGAACCCGACAACCGAATTCATGCAGCAAGCTTGTCTGAGCGGAGAGCGGGCAACATGGCCTAGATTGAGTCGTATCCGAAATGCGTGTGCTATAGAGCTTGCACTGGACAGAGCCATCCAACAGATGCGGGCCCGTGTAGCCTTCAGCCCGGGAAAAATCGATCACAGGTTGCAAGAGTCGACCCGTCATTCGACCGAAATGTCCCTGGAGAATGGTAGCGCTGGACGCGGACGAGGACAATTCCGTAATCGAAGAGGCTCGCACGGCCACGAGCTGGAAAGAAGACGTTCGCGAGGACTGTCCTATAGTGATCCATCTCAAGAGCTGAGGAAGACCCATAGCACAGTATCGCTAGAGAACCTCTCTTCCAGGGCCTCAAGCGACCCAATGTCCGTGCCGTTCCGACAGAAAGCCCACCAGCGTCGATCTACAACATCCTTCAGTGGTGGGATCTTCGCGACTGGATCTGCTAGCGATGACGAGGAGCAAGAGACAGATGATGAGCGATTCAGTCTCTCTTTCTCTGCTGAGCCTGTGGCGTCTCATAAGCACCGGTATTCCTGGGATGCTTCTTGCCATAACGAGAATTTGGTTCATGGCCCGCGAAGCCCAGTCCGGTCCCGTCGATCCTCCTTCTCTTCTGGCAGGTTGCCAAGGTCCGGAGTAGGCCGAAGAGGAGGCTCACCAAAACAAGTATTTGCACCCTCACCTCGCGAGATCTCTATGGCCTTGTCTCCCTCTTCACGTCACCTGCTTAGCATGACACCGAGTGTCCAGCCGACCTCTCCTGACCCTATCTCACGCAAACCGCGGCAATGATAGAGGAAGAGAGTCGGTCAAAGTACGGAGTAACATATGGATGAATATCATCCACTTCGCAGATCAGCCCATAATCTGACATGCATATTCAGAATCCTCCAGACCGTTGTGGGCATGGGCCTCTTCGAAAGGATTCGCGAAGCCGTGTCGCAGAATTCCTAGATTCCGATCTAATCGCGACATCTTGCGTGTCCAAAGCCGATGGCCAACCAGACACTGGCGCGACCGCACACCTTTTGCTTGCTGCTTTGCATTTTCTCTCTTGTCTAGACCAGTCCCAGTCACCGCTGGGCTACTTTCGGGCTATTTTCCCTTTTTATCTGATTTTTAAAGGACAGATAGAGTGTCTTGGCGCCAGCCATCATCTATGAGTGACATGTGGCGGTCTCATCAAGTGTATATATCGGAGACATGCCAGTGCCATCCATGGATGGCGAATGTACATACAACAAGCGGGACTCAGGCTTGCAGAAGGATAGTCTGAGCCCTACAATTATTATGTACCCTGTAGATGGGAGTTTCCTTTTTAGTCAGATCTTGCAATTTAGATCGACAGCACTATTTCCAGTCAACAATACGAATCCCGCCCGCGGCGCGCCGTTCCTGGGGCTAAACTACTTTCCAACATCTCCTCCGTACCGATCCATAGATGGTCTGCCAGGCTGGGGTTGTTTGTTAGCACGTCGAGAAGCCGTTCTACCTTGCCCCAGCCCACTAGTTACTAGTCCACTTGAATTCCTCCAGGTACCTGGTGTGAGCAGCCAACAAGGGCCTCCGAGGTGGAGTTCGGCAAACCACGAACGGGAATCATCGGCATAGTAGACAGGGACAGGGGCGAGGTAGTCGCGGAGCGGTTTCTGGATTGCTGCACGATGCTGCATGTTGTCACTCCATACCCACAAATGATACAGCAGAAACGCAGACACATTGTCCAAGACTACCTGTACAGCGGATATACCAAGAAGCTGATTCGGATTGGCCCCCTCGCAAGACCCTTCTTTGTCCAACGGGGTTTGCAAGCCCTGGAGGCTTCTTCAGCGCGACTCAGGGGACGGGCGATCCTTAAGTCATGGGCTCCACATCTGAGTCCTAAACAGTTGCTTGGTGGAGTTTGGACTGTTAGGGCCCGCCGTGCACTTTGCCGATTCGGTCCCTGGGCTGACGACGCGCGGTGGAAACCACATCCACGTTTGATACACACCTCACGACGCACCCAAACAGTCTCAACTGCGGATGACTGGCGAAGCAGAGAAAGGTCTGGAACTTGATCAGCTCAGAGGATGAAACGCACCTCCTGGTCAAATTGGCGCTATGTTTCATGAATCATCCCTCTCGTGCTGGGGAGCCGATTGCTGCATGCCGAAGCTTGGTGGGGGTTGTTATTGACTTTCGCAGATGTTACTTGTCATGGCATCGCGCACTCGACGTGCTTCGTTAGCTTGAAGAACAAACAAGTATACAGTACGGAGCATACTCCGCACAGAACACCTACACGGAGCCGCATTACTCCGTACTATGAGCTCAATTCCCGAGTCTGAATGCCCAGCCCCAATACGAAACGCAAAATTCAGCCGAGCTGATCCACCGTGCCGATCACCTATCAGCCACGATGGTTGGCTCAGAACGTTATCAATCAGTTGGGCTTTCCAACTTTTTACCTGCCGCGCGCGACTCCGAAATCCACTTTGTTTCTCAGAGAATCCACTTTTCTTTCGCACCCTGATACTGGAACCGTATCAGCCTGTGTGGCGAGTGTGGATTTCTATGATGAAAGAATTTGAAGGGCTGGCATATCGAAGAAACAGAGTTCTGACGATTCTGATCATGATTGCAGGGATCTTGATACTCAATTAAACATACCTGTTTTGTCTTGTTGTTCCTCCAACGCAAAGTCGGAATTTCCGATATTATAGGGCCAAATAACGATGATCCAGCCTAGTCGATAGGGCATATCAAGGTTCTTCCAAGACCGAAATTAAGCTCGCCGGTCACACATCCTACTCTCGGCCGGACCCATCAGAGGGAGACCTCTGGACAACGATCCACTTTGGGGAGGAGTCTTGAACATCTGCTGTAAGAGGATGAGATATGATACGGTCAGACCACCCCGGCATTGGAATATAGATGGAACAATGATCGTCACTTTACTCCGTCCTCCGTGTACGAATAGGCTTGCCCGTTCAAGCAGTCTAAGCGAATGCCGATACTTGCTCTGTTCCCACTGGCGCGATACATGCGGCTTGTTGTGATGATCCAGCGGTTCTCAAACCCGATAGCTACCAGTGGAAAAATAGATCAGCCTGGACGGCCAAAATCCCCCTTTGATCCACTGTCCCTGAGGGTCCTGTCTGCTTTGTCCCTGACAGGTCCCCCAGGGACATACCTCCGCTGTTCTTTTGACGCCCTAACGCTGTTCTAGGTAAAGACCGCTGAGGACCTTACCCTTTCTGGAACGCCCTGGTCTAAGGATCGACAAGCCCTCTATACTTCCCGTGCCATATGGCGGCCCAGCCTTCATGGAGGCGAATTGTTGAGCTCATCGCTTGCCCGATCACGGAATCTCCATCTAATTCGAGGGACCCAGCTGCCTAAACAGACCCGTGGCTTAACTGGTTTAGTTCGTCCCGAGCCAGCCCTATAAAGCAAATCCTTGATCCGCCTGTTATCAATATCTTGGAACCCTTACTCTGCTTTTGTTTGTTTTCCTCATACCCAACTCGTTGATACATCGAGATCAAGTTCGATCACGACAATCGTTCCACTCCTTCAATTATCAGTTATCCAACTTCAGTCAACATCCTTATACAACCACAATGAAGTTCACCGGCTTCGTCGCTATGGGCTTGATGGGCTGCGCCCTCGCCCTTCCCCAGGGTCCTCCCCCTCCTCCAGCCTCTGGCCTGCCCTCCGGCCCTCCTCCCTCTGGCCTCCCGACGCCTTCTGGCCCTCCTCCTTCCGGCTTCCCGACTCCCACTGGTCCTCCCCCCAGCGGCCTTGAGGCCCGCCAGTTCGGCTTCCCTACTGGAGCTCCTTCCGGCTTCCCCCTCCCATCCAGCCTGCCAATTCCCTCTGGCTTTCCCACCGGCCTTCCCTTCGGCAAGCGCCAGTTCGGCGAGGCCTCCGGCTTCCCTACCCCCTCGGGCCCGGCACCCTGGGGACCTCCCCCCTCGGGCTTCCCTACTCCCTCAGGCCCTCCTCCTTCCGGCTTCCCGACTCCCTCTGGCCCTCCTCCTTCCGGCTTCCCGACTCCCTCTGGCCCTCCCCCGCCGCCTGCCAGCAGCCTTGGGGCCCGTCAGTTCGGTTTCCCCGGTGGAGCTCCTTCCGGCTTCCCTACCCCGTCTGGCCCTGCCCCTACTGGCACCCCCAGCGGAATCCCCAGCGGTTTCCCCACTCCCAGCTTCTAAATAAGCTGAGAGTATCAAGGCTGTGCACGCGCTATAAGGATTTCCAGAGACGCGGGCACTGCAGCTGAACGCGTTGTGAAAGTATCCATAGACGGCAATATGTACGGTGCTTGTGATCTGCTTTGATTCCCATATACCTCGAACTAGGTGATTTGGGTTTCGATCAAATTGATTCTTGCGTTTTCTTTGTTTTACTTTTCCTTGTACGAACTACGGGCTACGGGTATAGATGCGTTGGATGTTTGGAATGCTCAATGACAACCGCCAGTATACGTGGGCCTCCTTGTTTCATTTATCTTCAATACATTCTTTTTGCTATGGCAATCTACTCGTTTTATTTTTAGAGAGTTCATGATCCGTGTCTATGAGATGAAGTACAGAGGCAGATCGTAAGTCATATAGGACGATTGAGGTAGAGACTGAGGGACTAGTTTAAACGTGAAGTATACCGCCTAGTACATACTTAGTGGGTAATATAGTAGTTAGCGTACAGAAACAGATAGGGGTAAGTCCTATAGATGCTACCCAACTCACTATACAGGGCAAGTCTCTTCAACTTCAAAGTTCTTGAATATCTTCCTGGTACTACCTCTTTCTGCCACGCCTGTACGGGCTTCCATTCTTGGAACACACTGAATTCCTCCCCTGATGCCTTGTGGTAGCCGGTACATTCTGGCAGGTTCTCGCCCTGATGGCTAATATAGGTGAATGTTGTTGTGTCTCGACCCATTGCACATTTGTCTTCTCTACGCCCGAAGGAATGCTCTCAAGCCGTATCTCATACGTCCTTTGGCATCCATATTCAGGTAAATCTGAAACAAAGCGGAAAGTAATGGGATACGGCTTTTCTGGGTGTCGATAGTCACGATGGATCGTGAACTGAGAAGGCGAGTTCGGCTTCTCTAGGTCGATTAAGGCTTTGTACGTGCCAATGTATTATCTCATATCGGTAGAGCCTCATTCTGGACCAGTGTTTTCAAAAATTGGAATAACTCAGCTTTACATCGAGGGGCCAGGGTTTATATGTGAGGGGCAAAGATGTGCCCCACCCTCACAGCCTGAGGGGTCCCCGCTCGCTAGGCAAAATGGTTACACAGCATATAACTACACAAAAGAAAGGTTCGGAATTATGATACGTATACTCTGAGATTCAAGTTTGCAAATACTGTACTTGTGATTACGATACGCTCTGTCACTATTCTAGTAACCCTAAGTATGAGGACCCCGCGGCGGGTATTTTTGAATTTGCCCACCGCTAGTACAAATCTAGTTTTATTTTCAAACCATCTCCCCCGAGCGCTTAACTTCTCCAAGATTCAATATTCGTGATTATCCTCTCAACGTTCCTGCTCAAATAAAAATGGAGTTAAAAACAGCCTTAATCATTGGTATACTGAACCAATTGGTCAACCCGGGTTACAGCAGAGTCTTCGTTGACAACGTGAATAGGTGCTAATCGAGGTATTGGATTGAGAGTGCTCCGCGAGCTCTCACGAAGAGGGTGGAATGTCGTTGGAACGATCCGCCCTTCCTCCAAGAATGATGAATCAGTCAAGGATGTAAGAGATGTACTCTATTACAAATATTTGATTTGATTGACATCCCTTCCTAGCTTGAGGAAACCGGAGCTCGAATTCTAGAGCTAGAATATACTGATGAAAATTCTATAATCAATGCTGCAAAGGCCTATGGCACGGGACCTTTGGACGTACTCATTAACAATGGAGGTTTGTTTTTATTGTTTTTTTGGTACCTATTTTTTTTCTTTTCTTTAGGAGAGAAAAAGAAAGAAAACTGGATTCCTCCATGTCCTCCTACTTCTGATCCAGTTTCTAACTGCACCAGCGCTCGGCCCAAAGCATCTATCCTGGGACGAACATACTAGTGAAATAATGACCGATTTCTTCAATATCAACGTCATCGTGAGTGCACATCGATCCGGTTACCATATGCAGCAACAACTAAATCAGATTAGGGTCCCCTTCTAGCATCGAAGGCTTTCTATCCCAACCTGAAATTGAGCACCAATGCGAAAATTATCAACATCACCTCTAAATTCCCCTCGGTTGGCAGTTAGTACAGCCCGTCATAGGCCACACTAGAGCTGTTGCTTATTTCATCTCAACGATATCGTATGGCGGCTAATTTCTATTCAACATGTACAGAGGACACGTGGATGAATATGGGCTATCTTATGTCCAAAACAGCCCTGAATCAAATGACCGTCACGATGGCCAAAGAGATAGTGAACAGTGACGATAAGATCACTGTTATCTCGTTGCACCCCGGTCATCTTGCCACGAGGATGAGCAACTTCAGCCACAGTAACGAGATGGAAGATTCAATCACGGGCATGGCGAACGTGATAGAAAATATAGACATATCAAAGACCGGGTCGTATGTGAATTGGAAGAACGAGGTAGTGCCTTGGTGAGCCAATGGTGGATGGAGATGACTATCCGAGTCGTCTTGGGGATTTTGTTCCTCTTTACATAGTCTCGACATACTATAGAAGAATAGAACCAGCTTAGAGCTTATGTCGATGCAATAATTTCGCAATCAAAGCCATATCCGGGTCACTTGAGATATGATTGGGTCGATCATGGGCTTCCACCATACGCCATCTATTGGCACGTTTTCATCATTTCACTTCGGGCTACGAGCGCGAATGTGAGACCACGTATGTGATTGATCATCTCTCGACACATTAAACATCCACCGCTGTAAAAATGCTTTACATCTGAATTCCTGACAGCAAGTCAAGGTCATCAGGGTTACCCCTGCAAGCTATGATACCATCTGGCCTCACGAGAATAGCGCCATTCTCGCCGCTAAGAAAAAGTTTCTTCCAAGCACCGTCTATATCTTCCCATCCGTCTAGAGTGTCAACAAGCTGAAGTTGATATGATATGGTTAAATCTTTGCGAAATTTCCACTCCACAGGAGCATTCGACAGCAGCAAGAAATGCTGGGGCCGAAGCAAGTCTAGACTGGAGATGGTGATTTCACCCCGTCGTAGCCATAGATGAGGAAGATGATGACCAGGAATAGTAGAAGGATGGTAGTAAATATTGTCAAATTCACCGTCTTCACGAATTTGACCATCGTGTCTAGTGAGCTCTCCCTCATTCTTGGTGTCAACCGAAGGGTAGAACCAGCCCATCTCAGTTCCGAGCGCGCAGAACTCGCCATCAAGTACTCTCTGCGCACCTTGGACATCCAGCTGCTTTTCCAGATATTCGGGATGTTTTTCATCGAAGAACGCATTCATGGCTGCTTGATTTTCTTCAGTCGATTGATCTGGAGACACACCAATTGCTCGATCCATCGCACCACCGTGACTCCGTAAATTGAAGAGACTCGAATAAGCCACTCGTTTGGCAATTGGTCGCCGCTCTTCCTCGTATGTGCTGAGAACTGAATCGGCGTCCTTCAAAACTCCTCGTAGCGCGAAAGCAAGCTTCCATATCAAGTTGAAAGCATCCTGCACTCCGGTATTCATCCCCAATGCTCCCCAGGGTGGAATTCTATGTGCTGCATCACCAAGCAAAAACACTCTGCCTCCTTTACTGCGAAACTTTTCCGTCACAATGCTGCCGACATACCAGTGACTCACGCTACGAAGGTCGATTTTCAGATCGGGGATGTCGAGTGTCTTTCGAATTCGACTGACCATCGCATCGGTGTCGAATCGCTGAGGGTCATCCGGTAGCATTGCACAGCCGAAATACCATTCTTCAGTATCGGGTTTCGATGGGAAAGGACCGAGAGGGTATAGATAGCCTGATTTGATGCTGCCCCCGAGAGAAGGATTGATAAACCAGCTAATGAATAGATTGGGGTTCGGATGAATCGTGGAAAGAGGGGCGTGAAAATGAGCCGAGACCATATCAAATATGTCTTTTTCACCTTCCCATGCGATTCCCAGGTGATCTGCCATCATGCGACCCCCGTCGGCCCCGAGTACATATTCAGCCTCCCAATCTTGATGGGTGCCATCATTATTCCGAACAGTGACGACCACATTGTCCGAGCTTTCAGTGACAGATAGGACCTCTGTACAATGTTTCAATCCATTTGGATTTAGCTCTCGCGCCCGACTGAGTAGTATCGGCTCAAGTCGAATCTGTGGCAGGATCCTATAAGAACAAGGCCTAGCCTGCTCATATCGAGCTCGATACTCGCCCCCACCCCATGCATCGCGACTGTAAATTTCCCGTCCGCAAGTGCCTAGACTTGTGTACCAGGCCGTGCGACTCACAGTTTCTGGAGGTGCACTCTGGCGTAGGACTTCATCTTCCACGCCGATATGACGGAATATTTCCATCGTTCTCTGGTTTAGTCCGCATGCTTTTGGGTGTATCGATGTCCCGGGGTGACGTTCGAATAGTACATTTGGAATTTCCTGAAGTGAAAGGAGGATCGAGGAGACGAGTCCCACAGGACCACCGCCGACAATGATGACCGGTGGCATACTTGAGTGGCGTGGCTGAACACCCGTCGTCGATATCAACCCCGGTTAGGAAGGAGACGGCTTGGCCACAATTGAAATTCTCGACAAAAGAACTGTTAAATGGATTGGCGAGATGAACTTTCACACTAAACTGCTTCCTTCTTTCATGTTCCCCATCTCCCCATCTCCCTATCCCCACCTCTCGAGACGTGGGACAGTTGCCAGCCCCGCATCTCGAAGTAGGCCTAGACGATAATTTCTTTGAGCGAAAAATAAATAAATAAATGCACATGCAATTATGAAGAGACTAGATGTAATAAAACCAGTTCTACTGTACACCGATTTTCACACCTTCGGCCGAAGCTCTCAGTCTAGATTGAAGCATAGTTAGGCAGTGTGCAGGAATTCGTCAACAGCTGAATTTGCTAAAAATATCCTTAATTAACCTGCATAAAGTAGGGTTACAATGTGGAGTGGAGATCACAAATGTACACTAAGCATCTATTCTGGGCACTTTGTGCTGCCAATTGCTGCTAATTAAGGAACAAGTCCCTTGTCAACCGGCGATCGCCCCGCTTTGCCTGCATCAGTCCCGGCGGTAATGCATTCGCTTTATTGGCCAGCCTGTCTAGCATCCAGCTGCGATGCTTCGCGACGTGCATTCGGACTTACGCTTCATGGTCTGCAAGGTTTTGAGTGCTCTAAATGTGTTGACGAACAAGCTTTATATCAGGGCGCCTTCCAAGCTCGGATGTTTCTCCTCAAAACAGCTCCAAACCTTTCTCTTGCGCTGGTTTCAGAGGAGGTCAGATGCTCATTCTTTGACTTTCTTGCCTGCTCTTGTTACGTTTCTTTTTGATTGTTTCTTTGTCTGTTTGCTTTCTGTCACTCCAGGTCAAGTACCTGCCGCATCAATTGGCTCGCCACCCCTTCACCACCCTGGACATCCTTGTTCACCAAAGATCCTGGTGTGTCCAATCCCGAATGTACATTGCTGTCTCTATTGGCTCGACCCGTCCCGTGCATGCATTCCTTGGTGCATTTGAGAACCTGAAGGTCTAGGAATCGGTTAACAGTCTTTGGCTGATCTCCCGACGTCGGTGGCTTCCCCGGACTTCGTTACCCCTGGCAGTTTGTGATACTTGAGAGAAATATCAGGATCAGCCCCGCCCGCTTTTGTCTTCTCGATATCCAAGTACTCTTTCGGTGCACAGATGTTACATACTCTCTCCAAAGGGGAGCAGCCGCATAAAATCGGGTTCATCGTCATTTCCAACCCAGAATGAGCAGTTCTGTCACCAAGCCTCTCGCTATATTCCGCAAACCGGATGCCCCCAAACCGCTTCATACTCGATGGGGTGATGTCGCAATTACTGTTCCAACGGATGGTTCATGGAACCAATATGACAATCCTCATCGGCCAGCAAAAGGCCGGCAACCATACGGACCGGGCTTCATCCCCGATATCTCTCCGTCTGACCAGACCAAGAACCCAATGAATTCTGGAGAGCTAGAGCAGAAAGAAGAGTCTACTCATTCAGAGAAGCCTGCCGTCTCTCGTCGAAATTCACTGTCATTGGGGGCATTGCGACCTGGTCGACTTTCAGTACGCCTGTCCTCTCGCCCAAAGCAACCAAGAGGAGATAGTGCGACCGAGAGTGAGAGTCGAAGTGACCAAAAGCGACCAGAATTTGCGTACAAGCCGATTCAAAGAGACTATTCTGCCGAGGTCACCGAGAACTCTGGGCAGACCGGTACTCGCTTCCGGTACATCCCCACCAACGGCAGATATCTTGAGGATATCCCATCTCCACGAAGCCAATCAGCGCAATCTTTCCGCAGTCCTCAAGAACGGCGGGACTCTTTCTCAGATCCCTTCGAAACAAGCGACCGTGGTCGCAAGTCGACGACACGCAGAGACTCTGGCCAATGGCCGTCATACGTGGAAGATGATCGCCGTAGCCTGAGATCTAGTATTGGAGGTAGTTCCGACGGCTCCGGCTCCCGGCTTAGTTTTGGATTGCCTCCTCGAAGGCGCACCTCTCCGTTTGTGGCAGCTGATCGGAAGAGAGCATCTTCTCTGAAGCCAATGACTATGGCTATGGTTCCTGATCCTGAGGATCTTTACGAATGATAAATATTTTCAACACATACTTGGAGGCCGAACAACCCCAGATTTCCCTTTCCGGATTTCCTTTTTGTTATTATCATGGCGCGGTGTACAGAATGTTGGCATTAATAGGCGTTTGGCGGGGTCTTTTCGTTTTCACAGTGTTCTCCAATATTTCAAAATTGCAAAACCAATTTCATCGGAACTCCTTTTATATTAGTGCACTTCAAATGTCTAGGGTAATGTTCTGCTGTGTTTAGATCAATATCCATACGGTTTCCGCAATTGACGTCAATCTGATGAACGTTCCGTGTGTGAACCACAATAAAAGGCGTTTTCTCCAAGAACCTATTGGCGGATGAAATATCCACGCCAGAAAGGCATTATTTAATATGCAGAGTACCTCAAAATCAATAGGGTGGAGTAGTAAATTGGTAACCATGACGGCAGAGTGCAATATCCTTCAAAGACCCAAGCTAACCTCCCTTTCACGCTTAGTATCATCTTCACATATTCGACAACAATGGGCTTCCACAACCAATTGGTTACTGAAAAAATCCCTACCCCAACTAAGGGCGCCACGGCAGATGCTGTGGTCCAGCTTCGATGTGGTGTGAAGGTACGCCATTCTCCCATAAACAAATTTCGCATCAGTCTAACATTCTTTACAACAGAATGACAGCTGGGGTAAGAAAGGAAAAGATTCGATAGCTGCTCAGCTGTGGTCGAAAACACCGGGTGCTGGGAAAATCGATGAATCTCAAACTTACTCTGAGGTCACTTCGTACTGACACCATGATATTTAACGTGTTCTAATATAATGTTAGATGTGGCTGGGAACATACCCATCTAATCCAAGCTATCTCTTATCTACCGGAGAACAACTTGGTGATTACTTGAAGAAGAACCCCCAGTTGGTGGGCAAATCAGTCCTGGATCGGTGGGGACCGGAAGTGCCATTTCTCCCCAAGGTACGAAAATACCTATACATCAGCATCAATCCATCAATGTAACAAGACGCCACAGATCCTATCTTTCAACAAAGCACTTCCATTGCAAATCCACCCTGATCTGACGCTCGCCAAAAAGCTTCACGCGGAAGACCCCAAGAAATTTGGCGATACCAATCACAAGCCTGAGATTGCCATTGCCTTGTCCAAATTCGAGCTTTTCGCCGGCTGGAAACCACTGAAAGATATAGAGACATTGTTCAAACTTAACCCATTGGAAAAATTTGTGGTACCGTCTGGAGAGTTCAACGATGAGACACTCCGACAGGTCTGCATGTCACTACTCAATGCTTCCCCAAGCACGGTCGCGTCAACCATCAAAGAGTTCCAGACTATTCCCGAGGCTCATTTTGGATCAGACCCCTACATCCCAGGTCTCCTCGACCGGCTCAGCAAGCAATATAGTGAATGTGATAATGGCAACTTAGTCGCCGCTCTACTGATGAACTATCTCACTCTAGGGCCCGGAGACTCAGTCTTCGTACCAGCAGATAGCATTCACGCATACCTAGAAGGGGATATCGTGGAATGCATGGCTCGGTCCGACAACGTCATTAACACGGGTTTCTGCCCAGCTCCAGAGCGCGACAGCGTCGAGCTCTTCGGGAAAGCTCTCTCATTCATCCCACACGATGCACAGGGAGCCCTACTACCCCGACGAAAGAGCGACAAGGGAATGAACGGAAAAACGGACGTTTACGCGCCCCCGATCTGTGAATTCGCGGTGCTATGCACTTGTCTTGTCGCGGGCGAGAACGAGACGCACAAAGCCATCCTCGGCCCTAGTTTGATTATTGTCACGAAGGGGAGTGGATCCATGATGATTCCTGGAAATCAAACCATCGAGTTAAAGGAGGGGTTTGTGTTTTTCGTTGGTCAAGGTGTGGCGCTCGACTTTAGCACAGAGAAGGGGTTGGCAGTCTACCGGGCATATGCCGAGTAGATTTACCAACAAAAGGATGCGAAGTCAAATGGTTGGGTTGACTAACTCTTACGCCGTCACAACTTGGCAGATTGGGTTTGTCATTTTGCAGCCAAGTTGCGTGCTGCTTTGTCTTTCCTTCTGTATACCTGCATTCCTCTCGAATCATCATAGGACACACGGCAGCAGGGTCTGATTGACCCCACCGGAGGACGGAGTATAGACGGGGAGAATGACAGTTGGTGCTGGTTGGTTGCACCGGTAATGATTCGTCTCTTTCCCGAGGCGCTTGCAATGAACCAGTCAAAGGAGGTCCTGAGTGTTGGTTGACTGTGGTTGGTCGGTATGCACGAGATGCTTCCTGCAGCGGTACGCAATGCACAGCGGGGTCGGACTCGGTGTGAAAAGCACGGCCTAATCGGGGCTAATGTTGGCTAATTATGGGCCTTTGATTCTATCTATAGTCCGTCAATTACTATCTTTATTCCCGTACTTCTTTCTCGAATTGGAATCAGAAAGCATCTCACCTGAAACTGGGTCCTCCTTTGTGTCAGCGAAGCTTCGCGCGCGGGCAGCCTCGTATAATCTTATATCAATCCCACAATGGCCAGCTCTTGGAGGCTTTCTTTTGTTAAACTGTATAACTCCCTAGGGCTGGCCCACAGCTGGGAAACGCAAGCTGGTACTTGTTTAGTGTGGGCTTGGTCTGCATCGGCATCAATTCGGCTCCGCATTGTTCTTAGCTCTCAATCCCTCTCTCGCGCGTTTTCCTAGACCGGGATATGAGTTTTAGTCCGACGGCCATCACACGAGCTACCTGAATTGCCTTCCCCTCAATTCCATTGCTTCGTGCTTGTCATTGGGTCATCGGAAGTACGCATCCTTGCCAGTAGGTACCCAATGTCGCTTCGCCACTTGGGGAGGTGATAATGCACACTAACACTCTCCATCCCCAAACTAGTGACGGGTCTGCTGTACCTTTTCTCCAAAAAGGAGCGAGCTAAAAGAAAGAACCAACAGGCGGAGCGCGCCGCAGAGGTTCAAATTCCCCCTGCATACAGTCGAAGGAACAACTACTATGATCAACCACGATCGGCTCATCCCCGGCCACTCTCGTCTTTTGCCCCGGACTATCGCCAGTCACAGTATTTGCCGCGAGCTTCGTTGGATCAGCCGTCGCTGCCAACGTACGATCCCTCAAAGTATCAGCCCATAAGACCCATCTCCACATCGAATGTCGATCCCGCCTTGTCCTATCTGTCATCTAGACCGCAACCTTCCCGACTGAGTAATGTTCATTTCAACGATGGCCGCGCATCGATCCAACGAACAGCCGATCAGTCTGGGCACTCCATTTTAGATGCACGACGACAGTCTGCCATGCCCTTTCAGGCCCGTGCCTCTGAGCCGCGATCCCGACTAGGAGAAGGCAGAGAGCGCAGTGTCTCAGAACCAATGCCTTTGCAGGAGGGAACGGGAGGAAAACGCCGGCCGAAGCCGGTACTTTCACGACTGATCACGAATTTTGGTTAAATTAGGTGATAGGGCAGCGGGATAATGAGGGACCAGGGTGCTTCCTTTGAAGCCCATTTCTTTTTCTTCTTTCCTTTTTTTACGATTGTCATGAGCAGGCTGGCGTTGGGCGTTATCTCTGAACAAAGGGATCATTAGGAATCTCATCAGGATTCACTTGACGAAACTCAAAATCAAAATCAATATTTACTTCAAATTGAACAAAGAGATGCACAGAAAAGAAAACCCGAATCTACACGCTAAAAACTCTTCCTTCGCCATATCTAGCATGGCGCTTGTCCACCAACCTGCTCCGTGCATCAGACGAGCAATCTAAAATGAAACCTCGACTCCACGGGAGCTTCATCTCTGTCAAATCACAGCGCAGCATCCCCACTGCTCCCACCGTCGATCCCCGCAAAGCAAAGATCGAGACTGTTCCTCCTCCCTAAACAGACGCCTGTGGCCTGTGCCTCTGTCGATCGCATATGCAACCTGTCAGTTGGCCTTTTTTCCACTTCCCTTGTTTCCCCGTGAACCCTATGCATCTAAACCCCTCTCCTCGCTGCAACCCTCCGGGCCCGGCGCCTAACGATAAGCTCCGGGAGACCTGCCACGAGGACTAACGGGACGATCTAACCTTGTTGTCTTCCGAACCAAGATCTCGCAAGGCAGGGCGAGGTGCGTGATAGCAATAGTATCATATCTCGAGCTGTCTAGACGAGATCAGCCCGCTGCACATGAATCCCTCGCTCCTGTTGAATCTCCACTCGAAGTCTACAAAATCCACTCAGTTGCAGGGATCGGACTGCGCCATAGTGAAACATGGACGCTTGTCCATCAACGTCGATGGGGATCCCCCCGCCCCCTCTTTCGACCCCCTGTCAACGAGCGGGTCTTGTTTTTTTTCTTCGTCTAAGAGGCTCGTTGTAGAAGGGGGCATGGCAATTTCCCCGAAAGGCGAACTGTGTGCCTTGCTGCTCATCAGCCTCTCGTTGCACATGCCATCAGCCCCCGTCGTCGTCTGTGCAGGGAGGGGGCCGCAGGTGAACAGCCTAGCCAACCAATCCTGAGTCATTCTTTCAACTTTCCTGTTGGTGCTAGTACGGAGTATTTCCGGCCGATAATGCATATTGACTCTATCCACAGAAGAGGATATACATTAACTCATTTTGAGGACTTTTCTGGGCGTCGCATGTCCTTCGCAGGCGCAGATCCTCGGACAAGCGCCATGCCAAGATGACAGTGGGCGCCGTGCATCGATACTATGTGCAACCTCTGCCTGACCTGTCCTGATGCTCTCTGGAGGCCACTGACGTCCACGCCATAGGCAGACGAACCGGGGGCAAGGATTCTGTCCCGCAATCGTCCACTCGTCTTGGCCGGACCCCCCTCTCCTCTTAGTCTCCTGCAAACTGTGCACAGCACATCCAACAATCTGCAGCCACCGAATAGCCCACAATGCCTATTCCACCTGTGACCCGCCAGGGCTCTTTCCTCCGGCCTGCGTTCTCTTTCTCGCGCTTGCAGTTCGCCCCGTTGGATTTTCCGTAGAAGCCGCTATTGATTGTGCCGGAAAAGAAGGAAACCCGCATATCCCTCTTCGTCCCAGGTGGCGGTCTTGGGGCCACCGCCAGAGGGGTTGAACCATTCTATCGGGCCCCGGTGTTTCTTTTGCTCGTTGGAATGATTTGGATTTTCCCAACACCAGCCCAACTTGAGAAGCATCTTCAGATGATCTTTCCCGCTTTCTCACCAAGCCTACAGGTATGCGGCGGTTGGCTGGTCTTTCTTCACACTCGTGTGCTTGATATAACTTCAACTCATGTAGGCGCCTCGGCTGCCATTTCATCCTTTTCCCTCTCCGGCCTGTCTTCGTTTCCGACTCGGGCCCATTATCTCTGACTCTGTGAATTATCAGATCCCTGTGCAGGGGAGTTTGATCGGTTTTGAGATGAGTATCGCATTGGGGAGTGGTCAGTCCTCCCTGTGATTTGCGAAAGATATTCTTTGTCTTTCTCTTTCCCTGATCACAAGGAGCTCCCACCCTGTTACGGGTTCTCTCCAGGCTCCTTTGAGCTCCATTCAGTCCCTCCGATGAAGAATCCTCTAAAAACCATGGCGAGCCTGATGAAAAAGTTCAAGCGAAAGCGCAGACTTTCATCAGAACTCCATTCACGCTGGGGTGACCCTTCTATTAGCTATCCTACTCAAGGATCATGGAATCAGCGCGATCAAGCGGCCGGCTTCGGTTATAACGCCCCCGCAGGACTACCTCACAGTCCGCATCCCGATGGAAGACAACGATACATCTCAATAGACTCTTCTCAGAGTCGAGAGTCTCATAGTCCTGTCCCCCAATATACTCCAGCTGATCTAAATCACGCCGAATCCGTCATTCCAAAGGGATACTTCAATGAGAATATCCGTCATCGCGAAAAGGGCCGAAAGTCACCAGTTCGAGGACTGGGGATTGCAGGGAACCGGCATGACCTAGATGCACAAAACGGTCATGCTGTCGCAGTCACTAACGACGACGAATGTGACAGTTCCTGCGACGACGATGATGAAGAGCGAGACACTTTGGGTGATCCTGGAGGGGCAGTGAAATATCGCAACAATGCTATCGGTGACGCATCGCGTCTGCCATTACGAGAAGACTACGATTCCTATCCAGACAGCGCCACCAAATCTCCCCCACTATCCGTTACCTCTCGCATGCGGCGCATCAGCACTCAAAGTTCAACGACGGAACACTCGTCGATGACTGGCCCAGCCAGCTCTAGAAGAACAAGCTATACAGCCGCATCCTCAGTCTCCGCTCCCTCTTTACCCCCCGACACACCGCGGTATGCAGTACATGCGCATTTTGAGAAACGGGCTGCCCCTCGCCCGAGATATAGGGCTGAACCTGTGCCAGCGACGGGAATAGGGCAGGCGATGGTTCCCTCTTATGATGAACTCTACGGCTAATGTGCCGAATCTTTCCTTTCATGGACAAATTTCCCAATTCTTTGACTATTTCAGTGATGTGATTTAGAGATTGTTCTTTTATGTGGGAGGTAGCACTGGCTTTTTTTCTCCTCTTTCTTTTTCCTATCCCTGTTTTCTTTTTACTTGGGGGAAGTGCATGTGCTCTTTGCAAAACTCGTAGGTTTCGCTCGGGAATTTCTACGGCCTGCTTAATTTTCATTAATATTTGGTCTGCGGACGTCAATGTGATTTGTATTTCATGCATTCTCATACGTAGTCATTGGTTGCTTGACTAGCGCCGGGTCCCTCCGGCGTCCACCAAGCCATCTGTTGCTCGAGCCTTGGTCAACTGAGCGAGGACCTGCATATCTACCAAATGTCATACAGACTGCTTCACACATCATATATCCCAAATGGATAGAAAGATGAACTTTAAAAAGAGATTTAGAGAAGGGCAGAATTCAGGTACGGGGTAACATCTGAGTAACACCCGAGAAAATACTTCGCGACAACCAAATTGCCCGATTTGAGTGTCATCTCCATACCTTGTACCTTTGTACTCTTGGCCCCCATCGCTCCACTGCAACTCCTCGAACTGTGAGGCGGAGCTTCGCAACGCTTAGTACTTAGTTTCCAATATCCACCGAGAGGTCAACGCTGCGTCATTGAATCTCTCATCAGTCTTGATTCTTCTACATTTTGCCCAGCCACCAACGACTAGCGGTGGGCCAGCAGCGAACACCCGTCCGTGCTGCACGTCCTGCAGTCCGAGTCACAATCACAATGCTCCTAGCGCCAATCACATCGTCAACCCCATCACACCCGTCACGCTCCAATATGATCCACTGCAACGAGGTTTGGTCCTGCCTCATTCATTCGATGGATCCCCTCGGGCCATCCACAGCCACTGGGCGGGCAGCTTTAAGCGCCGACCTAGCACCAGCGTTGATTCGGCACACTTCGTCTCGCCCAGCCCTTAAGCTTGTTCACACTGCAGGAAGTGATCCTTCTCTCTCTCTCTCCTCAGCCAGATACCTCCCTGTCACAAATGGAGGTCGGCGTTGGTTCCTCTCCCCACAGGATCATCCCACCCTGTCTTTGAAAGCAGCTTGACTGAAAAAGAAGCTTTCCCTCGCTTTCCCACCTACGCTCTACAGCTTGAAGATTACCCGTCTCCCTCTCTATTTCCAATCATCTTTATGAGAGTGTAATCGCCAAAATTTCGGCGTTAGGCCAGTCAATCGCCCTCGTCTCCCGTGGCGGTTGCAACAGAGTAGCGAAGCTGCCGGGCTTGTCCCTCCCTTCAGCCTCGTCGATATGCGTCGATCAGTTACCTCCCGGTCCCTGGGGAACGCATCGCTGACAGCACTTTTCGCAATCACCTGTCTTGTCAATGTATTCCCCGCGGTTTATGGATTAAGGACTGCCCCGGGATCACCATGCGCCGATGTCTGTGGTAAAACATCCAACACGACAGCGAACGAAATCGCCTGTCTGGACTCTGAGTATAACGAGTCCAAAGGCAAAGCGTTTGAGAAATGCGTCACCTGTCAGCTAGAGAGTAGCTATGCCGATCGAACAAGCGGAGATACCGATGTCAACTGGGGACTTTGTATGTTCACCTACCTGCAACATTGTCGCTGGACGAGATAGGCAGTGAAGACTAACAACCACAATCACAGATAATCTACGCTACGCAGTATCATCCTGTGTATTTGGATATCCCACCTCCTTCTCAAATCTCTCCTCGCCCTGTCCAGTATCCTGCGACTCGATCCGCCCCGCCGTCGAATCAGACCTCATCAACCCCAGCTCCGAGAATTTCAACTCCTGGTGCGGAACATCAACCTTCGCCGATAATGTCGTCAACTCGTGCGAATTCTGCTATAACTTGACCGCGACCCAGAACCAGAAACAGGTCTATCTAGCCAACTGTACGTGATGCGTCATGTTATTCCAAACAATCGCAGAGACAGAATACTAACCTGACCAACTTCTCCAGACCTCGAATCCATCCGGTATAATTGCCATTTCACAGCAGTAATAGGCAGCCCATTCGACATTGCCCCGTCGCGAATCTTCACCTCCGTTCTACTCCCATCAAGCATGTCCCTAAGCACAGGGACCGCAAGTGGATCAGGCGTAAATCTCGGCCTGGCAATTGCCCTCCCAATCGTCGGCTTTATAATCATTCTCATCGGTCTAGGCGTATGTTGCTTCTACTTCATCCGGTGGAGGCGCAAGCGCACCCGTCGCGGCCGCCATCAAAGCCACCTGATGAATCGCTGGAACGATACCACGATCAGCAGGCCAACGCGGAATCAACAGTCATGGGCCGCGGAGGAGATGTATGCTGCAGGCTTTGGGGGAGGTGTTCGAAATGGGCTGGGCTTCATTGACACGGATGGTCGTGGGCATGAGGTTGGGTATGGGTATGACTATTCTGATCACCCGGCTCAGTTTCCTCAGCAGTATGCGGATCAAGGGCACTATTCGGGATATTCGAAGACTGGCGTTCAGCAGGAGATCAGTGAGGATCAGCCCATGCAATCACCGCCTATCCCTGCGCCTTATGTGATGCAGGGTGGTTTGCAGCAATATGATCCTGATCAGAAGCGGCCGTTGTAAATGTGTTCGTCTGGCTGCTGGCTGCTGGTTGCTGTGTGCATTAGTTAGATGGCCCTTAATCCGTAAAGGCGATACCTTGGTGTTTGTCGATCATGTCTGGTTGATATGGATAACTTAATGATTGGATTTGTGTTGGTCTTGTCAACGGCGTTTTGTCTTGTTTCCCATATATCCCCGGAACAGTGAAGCTTTTGAACATAGTTCATCAAAATAAAGTGTTGAAGTGCAATCATCTCGTCAAAATGAAATTATATGAATAGGGTAATCTCTGGACTAACATCCAAATAGAAGAAAACTTGAAGAATAGGAGTTGGCCTAGTATACTCCTCGCAGCAGCAGGAGCCCTATTTATGCCTCTCTCAAACACCCCACAATATGCAGAAACCACACCAAAACAACCCGGATTCCCAAAATAACTACTTTAGCATGGCATAAAGCATAAATAGAGTTCACACAAGGTCGGGAGGGCCGTTATCGTGACAGGTTGAGGGGTCTCACCTGCTCAAGCGCTTTCTCGTATTGGTGGACCCCGTTGGGCTGCGTTTCAGTAAGCACCGCCAAGGGTTTAAGGGTCTGAAAGAGAGTGGGAGGAGAGTTGAGGAGCTGACGATGGGTTATTTTTGGTTGCTGATATTGCTTAGTTTGGCTTGCTGCTTTTGATCTGCAAGTGTATTGGGGTATCCTTTCACTTAGGCTATCTGACATGGGGGTACTACAACCTTGGAAGATATATAACCAGAATCTATACAATAGTAAGAATCACACTAGCAGATTACTAGTAGATGCCCAGGTGTTGAACACAGAATGATCTTGTAATAATGCTCCTCAGTTTAAATATTGAATACCGTTTATACTAGTACTAGCATTTCTCTGCTCCTCTTTGTTATAGTAGTATGTACATACCTGGTCTGGTCTGGCTGGCTCCACCGAAGCTTCTTCCTCCGCAAACCAACTTCAACCTCATCTTCCTCTCCCTCCTCCGCACTGCAAACCACACACCCTCACAATGACAACCCTAACCTCTGACCAAATAAAAGTCCTCGAGCAATCCAGACAGCGCCTAGCCCAACTAACCCGCTCACTGGCCTCTCTAATCGCAAGCCTGAACCAAAGCGACCCGCTCCCAGCCTGGTGCGCATCCCTCTTACTCTCACCACACCATTCACAAGACTAACAAAGGAAATATCACAGGTCCTCCCTCCAATCCCAAGCAAGCATCATCTCAAACAACCTCATCAGCGTCTCCGAACAACTCTCCGACCACCGCGACCTCCTCTCCACCCTAGTAGCCTACCCAGGACCCGAATACCCCGGCCGCACACAATCCAACACGCTCGAACAACTTCTCCGCACAAAACTCGACCCCCGCGTCGAGGACTGGGTAGAGCGCGGCCGCACAGCAGGCACAGAGCAACCCGTTGACTCGTCCATCACCACGAACCCCAGTCTCGCGATACAAGCGGCGCAGAAGCAACTGAGTGAGAATCAGCTGGCGGAGCTATGGGAGTGGGCGCCGTTGGAGGCGAATGAGGAAGCGAGAAGGCGGAATTGGGGAGGCAATTTCACGCTTGAGGAGCGGGAGCTTGGGGTGCAGAATGTTGTTACGGGGTTGAGGAGGCAGTTGGAGGATGATGAGGGGGATGAGGAGGATGAGGATGGGGAGGATGATGAGGAGATGGAGATTGTGGGTGTTCATCGCAAGTCCGTTGGGAATGGGGTTGAGTTTGATATTGCGCCGCATCATGCTCATCGCGCTCAGCCTGTTGTGCCGTTGAGTGATATTCTGCGGTATATGACTACGGGTCGGATGTCCTAGCCGCTGAGTGCCTACTATCTACGATTATAGATGGGACAGATCAATTGGGGGTTATCAGTGGTGGCTGGATAAGGCTTGGTAAAGCCAATTAAATGAATTTCAATGCATAATTAGGAGTATTAAATGGAATCAAAAATGAAGCGCAGCCATTTTTCAAAATCGATATCCCCTCTAACCCCGTCGTCGCGTAGTGGGCGACTTTGCGCCGGGTCTGGGAGACACCCCGGAGCTTTGAGCCACAGGGGCAGCCGCAGAGGCCTTTTCGGCGGTCTTGCCGCGCGCGACCTTCTTCTGTGGCGCCGGGCTGTTCCAGTAGTACAGCATCTGGGTCGCGAGGATCACATTGAGGGTGAAGCCGGCGATGAAGCCGTAGAGGATAAGCTTGTCGTCGACTTCTTGGAGAGTGGTGAAGATGCGAGAGAGGGAGCCGGCGAGATAGTTGAAGACCTATACAGGGAAGAAATAAGAAAATTAGCTTACTGTGTTCTTGTTCTTGTTCTTGCTCTGCAGGATTTCGGGGAAATATGCGCAAACCTACCGCAAATGCGCTCAACTGGCCGGTTCCGCCTTCACTCCAAATGGTATAAATCTGAGGGGCCTTGCTGGCAACACCGAGAGCTCCAGCACCAGCTTGCAGATACGCCATGGTCTGCGCATCCACAAGAGTCTGATCAAAGAGCAGAGCATAAACGGCCGCCGCAACAACAGCCACGAATGTGGCAGCCGCGGCAGATCGGCCAGCGAAGGTCAGGACGAGGACACCGACAGCAACATCCTGGATGGCAATAAGGGCCGACTCGCCATAGGTGCTGAAAGGGAACTGGTTGCGAACGCCGTAGGAGAGGGTGATGAGGAGACTGGCGGTTTCGAGGGCGTAGGAGACGAAGGAGACACCGGCGGAAGAGCGCGAGCTAATGAGCTTCAGGATTTGAGGGACCTTGACCACGGCACTAGCACCGACGATGGCAATACCGAGAGCCTTGGAGATTGCGAGGGATGTACAGGCGGGGTCTTTGGTGAGATCGAGATCGAGGAGCAGCGCACTGTGGCAGGGCGAGCCGATCAGCGAGATGACTGCATCGTGGACGGGTTCGGGGATCGCGTCGACAATAGGACGGAGGAGAGGTTGGAGGGGTTCCACGACAGTTTTCTGAAGGGCGTCCATGATGACAGAGTGACTGGTTGTCAAAAGGGAGAAGTAGGAGTAGAAGGTTAGTTGTCTGTTGTATTCAATGTTGACATCGACATGCCCGTGGTTGGTCCGTGCGGGCACCTCCGACTTCTTCCACTTTTTCTTTTGCTTCTCCATAATTTGACATTTGACAAGCCTCCAACGCGCCATGTTGCCCCTCCGGTCCGCCATCTTGAGGCCTGGACCTCGAGAGGCGCTGCTTTGTTCAAATTGTTTGGGCGTATCCCGATATGCGCCCCCCGTGAGGCAGTTTTGGTCGTCCTCGCACCGCCGCACCGGCATCGCGGAGAACCAGTCCTCCCTCCTCCAGAAGACTTATTTCTCGGGCAATCGACTCTATGATCATACAGGCTTGAAGGGGGGCTTCATTTCGTCATTTGCCTCGCTTAATTCTGACCAGCCGACTCATGGTTCAACCTCCAAGCCCGCCAACCAATCCTCCGCAACCCCGGCCGGCTCAACCGACACAGAGACCTCCGAGTCCATTCCAACACAAACAACCCCCGAGGAGCTCCCACATCGACGTAGGAAACGATTAAAAGAGGCAGGCCTACAAGATGGCCAATCAGAGCCCGTCATCCCACTCGATGCGTCCGCGCAATTGTCGAACTTCTCATCCGCCCTCCCCACCACCTCACTCAAGCGAAAGCTTGCCGCGTTCCTTGCCCTGACGAAACCTCGACTGTCCTTCCTGATTGTCCTCACTACGACATCTGCATATGGAATGTACCCGATCTCCTCCCTTCTCGCCCTCGACCCAGCCATGACTCCACTCCCGACTCTCTCAACCTCGACCTTGACTTTACTATACTTGACGGCGGGCACATTCCTATCATCTTGCAGTGCCAATACGCTGAACATGATGGCCGAACCGAAATACGATGCATTGATGTCGCGCACGCGAAATCGCCCCCTGGTCCGCGGGCTGGTCTCGCGCCGTGGGGCTATGCTCTTCGCTATCGGTTGCGCTGTTACTGGCCTGGGCATGCTCTACGTCGGAACCAATCCAACCGTGACTGCTCTTTCTGCAGCTAACATTTTCCTCTATGCCTTTGTATATACCCCGCTGAAGCGAATCCATGTAATCAACACCTGGGTTGGCGCATTGGTCGGTCTGATTCCACCACTGATGGGTTGGGTTGCGGCGCAAGGTCAGACCGCGACTACTGGACACGACACATGGCGCGATATGCTATTTAGCGAAGAGAGTATTGGTGGATGGCTGCTGGGCGCTATTCTCTTCGCCTGGCAATTCCCCCACTTTAACGCCCTCTCCCACACTATCCGTGAAGAGTACAAGGCTGCGGGTTATCGAATGCTCGCCTGGGTGAACCCCGCCCATAATGCCCGCGTCGCTCTCCGCTATTCTATCCTCATGTTCCCCCTCTCCATCGGCCTGTGGTGGGTGGGTGTTGTCGGTCACGGCTTCCTGGTTGGAAGTACCGTCGCCAACGGCTGGCTCGTCCGTGAAGCCTATGGGTTCTGGAAACACCAGGGCGCTCAAGGAACCGCCCGTGGTCTTTTCTGGGCCAGTATTTGGCAACTCCCCATTCTCCTTGTTGGTGGTCTAGTCACCAAGAAGGGATTGTGGGATGGTGTCTGGCGAAATCTCTTCGGTCAACCGGAAGACGACGAGGATGAATATGTGTATTATGAGGACGAGGAGGAGGCTGCTGTGGAGTCTGCTGTAGAGGCAGCCGATAAAGCCCGTTCCACATCAAGTCAGAAAAGCACCTTGTCTACTGCTTGAGTAGGTTTTGTGTGAACCTGGACTCTGTGCATATCTCTCGTTCTTTCTACCATTTCCCTTGTTTTATTTCCATGGTCCTACTTATATAGCGGTTTGGGATGGCGTTTTGAGTTTCTCTTCTTGTATAACATGTCCATAATGGAACCATTTTATATAGACCATCTCGGCAAGGTGTCTCTATGTCTCTTCTTTTACCTCTCTCATTTGACCTAGTTAATCCTTTCCGTAGATACTTATGGTCTAAAGAAAAAGTCCAAGTTTACTTCTCATTACCTTCGGCATATTCCTTGTACTCCTGATTGGCGCCACGGCCAGCACCGCTGATGTCTCCCGAGGCCTCGGGCTCTTTACGTGTCCGCATCCATATTACGCTTAGGCCTGAGACGGCTAGAAGCGAGACAACAAGAAGTCTGACGTATGGTGATCGCGTCAGTTTGGATGATATTGTATATGCCAGCTGATAAACTTACTGTCGCTGGCCTCCTGGCTCTTTCTCTTGCGCCTTTGCGCTGACGGAGTAGCTCGTCCTAGCACCCGTCCTAGCACCCGTCAACGTTGGTGGACGGAAGGTTGTCCAAGGAGAAACTGATTGTAATGGCCTTGATGCTAATCGATGCATACCAAACGTTTGAATGCGTTGTGCCATGACTATTCAAAGGGAAAGGCGATGATAACTCTGTCAATTTTACTTGGCAAATGGAGGGTATGAGCTCGACAGGTGTTGTGAAGACACGTCTCTCAAGCTTAGAGCAAGATGAATTTAACAGAACTCGACAAGCTTAGAAAAAGGTGAATTGAATATAGCTCGACAAGCTATGCCGCAAACAAAATCTCACTCAAAAAGATTCCGTGTTATAAGTCCATCGAAGTTACGACACCATGAGGTAAGAAGATTCGCCGCTCCATTAAACAAGAAACAGTCTATCATTCCACTGGCACTGAACAACTCGAGACGTCATAACAATTATATCTTACATTTAATAAATTCAAAAGCAACCTGTCTATCTCAAACCTATCACACATGAAACGCTCATCTGAATCATGTACCACCCCCGCAGAATGTACTTATCAGCTCTCAAAAACCATCCCTTCCGACCATCCCTCCGACTATACCAGTTGAAACCAGCTAAACTTTCAAGTCAACTCACAGCTAAGCAGCTGCGATACTCATCCACCGGCTATGGCGACGACTCCACCGATTCGCATGGGAAAGATCCGCTTGCCCAAGGCGTAAATCGCCGAACAAGAGAGTTGGAACATCCCGGACCGCCACAGCAGAAAACAACTAAGGAGCCTCAAAGTCAGCAGGAGGAGGAGGGAGCGAAGAGAAGAGATACCTCTGCATCGACGAAAGAGAGTCGTGCTAAGCCTAAGGCTCGGGCTAAATAGGGAAACACTAGTAAAGATGGGAGTGGGAGGGTCTTCGAGTTTCTTGAATTTTGGAAGAGTGGCGAATGGATGACTATAGTATCCCGGAAACTGGGGCTGATGTGAAAAAGCTTGGGATAATGTGGATAACTTGTGTGTACTTTGTATACTATCTTGGAGCGGCTAGGGGCAATTATGGGCTTAATTCATGGCATATGATGCGAGACAGGTAGTATTGATGTTATTCTCTACCAAACTTCAGGGTCATAAATTTCCTCCGGAGGCCGTTGAGAGTTCGAAAGCATAGACGGATCAATAAAACCCGCCGCCGAGGGAGAGGCAGTGTTTCTTTGTTCCCGTGCACGAAATCTCGATTCGAAGCGTGGTCTCGTCTTACCACGAGCAGGCCTCCGAGGGGTTTGGAATCCCATCATAGAGGTATCTGTCGTAGAGACATCACTTGAGGGTTTCATCGGTGGCACAGCTGGTTTCGACTCCAAGGAACGAGCGCTCGAGCGGCAGGTGGCGGATCTTGTTCTTTGACTGTTGAAAAGTAATAAATTCCTCGCATGTTTCCGCGCCACGTGTTTTTCGAGAGATGATACGTTTCGATAAAGTTGATCGCATTTCTGACACTTGTAATTAAGAGATGTTGACGTTGAAGACGTGGAAATTGGAGCCTCGGAAGTCGGACATTCAGAAGTTGAGGAGTTAAAGATATGAACTTCATTCACATGCTGTGATAGGAGACTTTTGTTTGAAAACCCACCAGTATGTGTGCAATCTTTCCACAGACACTGATAAGACTCGATATTCGTTTGAGATTGTACAGAGCCTTGTTCTGGATCAGGAATTGATATATCAGAAGACTCGTAGGATGTCGTAAAGCGAGAATAATCCACTGATGCTTCGGGATTTTCAAATATTTCTCCAAATTTCCGGCCTGGCTCTGTTAGAAACTTCATGGAAGCTCTGGGAGTTTGTACTCACGTTGGAAAAGACCCTTTGCTAGAGAAATAAGGGTTGAAAAGGTTAGAGTCTTAACACTGCGAAAGTCCCGCAGCCGGCTGTCGAGAACCTTTCTCAACACTGAAATCATCTCCCCAGAGACAAAGAAGTTGATACTCATTTTGAAGAATGTTCATTTGTGTTTTGGTTTTCTTGTCGAATTTGCGAGTAGATTTCAGTAGAGCAGATTCCAGTAGAGCTTTGTAGGAGGAGGCACAGGTGTCATAATTAAATATCCTTGATTTCTCCCCGGCCAGCGACTGGGGTCGATTGGGTTAAGCGGCTTGAGTCGCACATTTGGAGCTCTTTGAGATGACGGGAGGATCGTGTAAAGAGCCTTTCGAATAACCACTATTCAGTGATGGTTTTGGTCAGAAAAGAAAATGGGAGCCCAGGTCCCAATTTACAATTCACCCTTCACCAGTAAAAAGGTCTCTGAAAATGTTTTCTTATTGACTATGTAGGCCACCGCACCAAATAATAGATCTAAACGGAACAGCCTTGCTTTGAAGATGCCCCGGGGTTTAAGATATCGCATTCTGCAAAAAAAAAAAAAAAATAATACATTCTCGGACGTGACAGTCCTTCGGCCATGAGCGCTATTTCTCTCCCGGGACAGAGACCCCAGAAATTCGTTTGCAAAGATCCAAAAGTTCTTCTTGCTTGTCCACAACTTCAGAACCCGAGTGAGGTGAGGTTTCTCCCCCGGTAGTAACAAAAGCGCCGCTTTCGACCTTGGACAGGGAGTTTTCACCACTGGCCCAGCCAGCAAGGGCCTTAGCCGATGAACTGACACTACCTGGTGCGGCCATGCCTCCCATTTTGGTTCTCACCCATCCAGGGTGCATACTGATGACTTGAATACCATCCCATCTCCTTCCAAAAGCCTTGGCAAGCATTACATCATGAAGCTTGCTATTGCCGTATGAGTGTGATTGCTCCGCGTTGCGAAGCGACGCATCTCCACCCCAATGGCTGTCAGAGCTCATAAAGAGAAGACGGGTAGTCGGCTTCTCCATAATACATGTAAGGATGTATGGAGCGAGTGTATTGACCGCAAAGACAGCTGAGATATTGTCCGAGGTTACCTCCCTAGATGATGTTGACCCGTATCCAATGCCTGCATTGTGCACAATGGCGTCGAAAGGCCCGGCGGCATTTGCATCTTGCGCGAGCTTCTTGGTTTCCTCGATGGATTTCAAATCGCCAATTAACACGCCCTTGGCCTTTGGTAAAGCTGCTTGTGCGGATGCCGCTCGATCTGAGTTGCGTGCATGAAGAGTGACTTCATGGCCCTGGTCGATGAGAAGTTTGGCTGCTGCTTGGCCGATACCATCAGTGGAGCCAGTAATGAAGACGCGAACCATTTTCATGAGGGCAACGAGGGGGATTATAATTTGATTGAGGGGTTTGGTAGAGTGAAACTACTAACTACATTATTAAATACAGCCCCTTGTCTCAGCAGCTAAATAAGGGAATGATATCATCGGCCCTACAGTAGACCGGACTGGTGGGCAGTTACGTCACTAGCATAATTTATATGCCAGTTAAGGGCACAACTTGATAGAAATGCTCATGGTGAGATTTTGGATATTTCGCGGTATCAATCTTTATCTTTTTAAACCTCTTTTCTGTATAAATCAACATCGCGGTCATCTCTCCGTGTGGGGTTTATCGCGAAACCATTTAGCCGGGTTCGGATTATGACTTTCCGAAAGTCAACCCCGCGTTAAGGAATTGGAATGAAAGCACTGAAAGAACAAGGTTGATTGGCTGAGATTTTTCGAAAATATGGGGAGCGGGCACAATCTGGAGTGAGACTCACCAATTGGAACATTCGTTCCCGAGCAGTCCTGACGCATGATCAATCCAAATTAGCTGATTGAATAGCGAGCAGATACAAAAGCAAGAGTCACCCTAGAGACAGCAATTGAGTGGACCCTTAAAACTGCAGACAAAAAAGAAACCCCGCATAACGAACTAGACATGGGTTGCTCAACGGGTAAATCTTGTGAAGGCTGTTCATGCAGCAACGACGCCACCTCGCAGCCCGTCCAAATTGAAGATTGCATCAATGAATTGAATGCTTTGAAAAGGCGCAACCAGGAGCTCGAGACGCGACTCGGCCTCGAAAATCAGAATGGAGCTCCAAGCATCAGGCGCCAGCCAGGTCGAACCCTGCGATCATCGGCGTGGTTTGACTGTCGCAGCAATCCCGGCATGACCGCAATTTACATGGAGCGGTATTTCAACTTCGGCATCACCCGCGAAGAGTTGATGTCCGGCAAACCGATGATTGGTATCGCACAGACAGGCTCTGATATTGCACCGTGCAATCGCCATCACATTGAGCTTTCAAAGCGGGTGCGAGAGGGAATTCGTACTGCTGGTGGCATCGCCTTCGAATTTCCGACTCATCCGATCCAAGAGACTTCAAGACGCCCCACTGCTACTCTTGATCGCAACCTTGCTTATTTGAGTATGGTGGAGGTCTTGACAAGCTACTTCCTTGACGGTGTAGTGTTGTTGACAGGATGCGACAAGACGACCCCTGCTTGCTTGATGGCTGCGGCCACCGTGGTGAGTATCGTTCCTGCGAAGGTGTTTTCTCCAAACTTTGCTAATTGATATACATAGAATATACCCGCGATTTGTATGAACGTGGGCCCCATGCTTAATGGATATGACAAGCACACTTTGGTGGGCTCTGGGGCTGTCTTATGGAAGGGTAGAGAGATGTACGCAGCCGGTGATATTGACGAGCACGAATTCATGGAGTATATTTCTCGAAGGTAAGTCTTAAACTGAAACAGGCGATATATTCCACATGGCCAACCAACTGCTTTGGACTCCCTTCTTATTGACTCCGATTAGCACACCTTCAGTCGGTCACTGTAATACAATGGGAACGGCATCTACCATGAATGCCTTGGCCGAAGCCCTTGGAATGGCACTCCCAGGGTCGGCTGCAATTCCTGCCGCATATCGCCACAGAGCTCAATGTGCCTACGAAACTGGCAAACAGATTGTCGAGATGGTCGAGGCTGATCGCAAACCAAGCGATATTTTGACAAGAGAAGCCTTTGAGAATGCAATTGTGGCAAATGCTGCCATTGGTGGAAGTACAAATGCGCCCATTCATTTGAGTGCGATCGCCCAGCATGCAGGCATTGACTTGTCAATGGATGACTGGGATACGATCGGGTCAAAGATCCCACTACTTCTCAATATGCAGCCGTCGGGGGAATACCTTGGAGAGGAATACTTCCGCGCCGGTGGTCTCCCCGCTATTATGGCGGAACTTCTTGACCAAGGGAAGTTGCACCTGGATGCTCTCACTTGCAACGGGAAAACAATGGGTGAAAACGTCCGTGGGAAGCACTCGTGGGATCGACGTATCATCCGCCCTTACGATGATCCGCTGATGAAGGATGCCGGATTTATCAACCTGAAGGGCACATTATTCGACTCAGCTATCATGAAGACGTGTTGCATTTCACCCGCTTTCCGAAAGCGATACCTTTCAAATCCGGATGACCCCGAGGCATTTGAGGGTTCTGTGGTGGTGTTTGATGGACCGGAAGATTATGAAGAACGACTTGAAAAGACACCCGAGATCGACGATAAGACTATCCTGGTCATGCGGGGTGTTGGACCATTGGGGTACCCTGGCGCAGCAGAAGTTGTAAACATGCACCCTCCAAGCAAGCTTATCAAGCAAGGTCTCGATGGTTTGTTCTGTATCGGAGATGGAAGGCAATCCGGGACATCTGCTTCGCCATCAATTTTGAATGCTAGCCCCGAAGCAGCAGCTGGAGGAAACTTGGCTCTTTTGAAAAATGGAGACAGACTTCGCATTGATCTGCGAAAGCGACGAGTTGATATTCTCATCACTGATGAGGAGTTGAAGCAGCGACGGGAAGAGCTGACAGACGGATATCCCGTGGTACCCACTGGTACTCCCTGGCAGGATATCTTCCGCCGGGAAACAGAGCAATTGTCAAATGGCATGGTGCTGAAGAATGCTGTACAGTTTCAGCGACTCGCGCAGAGAGAACTCGCACCGAGACATAACCACTAGTGGACATTTGGAATTATTTGGCATTCTTTGTGTGTAAATATTGGTGCTCTTAGATGCTTGTTTCGGGGTCATTATTCTAGTTAACAAAATATTTTAAATTGAAATTAGACTATCGAATTAACTTGACAGCTTTTGAAATCATATCGACGATAGAGCTCAGCCAAACCCGTTTGTTTTCTCGCATTAGTATAAGAGGTTCGCCCAGCTCCAGCTGTCTTTCCTGATCAGCAGCCGAGGTTCATAAACCAAACAGATTGATGGACCGCTTTCCTATTCGCTTAGACCGAAGAATGTTCCACTAATGATGTAAACCTGAATCTCGGAAAGTTTTCTCCCGGGACATGGGGAGACCCCACCCCCACGCATATTAGACAGATGCTGGTCAGCCACGGATAAATGCGGGATTTCTAATGTTAAAACCTTCTCGACATAGCGAAACAACTGGACAAGAGATTCCTGATCCTACGGCATCGAATCCTGAGTTATCTTTGGGACCTTCATCATTACCACACATACCTTTGCCGATACTCATTCATATTGAAAATGGGAAAGAGGATCATCGTTACCGGTGGCTCTGGCAAAGCCGGCCAACATATAATTAGATACCTTCTTCAACAAGGACACGATGTTCTCAATCTCGATCTGGTTTCCCTTCCAGCTGAATTCTCGGGTCGGGTTCATACTATGATCGTCGACCTGGCAGACAGCGGCCAAGTCTATTGCGCTTTGAGCTCCCATTTCCACCTAACGGAGCCTTTCAGAGAGCCTTTGAATCTGGCCCCTGATGCAGTCATTCATATGGCAGGTTACTCGCGAAACATGATTGCCCCTGACAATGAAACATTTCGGAGCAATACCATGTCGACCTACAACATCATTGAGGCCGCGTGCAAATTGAACATTAAAAAGATCATCATTGCTAGCTCGATCACAGTCTACGGTGTAAGCTATGCCGAAGGTGATGTCGACTATCCGTCTTTCCCAGTCGACGAAGAAGTCGACGCCAACCCCATGGACACCTACGCTATCGCGAAAGTGTGTGCAGAACGTGTCGCGCGTGGTTTTGCCCGCCGCTTCCAGAGAGACATCTACGTACTCCGGATTGGCCGAATCGTTGCACCCGAGGAGTACAAAGAGCCTATGTTTGATAGCTATGTCAAGGAGCCGGAGAAGTGGGCCGCACATGCTTGGTCATATACCGATGCTCGCGACCTAGGGAAGATGTGCGATTTGGCAGTTCACAAAGACGGTCTCGGATTTCAGATATTCAATGCGGTGAACGATGAGATCACCAACTATACTTCTTCCAGTGCGGAATTTGTTGCGAAGGTTTCACCCAACTCTCCGGTAACACGGCAAATGGACCCTCGTGAAGCTCCGATAGCCAACCGCAAGATCAAAGAGTTGTTAGGTTTCCGTCAAGACCACCCATGGCAAAAGTATTACGAGAGTTGAGAGTCATGCAAAATGAAGGGAAAGAATTTCAAGCGATCTAAACCTATCAAAATTCATAGAACACGTGTAGGTCTCTGATATCTATCTGGCTGTCACATCCCGACGGGATGCATAAGATAATCCAACTCCCCGTCAAATCGGAATCCTTGCGCGATTGCCTCAAGATCGAGATCCGACAACCCCCAATTCATCTGCGATGTGAGCTCTATCGTCTGATCTGTGATGGCCGACGAATCCAGGATTTGAGCGGGGCCATTGGTTACAATAGTGTCTCGAAGGGTGGCCTCCGTGGTAGCCTTTATCTGGTCTGCTTCTTCGGAAATATTGATTTCAAGATGGTCACATAGTCTTTGAAGGCTGTCCTTTGCCTTTCCAGCCGCAGCGTAAAGACTTTGATGCTCTTTCAACACATTCCGACAGAGTAGTAGCGAATGAAAGGAGCTTGAAGTTCTTCCCTTCCGTGCAACGATACGGGCATGAATTGTAGCACTGATATAAGTTGCGTATGACAGCATGTAAGGGGCTGAGCTGATAGAGAAGTGCTGAGAGTAATCGCAGAGTATTTGGACGATTTGATTTGCAGCGGATGTGCATGTATTTATAGACTCGAAGGCGGCAGCTGGGTTAGCTGGGCGTTCATCCTTTCCGGTGAATAGAGGACGTTTGGACAAGATGATCAATACGTTGAAAAGAGCACTAGAAGAAATATCAGCCTGAGCGTCTTCTGTTTTTGACATGGTGGGGACACTCACAGGAGACAGAATGCTTGGGGTAGAAGGATCGCTTGAGATGGATGCAAAAGATAGTCGAGCTCTGGTGGTAGATTCTGGCGCCAGCGACTTAGTTCAGAATTAATGTTTTCTGATATACCTTCACTGTGATTGCGCATCGTCTGTGCAGACTCAGAATATAGCTCGCACAGGATGCGATCGGTTATAACGGACAATTCACACAGTTTTGTTAGGAGTGACACATTCAACGAAGGAACAGCAGGTGTCGGGTTTAGTTGTTTATATGTGATAGCTTGGAAGGGATCGAGTTCGTCATATTCATCAAGGAACCTCAAAGATGCCTTGATGTTCGTATGTCGGAGAAGTGGCGGTCTACCTTGAAAAAGGCACTGAATCTTGTCGATTGCTGGTCAAAGAAAGTTAGAAAAGTTGATGAGATTCATCATCGGATCGCCTTACAGTATGCACCCCATAGAACTCTTTTCCGAATTTCAAGTTCCTCCGCAGACATGTTGTCACTTGATGAAGTGACGTGCAACCCAAGATCAATCATCATATTGAACGCATTTCCTGCGTACAACCATGACAAGCTTCGCTCATCGCAGCGCGAGAAAAGCGAATTCGACATGATGAGCAAGGCCTGGATAGTTGTAACCTTGCTTTTGTCGAAGTTGTCTCGTAGAAGCTCCGTAAAGCGCTGTCGGAATCTCCACCCAGCTGTTGTTATATCATCTGGGTTGGATCTAATCTCGCTTCGTGGGCAGTGTTTAGAAACGGTAAACAGGATCGCGTTGAGCAACAACTTGGAAAAATAAGGTCCCGCACAGGCCATATCACGCATGAATACTGGTCGGTAAATTATTTGTGCCGTATAAAGCTGTCGACTCCAGTATATCGAGAGAAGATGCATGGCAATTTCAGGATCCACGCCATCGAAGTCCAGTCTTCCGTTTGCTAGATTGAGAGGCTCTAGCTGTCCTGGTTGAGGTTAGTAGCGATAATGGCCTCGAAAAATTCCCCAAGTACTAACGTTGCTTTGCTGTTTGCACGAAAAGAAGATTCTTGGCCCAATCTTCGCTAGCAGGGTCGTTTGGCAAGTCGACGTTCCCCACGCCATCTCCGGGTCGTGCCGTATCATCATAGGCCGTACTTGTGGGACCATGATACAGTGACGCGGCTCTCCGATTGTTGTGGTCGCTATCAGGTACCTCTGGGTGAGAATTGCTTCTCAGTGACTCCTCATCCCGAGGTGTGAACGTGTCTACCCGAGTTTGCCTGGGACTAATCGGGCTGAGAGAGCTTGTTGGCTGGGACAGAAACGAGTCCTCGCTACCACCAAGCTGACTTTGTCTTAATCTAGCATTTTCAAGTTCCAACTGTTCGATTCGATGATTGGTTGGCCTGCCGTGAATCGTTAGAGACGTTGTGCTAGATGTAGAATAAAGGGGCTGGATAAAATAACCGAGGCTTGTGTCGAGCAGCACCAAATTGACATTCAATTCTCTTTGCCGCGCAATTTCCACAGGTTGGTCGCTGTGCATCACATTTCAACTGTTGACATTCGGATTAGCGCTTAGCCACAACCATTGAGAAGACAGCGATGCGGGATATCGCGTCAGCCTACCTTCTTCTGACGGCAAAAGAGGCATGCAGCTGCCGCGCGGGTCCGTCGGATGGGCATAGCCGTTTTCCCTTGAGGTTTTCTTCCGATCGTTCATCAACGTGGTACTGTTGAGCAAAGTCTCCATTTTTCACCGTGACCGAAGTTTGGAGCGCATGACTAGGACACACCGTACTGTCGCTAGACATTGCGGACTCTTTTTGGCAGCGCGGGGGATATTGCGTTTACAGCAAATTACCAGGGCGGTAGGGGGGCTGTACGGTCACTCGTATCATGAGCTTCACCCGGATCACTTGTATTTCCCTCTACTCCATTTTACCGATATGAAAATTGTACATACACCTCCACCCCCTCAAAGAACGCAGACTCTTCATTGAGGTCTCGATTTACTGTCACCGCACTAGAGACTCTCTGTGTCCCAGGCGGGCTCCACGGGCCGATGACTCCATCGTTTGAGGATACTGGCCAATATACCCCTTCCGTTATCAAATCCTGTGGCAGATGCCGCGCTAGAAAGGTCAAGGTGAGTTTTCTGGTTCTGCATAATTTAACTTAATATCTTATCAACCCACAGTGTGACCTGAGAGTCCCGCAATGCTCGGCATGCGAAAAGCACAGCGAAGCCTGTAATATCACTGAATACGTCGCCTATCCATACTCACTTGTTGCGAGTCTTCATTCGAGGGTTAAAGAACTCGAAAGCAGGCTCCAATCGTGTTCTAATCAGAATTACCCCGTCTCAAACGACTCACCCCCAGTGGGAACATCTATACAACAGGATGATTCGAGGCCACCATGGTCAGTCGATGTCAGCAAAGAAGCAGAGGAAGTTGGAGTGTTGGCGATTGGATTCGCAGATATTCACTCCGAGAAGAAATATGGTTTGAATTAGTTTTGATCAACTGGTTTCGAAATGTAGCTGATCTGAATTGACAGTTGGTGCCGCTGCTGGGTCAACATTTGCACGCATTTTTTTCAAGCAAATAGGCTTGCCGTCCTCCTCGGATACGGCACCTGGAAATGTTAAAATGCAAGATGATACGCTAGTCTCGACGGCATCTGTCCCTGGAAGAGCGATTTCCACATATCTACTATCCATCTATATCGCAAAGGTCCACCTCTGGTGGCCGTTCATGAATCTCCGATACCTTCGAAGCTGTTTCCAGCGAGTTTACCAAGGGCCACGAGAATGCCAGGACTTTGAGAAATTCACTTTTTTCATTGTCCTCGCCCTAGCCTCCGATGAAGCTCGTCAGAATCAACACTATATATCATTGCTTGATCTTAATACTTCAGAGGAGTATTTTCAGACTGCGCTGCATTATTTTGACAGGTTCCATGATTATCCTCGAGACCTACCAGGCCTTCAAGCTGTCCTACTTCTGACACTTTGGATGCTCAATTCTCCATCTTGCAACCACGGCAATGATCTTTGGCACCTAAGTCGGTATTCAATGTCCATTGCACTCGAATTGGGTATTCATCGGTACAACCCATCATGGAATTTCAGTCCAGAAGAGCTCGAACTTCGAGCGCGTACGTGGTGGGCTGTTTATAACTTAGAAAGGTTATCCTTCTCCCGTGGCATATTGGGTCAGACTATGAGGCTTCGACTGACACATATAGCAGATTTGTAGCTCTCAGTTCCGGGAGAGTGTTATCCGTTCGTGACCAAGCGATCGATGCGCCTATTCCGTCTTTTAATGCGCTGGATCAGCTCACCAGTCACGAAGCCCGAGTCGCGACTCTCTTCCATTCCAAATCGGTTCAAATTTTTGCCCATGTTATTGAACTTCGTCGAATCGCCGGTCGCGTTCTGGAGTCAATTTATATCGCTCGAGACCAAAAGGGCCGGTGCACATCGCTCAATTTCCAGGACCTATGTTCTATTTCCGATGAATTGCATCATGACCTAGACTCTTGGAGAAAGAAACTCGAAGCCGCAGACATCTCTCTTACCCGCGAATACAAATTATTGAAGATTGAATATTGCACGTTGCTTCTGCACCTCAACCGTCCGTCGCCAGCTTTTATGATCCCATCTCAGAATATGGTCACCATCTGTTCTCATGCATCGTCAACTGCACTGCACCAATTATCTACTATCGCTACTGAGGATGGAATAGAGATGGTTTGTCGTTGTTATCGTCATTTTCATGATATTCTCACGATAGGTCTTGCCCGTTTGTATTGCGACTGGTAAGAAGTTTCATCCTTCAAAGGTCGTGGATGAAATTAACATACCGGGATTTTAGGTACATTCAGAAAATCCTGCCGATAGCCACCCTCACTCCCCGGCCGGATGACGCTGAAATATGTTATGATATCCTCAGTCAAGGAATGAAGAACCTTCCTCATCCTTTTTTATCCAAGTTTCTGGGCTTATATTCTGCGCTCAGGAGCAAAGTATACGCTTCGACACAATCAATAGTGGCTACTGGTTCTCAGGCTGCACCACTAGATCCAGATGGAGGAGAGTATGAAAATGCAGCCGATATTATGGAAGATGAGAATCCAAATTTGAACAATGAGTATTTTCAAAACTTGATTATTTCAGGATCGGATGGCCTCGAGGACTATATCAACCAGGTTTCTAACATCTTTGATCATGAATTGTTTGGCCTTGACGACTCATTGACGGCGTGGTATGGGTCCGTGTTGGATGATATTGGCAGGAATCAGAATATAGGAAGAAACGGCTCTTGAGTTACCTAATTTACTCTTGGATCTGCCGGCTAGCCTGCTGGGATTCTATATACCTTCTTGTGGTGCGACATCTATGGATGGCGACCCGTTAGGGATCTATCAGGACTCAACTTCAATTGAATGATCACAGTTCCATTTCCAGCGATGGTCTTAATAGGTATATCTGAAGTTATGATTCTCTCGGTCGGTAAGATCATCAATATCAGCCTCTAGCCCTGCAGTGACTCGGTTAGACCATCCGTCAATTGTTGTTCCATGAATGCGATCGCGATTTTTATTCGACGAAAGGCAAACCGCAAAATAGAGCATTCCAGTCGCTGCCATTATTGCAAATGAGCATAGCACGGCGCCAATTCCGAGGGGATAATTGGGAGCTTGGCTGTCGAGAAAGAATTGTGGGCCAATGATATTACCAACAGCTGGGACGTATCAATTAGCAGTAATACAACAGAGAAAAACACAACCGGTTCATACCATAAAATACTGCCACAGATATTGAGACAAAACTCTTTTTGGTTGTTCCGCCCGTATTAGACGTCGACAAACTTAGCGCAAGCACCCATGGGACGTTGTAGAATCCCATGATATAAACACCAGCAAGAGAAACATTTCGCTGTGTACTTGCGTCAGCGACATAAACAATAATAGCCCCTGCCAATGCGATCAAGGAAACGGTCCGAGTCCATGTTGAGATCCTCTGAGAGCGAAGGTAACAAAACTTAAGAGGATTATCCAAAAAATATAGTCTGAATTTGGAAATTAAATTCCAACTTCAAATTTAGCTGGTCAAATTCATGCCACCTGGGCAGTCACGAAGTATACCACCAAGATATATAAACGTTGGAAATCACCTCTCAATTCAGGAAAACAAACTCCGAGTCGGAGCCAACCATTATTTTCCAACGGAGCAGAAAGCTAGCCAGCATCATTTTATCCACTGATTGCGTTATCGGGTTATTTGAGCTTAGGTCTCTAAAATGAGGAGTTAAGATTTCAGTTTGCAATGCTATTCGACGTCTCGGTCCACACCGAGGAGCCGATGAGGATCATCTCGGCAGAGAGCGTGAGACGCTCGCGCCAGTCCGAGATGGCCCCCCAATCACAATCATATCAGCGGTGGGTCTTCATATTTCCTGCAATTTTACACGTTGAACTCTCTAGGATCTCGGTATCCATCGAGGAGCTCCTTCGTGGTTGTTCTCGGTGGATAGCGAGTCCCAGCCCGAGATGCGGAGATCGTGGGAGGAGTAGCGGTACCTCGTATCAGATTTAAAGGGGACAATAGTAACTAAGTGTTTCATAGTTTTTCCTCAATTTTTTCTGATAAATACAAGGTCGTTATGAATACAGCGTCTACTAAAGATAAGCGGGGAGCCACCCACGCGACGGTCCCAAACGAGAAGAATCAAAACATTCTTGTGAGTCACTCAAAGACTTCTGTGTGAGATGACTGAGGCTGAAATAGCTGTAGATTGGAATGCGGGATGGAGTCAGCGGGAAATTCAATCTCGTTCGAAAGCAGGACGCTGTGATCTCTGTATTCGATTCAAACTTCTTGATTGGAGATGGTATTTGGGTGTGTAAACAGGAATCATGGCTACAATGAAAGTCACCGTACTGACGCGATGAAATAAAGGAAGGTATTCGGGCCCGAAATGGTCGGATCCAATTCGCAAAGGACCACATCGACCGACTATTCCAGTCAGCGAAAGCAATGCTCATGGATCTTGGATTATCCAAAACTCAACTGCTTGATCTCCTCCACAAAACCCTGGACGAGAACGAAATGTCCAACGAAGCACACGTGCATATCCGTTTGGTCGTAAGCAGAGGGTTGAAGTCGACACCGTATCAGAATCCATCCGTCAACATTGGTCTACCTTTGATTGTGATGATCCCCGAGATCAAGGCCACAGATCCAAACGTAAAAAGCCAAGGGCTACGACTGATCACTTCGCACATCCGTCGAGGACCTCCAGATGTCAAGGACGAGATGTGGAATCACATTTCCAAGGCGACTGATGTCCAGGCGTGTATTGGGGCAAATGTCACAGGCGCCGACGAAGCCTTAATGCTTGATTTGAATGGCTTCGTGAAGACTTGCAATTCGACTAACTTCTTCATCGTGCGCAATGGTGAGGTATGGGCGCCTACGAAAAACAATCAGATGCAAGGAATCACACGCCAAAAGTCCATCGACGTCTGTCGTGCTAATGGCATTCCTGTGCGAGAACTGGATTTTACCCTGACCGAGGTGTATGGTGCCGATGAGGCCTTCTGTACGGGGACATTCCCCTCCCAGATTCATGTATTGGAGGTGGATGGTCGGCAGATTGGAGATGGTAGAAGGGGACCGATCACTGAGCGGATCCAGCAGCTCTATGCAAAAATGGTGGAAATGGACACTTCAAGGTCCCGGGAAGACATCCACAATGAGGTGCAAGGAACGAGGAAATCGAAGCTATAGTCTATTACATGGAAATGACTCTAATCAATGAATACTTCAACCTGAACGACCAATACAAAATAGATTGGAGATTGACTGGGTATCTTAATGTATGATACAAATATAGTACAAATGGTTTATCTCAGCACAGATGGGGGTCAGTGTGCAATATGTTATGTATCACCTACTCCCTCAATCGCAAGTGATATGTCTCCAATGCTTGTTCGGTGATAGGGCTCGGCGCCTTGACCATAGCATCATCACCTCCCTTTCCAGTCTTTGGGAATGCAATAACATCACGCACAGACTCCTTTCCAAGCATGACAGCAACAAGACGATCGAATCCCAGCGCCAGACCAGCATGCGGGGGACACCCAGCTCGCAAGGCATCAAGCAAATGCGAGAAGTCAGCTAATCGTTCAGCTGGCATCTTCAGAATGTCACGGAGAATAAACTCTTGAACAGCAGCGTCATGAATACGCCGACTTCCACCACCCAGCTCAACCCCGTTTACTACAAGGTCATAATGATCTGCGACGGCTTGCGTGGGGTCGGTGAGAAGCATGTCGACGTCTGCGGCGGTTTTAGGCGCCGTGAATGGATGGTGTGTGGAGGAGATGCCTGCCGCACCACCTTGACCAGGCTCAGAGTCGCAGGAAGGAGAGAACAGTGGGAAGTCAACAACCCACATGAAGTCAAACCCAGTGGGGGCTGGTTTGAACCCTGTGGAGACAGCATAGGAATGCAGAGCTCGTCGCAAATCACCGATCGGTGTCGAGCCACCGGAAAATGGGGCGCGTGGTCGGGCTTGCAGAATGATCAGGTCACCATGGTCGGGATCGAGGACTTCTTCCACTTGCTCGGCGGCTTCAAAGCCGAAGGGCTGGAGTCCGCAGAGGGGTTGTTTGCCATTATAGACAAAGACACCCGGTGCACCGTCGGGGTTGCTGTTGAATGGTGCACCTGCTGGAGATTCTAGAAATTCGGAAATGAATTTATGAGTTTCTTGAGGGTCGTTATCGTTGCCTTCCAGCATAAAGGCTTCAACGATCGGGTCATTGAGATCAGAAATCTTATCAACCAGATCAACAGGCAAAAGATGATCGACTCGCATAATCTCCATGCCATAACGCGTGTCCGGCTTGTCGGAACCGTACTTGGCCATGACCTCTTGGTAAGAAACCTTTCGGAAAGGCCCTTCCGGCGCCGGCTCGTTCATCAGAGTAGACCACAAGCGCCGAATCACTCCCTCAATTGTGCGCATCACATCATTTCCAGTCGCGAATGACATCTCCATATCAAGCTGCGTAAACTCCGGCTGTCTGTCCGCGCGTAGATCCTCGTCACGGAAACAACGCGCGAATTGGTAATATCGTTGAACTCCACTAGCCATGAGGATCTGCTTATACTGCTGAGGGCTCTGTGGCAATGCATATGCCAAACCAGGACGACGAGTCGGAACGAGGAATTCGCGGGCACCTTCCGGCGTGGATTTGAACAGCATAGGCGTTTCAATCTCCACAAAACGTTCATTCCCCTCATCCAGCTCTTTCTTACAGATATTGCGGGCCTCCGCACGAAATTCCAATGCTTGTCTCAGCTCTGCATCGGAACGGAGCTGCAGGTATCGTTGCTCTGGCGCAAAGACGGTCTCTGGTGTCATGATCAACTCCTTCGGGAAGTCATTGAGCGGGTGAATTTCCTCCAATGCAATCTCCCACATATCCTCGGGGGCTTGTTCGTTTGTCTCGGATGCTTTTTGCTTCTTCCGTTGCGCAGTGCCTCGTACTGCGACGGGGCTATGCGTATTGAGGCTCTTGAGTTGTTCGAAGGCATCATTCTTGGCGAAAGCGACTACCTGCAGGCTACGCTTCATTGTAGGATCTGTCAAGCGAACAAAAGAGAGCTTCTTGGAGAGATCTGCTCTTTGTCCGAGGTAGCCATGGAGAACGACTTGTGTATTGGGTTCGGCCTGCGAGAGGAATGACTCGAAATCATGGGTGGCGGGAGGGAATTCAACTACGGAAGAAGGGACACGTTAGTGTTTGTATTAATTGATCTAAGCAGCATACATACCAGCCTTTTTATATGTCTGCAAGAAATCAGGAAGCTCGACTGTAGTAGTTCTTGAGTCGCGCAGACAAGCCGGGCGGTGGAAGCGTCGCAACGCCGAACTTGAGAGTAGACATGGTGTCAACCTTGATGTACGGATAGTATTCACAAGCAGCGAGCTTGACCGAAACCGCATGCCCGCAGTGAGGATCATTCTCGCAATGAGGGAGCTTCTGAGGGGGGAAGAAGTGCAGATTGTCCGATGCTGCCAAAAGATATCCGGTGATTTCCCAAAGGAGACTAGCGCAGCCCGCATAAAACGCGCCCGCCGCCTTCCACTTTTTTTTTCTTCTTCATCCTTCCAAGTTTTATACTCGTGAGTCTACACCTTTGCATTCCCTTGCGTTATATACCAATCAAACCTCAATACTGACTTCTGACTTCTCTAGATGATGAAAGCTTAGTGTGTTCTATATGATCAATCTCTCCTCTCTGAAACGGGCGGCTCTCCCTCTTCGGAGGGCTTAAGGGCTCCTGATTCGAGGGCGAGGGAGAGTGATAAAGGTGTTCGGCACACCAACCTTGTTAATTCACGGACGCTATATGCATCTCTGACCCTTTTATATGAACTTGGCCGGTGTAATCCATGTGCAATTGCCGTGGATGGGAAAACAAGAAATCGAGGACTTGGTCTTGGAGAGGGTTTGATGCAGGTTCTTCGGCATACCTTGTGGTAGCTTGTTGACTGCATTGCCTCGGTGACTTCGACCTTTCTCGAATACTTGACCTTCAGTGCATATGTTGGACTCTGATATATGTATGTGTATACACAGGTAACCCAATTTTAAATAGCTCGATAGCCGAGAGTATCATTCATTATTGGTATTATTCACATTCCCGTGATGACAATCTATATGTATAAACAATCTTCGCATAATAAATCCTAAAAGAGCTTTTTCTTTCACCCGAAAATCATCTTCTCCAGCGCGGCCTTCTCGCCGCTGTTGTCCACCAAGTTCTTGAACACACCGTTCTCAATCTCCATCAACTCCTTCGGGGGTCCAAACTCGACTGCTTTGCCGGCATCCATCACCAAAATGCGATCAAAGTCTGCAATTGTACTGAGTCGGTGAGCAATGACAAGCAGTGTCGAGGCATTGCGACCAAATTCCGCTCGAATCGACTGCTGAATCATAGCATCCGTCTCCATGTCCACAGCCGAGGTAGCCTCATCCAAAACCATCAGCTTGGGTCTGGAAACAATGGCACGCGCAAGACAGAGTAGCTGCCGCTGGCCCTGAGATAGATTGAAGCCTCCTTCAGAGATAGGCGCCTTGAGGGACGTGAAGACATTAGCATTAGCTCCGGCGATAGTGTCGGGCGTCGCTGAACCATTTCCACCCATTTGCCATGGCTGGGATGTCAAGGTAGCTTCGTCGTCGGATGAGGCAATCAAGTGCACGCGAGCAAGCGCATCATACAGCTCACTATCATCATGCTCGTCGAACGGGTCCAAGTTGGACCGCACGGTACCAGAGAAGAGGACTGGATCCTGCGGAATAATAGCCAACCGGCTACGAAGATCATGCAGCTTGATCTTTGAGACATCCAGTCCATCGATAAAGATCTGGCCCTCGCGAGCTTCCAAGAATCGGAATAAGGCTAGTGTTAGAGATGACTTTCCGGCACCAGTGCGGCCAACGACACCGACTCGCTGGTTCTTCTCAACAGTGAAGCTGAGACCCTTGAGGATAGGAGGAAGCTCCGGTGCATAACCGACTACCAGATCGCTGACCTCCAAGCGTCCCTCTGTTGGCCAAGCAGCAGGCGCATCTGCACCGCCTTGGTTCTCGAGCTCAATGTTGGAGTATTCAATGATACGTTCAGTGGCGTTCATGTTGAGTTCAATGCTAGCGTAGTGACGCAGCACATTTGCGATAGCCGCATTACACTGCAGCGCGAAGCTGAGAGCAAATCCTGCGAGTGGTGCTGAAATACCAGGAAGGAAGACCACAAGGGCCGCGGTCACTATCGAGAACATAGCAGCGAGCAGGTTCATCCGAATCCCAAGCCAGCGATTGAACAGCCACAGTAGCCACCAGGCTTGGGCATGCTCGTTGATCCTATCGTAAATGACATCAATAAAAGCATCAGTCTTGCCAAAGGCTCGAATGGTGAGAAGACCAGCCAAGCTGGATCCGAAATGTTCGAAAACAGGACTCTTGGCTGTGCTTTCCAGACGCTTGACCTCGCGAGCGCCAGCAAGATAACTAACAGCCAATCTGAGGCAACAGACCATCAGGAAGGCAGCGAGGATGATGACAATCGGAGAAACGAGGATGCCAGCAGCCATGACACCGAAAACGTCCAATGACGAGCCAATGAAGAAAGCAATGTCGTATCCAACCCGCGAATCAATCAGGTTGAAATCGGACGTAAATCGATTTAGAATACGACCAAGTGGAACTGTATCCAACCAGCGCAAGGGTGCGCGAAGAACCGCAAATGTCAAGTCATTGAAGAAGTTCCTTGAGGCTCGAACGCTGGCGGAGAAAACGAAGTAGTATCGAAGTGTACCGAATATAGTGGCTAGAAGGGAGATGCCGATATAAACGCCCAGATGCAGGAGCAGATTGTCTTCACTGTGCGCGGGAGCTGCGTTCCGAGTCGTTGATTGGAGGAAAAGAGTATGAAGTTGTTCAGGATGAATGTCACTCCTTGAGGCCTCGGTGTCGCCCGCCCAAACATTGATCCACCAGCTCTATTTGCATTGTATATTAGCGTCATTCAAAAACTCATAACAGGAAAATCTTGTCCTTACCCGTGAGATCATGAGTGTAGCATAGCCGACAAAGACCAAAGTGGTGATAATAAAGGTCGGAAGGCTGAAAGCCCTGGAAATATACCTCTTATACACATCAAGGCCAATAGAGCCGACCGCTCGCTTCTCGTCCTCAGTGAACTTTTTAGCTTCACCGGGTTTCTTTGTCGAATCGACAGTGTTTTCAGGCTGGTCTGGTGGTTGTTGACGAGGAGTATTCGAGATTTTAGAGTTTTCAAGACAGGTCTCGTCGAGATCAATCAGATCCTCAGTTTCTTCTTGCTCTTCTTCCTCTTCATGTTCCACTGCTGCTTGTTCTTCACGTAGAATGTCGTCAAGATGGTTGGTCTTGCGCAACTCTTCGATTGTTCCGGCGTATTTGACGCAGCCATTCTCCAGGAGTACAGAATAATCGGTTCGAGGAAGGCAAAGCCCAACGTGATGAGTGACAAGGACCCTCGTGCGGCCTCTACCAAGCTCGCCGGTAAGTGCGTTCTGGTAGATATATCGACCTGTGTGGGCATCGAGCGCACTGAAAATATCATCCATAACCAAGACGCCAGCTCTGGAGTACAAGGCGCGGGCGAAAGATACTCGCCATTTCTGGCCACCACTGAGATTGACGCCATTGGCACCGATATCAGTAAAGTCGCCGTCTGTCATCATCGCCATATCTTTCTTCAAAGCACAGGCGACGAGAACCTTCTGGTAACGATCTTCGTTGAAAGGCAAGCCGAAGAGAATGTTGGCTCTGATAGTTGCATTCTCGATCCAGGGGATCTGAGCCACATACGCAATTGCAGAATCGATGATCCAGTTGTCGTTATTAGCCAAGTGATCGAAACGTGACTTGAGTGGAGGAGGAACAGGGGCCTTGACAGTCCCCCGGAGGAGATCGCATTCGCCAAGGATAGCGGCAAGCAGTAAGCTTTTCCCGGAGCCTGTGCGACCGGAAATGACACTCAGACCGTGGAGGGGAAATTTCACATTCATATCTTGTAGAGTAAACCGGTCCTCTGAATCCTTGTCGTCAAGCTGGCTCTGATCAGCCGGCCATGCCACCGAAGCATTTTCGAAAGAAATTGTATCCGAGGGGACGGTGTTGACAATCTTTTCTTCTGCGGCCATATAAACGCCAATGCGTTCGGCACTGATCTTCGCCTCTAGACCGTCTGCTATAATCTCAGGCAAGATGGCAAGTGCTAATTCCAGAGACCCAAAGACGGACATAGCCGTGAATGCAACCGAGGCAGTGAGTCCGTCATTAAGCATGGCGTAAACTGTCAGCGAGACGGCAGACAGCCCCAATGGTCCTAAAATCCAGATAGCCATCAGGACAGTATCAAAGAGAAACGTGGTCCAAAGAGCTTTAAGTTCCGACTCTCGCGCCTGCGCGATCTTCTTGTGCCACCGTCCTTCAAGAGCTGAGAACTTGATTTGGCGAATACCTTGCAGAACTTCGGTGACAATGGCCAACTTTGCATCTCGTAGTTTCATCAACTTGTCCTGGGCTGAGGTAAACCTTTTGGCAGCGTATATATTTAGTGGTGTCACAAATACAGACACTGCCATACCGGAAAAGGCCGCTTGCCAGCCTAGAATCTGGATCAAGAAAGAACACCCGATGACGATCTTCATGATCGACAAAGGGATGAAGTAGGAAAATGAGGTGAAATTCGAGATACGATTGGCGTCAACGGCAGCAAGGTTGATTATGCTTTGTTGGCTCTTCTTTAGGGCCGCCTCGTCGTCTTCATCTTCATCTTCCTCCTCTGGCTCCGCAAGCAAAGCCTTGGCGGCTGCGTGAGGGTCGTTGTTGTCCTTGTTCGACTTCTTCGTGCCCTTGGTGTCCTTTCTGCGCATCGCCTTGGCGAAAACAGAAGCCGACAGCTCTGCATAGATGGGAACCAACAACCTCGAACAAACCGACCAGAAGACCCATGCTTCGATGTTGGAATGTAGAAGCATCGAGCCACCAAGCGCAAATACCCAGACTAAAGACTGCATCGGATGCCAGGTATCAAGATCGCGAGCTTCGAGTGACTTGAGGATCCTGAATAGGGCCACCTGCGGTCCAAAACTCATGATACACATAATAAATGTCAAAGTAAGCTGAAGCAAAAGAGACTTCCAGTGTGCAACAATAAGACCCTGCCAAACCTTGCGATTTCCAAGTGATTTTTCGAAGTGCTCTCTCAGGCGATCGGTACGCTTCTCTGCTCGAAGTCTGGGCAAGTCGGTAAGCTCGAGCGATTTATTCTTGACGGCATAGGCGAGAAGCTTATTGGTCCAGGCGAAGGTGAATCGGCCGAATGTTGAAACCGACTTCTCTCGATCCACGGCCCTTCCATCAACGAACAAGTCTGGTTTGCGTGGCAAGAGAATACTAAACAATCCACGTAGAAATGCGCTGACGGCTTGGGCAATCACCAGGCCAATCCAAACTTGTTGCCGATACAAGATACTGTAAGACGTACATGCGAGGTATGCCTCGACTCCCGTGACTGCGAGTGCGACGAGACTACCGCCGAACGCATATTGGCCAAGATCAAATCGTCGAATTGGTCGGGGTTCTGTGAAGAAAGCAACAGCTTGGAAGGAGAGTAGGATCTAGATTTGCATATTAATAAATTGGTACTGAAGCCCTGCATACGCTGTGCATGTGCTGTTTTTTTGTCGCAGGTACATACCCAAATACCGAGCTGTAGCCAGTTCAGGATAGTGAAATGGGAATATTCGAAGGTTGTGTACACAGCCAGAGCCAATGTTACCAGAAATCCGGATGTCGAGAAAAATGCAATAGCAGCTCTTTGCCACTTGTCGGAGAAAGCACGCAGCGACTCCTCAGTTGCCTCGCCATCCTCATCACGATAGGCAGTTTTCGCTAGGGTATGTTCCTCCGCCGGGCCAGATCTGCGCCATACCCGATCGGCGATACTCTGAGCGGCAGGGATGCTGTCCAGGACTACCAGGCACAAAGCGACCGACCCCGTCACCAAGGACATGGCCTGGGTGTTTAGGGGCATCTCTAATGTACGACGTCGAGCCTGGACGTCGTTTGGTGGGTGAGATGGGTGGAAGAGAGGAAGAAAAGAGAAGGATTCCGACGAAGAAAAATGGGTGGAACTGCACTTCCACTGCGCTCCATCATGCACGCCGCGCTGATCACGATCCTAGTTGCGCCACAGTAGTTCGCCCCGGGTGGGCGGGTCTCATACCTATGGTACATAATTTACATGTATGTAAGGTCACATCGAGACGTGCCGAGCGGGGAAATTCTTTTCTTTTTGCCTTTTCGTCACTCTTTTTTGACGTGAGACCACGGTGAGTCAATGCAGATGTCGCAAGGGGATCCATAAGTGGCAAAGATTCGTATGTATTGCATGAACTATTGGACGGGATTTCCCGAGGATCCGCTGAGGGAACACAAAAGATCATAATTAAAGATTTGCTTTTGATAAGCATACGTATTTACTTCTTCAAGACATCTCGATACGTCAAATCATTCAGCGGTCTGAGAGTCGCAGATCCCAGAAGGCAAATGAAAAAGAGGGAAAATCAAGGAACAAGAAACAGTGAACCACCATTAGTAGAACTCAGATAATAGTTCTCATTGGATGCTCGTCCTGACTGAATGCAACTGGCTGTATCTGGTAAGTTACTTCTTGCGGGCACCTTTTTGGGAAATGGGATAAATGCACATGGCAATGTCTCTGGCCCTATGTAAAGTGGATCCGGCTGTGAGGGAAGAGATGGAGGTCCCCTATTGTAATTTCTGCGTCCAGACCCCCGTGACCCGTAGCGCCCGCTCCCGAGCTTGGTATCCACTAGCCAGGTGGGTCGCAGATGAATGGGGAGCTGGATGGTGGGTCGGTAAGGAGAATCAAGGGTGAAGCGAGGCAGCTGAGGGTGTCGCCCCTTTTGATCCACCAGATTTCAACACTCGAATACTGAGGGGCTTCTACTGCCAGGCACAACGGCCGTTCAAAGCAAGCTGAACGATGCGAGTGTCGTGCAACCTAGTGCAGCAGAGTACAGTATGCTCACCTTGGAGTATTACTGGCGGTTCGGGTTGCAAATCACCCAACACTATCGATTGCGGCATGAGATGTCATCCTTGCTTGAATGATCTTATTGGACAATCCCTAATCTTGTAATCAAACATAAATTGTATTTCTTTTCCCACTTTCAATTGCTGTAAATGCGCCTAATCATGCATAGCATTAGAGACATCTGCTGCATTTATAGATTCACTTCAGGAGTCTTTTACTGACACCACCGTTAAATTGGGGAACAGCTGGCGACAAAAGTATCCGGCGGCTAGATAATGCGGGGATCATAGATATTTGGTAAGACGCTCTTTGGGAAGAGGAAGACGCCGCATGGAACTTGGTTAGAGGCACCAGCTCATCGAAAAGAGATAAAGAAGGATACTAAATAAGACCTCCCCAGGCCACAAATTGTATCGCAAGCAGCAATATGATGCTGGCTTACAGGGCGCTGGTGAGGCGAAATTAAAAGAGGGTCGAACTAGCCTCCCGCACGTAGCTTACCAGGTTGATCGTGATCAGTGCGAAAAGAACCAGCCGATACTCCCTCTAGGGTCTTCGAGATGAGACAGTTGAATCAAATCTAACAGATGCCAAAGCTACCGAGAAAGGAGGGGCGATAATACGAAGTGATTCAACTTACTAGAAATTACTAGTTGAAGGTGGGAGGTATTCACATGGATAAGCAATTGTTATCCTCATCACCGTCATCCTAATTGACCGCGAGAATATTGCTAATGATATATGACTTACTTCGATCTGTCGATCACGTTTGCCTTTCTCTCTGCAATCACAGACTTTATTCAATTTTCTGGCAATATCACGATAAACCGCTTTTGAGCAGAGACAACAAACTCTCACTCTTACCCGGCTAGAAAGGGATCTCCCAGAATATTTTGCCTGCGATACTTGCAATATTCTTCATCGTTATGATGGATCAGAGAGTTTTGTGATGAGCGGATTAGTCCGAGACAGATTTTGTCGGCTTTCCTGTATCAAAAAAGGTCATAAAAAGATGGTTTCAACCACGACGAGAAGTTTGCGCGTTCTTAAATTAGTTTAAGACCTTTCGCTGACTACTGAGCCATCAAACATTTGAAGGATTTTACGGAAGCACTGTGAATCGGAGGATTTAGCAAGGTCTTTATAAAACAGAATTGCTACATTGTATCCATTTCCTTGCCGCACTTCATCCTTCTTCACAATAAAGTATTTAAATAGTTTTCTTTTTTGCTAACATATGCTCTATAAATAGCTACTTGAATTACTACTTGAGGTCCTCAACCTTTGTGCCCCCGGAACAGACTCTGCACCATTCTGTATGCTAATCGTCGCTTTGCAATTATTTATGATTACTAATTATAACAAAGTTGTTCTCTTGGAGAAATAATAGAAGTCACTGGTGTAGCTGTACGAGTATATTTGAAGGAATTCTTCTAGTAAGGCCTGACAGGGGATCCAACTGGAATGTTCCTTCCTTCTACTCCATCGCCAAACATTGAAGGTGAGGCATTGGAGGGAAGGTGCCAGTACTCGCTGGTAAAGAAGGAAGGAGCGAGGACCGCACATACGTTGTTCGATTCTTCGTCTTTCTTGTCTATTCTCTTCTTCTACTCATCTTCACCAAGTCTTTGTTACCTACAGTCACACCTACGGCTATGTCTAAATGTACATCTGTCTACATTATGGCTGATTAACGCCACAGAGCGGGTAATCTTCTTCCCCTCATCTTTGGAAGTGAATCTTGCCGGAACTTTGAATGGACATACTTATATGCACTTAGAAACTCATGGCCCGGCCCGAGGGTGGTGTCCAATGTGCTCTACATATTCGGGCCTCCGTGCATGGCTAGCCCTGCATTTATGTCGTACAGAGTGCGGCTGAGCTGATCTATCACAAAATCAAACATGATCTTCTCCACCAGGACAGCTTGATCGTCCTTAATATCCACGTATACTAGTAACAAATGAGAGCACGGCAGGACAATAATAGATACCAGTCAGCTGCATTTTTCTGGTCAGTAGGTACCAATGAAAGAAATAGCGCTATGCAATGTTTTTCAGGGGCGGGGAGGACCGGCCTTAAAAGTGGGGAATGACCTTTTTTTCAGCCCGCACTAGCTTTTTGGAGCAAGCTCGTAATGCAGATTGACGCCGAATCATCTTGCGGTGAGTGTGAGAAATGCCAGGCTGCTCGCCCCACAGAAAGAGCATTAAGTACATTTTGGCATTTAAACCCTACAAGGCCCCAAAATTCCGCAGACCATTGAAGGACATACATACGTTGGACCAAATTCTCCCAATACCATTATCTCGAGATCGTCATGCCGTCCATCACATCAAACATAGTCACCCCTATCAATTTCATTGCCGACCTCCCAAAATATAAAGTGGAAAAGCCCTATACTCTTCACACATCTCTGCTTGCAACTTTAGATTCGGAGGGACGGAAGGCCACAAATGTGGAATGGCTTCCTCAATCCGTGGAGATTTGCAGCATGCGAGGTAATGACAACATTACTCTGGACAAAAGCGGGTTTTGTTATCTCGAACACAAGTCGAACCACCTACCGAGCAGCGACATCTCTGCTGAATTACTATCGCTTTACCGCAATGAGACTGAGGAGTTGCTCACTTCCACTTTCAATGCGGAGCTCACAGTCTGCTACGATTCCAAGGTGCGTTTTGTCGCCTACAGACAGACGAAACGCGTTATTTCTAACTTTGTGGGAAATAAGCTCCGGAAGAATTCGCCGGCGAATCTTGACAACTACGATTACAAGGACCCCTTGTTTTTAGAACAATCAGCACTTGGTGCACATGGTGAGTGCAGTTTTCTCACATTGATTTGACCTCGCTTACAGTCTCAATAGTTGGTTAGTACTTGGTATTCGCCCAACGACACCATCAGAATTGACCGATGATATACAGATATCTCTCTGGATCATGCTCCAGGGCAGATAAAAAAGTATATGACTGAGGATCAGTGGAAGACCTACTCTCAGCCTGGATACCGCTTCCGACTCGTCAAGTAAGATATCTCCATTTGAACCTCGTTTCTATCATAAATATTTACTAAATATAACAACAGTACTTGGAGATGCCTACTACCCAAGTGCGAGGACCGACCTTTGGCGTTATGCGACTATAGTTCGCTGGGTGAGGATGACCTCTTGGCTATAGACCGAGTGCACGTTACTCGGCGCCAGGAGACATACTACGTGAAACACAAAGAAAATCAGCGGTGGTACTGGCTTCCCGAGCAAAGAGCGGATGAAATCCTTATGTTTAAGTCATACGATAGTATGGCCGACAACAACAACGCTAGATGTATGTTACTTTCTTTCTCACTCGGAAACACTACTAAAACCTTATTAGACTGCCCACATGCAGCTATTGATAACCCATCGGCGCCCAGTGATGCACCCCCAAGGGAAAGTGTGGAGACAAGATCGGTGGTGATTACGAAGATGTAGCGTCAACATTCGACAGGCGGTATTTCCTTCTTCGCAGTACTGGTATATTATGAACTTCGGGGATTAGTATATACTTCAAATGTTTCGGTATTAACGTGCACATACTAAAAGTACTACTTATTATCTTGTGTATTCTGCCAAGCCTACTAGTACTCTGTAAGATAACATGTAAGAAACTTTGCATACATAAAAGATAATCTTTTAGAATAATGTGGAGGGTACTCCTTGAAATACATCAATAAGTAACAGGTACGAGAAGCATCTAAATTCCAGAATCCAGATTTGTTTTACATTTGAATACATACGATGATTTTGTATACATAGCACTGCATATATGCATTTATGAAAACTTCTGTGAAACACATTCAAGTTAGCACCACTCAAACCCAGACTAAGACCATCAAACCCAAACCTTCTGATTCAAGTTGCTCAAGCGAAAGAAAACATCCTCATACTTCCTCATCTCATACGGTTCCGTCCTCAACAATACCATCTTATGCTTATTACTCCACCCCTTACAGCTCCTCAACGTGGTCGCATGATAAACAGCCCCTCCAACCATAGGATCAAGAATAAGGCTGACCTCAAGATTGGCGGGACTGACGAGTAGAGGATCATGGGTATCTCCTTCAGATTTGTACTCTTCTCTTAGCGCGGAGACTTCTTTGTCAACGGCTGTTTTGGACCCATCGTAGGGCGATTTGTGGTGGCCGACTTCATCGTCTGTTCCTGTTTGACATGTCTCCATCCTGTCTGGCTTGAGGAGTTGCCTGTCGAGGATCCATTGGTCGTAGGTTGGTTCTGTGGATGTTTGGATCCATCGTGCGGACACTGGTCGGAGGAGTTGTTTTGAGCGTAGGAGTGCGCTGATTGGGCGGTGTTTGAGAGTTTGGAGGCAATTCATCTTTGGAGGGGTGAAGGATGTTATCAAGCGAAGATGGAGATGTCTTGAGGTCCTGAAGGCTTCTTTATCTCGAGTGGGAAGCTTGGTGTTGAAGCCACGAAGGAGTTTAGTGCTACGAGATGACATCACCATTTCTTAAGATGTCATGTGCTTAACCGAGAAGATTAAGATGTTTCTCCTTTTGGGGGATTAATTAAATACGATGTACGAACGACTTGTTTGTGCTCGATATATCTAGTATTCTTAGCCCTTCCAAACGCATCGTCATCCGTCACAATGACACAAATGCAATAGTAATAGTCAATTTGGGGTATCAAGTAGCAGAAAGCACAAAATAAATTCTTATTTTCAAGTTGCTCGCAGCTACAGCTCCTCAAAGTGGAAGAACCACCAATTCGCCATCAATATTGGCAATATAATCCCCGAGCTGGATGTCATTCGGGACATCTTTTCCATCAGGACCCGTCAAATCACAGTGAAGGACGGGAGTATGATTCGGCCCATCACTAGAAATACTCATATTTCTCGCATTCTTGCTAAAGCCCTTCCCGCCCCATGTTAAGTGACCTGATTATCAAGTGAGAAACAGGCCCGTTGCGAGTGGCCAGAACCCCATGGGCCATTAATCATGCCACGACTCACCGTCTTCGTTCCCCAGATACTCATCTAGTAGCAATTCAGTTTCGAGTCCACTTCCTTCATCATTGTTGCATGTTGCAACTAGGCAGGTTGCGCCGGGTTGGGCGTTTAGATGGACGTCGCAAGCGGATTTGTGAAACGACATGGTTGGAATAATTGAATGTTTGAAGTTTGCAGGATTGTTTGGCCACATTGATGATGCGGGGTGTTTTGTACTTTGACGTTTTGTGGCGAATTCGATGCGGTTGGTGCTTGGCCACGTCTTTGTTGACCCATGGGAATGTGTTCAATATGACGCAGAGCAAGTAGGGGTTCCCTGGTTTCCCTTGTATTTTCATTGCTCTATTTAGGTCTCTATTTTTGCCGCTGGTTGGTCTAGATCTACTTGGATTCTGACTTGTTTTCTAGCTTCTACTACAAGGCAATGGAAAAGGAGACAAATGCAGGTCGGGTGAAGTATCAAAGCGTATCAATTCATCGTTTACTCGTTACAACATGAGAAAAAATAGCTAGCTATCGTACATCCAGATTAGTAACGCTGGGTCTGACCATAGGTCTGATTCTGAGCAAAGGTCTGGTCCTTGCCAACAGTCTTGGATCCATCAAGGTCGGAGTCAACACGGGGATCAAGCTTGTTAAGGGTGTCGCTCTTGTGGGGACCAGCAGTGGAGCCGGTGTTGTAGCTGCTACCGGCAACACTGTCGTTCTGAGACTGATCGAAGTTCTTGGTGGTGGTAGGACCCTTGCTACCGCTCAAGCCAATGACCTGGTTGCCACCAGCAATGCTGCCCTTGTGAACGTCCTTGTCGAAGCGGCTGACGCCAGAGTACTCGCCAGCGATGTGGTCCTTGCGCTTGCTCTGGTCGCTGTCGACGCGGGGATCAGCCTCATTAGCCACGTTGCTGCTGTGCGGACCGGCAGTAGAGCTGGCAGGGCCGCTGGCGGCAGAGTGGGTAGAGGGCACGGCACCATAGGCGCCAGTTGTGCCGGCAGCACCGGTGCTGCCGTAGGAGGCACGGCCATCGCGATCGCTGTCAATTCGAGGATCGGCCTTGTTGGCAATGTTGCTATCGTGAGGACCGTGGTTGCCGGATCGTGCAGTGTCATAAGCGTCGATGCCACTAGTAGTGCCGGTGGTACCATAAGTACCGGTAGAACCAGTGGTTCCCGTAGTGCCATAAGCACCAGTGGTGCCAGTAGTTCCAGTAGTGCCATAGGTACCGGTGCTACCGTAGGAGGCACGGCCATCGCGATCGCTGTCAATGCGGGGATCAGCCTTGTTGGCAATGTTGCTATCGTGAGGACCATGGTTGGAGGATCGAGTAGAGTCGTAGGCATCAGTGCCAACGCCAGTGCCGGTAGTACCATAAGTACCAGTAGTTCCAGTGGTGCCATAAGCGCCAGTAGAGCCGGCACCGGTGGTCATGGGCTGGGTAGAAGTGTGGGTTGTAGGGGTGTAGCCAGTTGAGCCAGTGCTACCGTAGGCGCCAGTAGATCCAGAAAGGCCAGTGCTACCATGAGAGCGACCTCCATCCAGATCACTATCGACGCGGGGGTCGGCCTTGTTGGCGAGGTTGCTGTCGTGTGGACCGTAGTTTGTGGATGTGGAGGTGTTGAGAGATCCGCTGCCTAGCTGAGAGCGGTCGCTGTCGACGCGGGGGTCGGCGGTGTTGCCGATGTTGCTATCGTGAGGACCATAGTTGGATGATTGGGTGGAGTTGTAGGTGTTGGCATCAGTGCTGGAAGACTTGTGGTCCTTGGAGTGGTCACCGTGGTGGGTGACAGCCTCCTTGACCTTGTGGATGATGTTGGACATGATTGTGTATTGTTATTCGGAAGGGTGGATAGATTTTAGATGAGAGTTAAGCTGGTCGATGGGTAGAGGAGAGTGATGGAAGGTGGTTGGTACTGAGAAGAGGATCCATACTTCTCCATGAAGGAGGCAGATTATATACCAAATATTTGCGCATGACGCCATGTGCAGCACGCAACAAATACATGACGTGGAATCCCCCGCAGAAGTCAGATTTGAAACGTGGATATCAAAGACAAATCTGATGTGAAAGGGTCGAGCTTGTTTGCGTGAGGTGAAGTTGGTCGAAACCGGGCAGCCCCATGACGGACGGTAACGTCATACTCGGTATCGGCAAGCGCCACCGACAACGTTGATCGTCCTAGCCCTATGCATGGAAGGGGAGTAGAAATAGAAACACTCGATCGCCTTGTGATTGGCCTCGCACGAGTTAATTCCATCAGTAGTGGGGGTTTGGGGCCAATCTCGATCGATCTTTGCTTTGATTCTGCGTCATCTACAAAAAAACACCGAAAACCGGCCAATGGGGGAGATCGCCAGGCATCTCAATACCACTGTTTATCTTTTGTGGACATAATTAATCTATTCGTCTGGGGCAGCTGGGTCAGGTACGTAATGGAGAGCTGTTAGTGAAGATCGCAATAGCAATGGTGGCGTGGGAGAGGATGAGCTTGGGATCCAATAGGTCTAGACGACCATGGATACAGCTGATATGACCTCCATGTGGTGTTCTGGTGTCTCACCAAGCTCCTAGAGCTTCCTCCCGGTCGGTTACACCTTCCAGCCAAGAATGATGAAAGATCACATCTTCATTCTTAATGCCCTGTTGGAATCACTCGCAAGTTTCAATCCTTCTGCACGCTACCGTCATTCGAACCCATTCGCCCAGTCGCCAACTCATCAGGGCGCTGTGCTCGAACCTCTCTCAACTGGGATAGTGGATTTTTGAATCCAGTTCTGCCTTGAACCATGAAGTCGATCGACCAATAGCTGGAAGTTTCGAGCTGCACGTTGTTCTTGGTTTGTAACTTTTCGTCGTCAAGGTAGATCCAGATCCTCGGTCGGCAAGCCGTCCATTCTCATTAGCGACACTGTTTCTTGTTTCTCCTTCTTCAGGACTTTGATCCCTGCGCATCCCAAATCCTGCGTAGTGTTAAGTTCTCTCCAGTAACCTTGAGCCTAGAAGCATAGAACAAGGACTGGCGAGGAGAGGAGTACCCGTAGCTCCCAATACCCTGGAGTACTCGCGATCCTAACTCGTTCTGCAAGCATTAGTCACTTGGATTAAGTCGAGGCACTGACGAAATGATCTTCTGCTCTTAGCTGTCTCCTCACATGTCCTTTTGATTAATATCCTTGCTGTAAGATAAGAACACCCCAGACGATCAAGTCAATGGGGGATTGGTGGTTACCCTGGGGTAAATCCAGGAACACGACGAGACACGAATCTGGAATCCCAGTGACTGTACCATGTGTCCTCTCTCTAGTCTCGATTGAATCAGAAGGTAGTAAAATGTTCCATTGAATGACTCTCAAAATGGGGAATAGCGAAAAGATAGGTGATGGGTATCGAGTTAAATTAAGCCATGAGTGAAAATTCCTGCATCCGAATATCGTAATGAATTTCATCGAGTGATAGGGTCACGGTTTCAAGTTTTCGCCGCGCTTTTGCTTGACCCGAACACTTTGCGGGTTGTGAAAAATGTCCCGAGGATCAATGTCGGCCTTGATCTCTTCCAGTCGAGGAAGATTGCTGCCCCAGTACGCGAGCTGGGCATTCTCCATGTACGGATCCACGTAGCCAGGATACGCTCCAAATCGTGCGGTGGGGCCCTCTGAGAGCAGAACCACATCGTTGAGACCTTGAATGAAGTTCTTGGTCTCTCGTGATACTGGACCGAGAAGGTTGATCGCGTAAGACTGCATCCACATGAATGCATCGCGGTGGGCATATGCCGTAGCATTTTTTGGCACATCGTTGACCGCACCAGCCTCCAGATCAAATATAATGAACCAGGCAAGAGTCCCCTTATTGGCTTTTTCGATATACTCAAAAAGAGAATCGACACCATGATCCGGGATAATTGTTTTCTGTGTAAATGGCAGAGACTTGGCGTAGAAGGGAACGGGGATCCCACCAGCAACCTGCTCAATCAAGTTTTCACCCTGACTTACCACCATAGCCAACCAGTTAGTCAAGGTCACTCCGATCAAAGAACTACTCCTATCCCCCGGAAAATCGTGTTCCTGTCGGAAGGCCTCGAACTCCTCCTGGGATCCAAAGAAAGTCCCCGAGACCGTAATCCCTGCCCCAGTGACCACAAGCTCCGTACCAAATTTGCGAGACAGAGTCTCATTCGAGATCAACCTCTGCCAATCTTTGAAGACCCTTGCATTGGCTTGACTGTTTCCCAAACTCCAAGTGAATGAGTACTGATAGGCCTGCTGTGGTGCAGGATGGGTTTGAAGCTTGAACTCTGTCACGATTCCGAAGCTCGCAGCCGCCCCCTTGATAGCAAAGAATACATCTTGATGTTTGTCTTTCGAAGCTTGGATAATAGTCGAATTGGCCAACACAACCGTTGCTTCTTCGATGTGGTCCAACGCCATGCCCCATTCTCGAGATTTAGTACCCAGACCACCAATGGTGAAATGTCCTCCTACTCCCACCTGTAGACAAGTGCCATGAGCGACAGCACGTCCACCGGCTTCAAAGAGACGAGAATCCAAGTCTCCGAGGAGGGTACCAGAACCGACAGTGGCAATGTTTGAGTCCTGATCAAGCGAGAATTGCTGGAAATTCTTCAAATCGACGACAATGGCTCCATCAACACCTCCCAGTCCTAGTATATTGATGATATCAGATTAATGGAGAAAAGAAGAGAAGAATGTAGATGGAATGTGAGATTGAATACATACCATAGTTTCCATAGCTGTGGCCACCGCTGCGAGCCTGAACCTTGTAGTCGTAGTGCACTGCACATTGTACAATTTCCGCAACTTCTTCAGCGCTGTTTGGGTAGGCGATTGCAGCGGGAACAACCGGAAAGTTCAAATTGTAATTTGGGGTCTGATGAAGTGAGCCACGAAAGGCTATCCTGCCGGGATTATGACCCACGGCTGCGAGGAAGCAGTCGTGGCCGGGGACGCTCTGGGAGTTGCCCATGGTGGCGGGTGCCAGTTAGAGAGGGGGAAGAAGAGGAGTGAGCAAAAGCAAGAAATGAGAATGGGAGGAGAGTATGTGAGTGCCAGTGGGCAATACACTTCAGGGTCTAGATGAATCGAGATGAGGCAGGTGCAGGCGCGCAGGGCGTGTCCATCGCGAGGAAGGCGCGACTGGGAGGAATGCTGGATTGGGATGGACCACACGAGCTTAAACCGACTTGCTATACCCTAGGGTTACCCCAGATGTGATCCTAGTATCTATAGTTATAGTCTGGGTAGCTACTAGTAAATATGACGATGCATCTGTGAGCCTTATATTTGGTACTATGGTAGTCAGCATTGTTCTAGAAGCCCTAATTGGAACCAGCCACCAACCCAGCACAACTATACAAACCAAGTATAGATCGGATGTATAAATCCGAGCAGAAGTATAAATAAAAAGCCCGATGAAGTGCCAATCAGATGCTTTTCCCTCTTCTGCGCTCCACCCGGGGACATTTCAAATTTGGGTCGGGGACCACACCACGCACTAGGTCCCCGGCTCCTTCAAGGGAGTGGCTGCACTTAATTTCAACAGTTCACATATTTACACCTGGTATACATAAACTTGTCATCCCAGCGTTCCTCTACCACTTGAATCTCTTTTTCTTTCCTCCCTATAATCTTCAAGTTCCAACAAGCCCATCCACCAACCCTATATGATACATATATCCAATTTCCGAGCCGCACTCATGACATCAAATAAAGTTTAATGGCCTCACCCTAAGAAAACATTTATTGCCCCCAAGACTCTCTCCAACACAGCAATCGACCATGTTCACTCCAATACACACCTCGCTAGGAGCCTGGCTTCTTTTCCAGGGCTCGTCCGGTCTACTCATCCACAACGGTGCCATCTTCGGCATCTCCTCCTTGATCTCGGGCTCGGTCTTCAGCCCATCTAGGGATAATATCCCTATCGTCGCAGGCCTGGTCTCGAGTATTCTTCCAGTCTATCTATTCGCCCCATCTTTGATCCCGGCGTATCCCGCTGCCCCGAATTCTTTGGCTACAGCTGCGGCTACTTTCGGCGTGGGACTTCTCTTGGGTTGGGGTACAAAGGTGAGTACATCGTCTTCAAAATATACGGCATACTAGTATTCACAAAATTATCTGATAATTGGCGCCGGGTAAACGCTAACCACTAAACTCAACAATAGAACGGTCGAGGATGTACCTCCGGACATATGCTCTGCGGAGTATCCCGATTATCACCACGCTCACTGATTGCAACGGCGATCTTCTTCACCACAGCCCTTATCACAGCCAACATCGTTGGGGGAGGATCAAATATCCCTCCCTGTAACGGGTCACTGCCATGTTACACGGCCATTGTCCCTGCATTGACAGAGCTAGTTTTCATGTCTGGCGCGGTATTGGTCTCTGCAGTCACGAATTTCTTCATTGTGCCTAAACTCTTCACCCGGTCCGAGAACTCTCGCGCCTTCTTTGCCTACCTTGCGGGCTGTCAATTCGGACTCGGTCTTTTGATCTCTGGAATGGCGGACTCCGCTAAGGTGCTGCGGTTCTTCGCCCTTCCTACCGACCCGTCTCGCTTTGATCCTTCTTTGGCTTTGATCATTGCGTTTGGTATTGGCCCGTCGCTTGTGACTTACTTGACTTTGGAACCAGGGCAATCGGGAGACAAGGATAAGCCCGGCGCGAAGCCTACACTCGCTGAGAGGTGGAGACTTCCTACCGCAACGGTGGCGGATATTGACTGGCGGTTTTTGGTTGGCGCTGTCGCTTTTGGAGTGGCCTGGGGATTGAGAGGAGTTTGTCCTGGTCCGGCCCTTCTTAGAACAGTTCTCCAGCCCACTTGGGGACTTGCCACTATGAGCGGATATATTCTTGGCAATTTCGGCTAGACGAGAGGAGATAGAAGACGAGGAAGATATTTGATATAGAGTCCCATAGAAGAAATAATATATTGTCTAGAGAATAATGAAACCGTCGCTGGAAAAAGAAGACGAATTACATAACTCGCCGTGGTCATAAGCTGTGTGACGCAAAATCAGCATGGGCATGTGTAGATTGAAGCGCAATGCTGGAACTCGAAGCAAATCTACTGGGTATATAACATCAAAGGGGAATGCAGAATCCAAAGGCAAAAGCAGAGCACGGAAAGACGGGAAAGGCTTACAACTCGGTCTTCTTATCGAAACGACTAGCCTCCGCCTCGATGTCCTCATCCCGGCGCGACTGCGCGTGCTCTTCGAATTTCAGAAAGCCCTCCAATTCCATCCACTCTGCCGCAAAAGCAGTGAACACCAGACCCCAGTCTTCCACCGTGGCCATATCAAGATGCGCTCCGTCATCGTCACTGGTGTGCCAAACTGGCGGGAACCCTTTGAACGGGACAAAGTCAATGACGTGAAGGATTTCGACGCCGCGCGCCAAGAAGGGGAGATGGTCATCCTGAATACCGCCAAGCGGCTTAACATCATGCGAGTCCTTCGCCGCATCAACGAACCAAGGATCCTTTGCAGCAGACTTCAACTGGCCGAGGGAGCGCAAACGCTTTTCAGCGTTGGCGAGACTTTGATAAGCCCAGTGGGTGGGCTGGTAATAAGACTGGATATTCGGACCTTTGGACCCAAGTAGATCGAGCAGCACAAAGAGTTCAATAGACGACAGTGGCGTCCTGAAAGTCGACATGGCCGGGTACATTGAGGAAGTCCAATTCGATGCGAGGGCACGCGCACCGTATAATGAGTCCGTATCCGTCCACTCGGCGAACGCCTCTTCGCCGTCAAGAAGAATGATCTGAATACCATGTTGTTCTTCCAAAGACAAGTCTATCCCTTGCTCATGCATCTTAGCCCATTTCGCATCCAGAGCCTGGTCAATGGTGCGCATAGCATGCATCAGAATTGCACAAGGCGCAGCGCTATCAATCGCTCCAATGAAGCCGTCTGGTTCGAGCTTGCTATCATAATGCGCAACCAATGTCAACCTGCCAACATCTCCGGCTGGGGCGCCGGGTGGATCGCGCGAGGCGATAAAATTGACAAAGGGGACCTCTTTTCCCTTAGATACCGGTGTGGTAGAGCTTGAGTTCTGCAGCTCAACGGTCCATTTCGGTAAAGTTGTTCGAAAGAAGTTGGCGAAATGCTCGAGGACTGCTTCGTGGCCTTCTGTTCCAGGGACGCGGGTGCGGAGGATTGGAGAGAGGAGAGCGCCGGTGTTTATATCGAAATCCTCACTCGCGCGGGGGAGAATCTTCAATGTCTCGTCGGAGAGTTGCTCATATGCATATACGGGTAGTAGAAAGAGGGATAAACTGATCAGAAGAGTGTAGAAGTGACCAAGTAGGCCACGATAAGCCAGAGACATGGTGTCGATGGCGGGGGAAGTGCGCTAATTGTTCATGACTTCGCTGGAGGGCATAAAAAGTGAGACCCAGGCCAGCTGAGGACTCGATGAAAGAAGGAGGAATGTACAAGGTCGAATATCAAGGGAAGTGGAAGTTAACAAGGGAGGAAGCAACAAAGCGGAGCGGCGGGCGGTCGATCAAACTCGGGGAAATCGGCGGAGTTCCTCCTCCAACTTGAACTCCCATCGGATCTCTCCAATTGGCATCTCCACTCCAATTCAACTCGATTCTTCTCCAATGCGCATTCTCCTACATCCCACCCTGCGCGCCCTACCCAGATCGGCTCAGCGCGATCTGCGCAGTCGAGTCTGGGCACGCTTCAAGACCCAAGTCCCGCGCCCATCGCAACGCAATGCGCCCAAAGCTACCGGACCGAAGAGCAGCACTACCCCCGAACCACCGACAACAATAACCTCCTCCGCGGAGTCATTGAAGACAACCATTCGGAAAGGTGGGACAGGCGATCTCACCCGCCGGTGACATAAAGAGTATACGCTGACTTCCGAGGTTACAGGTCCACCGGAGCGTATCCTGGTCTACTATGGAGGAACCGGCCGAGCCATGTTCCTGGGCATGCTTCGAGTAACAACGATCTTCCTATTTGGCGCCGCATGCTTCATCGTTGCGCCGACCTGTTGGGCCGACGAAACCCAGCAATGGATGACCCCACTAGGTACGGTGCCTCTTTACAGCTCTGCTTCCCCGCCAGTGCCAGCGTTAACCCAACATAAACAGTGATAATCGGCGGCGCAATCCCGATGCTCTCATTCGCCTACGTCGCTTCACCCTACGTCAACTTCGTGCACCTCGCTCTACCAGCCTTCGCGCGCAAATCCCGAGAAATGGCCGTACACTACGCGAAAGACCTCCCTCCCACCGCAATCCTGTACATGAACACCATGCGCTGGAATACCATCCCGCGCCAGACTACCGTTCGTCTGGGCGACCTTGTCTCCGAAAGCCATCCCGTTCGACCTGTCACGTTCCGCAATACAAAGCCCACGCCTTTACCCTGGTACAGGACTAAGTCGCCGATTCAGTTCTTCACGGGCGAGACGAGCCAGCCCGGTAGACAGACTACTGCTTTTTACCCTGAGCTTTGGCCGGCTATTTATAAGCGGATTCAGAGCCAGACGCAAAGACGGTAACCTTGGGGGTGGTGGTACACTGTGCCATTCTCTGGGCTGAAGACTGTGCTTTGTCCTTCCATGACTGTATGATACCTTGCATCTACATTAAAATTGTACTATTAGAGATCTGAATACATACAAGCATTCCTTTTGGTCTGAATGCTATCATTGCATAAGCTATGAGGTTCATCAATGGTAGCCTACTTCGTGAGCCTTCATATCGAGTGCGCAGCTGTGGTGGCCATCATAAAATACAGGAACAAGTCTACGGCCTGATCTAAACACGGGGACTGCCAACTGGCAATTTAAGAAAGAAGGAAGATTTGAAAACTCTCGGGGATTTTTTTTGGGCTATACTCAAACGAAGATATTTCTGCCTCGGGCATCGATAAGGCAGCAGTTATGCCTGAGGTCCCCGACGCGCTGCCAGACTACACAGTACAATATAAACACAGTTTATACAGATGCGAAGAATATACTGATGATCTTCAAAGAGTGATACAAATATGATGTCAATCATTAGAACAATACAAGCTTAACAACGTCTTTTACCCGAGATATCCGACGAGAATGTGACAAATCGCAAAACACAACACCGAGCATCAGCTAGATCAGACAGATCTTCACAGAGCCTCGATAGCCTTAAGCAGCACATCCAGACCACGATCAGTGATATCCGCCTCCTGCTCACCCGAAGACTCACGCAGAGCCCACGCAACATCGCTCCACCATCCAAGCCCAACATACCCACCACCCTTGCGACGCTCAAGGCTCTCCTTAAGCCTACTCGTGTGCTCCCACTGCTTAGCAGCATCCTCAGCACACTCAATAACCTTAGTCGAGATACCACACATGGCCGCACAGTGCATGCCGAAACTACCCTCCGCAACGCCGTCCTCAAGCTTGTAGAGGAAGGTCACGCGGCGCTCGGCGTCATCGACGTGGATGGCCATGCGCTTGGGCGTGATTTCTGGGTGGCCTTCGAACTCTGTGGCGAGGGAGTGGTAGTGTGTTGCGAAGAAGCCCATTGCTCCGATGTGAGTGGCGATATGGTGGAGAACGGCCTGGGCGACTGCGACGCCGTCGTAGGAGCTGGTGCCGCGGCCGAGTTCGTCGAGGATCACGAGGGAGCGTGGGGTTGCTTCGGAGAGAATCTTTTTCGTCTCAGAGAGCTCGACGAAGAAGGTGGATTGCGCGGCGAAGATGTTGTCGTTGGCACCTAGTCGGGACATGATTCGGTCCACGGGCGTTAGGCGGGCGGATTGACAGGGGACGTAGCAGCCGATTTGGGCCATGATCACGGCGACACATGTCTAAAGAATGATTAGCGTTGGCCGTTTCACCGCGGAGTGGGAAGGGGGAGGGGCTTTACCATTCGGAGAAGGGTTGACTTTCCGGCAGCGTTGGCACCAGTCAGTAAGTCGATATTGGCACGGTTACCACCAAGCTGGACGTTATTGGGGATAAAGTCTTCGACGGAGGAGAGAAGACATGGGTGACGAAGCTCTTCGAATTCCAGAACGCTTCGCTCGTTGTCCACAAAGACAGGACGGCAGCTGGGCTGTCCGAGCGATGCGGAGGCTTTAGCCAGACTGATGAGACAGTCTAGTTGGGAAATGACGCGGACAGCGGCGAGCCATGTGCCGTAGTGTTCATCGAATCGAGCATGGAAGCGGCCGGCAACCTCCTTAACAATTTGACTGTGCGTTTCCTGGGCTTCCTGAAGTTTGCGGATGAGACTCCGAAGCTCGGGGAAGTAGTATCGCTTGACCTGCTTGGTAGCAGACATCTGATCCCAGTTCTTCGGGACGTTCTTCACCTTGACCGGCACCTCGAGCTGGTAAATTTCCTTGCCGTTGTCACGGTAGCAGATAGCAGTTGACCCAAGATCACGACGAGCTTTCTTCAACAGGTTATCCAGGTCCTTGTGCAGCCGGTCGATTGTCTCCTGCGAGCTGTCGAAATCGCTTTCCACGCCGGTCTCTGGAACAAGGATTCCATTCTCCTTCGCCTTGTAACGGTCAAAGGCGGTCTTCCAGTAGTCCAGCAGCTCAGTCATGTCAGGCATAGCTGAGATCAATTGCCCAATGATCCCCTCACCTGATCCACTGTCTTTGAGGAGACCCATGGTATAATCGATCTGCTCGAATCCCTCAAGAACGCGCACGAAATCTTGGGCCTTGCAATTTCCTGCGTGGACGCGAGAAATCAATCGTTCCAAGTCGGGCATCTTGGTCAGTTGAGAAGAGAATTGGTCCCGAACACTAGGGTCAGCGTTCAGAGAATCGACAGCATCTAATCTCGCATTGATTCGCTTGGAGTCCATCAACGGATGACAGACCCATTGCTTGAATAGACGCTTGCCAAATGGCGTGATACACCTGTTGAGGAGTTGGAAGAGGGTTCCATCAACTCCACCATCAAATGAATTGGCGAAGATCTCCATGTTGATCAACGTTTGGCCGTCCAACACCAAGCTGGAGGCCTTCTTGATCGGGTCGTACCATGTGAAGTTGCCGATAGTAATGAGATCTCTCTCAATTTTGAGAAGACGCAGGTATTGAGTGAGAGCACCAAATGCAGACATCAGAAGCTCCTTCTCGCGTGCTTGGCGCAAGGTCTCCGGCCAAGCCTTGATATTCTCGTCATCTTCAGAAACGAAATATTCGCTAGCATCAAGTTCTTTCAGCGTAATGTCCGCCTCCCAGAACTCTTTTCCTGGCTTCAAGTAGTTCCACAGTGTTGTGGGGCCAGTGTTATTCTTCAGGATACGCATCATCTTGTGCGAAACACATCCCTTCTCAAGCAAAAGCTCCTGGGGACGAGTCTGTGCCACAAAGGTCTCGAACTTGGTCATATCGATATCGTCCACAAACTCGGAAATGAAGAATTGACCTGTCGCCGTATCAACAAAGGAAATGCCGAAAGCAGGGAGGTCATCCACAATGGCTTCCTTAATCGCAACACAATAAGTAGACATATCATCCTGGAGCATTGATCCTTCGACCAATGTGCCAGCTGTGAGGACGCAGGCTAGTTCGCGTCGAATGATCTTGTCCTCCTTGCCGGGTTTCTTCCCATCTCGCTCCCGCATTTCCTTACCCAAGGCGGATTCAGACTGGTCCACCCGGGCAATCTTGTAACCCTTGGCCACGAACTGGTTGGCCCAGTGAGCCAAACTCATTTCGGGGACACCGACCATGCGCATGTTCACTCTGTCGGTAAGTTTCAGATCAAACAGTTGATGGCCAATGGTGGCATCGTTTTCGTAAAGCTCGTAAAACTTCCCCTTCTTGAAAAATACAATGGTATCCCAGAACTTCTGCTTGATTTCCCAGTACTGCTTCTCGAATGGCGAGAAGCGGGACCAAGCTAGAGGAGGGATATAGATCGTTCGAGGGTCGAAGTCGGGGTGACCTGGAGGGTTCTTATCAATATCCATGATGTTGGCAAGCCATGGGTATCGCTCTTCGGGGTCCTTGACATGTGCCTTTTCCTTCCTCGTGCTAGATGGAGTCTTGGTGACCTGTTCACGTTCCTTTCGAGGCTCTGTGCTTTCGGGGTCGAATGTCCACTTAAGAGCAGTTCCACCCGAGCTCTCAGGAATATCAAGGTCGAGGTCTTCGTCGGCTGGCGGGGGAGGTGGCAGAGAGGAGGACTGGTTCGAGCTTTTGCGTGCAGACTGAGGAGCTGTTCGCTTTCGCTTCTTTGCAGGAGCAGCAGCTTCCTCGTCGGAGTCATCAGGTACAACAAAATCATCCATTTCTGTCTCGAGTCAGTGACCAGGAGAGTTATGCTAGGACAGAGTTCGACCATACCGTCGTCGGAGTATCCACCATCATCTGCACCAACTTGGAACTCGTCTTCGCTGTCTGGTGATGTCTTTTGTCTCTTGGCGGCGCGACCCCCAGCACCGTTCCTACGGCTGGGTCGGAAAATAACGTCGTCGTCGTCCTCGCCCTCGGAGTCTGATTCCTTATAGCTGACTTGTTTCTTCTTGGACTGGAGAAAACGGATGGTCAGTACGGAACATGATGGATGAAAGAGGCTGGGAGTGGACATACGCGGCGGGAAGGAGTCATTGCTGTGTCCTGGACTGTGTCGCCTGAGGCCTAACGCGAGAAACTATTAGCGACGCGAAGTAGGAATAAGCGGACGGGAGGTCAACCAAGCATACCTTCACTGCATCCGCATTTTCCTCGTCCTCGTCTGGAATAGGAAGGTCGCTACTAGGTACAGGGGTCAAGTCCTGCGCGAAGCTAGAGAAGCTCCTTTTTTCCTTTGGTTTAGTGGCGCTACCATTACGTTGCTCGGAGGCTCGTTGCGCGGGGGAGGAGGCAGGCTCGCGGGGTTTAGTACTAGAGGGTGTTGCAGGCGATGACTTCTGGAAGAATCCCAGGATGGACTTCTGGCTCTTCATGTTCTGGGCACTCGAAGTGGTTCGTTTCAGCGCGGATGGGGGCGTGCCGGTTGGCGAGGAGGCGTCTCCTTTGGCCATTGTGGTCAATTGGAGGGAATTGGAAGAAGGAGAGATTGATGGCTATAAAGAAAGTCTCAAAGCATCCTGATATGGTTGGAATATAGCGAGTGTGTAGACCAGGACGAGGACTTGGGAGAGTTGCTGGGGATGGAGGATGTTCCAGCTGGAGATAGCCCGATAAGGTCGCGCAGCGCGTCAGACGCGTAAAGTGCCCGCGTTAGTCAGCGGGATGGTATACATGATGTATCACATTCGACAATTGGATAATTGGATATATCAAATATTATGAGAATGAAAGATTAATCGTGTTCTATCTACTGAATTCGTTCAATTTCAGAAAAGGCCGTGGCTTTATGTTAGGTGCTGTGACCCATCAGCTCCCTTAAGGTATATCTCAGCAGCCACGGGGCTTCAAGATGGTTAATTTTGAATGCGAGCAAGATCACATTTCTACCACAGGAACTGTCACTGAAAAATGTTTGTTACATCTTTCGGATCTTCTTGGATGTAGTAGCATGATGAATGATGCGGATGATGATTGATCTCCAGCAACTACGTGCCTCTCTCTGAAGAATTTCATTTCCGAGCCATCTTCTTCCCAAAGATGATCGCGCCACTCTCCAGGGACACACTATGATCCGGTGGATTTGACCGTAGACATTGAGCATGGTTACACCCACCACCTGCCACAGGCTGACAGTTGCCCAAGATGCTATTGCTCCGCGTGATCTCCAAGTAAAGCTTGGCCGCAAGTCTCGGCTTGCCATCGGTACCACCATGCTTTTCTGATAATGACTTGACGCATTCAGCACTTGCCAGGAGATAGTTGTCTTGAGGGAGGGGACACCATGCTTTGCAGACGCCTCTAATATCTGGCCTGATTGGATCAGCGACACCCTTACAGAGCAAGACGAGCATGTCGGGATTTTCACGGGGAATCTTATGCCACGAATCAGCCGAACTGAGGGGTAGTTCAATTCTCTTTTCATATGATGGCTTGCAGGCTGCAATATCGTAGATTTCCCAGCCTCGAATCCACCGCCCAAATAATCTCCTGAGCGGAACTGAAGTCTCGGTGACGAGCCTCTGTTGCTCCTTTCTTTTCTCTAAGGCGCGGAATATGTCTTTGAGTTTTGTAATGAAAAATAACGCTTTTTCGTCGGCATAAGCCTCTCGTAGAATGAGGTCCTTTGTTGACATTACTGCCTCAAATGCGACTCTCCCCCTTGGGTGCTAGGTGCGATAAATGGTATTTTTTGTAGGAGTTGGGCGTTGTCTGGTTGTCTTGAAGCCCAGACATGAGCGATTTGAAGGACGGCATTAAGCTCCGGGACCATGAAACCAGTCTTCTTCTCCATATCATATATGATAGTTGAGCCATCCCTCGAATTAAGTAGCCTATCTTCGAGGCAAGCCTCCTCTTCCTCGATGGGCGCAAACAGGGCCTTGCTGAAGATGACTTTTGTCCCAATGCCGCCACCGAAGATACTCATACCTCCAGTACCTATCGTTGGACTTATCTCTCGACCAATACGTATTGTCGTTGGGTTCAATTCAGCCTGCGATAGAGCTATTGTGTCGAACCCAGAATCTCTCGCACCCACGTGGATATATGCCTTGCTGCAATAACCAACAAAGCATCGCCGCCTGTGCAACCGATCAAGTTCGAGATCGGGTATGCTTGATTTGAGTGTATCAGGTATGGAATCTGGGGAAATATATTCACCGGGATTGGGAGATCCAATGAAATGCCATTGAATGGTGTCGCCATTTGGCCCCAGAGATGGGATGAGCATGGTTGAATGGCCTTTGAGGATTGTTCCCTTTGGTGATAACTCAAGAGAATAAGATATCCTGCTGAGTTGAACAACAATGTCAAATGGAATCTCCAAGCCGAGCTCTCCTGTTCTCTCTGGCGCGGGATATCCCTCTGCTATCACACAGTTGCAGAACAAGGCAATCCAACAGGAGCCTTGTTGTGATATAATAGGTTCCGACTTTTCGCTTGTGATGATGTATCCGAGTCTCCGGTTGGTTGGTACCATGGAAAGCTGTTCTTCATTGAGATGTTTGAGTAAATCAAAATTTGAGATAATTGATGATTTCGAATATTGCAGGATGGATGGTCTAGATGGCTGTGAGTTGGGACTGGGCTCTTGGAAAATAGCAACCATCCATCCGATCAAAGTTGCGAGTAAACAAATATCCTGTCCCGCCCCTTTAGCGATGACAATCGCGTCCTTTCCTTCTGTACACGTAACCTCACATTCAAGGCCATGGCATACCTGAGTGGTCGATCCTATGACAAGTATTATCAGATCCTTAATCAGTCATTCTGGTCCTAAAGTATTCAAGCGCCTCCATAGATAGATATCAATATGCCTTTAATAAATACCCAAATGGTTATCTGGTTCTGTTTCGGCTCTTCTACATCCTCGTCGCTGATTCTGTGGTACCACTTGGTCTGCTCCGTGTACTTACCAAAATTTTCACAAATTTTCACAATAGTTTTGAATATTTCCAGCCCCCATGCCCCCCATGCGAATTGAATGTATTCTTGACAGGTGGTTGCGTAGGCTGCGTTAGGGGTTCCACTCAAAACAAGAACATCTTCCAAGTTCCAGGAACCGTTGAGCTGCGATTGGACAAATGTTTTAAGTTGTACGTTCCAATCCAACTCAAATACTACCACCCATTGTTGCGTTTGGTCTTGTAAGATCTCTTCCATGCAATCTGCAATTCTCTCAAATGCGGCACAGTGATTGAATTCTTCTCTATGTGCCGGAAAAGAGACTGGCTCAGCTAAGATTTCATGTACCCCAGGCGGAAAATCGGTCTAATAATCTCAGTGTTTCCTCTTCAGATGCAAAAATACAAAGATTCTTGGAAGAACTTTAAAATTATCATCATACCGCATAGCTGGGAGCCTCTAAACAAGTTGCACATCTGTAATGGCCACAGAGTGGACATCTCTCGGGGGTCAAAAATTCGTTTCCTATATTAGCACATGAGCAGCATTCCCATAAAAACGGCATTTTCCGCCCGTGTCGATCAATCGAAAAAAAAAAAAACGTTAACTTGGGAATAAAGTAAGGCTTTCAATTAAATCAAAGGATGTCAAGGTGATCAGATCAGCGCCGCGAAAGATGACTTGCTTGTCTATAAGCTGTTGTTAATCAAAAGGTGCCAATGCGGCCCCCACGAGCCTCTCTTACAGGGGTCATGGCCAATGAGCCAGCATACCCCAGGTCAGGTCCCCGCATTGGGTACCAATGCATTATCCCTCGGGTTGTCTATATTACTGCGTGTCGATTTAGCCTCGGTGTAATCACTTGTTCGATTATAATTCGAAAGAAGTATCGCAGGCTTGATCTGTCAAAATAGACCGATTATTCTGTTATGTTGGATTATTATTCCTCGCGTAAAGTGCCTGGTACCAGGCTTGACACCACTCTAGAACCCCTAGAATCATTCAAGATGAAGTTTACCCAGTAGGAAACTAGTCAGATACCTAACAAAATAGATGAGGACCCGATCGGTTTTCAACGTACCTCCAGTCACACATATTATAGTTTAAGATATGCAACAGCTGGTCATTCAAAATCAAAGCCGCATCAAACCTCTTTCCAGCCATTCTACGACTCTTAATGGTCCCTGCTCTGAATTCTTACTAGGGCACAGAGCGATCATTGGTTTGGTCAGTGCCTAGTCACACGTATGAGGGGCCTTCGAGCTCTGGGCACTGCCCACGTTAGACTACTGAAAAAATGAGAGTAAGCTCGATGGAATTATGGTTGAATTGATCGTAATGGTATGAATTGCGTGGTTAACTGTCCTTTGCGTTGAACTGCGGCTCACACAAGCCCTATTTCCCCGAAATAATGGAGCTAGATGGTCCCTTGGAGGTTACTGTCCACTGGAACTGATCTGAAACCGTGAACATCATAGACACCATGGTCATGATAATCATCGACATCTGCAATCAACCTTCTATCCAAAAAGCCACCAAGGACAGCAACAAGATAGGCCCGAAGCTATCTAGAGCCCGAGACTAGCATCTAGCCCTTTCAGCGCAGCCGCAAGTAGCATGTTGCGGTAGTTTATCGGCGAGGGCATGTCGACACCTCGAACCCAAATCCCCGAGACCATTTGATTAGGCTGCACCTGGAGTTCTTCTGCAGCACGCTTTTGCTTCTCTCGGAGGCCAGAGAACCGATTCCAATGAGCCGGAAGGAAGTTCTTACCCGCAGTCTCGAACTCGATGAGCATCAAATATTCCCAGTCCAGTAGTGCGAAAAATGGTGTTCGAGCTGAGTACCTGCCACATTGTTGCATGAGTGGCACCGCGTTCCCTTTAAGTAGGGTCTTGACATCCCGGCCTTTCTCAGTGCCGTCTTTCACGTTAACAGTATGAATCTGAGCACGCGCAATGGCATCTCGGAAGTAGTGAGGGTTGTCCGGATCTCTGTCCACGAGAGCTTGTTCGAAATCCTTTGGCTGCATAGAGCCTGGTCGCAGCAATCGTAGCACGGCAAATGTGCAGTACTTGTCATCTCCAAACCTATCCGGATATATAATATTCCAGGAGAAATCTGCGATGGTGAATTGATTGTATACAGGGGCCTCGAAGAAATACACAATGCTCGAACCTGGGGGCAGCTTGCCTTGGCTGATCAAATCGCAGCAGACTTGAGAGCAGACAGCAGTGATAGGGACCACCATTTCGTGAATCAGAATGAGTTTAAGGTCTGCATCGCTATTAAGGTACCATCTTTGCCAAGGGTTCAACGTTGCTTTCTTCAGTTCACGGCCGGGGTTTTCTCTGACTCTGGCCAGTCTCTCCTGTACGAAGCTTAGATAATGGCTCACTTCTTGATGTAAAATGGCGGCTGGAGGATCCACAAGCGCAGCCCGTTTTGAACTTCGCCTGATTATCCCCTTGTTCCTCGTGGTCTTCGTTTGAAGTAATGTTGTGTCTTCTGCGGGCCAAAACACACAGTCGGTATCTTGTTTGGGATGATGCAGAAGTGGCACCTGGTGATCGAATGCATCGAGGTATGAGAGCTGGTTTTGGGATATCATGTTGAGTCGGTTGTCACTGGAGGAATCTAGAGGTGATCAAACATGTGTCAGCAGAGATGAGACAGAGGCAAGAGAACATCGTCGATTCTTGACTGGGTATCAGACCTGTAAAGGCTGGGTAAGACTCATTCTAAGAGTGGAGGAGGAAGAGAGTGAGAATACCCGGATGACCGTTGAGTAGTCAAAGAGTGGAATGGCAAACGGAAGGAGCGAGGCAAACTGCAACAGAGATATTGAATACTAAATTGGAAGGAGCTGCCCTTGGAAGTAACCATTATATAGTTAGTATTTAGTATTTAGAGTATGCTGAAATACTTGGGGATACTGTGCCGGTGTTAATATAGTTAATATTTGTTCACAAATGCGGTAGGAAGGTGTAGTAGCTTCAATGAATACGAGCTAGGGCAAATTGCTACATTGGACTTTTTGATTATGCAGAATTTGAAACCGGCGAGATAGAGAGTTTACTGTACTAAAAGAATCCATATCAGACCGATGCCAGCGTATGTTTCGGTGGTTCAATAATTGATAATAAAGTAGCCATTTTCATAATTTTTATTTTTTATGAAGCAAGTTCTTAGGGAGAGACAATCAAATCTTAAATGGCAGTATGTATTTGAGGGTATACTATAAACATCGAAGCAAACATTCAAGTCTCAAATGTACATGTATAACTCATGCTCCACTGCACACTTGCTCATAAATCCCAGACCAAAAGTATCAAAAAGAATCATAAAAGAATAGAATGGGGTCGGTCCCCATCTACATCTAGTCTCTATATCTAGCAGCAGCACTCGCAGCACTCGAAGCAGCAGAGACCGGCGCAGCTGAACACATCTCGTTAGTAAACATGCCAGGAGCCACTTGCATACCCGCCCGCATCCGGGGGCTATTTTTAAGAAAAAGAGGGTCCAGGTCCAATACTTACACTCCACAGCAGACATCCTCACCCTCACCGCCACCGCGCATGTGGACGTTCATACCCTCGGGACCTTGCTGCTAGAAATTAGTATTGTTTTCGCTTTTGAATGGGGGATTATTGCGTGTTGTAGGATAGAGAAGATCATACAGGCTGCTGGTTGACGGCCTCGTTCATGGTAGGAGGGCTGTTGGGCTGCTGGAGCTGGACGGTGCGAGCATCCCACTGAGATTCAGGGGCAGACTCCTTAGCCGGGGAGAACAAGTTCTTGATAGCGTCGAACATGATGAATAATGAAGGATTTAGAAAGATCGTCTTTTCAAAGGATTAAGGAGGGTTTGAGGTAAAATAGAGTGTTACTTAAGAGAAAAGAATCAAAGAAAAGTAAAAGTTCAGGGTTCAATGTCTCGAATGAAATAAATAGGGGGGGGGGTACCACATGAAAGAATGCCCAAAAACCAATACAAGCGACTAGTATACTAGATCTTGGCTGCCTGGCCACTCGTGCGCCAAGACACGTCATAGGTGGAGCTGAAAAGCTTGGTCCCTGGCTGATGTTGTAGGGCTAGAGCCCACACGGACTGCGGATTCGCCGAGAGGGTTTCTCTTACGCGAGGCAACCTCGCGCTTTGCGGGGCGAGGAACCAATCTGAATCTTGTTTCACTCCACTTTTCGAGGAACAGGACATTACCTAGTGTCCGCTGGCGCCCCCGATGTAAGGCTGAAGGACGTTGGGCTGGCCCCATTGATATGATGTCAAGCGCGAATTCCTGCCGGATTCGATCAGCCTGCATGAGATCTCAAACGGTGAGGCCGAGACTGAAGGGAACGAACAATCCATATTTTGCAGCGAGTTACTGTAAGTATTTATACCTGTGAAATTTCTAAAATTGGCTAACAGTGACACTTTGCATCCTGCGGGCTACCGGCTCAGGAGGTTCCAATGGCTCTCATTGATGTGTGTTACCTGTGCTCAGCTGCAGTCTTCACGGCCTCCGCTAGCTTGCCGGCATCACTGGGCTGGAATGGATGCTCGCGCACAAAATCCAAGACCAAGTCTCGACGTTTCTCACTGCGTGGGGTGAGTGAGCATTTATAGGGCAGCGGATGACTGACAAACTCCGGCGAGAAAGCAACCTCGGGCTCAATTGTCCCTCCGTCCTTCCCGATTGGCTTCTCAATGTCAAATGTAAAGAGAGCATGAGAAATAGCTAAGAAAAGCGACGTTTCGGCCGTGATACGGCCCGGGCAGATGCGACGGCCGAACCCAAATGTATTCTCTGATGGACTAGGCGCGATGGTCTGTCCATCAATTGGAAGATATCGCTCCGGTCGGAATTCAGATGGTTCTGGGTAGACGTTGGGGTCGTTGTTCATTGCCCTAGAATTTGTGAGTCGTGCTCATGCTATGGTTTAGGGTAGACGCACCATATATTAGCGAGGACAGTGGCACCCTTCGGTATCAAAAACCCGTTTATCACTTCATCTTGATCAGACTTTCGGGGCGTCATCAGTGCTATCGTGTGCCAGCGTATCGTCTCTTTGACTAGCGCATCGGTATATGGCAAATTCGGACGATCAGCTACCGTCGGAAATCTGTCTTCACCCACAACCAGGTCAAGCTCAGCTTGTGCCTTGCGCTTAACGTCTGGGTATACCATCATTGCCAGGAAGAATGCTTCAAGTCCGGCAACGGTCTAATGGTATGTTAGCTTAGTGGCTAACCTTTGCTCAAACAGTTTCATAGACCCTACCGTATCTACTCCTGCGCCATAGATAGCACCTGCCGTCCACTTGGTGACATCGTTATCCTCGTTATTGTCCACGCATTCCGATACGAAGGATATGTTATTCTCCTTATTTCACATCTGCCACTTCGTAAAATCGTAGGGTTCGTCGACCGCTTGTCTCATACACTCCTTGTAGTATCGAGCGCGTTTCTTGAAACCGGTACCCGGTACCCATTCGGGGAGATATTGCACTGTACTGCTGTTAGGAAATGCGAAGATAGATCTTTCAGGATTGGCTGAAGCTTACGTGCTGGAATGAGATCGACCAGGAACTTTCCCGGGGTAATGGCTTCGGAAAATTGAGCGAGCATCACATCTGCGATGTTCACGAGCGGATCTTTCTTGTGAGGTTCAACATTGTAGCCGTAGGTAATTCTTAGCGAAAATGAGCCCGCAGTGCTATGTAGAATGTACGAATTAGGTTATGCACGTTGAAAAGGGATAGAAATGGCTGTATAGGTGGACTAACGCTCGAGTATGATCGAAGAGTTCATCAGGGTTGTGGAGGATTCGCCACATGAGTTTACGAAACTCTTCCTCAAGTTGATAGTCGAATCTTGCCGCGGTGGTATTAGTTCCGATGACTCTAGCCAGGGCGCGACGGTGTAAACGGAGATTCTGGTCATTGTCTTGACGCGGAATCGAGATTTTATACCCGCAACTGGAAGCAGCTGGTCAGCCCAACTAAAATGACAACAACTAGTCGGTTACTTAGAGAAAATAAAAGGAGATGGCATACAGATCGTCGGCAAAAACTGAGTGTGGACGAGACGAGTGTTTGGAGGATTTCTCGAACAGTTGGCTTGCTGTTTCGCGATCATTTACAATGATCAGAGGTTGGCCGAATAGCATCAGACGACTCAAGGGACCTGCCAATCAACATATCACTTAGTTATCAGCGCAAGGTGGTCAATAACGTAGATAATGAGGCTTTATATACCGTAGCTACTCAGTTGCTGCTTGTAAAATTTTCCAGGGTGTTGGCTGTCGGGACACAAATCGAGAATATTTCCGATTATAGGCCATCCTTTAGGGCCTGGAGGTAATGGTGGAAGATTTTTGTTGGAGTACAGCCTTTTCAAAACACTGAAAAGCGCAGCGGTCGCGGCTAGAATGGCAAGGTATGTTATAAGTGCCATATCAAAGGGTACGCGGGGACACGGGGATCCCTAAAGGTGGACTATGTAGCGGCAACCACGAATCAAACTGATAATTTGGGACTGGAATTCGGATGTTAAAGTAACAGATCGAAGAAAGCTGAGAAGTGTTAACTTTTATATATTAATGACGTTGCAATCAATCGATGCCCCAAAAATTGCTGATCAAAAGGAAACTTCCAAGGCTTCCTTGCATGTAGACTCTGCCAATCAAGATGGGCCGAATACATTCATTCTGTCCATTATGTGCAAGGCGGGGATCAATTGAGCATCCTAGTTACTAACTGGGGAAGAAAGCACGAATCTGGGGGCAAATCAGAAGGCTACCATAGGCTATATCTAAACGGCCCCCACTCAACGAGGCTCCGTTGAAGTGGATTCATTTACAGCTCGATGCATGGATGACATGGCAGGGGTCAATGTTAGAGCTGAAACAGCTGAGCTCTGATTGGGTCGCTCGCATGTTATATTCACGAGATGCTTTACTATACAGATGTATTAATCTACATGGGTTATGATACAAGTACAAAGTGGAGATGAAATCACGTTCCTCAACTTCTTGGCCTCAGCTCCTCGGCCTCAGCTTCTTGGCTCGGTTGGGGCCTCGCTCGACTCAGTGGGTCCAGCTTCAGCATCTTCCCAGCCGGGTGCGGTCAGGCCTTGGCTACGGAAGTCCTCGTCGCTGATAATCTGGACCATCTTGAACTTCCACTTGCCCAGCTTCAGCATGATCAGATCATCGTTGAGGACAAATTCCTTGGTCTTTTCAGCAGGCCAGACCCGGATAGGGGTGAATGCAAGGTCGTCTGACATCGGACCACTGTCTCCAGGACGGCTTCCGACGTAAGCACCGTTGTTAGTGATAACGCGGTGGCCCTCGCCCTTGGAAGAAACAAGTCCGGCGGACCAAAGAACTTTGTTGAATGTCTGGTTGTAGACCAGAGACCGCGGCAGAGTAACTTTAACGTTCGGCATGTTGGCGAAGTTGGTCTGGGAAGCATATCGGTTTCCGGATTGAGGGGTTGCCATGCCGGTTAAGGGAGATTGGGGATTTCCGCCTTGGCTCGACGCACGAGGCATTGGCGAGGGTTCACCGGTTGAGGCCCGGGGGCGGAAAAGCTGGCGGTGTTGCAGAGACACTGCGTCAGCCTCGTCCTTGCCGTGAACCAACTCCACGAACTCGTAGGCGAGCTTATGCTGGGCAATACGCTTAGAGGGATCCGCGGTTTGCTCGGCCATGATGGAAGCAATCTCAGGCAGGGGAAGAAAAGTGAACAGTTTCAGGTAACGTTCCACGGTCTCATCAGGTGTGCGGACGAAGAACTATGAGATAGTCAGCATTGTACAAAGTGGAGTCTGCACTGAAGAAGAAAAAAGAGCTCACCTGGTACAGTTCAAAAGTAGAAGTCATATCCTTGTCGAGCCAAATAGCATTACCGGCAGATTTTCCAAACTTCTCTCCATTCGGCGCTGTCAAAAGAGGGGTTGTGAAGCCAATGGGTCGATCCAGTTCTGAGTCCAAGGGATTGCGCACTTGCTCATTGGCAGTGTTACGACTAATTGACTTGACGGCATCCATGCCGAAGAGGATGTTTCCATATTGATCAGATCCACCGACTTGCACCTGAGTACCTTTCTGGAACAGGTTCCACCAGTCCCAGCCCTGGAGAAGGGGGTAGGAAAACTCGGCAAAGGACATACCGTCACCTTGATTCATTCGGTTCTTGACGCTGGATATGGATGTTAGTCTTGAATCGCATAACCGCATAATTTGGAATGGACTCACGTGTCTCGGCCAAGCATAGGTCCAAGCCGCACGAAGGCACCCAGATCGCGTAGGACCTCAATGAATGGCATTGAGTTCCACCACGTGTTGTTGTTCACCAACGCCCGTCGCCAGATAGCCTGTTTCTGATAACCGTGTCTCCGGCCGTAATGTTCGATGCTGGTGCCCAGCTTCTTCAGTTGCATATGCATGCTGGCCATGTTTGCCTTGCGAATCGACGAATGGACTTGCTCTCGGCCTTTCAAGCGGCCGGTGGGATCACCGACTCGAGATGTAGCACCACCCAACTGTTACCCATTAGCCAATGATCTCCCAGCACTCTTTGACCGGCAAGCGGAACTCACCAAAAAGGTAACGGGTAATCCCCAAACGTATCCCCAAGCCAGGACCATGAATGGGAGCATGTGTCCAACATGCATAGAGGGTGCGGTAGGGTCGATTCCGACATAGATGCCAGCCCTCTTCTCGGTAAACACTTGGTGTAGCAAATCGCGTTCTCTGCGGCCGTAGAAAGATACCAATTAGCCATTTTCTTTCCACCCGGACCGTAATATCATATGAAGCTCAGGACATACCCGACCACATCATGAATCAGACCTCGCTCCTCCAAATGAGCCGCGAAGCTCTTCCTTTTTCCATCCTTGATCTCCACTGCATGCCGAGCCCACTCATCCTTCCCATCTTGCACCCGCTTCAGCCATTGTTGCGTGATGAACCTCTTCTGCTGTGGCGTACACTCGGACTGCTGAAAGAATAGAGCCGGACGACGGGTCTCACAGCGGAGTGGATTTGTTTGCGATGCTGCGGTGAAGCTGCGAGCTCCGCATGGTGAAGTGCGAGGGATGTGTGCGCTGCGACAAGTCGCGCGAGCAATAGGCGCCGACCGGGGTCGCATTGAAGCGATTGAGAAAGGGGAATCAAGGGGACGAGGTGCGAAAGTGGTTTTCTTGATGGTCCGACTATTCGCAGGGTTCCGGCCAAATTCACCGCAGCTCCGAGATTGTCGCGATAAGCCGGAACATCGTTAATGCGGCGCATATCGCATTCTAGTATATTGTATAGGGTATGGCAGAGGGATATTGTATGTACTAAATAAAAATAACTATATTTGTTAAATTAAGGCACAATGGTCTGCTGTATTCGATTTTGTTAGTGTATGATATTTGAGAGGAGTTGATAGTTACTTTGAATAGGTCGGGACTTTCCGTCCTGGCAAGCTTAGTAGCTCTTAGTCTCGCTTTCATACTGGCCTATATTAAGGAAATACAAGGAAAGTCAGGTGGTTTGGAAGCAACAAAGAGGAGTGGTATAAAAGTGATCCAAGGTTCATTTCATGTTGTATTTAATTCTGTCATACTAGTGCTATAGACATCAAAAAGTATTGATCTGCTGAGCAGCGGTACATGATAACTGCTAGGCAGATATGCTCGATATAGAAATCAGTAGCCTAACTGCAGCTATCTTTGTCCAATTGATGATCAGAAGCCAGTCAAAATCGATCCCACCACTGGTTGGAGGCGTGAATTTCTTCTTTCCCTTGGCTTGAAAAGGCCTGCACTTCAGCAGTGCGAGGATCGAACCATTGTGCTGTCACAGAAGACCCTGACTTCTCCCATTTTTGGGATACAGAATCGAGGTCAACATTGAATGCGTCTCCCCATCCACTATATACCCAGTACTGTCCGTGCGTAACCATCCCGCAATGTATCTATCCCCTTCAAACGAAAGGATGTCTTTCAAAGACTCATCCACAGAAGATATGTACTTCCTGGCCGGCTCCAGATTCTTGACCTGCTCTTTAGAGAGTGTGGAGGACAACTTACCCACATAACCTGTCTGTTTAGCACCGGGCCAGTGGATAGCGTCATGCCAGCTGGCGTTTTCTGAAAGTCCTAGCTGGGGTTCCATGAAGTGTTCTGGGCTAGCAACGAGGGAGACATTTTCATAGGATTGTTGTACTGGAAGGCTACCATACGTGATGCCACAAGCACCGCTCAGAACAGCTGAGTAGTAGCCGTGGCGAACGTCGGATACGTTCCAGAGGGGTTTGCTGGTGTTGAAAGAGTTGTGTGCACCTTCGTAGTGATTCTCGATGTCCATGACAGGTCCGAAAAATCCTTCACGCATATGAAGGATACTTTCGTAGTTTTTTCGCGAGTCCCAGGGAGTTAGAACCGTGAATCCGGCATCGATACCGTCCGGATCAGGGCGTTCGTGACCGGACTGCACGGCATCCATGGAGAGGGTGCCATAGCTGCCATTTATATACTGCTTTCGTTAGCTGAGGTTGATGTTTCATAGATTTTGAACGCACGTTATGCCCCCAGGGGAAGGGAGTAGGAGGATCGCTAATCCAGGGAGAAGTTGGTTGGAACTGTATGAGTGTTAGTCTTCCGCATTGCTTCGAAGATCATGCCCCAAGAACCACGCGCTCACGCACCGGAAAAATTGCCTACCGCTTGGGACATTAGCTTAAGCAAACTGGGTGTCAATAGTACCGATATCGTGAGTAAATTATACCCTCACTCACACGTCAATGTTTTTGTCTGACCCGCATCCAGTTCTACTTACACGCACCCGACCGCACGACGAGCTACGAGGAGACGCTGGAGTGTGTCGATACGATGTACAAGGCAGGAAAGTTCATGCAGCTAGGGCTGAGCAACTATGCTTCTTGGGAAGTGGCCGAGATTGTTGGTATCTGTGAGTGCAGAGGTTTCGTCAAGCCGACAATCTACCAAGGAATGTACAATGCCATCAGTAAGATCGATTCCATTCCACCCCCAGAGCATGACCCGATGCTAACTGACTTATCAGCCCGCGGTCTGGAAGCAGAGTTGGAACCGTGCCTGCGCAAGTTTGGTATTTCGCTCGTTATCTACAACCCGCTCGCTGCAGGACTCTTCTCGGGCAAGTATAGCAGTCTAGAAGAGCCAGCCGAGGGTCGATTCAGCACGACCAATTCACTGGGTAGGCTGTATATGGAGCGATACTTCAAGCAGTCGACAATGGATGCGCTGGCAATTGTGGAGCCGGTGGTTAAGAAGCATGGAATTCCACTGATCGAAGTGGGATTGCGGTGGTGTGTACATCACAGCAAGCTGCAGACGCCGGTCAAGGGTGGTAAAGATGGCATTATCTTGGGAATCAGCTCATACGATCAGTTAGTACAGAATGTTGAAGCATGTGAAAAGGGGCCGTTGCCCAGTGAGGTAGTCGAGGCGTTGGATCAGGCGTGGGCGAGAACGAGGGGTGATGCACCTACTTATTGGCGGTGATTGGTACATAGATAAAGACCTTGCAAAATACTTCCCAGGGTTTTATAGACATTAAGTTAACTATAGGCAGTATTGATGTGATACGTACAGCGTGTATGGAGCTTTTGCAGTATAACGACCAACTTCTTATAGATACAGTGGCTGGAAGGAAGTCTGACGCCACTCTTTATTCACGACAACTGTTGCTTATCCCCAGGACTATCATACATAAAATTTGAAATAGTATAAAAACTGATCGAATTCTCATGTGTATTCCTAGGTAGCTAACTGGTTTCCTACTGGGTTGCTTGATCTAGGATGATTTTTGGAGATTCTAGAGTGGCGTCAAACTTGCTACTGGGCACTGTACTTAAGACTATATGTTAATCGTGTGACCACCCACTATATAAGAGCAAGTCTTGAGTTTTTCAAAGGCCGAATGCCCCGACGGCAGATGCCGATACTTCTGGTAGCATGATTATCTATTCCCAGCGGTAATAAGAGACCGAGGTACGCAGACGGACAAAACGCAGACCATAGAGATATAATGCTAATCAGAATGAGATATTGTACTGTAGTCAGAGTTGAAACAAGTATCTCTGTTTCAGTGGCAAATTCTTTTATCCATCGATTATCTTTCTTCGAGATCCACATGTACATTTAGCATCCTCGCCCTGACGTCATTGGATCAACGGTTGGGCATAGGCACGATGAATCCGAGATGCAATACAATAAATACTCTGGGATGGGACCATCGGGGTTGATTGATCATCATAACTTCGGCAGCTTGAAATGTATCCGAGACGGGTTCTTCTTTACCCGAGTCCATACTCCCCCCTAGCTTCCTTAATAATCACTTCGGTCACTATATTCACCAAGGTGGATCTCCTACGTCAATCCGCGGTCTATAAAAGATACCCCTCCCATGTCGATCCACTACTGAAACACATCCCGCTTTTTACACTACTGTGCATACTCTCTTAGACTAACAACCAGTATTATTGCCAGTGAACCAGCAGATTGAAAATGGCCCCTTCAACCATGAAGCAATGGGTGGTCGAGAACAAGGACAATGGCTTCGACGGCCTTGCCTTCAAGGACGCCCCCGTCCCCACTGTCGGTGAAAGCGAGGTGCTGGTCAAATTGCAAGCTGCTTCACTAAACTACCGAGACCTGATTATACCCAAGGTGAGTACAGTCTGGGAGAATCGAACACAACGACCCACTAATTGCCAACACCTCCCACCCTGCCAGGGCAAATATCCCTTCCCTTGCGCATTCCCCGTGGTGCCCGCCTCCGACGGCGCCGGCGAAGTGGTTGAAGTCGGTTCCAAGGTCACCGAGTTCAAGAAGGGCGACCAGGTTGCGACTCTCTTCAACCAGGGCCACCAATACGGTCCAATCGATATCCCCGCGACACAGACTGGATTAGGCGGTGCCATTGACGGTACCCTTCGCGAGTATGGAGTGTTCAGCGAGAAAGGCCTGGTCAAGGCCGCGAAGAATCTTTCTCCTGTTGAAAACAGCACTCTCACTTGTGCGGCCCTGACGAGCTGGAACGCGTTATATGGTCTGAAGCCATTGAAGCCTGGTCAGGTTGTTTTAGTGCAGGGAACTGGCGGTGTGAGCATTTTCGGTCTCCAGGTGAGTTTTTTCCTTCATTTTTCGGATCCTCATTTATTCCCCAAGGATCATTATGGAGCATCTGGCTAATCGATATCGGTGGGGCAGTTTGCAAAGGCCGCGGGTGCGACCGTAATCGCGACAACCTCGTCCGACCAAAAGGCGGCGAAGCTCAAGCAGCTGGGAGCGGACCATATCATCAACTACAAGAACGACCCGAACTGGGGCGAAACAGCTCGCAAGTTAACCCCCGACGAGGCTGGTGTGGATCATATCATCGAGGTGGGTGGAGCTGGAACGCTGAAGCAAAGTTTCAAGGCGATCAAGTTCGAAGGAGTGATCAGTGTGATTGGGTTCCTGGGCGGTGTCAGCCCGAATGATCAGCCGAGCATTCTGGATACTTTGAGCAATATCTGCACGGTTCGCGGTGTTTATGTTGGCAGCAAGGCGTTGATGCAGGATATGATCCGTGCCATCGAGGCCAATGATATTCGCCCAGTTGTGGATGAGAAGGTCTTTACTCTTGCTGAGACCCGAGAGGCGTATGAATATATGGTAAGTCAATGCTGTTCACCCATCTCAGAGAATATTGTGTACTAACGGGAGAAATAGTGGGCTCAGAAGCACTTTGGCAAGTTGGCTGTCAAGGTTAACTGAAGGGTGCGATAGTGTATAAACCGCGTAGAGCCGGAAAAAGCAAAGTAGATAAGGCTAAAAATAAATCAGTCCTCATCCTATCCCTGTCCTGCTTAGCCCACGGTGAGTGTAGTGTAATGCAGCAGCGTTGAACAGTCAACGTTCTAATCAGCGGGGAAGGCGTTGCCACTGCCCGTGCCATAAGGTAACCTCCAACTTTCCCCCTCCCATCTACTTCTACTCCTCGACCTCGTCCAACCATCTCACTCAACAAGATCTCGTCAAATTAAACGCCATCGGAATCATCTTGGTTGATTTCCCAACCTCAACGCTAAGTCGCTAGCGACCCGGCTAGCTACAGCGGATCCCTGCACCTTGAGCTTGGGGAGAGACCATAGCTCTTTACCCCTCCCACCCGATCATGCAGTCGCAGATTGACAGAAATACGTCGACTCTCCCCGTCCTTGGAGCAGGCCATGATAAGACTCCGAGTACGATCTTTGCTAGCCCCGTTCAGATGAGTCGGTTCGCTCGTGTGACATGTTACCCCCCGCTGGGTCAGATAACCTGTCTCCCAAGCGCCCAGAGGAAGTTGCGGTCTGAGGATGATGATACAGTCAGTTCCGTTCTCTCCTAATTCTTCTTCCAAGCTTAAAGCGTAATTAATTTCATTCTTGTTGGTTTCCTTTCGATTAAATATACGCTCATTTCTGAACATAATGATACCCCAGGCACTAAGTGTGATGGTTCATAAACAGATGAATACTGACAGCTGGACTAGATACGCTTTACAGTAATCATTGAATCAAGTGCTTCTCTGCCAAACCAGCCTTGGGAATCACAGATATGGCATAACATCTCCGGTTCAGACTGGAGAGCCCTTCCACTGCACAGCACTAATCAATCCGCCGCACCTTTATTGAATGGAAGCGAGGTGGAATATAATTATTATCGCCACATATTCACAGGGAAAATCGGATTATCCTCAACTGGGGGACATGCACAATTTACCGTACGCTTCAGACCTAGCCCAGACATCGATTGGCAATGGGTAAATCAACAGTATCCGATCGGCGATGGGGAAATCGTATACGGTCCCCGCACATCCGATATCGAAGAGATACTGTCATCTCCTTTTCCATTTCGAATTGGAAATGATGAGCTCGCAAAGTATATCGATAATCTCTCGCACGATGTTCAGATCCACACACGAGCCAGTGAGGCACCTGGTTCTCTATTATGGTCGATATCAGGAGACGTGTCTGCTGCGACGGATGGTGTGTCTGGAATCAGTATTCTTGTTCTAGGAACGCCATCATTGATGGCCAGGAACCTCTCTTTGGTTCGGATTTGGAGTCCATGGCTTGGACCACGGCATGGTAAAGACCGATTTCAACTGACGGAAGATGCAATACTGTGCTCCTTCCTGAGAAAGGATGGCCGGCATCTCGTTTTACTGGCCATCTCGGGGATTAATGATGTTTTGACTGTTTTTCAGTCTGGAAATAATGGCGAGCTTGTGATCAAATCTCGAAATGATAACGCGGGAACAAGCAAATTCACTGTTTTGGCTGCCGTTGCGGAGGATTTTGAAGTCGCCATGTCTGCCCTCATCTATGAATCGCGGAAGACAGTCAAACCATTTGCAGAATCATCTATTGGTGATTGGGAAGAGACATCTCCTGTATCCCCCCTCGGAGATGATATTGTGATCGTGGAAAAAGATCCACAGATACAATGGCTAGCTGAGTGGCTTGATGGTTTGACATACTGTACTTGGAATGGACTGGGACAGGATCTCACCGAAGAGAAGCTTCTCAGCGCCCTGGAATCCTTGAAATCTAATGGCATCAATGTCTCAAACTTAATCATCGATGACAATTGGCAAAGTGTCGACAATGAGGGTGAGTCTCAGTTTAAAAGAAGATGGCAGCGATTCGAGGCAAATCCAAAGGCATTTCCCCGTGGTCTGAAAAGTACCATCAGCAAAATTCGACAGAAATATCCTCATATTCAACACATTGCCGTATGGCATGCCTTGTTCGGCTACTGGGGTGGAATCAGTCCCGACGGCGACATAGCTCGAAGGTATAAGACAAAAGAAGTGAAAATCAAGGATCCCAGTTCGAACGGTCCGATCGCGCAAAATCTTCCCCATGGGAAAATCTTTGCCATTGATCCCGATGATATACAGCGATTCTATGAGGAGTTTTACAGCTATCTCAGCTCTGTTGGCGTGGATTCCGTCAAGACAGATGCCCAATTCTTTATTGACCTTCTCGAGAACGCGGAAGACCGCAAAAGATTTACGACCTCCTACCAAGATGCGTGGTCGATTGCCGCTCTCAAACACTTTGACACCCGATCGATATCTTGCATGTCTCTAGTCCCGCAGATAATATTTCACTCTCAATTACCAAACAACAAGCCAACGATCCCGCTCCGGAACTCTGACGACTTCTTCCCGGAGGTCCCTGCTTCTCATCCATGGCATCTATTCTGCAATGCACACAACTCGTTGCTGACAAGATATCTCAACGCACTACCGGACTGGGACATGTTCCAGACTGACCACCCCTACGCATCCTTCCATGCTGCTGCACGCTGCATCTCCGGAGGGCCGATCTACATCACTGATGAACCTGACAAGCACAACACCAAGCTCCTCGATGAGATGGTCGCACCAACCGTTCAAGGCAGCACGGTTATTCTACGTCCCAGCGTCATCGGCCGCGCCGTCGACGTCTACTACGACTACAACGAGGGCCACGTTCTCCGAGTTGGAAGCTACACAGGATGGGCAAAGACAGGCAGTGGGATCCTTGGACTCTTCAATCTCCAATCTGGCGAGCAATCCTGCGCAGTCTCTTTGATGGATTTCCCCGGAATCCACGATGACGCTGATGGTGAATACATTGTTCGCGCTCATACCAGTGGCAAAGTCACAGAACGAATGAAGCCTGATCGCGACTCCATTGTATCCGTCGTCTTGCAGGACAAGGGATGGGAAATTCTCACGGCTTACCCTGTTTATCAATTTATGCTGAAGGGAAACACGACGCATTCTGCTCCGAACGGAGCTCTCACACATGTGGCTGTGCTCGGCCTCATTGGCAAAATGACTGGTGCGGCGGCAGTGGTGAGCTCTGACATATTCCTCGTGGATAATGGCCGATTACGATTTGATATTCATTTGAAGGCGTTGGGCACTTTGGCGATTTACTTTTCCAACCTCAAGCACCTGGATATTAATCGTAACTTCATGGTCATGATTCTGGGCCGAGCCATCCCACCAAAGACGGTTTGGAAGGTTGGCGGGGAGAATGCGACTGTGTTAGCGATTGACGTGCTCGCCGCTTGGAAAGCTATGAAGCTGGATAGCGGGTGGAGCAATGAGTTATCCATTCAAGTGTTTGTAGGTTAGCAGAAGGCACTAGTTAATTATTTACTGGGTGTGAGCACTTTCCAAAGCAGTAGATAAAGCTGGTCAGTCCGCATTGCACCAGGTATAGCTATTCATAATTCTTCTGGTCAGCTGTTTAATTCAGTCTCTTCAATTCCATGCTGTCCTATTTAGGCCTCGGCCATGGCTCTGGTTAACTATAGCGCAGTACCCACTTACCCACTGAGGGGCCCGGCAATTATGCAATACAAAGCTAATATCACGCATCCTGAGTAGAAGCCACCTAGATGAGGAACTTGGGCTCCGGAAAAGCATTCTGCATTGCGTATCAGCGGGCTGGGATCATGACATTTCCGGCATGGAGGGGCCAAGCGGCGGAGGGGTAACTCAGGTCCCCTGAGGGGTTCAGATAAATACGCGTCAGTTCCCCTCAGGTACTTTTCCATTTGACATAGCCAATTCTATTGCATCGAACGAATTTGTGTTTGTCTCTGTCAATTAATTCTACTACTGCGAAATATGTCTCTGGGTCGCACTTTTAAGCTCAACTCGGGCTATGAGATCCCCGCCGTTGGCCTTGGTACCTGGGTATGTACTCGAGCAATTGTTCGCATACAGAGTTCCAAAATACAAAAAGCTAATTATTGCGTGTAACTAGCTCTCCAAGCCGCATGAAGTCGAGAATGCCGTCGAAACTGCACTTCGCAAGGGATATCGCCATATAGATGCGGCGGCATGCTACCAGAACGAGAACGAAGTTGGAAATGGCTGGAAGAAGTCGGGTGTGCCTCGTGAACAGATCTTTGTAGGTGGAACCATATCGAAGAACAAGCTAAGTCTATCCTACTAACACTCGACTCTCTTCCAGATCACCAGCAAATTGTGGAACACCCACCACCACCCGGACCATATCGAAGAAGCCCTCAACAAGACCCTCACAGACCTCCAGACCGACTATCTGGATCTGTACCTGGTACCACACACCACTTCCCTGAGACCAAATATACAAAATGAAACGAAGACTAATTCAGCATAGATCCACTGGCCCGTCGCCTTCGCCCACACCAACGATACCCTCACACCGACGGACCCGGTCACTAAGCGCTTCCAAATAGCCGACGTCCCGGTCTCCGACACCTGGGCCGTTCTGGAGAAATTCGTGGAAGCGGGCAAGATCCGGAGTATCGGCATTAGCAATTTTACGGTGCAGGCGACGAAGGATCTGCTGAAGACGGCGAAGATCCCTCCGGCTGTTAACCAGATTGAGGCTCATCCGTATCTTCTGCAGCCTGAATTGTTCAACTTTTTGAAGGAGAGCGTAAGTGATTGCGAACATGGTGATATTGTGCATACTCTAATGAGTGTGAATGCTAATTTGGATTCTTTTTTATCCAGAATATTCTTCCTGTCGCGTATAGCCCGCTCGGAAACAATATCTATAACCTCCCTCGGTATGAATCCACCTCCATCCCCCCACCCCTCTTCCCCCACCTGGACCGAAACTAATTCCAACTTACCTACAGTGTCGTCGATGACCCAACAGTCGTGGAAGTTGCGAGGAAGCTAAACAAGGACCCGGCCATTTTGCTCATTTCCTGGGCTGTGCAGCGGGGATCATCGGTACTGCCGAAGAGTGTGACTCCGTCACGTATTGAGAGTAATTTCCAAGGTAGGCTGAAAAAGAGAACAGAAGCAAGCTATTCTATTGTACACGACCAGACTGAGCTGATTATTGCTAGACTTTGTCATTCCGGACGCCGAGTTCGAGGCTCTGAACAAGCTCGATAAGAATGAGCGGTACAATTATCCTTTCCGCTGGGGTATCGATGTTTTTGGTGAATTGGGAGCGGAGGAGGCTGAGAGACGTGCCGAAGAGCATGCTGCTAAGCTGAGGGAGAGTTCTTAATTGAATTGAGTGGTTTTAGTTAACTTAGTAACCTTGGAAAACTTCATAGTACTACTCAGAGTAGTAATGATCCCAGTGCTATTCCCACAGCTGTGCCAGTGGTGATCATGAACCCCACCGATATATATCAATAGAAACTTGAAGGGGATATTCCCACCTCTCCGATTTACCAAGGCTATTGAAAAGACTCCCGAGGTCTAGAATACAAATTTAATTAAGAGGATTTGAAGATGAGAAATCCTCATGACATCACAGCGAGATCTCCAGTCAAGCATTGAATCTCCGCACCCGTATATACTGTCTGTATACCTAATCCGAGAACCCGATCACATCCAAATCACATCCGAACATGAAACTTCAACTTTAAGCAACCCTCATTGACCACACAACCTACAAATTATAACTATACAACAAGCTTCAATTCAAGTTCAATCACCCCCTGTCCCCAGTATTGTCCGAGTCCAAGTCCAGCATGCCCACCAAGGACGGCCGCGTCACCAAAACCAAAGCCCGCCGCTCCGACACCCCACGACGCGCCCAGTCCAAGAGTAAGTTACACTCGATTGTGCTAGTAGTACCACTACTACTGCAGACCACACCTAGTATCAAATACTAGTATCCCTCTACAAGGTGCACATGTAGTATAACACGCGTCTAACACACCACCAGACCTGGACCTGGACCTTGAACCCCCACTAGTCGAACGCACCAATGCACTCCCAATCAACCAATTCATCTCACAATACGTGAGCCCACTGGATCCGACTCAATCCCAGTCAGAGTCTACAGAGCAGCTCGAGCCGAACTTGAATCGGCAGGCAGATACGCATCTAGCACTGGCAGACGCGCCCAGACCAGCCGTCTACTCCGCCGCGACAATTCCGGCTGCAGACCTGGATGCATGTCTCGATTTGATCGAGCAGAGCTCATCCGATGCCTACGCCGCGTCGGGAATCGGGTGGTCGCGTCCGAAAAAGCGAAAGGAGATGCTTTTGCCTGATATGAAGTATTTACTTGTGCGGGGCAGTCGTGATCATCACGATCACGGGTCATCGCTATCGGAGGGGAAGGGCAGAGCCGATCAGCCGGGGGTGGAGTCTGAGGAGGGGGATGTGTCGATTCTTGGGTTTTTGTCCTTTATGGTTACGTATGAGGATGGGAAGGAGGTTGTTTACTGTTACGAGATTCATTTGTCGCCAGCGGCGAGGGGGAAGGGGTTGGGTCGGTTGTTGATGGGGTGGATGGAGGGAATTGGGAGGGCGGTTGGGGTTGAGAAGGCTATGTTGACTGTCTTCAAGTCGAATGCTGGTGCGAGGGAGTTTTATAGGAAGGGTGGGTATGGGGTGGATGAGAGTTCGCCGCGGCCGAGGGTGTTGCGGAATGGGACGGTGAAGGAGTTTGATTATGAGATTTTGTCGAAGGGGTTGAGGTAGGTAGTTTGAGTACTAGTGTTATTCAGTTGGGGAGGTTTGTTTAAATTTATTGATTAAGTAGATGCAGCGCTGCTTGCTGATGTGACCAAAATGCTGGGGTTAAATATATATTACACTTGTTTGACTTCTGCACCTTGCTCCGATGGGTGGTCTTGCTCCCATTCGTCACGAAGCGCGGAGAAGATGCTGTCCGTTAACAAGATGGAGAGACCCAGGCTCCAAACCAGTGTGATGGCGTAGAAGAAATTGGCATTCCCGGATCCCGCGTAGATCCAGAGGTGGTAGAAGGCCGGGCCGAGGAGAGTCGAGTAGAGGATGGCGGAGATGGCGAAGAAGGTGTACCGCATCACTATTCTAGTTAGCTATATTGCAAACGATCACGGTGCTTGCATGTAGGACTCACGGGGGAAAAGATGGCGGTATAGAGGTAACGTCGCAAAGTATAGAGACGCATCGGAAATACTGGGATACGGCTTGAAGATGGCGAAGACACCGAGTAATGATGCAATGACAAACAGAGGCTGGCGTCGCAAGCGCACGGTAAGCCCTCCGACGTAGCTGGCCAGGTGAAGCCAGAAGACTCCAATAAAGAACTCGCGGAAGGAGTCGAACATCTCAATGAAGAAGTACCACCACAGACCCACATTGGGAGTCAAGTCAGGGACCAGCAGATGGAAGCCATAAGTCGCGGACATAAATTCCCAGAAGTTCCCTGTGATGAGGTATGACAGGCCAAGAAGTCCGGCGATGCTTGCGACGAGGATCCCCGCGTGTTGCAAGACGTAGAGGAGCATCTTCGGCGGGTTGGTGGAGGTTTGTAGTCGTCGATCGTAGCAGAGGAGAACGAGAGGGAAAAATAGGAGTGCCGGATAGAGAGACAGGTAGGAGGCGAATCCAAGAGCTAGCATTGCGTTGACGCTGTTCCCATCGACAGCATTGGATACAGCGAACAAGATGCCCGACGTGGTGAACACGCTGGTCGACCGTGCAAGGCAGGTGGCGATTGTGAAGGGATTGAACAGGAACCTTGTCATTTGTTAACGAAATTGTCATCAAACTTGATATGGGTGCGATTAGGCATACCAAGCCGCGACGGAGACTCCATCCCATCGAATGTGCTTCCGAACTGCCGAGTGGAATCGACTTTGGATAGACTGTCCCGACTCTGAGATTGTAACCAGAGCGTAGGCATTTACCAGGTCCACCAGGAAATAGAATATTGCCGTCGGAATGGGATTGACGTTAATGTCTGGGAGAAGAGAGAATAGAGGGAGGAGGAGCGGTGCCTGGATGGGAGGTTAGGTTAACTGAGGAGGAACATAGTGGGGAGCAACCGTCACGGCCGGCCTACCTGGTGAAATACACCTCCATCGTAAGGCGATACATTGCGAGTATAGAGATAGAGTCCCTCTTGTACTGTACAGCGTAGATTAGTATCTGTGACCAGTTGGACCTCCACTGGCTCCCACTTACATCGCTTGAAGCTATTAACCGGAGTCGACACCTCCACTCGACCAGTCAGCAGATCTGGTAATGAGGGAAACAGACAGATGAGAAGCAGTCGCAGCACAAAGGCAGCGCCGAACACGCCGACCAAGCGTCTGTCGACTGCCATAACGCCGTGATTGTTGGAAGTTGTGCTGGAGTACCCTGGAGTACCTGAAGGTGTTCAGGTGAAGGCGGAGAGGGAGTTGACCCGCGGATACACCAACTGACCGCCTTCCCTTTCCAACTATCCTAAGAAAAAAAAGTTATCAAGAATTTTTCCTCTTCTTATCGGACATTCAGGAACAACTCCAGGTCCAAAAGCAGACACCATGGCCAAGATCAAGAAGAAGGGTATTTCCTGCCTCTGGATCATCCCCATTGATGTCCTCCGCTAACATGAAATTAAAAAGGAACCTCTGGCCAGGCCAAAAACTATATTACTCGTACCCAGGCCGTGCGAAAACTGCAGATTTCTCTGCCTGATTTCCGTCGCCTATGTATTTTCAAGGGTAAGTCACGATGATCATGGTGGTATTTATCGGATGAGCTGGGCAACTGTGCAATTGAGATACTGACTAGGTTTGCAATTGAAGGAATCTACCCTCGTGAGCCTCGCAACAAGAAGAAGGCCTCCAAGACTGCCACCCCCAACACTACCTTCTACTACACCAAGGATATCCAGTATCTGCTCCATGAGCCTCTGCTGAACAAGTTCCGCGACCAGAAGGCTCTGGCCAAAAAGATCGCCCGCTCCCTTGGTCGTGGTGAAGTCAGCGACGCTGCGCGCCTGGAGAAGAACCACGCCCCTAAGCTCACTCTCGATCATGTCATCAAGGAGCGTTATCCCACCTTCATCGATGCTCTCCGTGACCTGGACGATGCTCTCTCCCTGCTGTTCCTCTTCGCCACTCTCCCCTCCGACAAGCACGTCCCTCCCAAGACCATTGCGCTCTGCCAGCGCCTGTGCCACGAGTTCCAGCATTACCTGATCGTCACCAACTCGCTGCGCAAATCCTTCCTTTCCATCAAGGGTATCTACTACCAGGCTACCATTCAGGGCCAGGACATTATGTGGCTGGTTCCCTACCGTTTCGTCCAACGCGTCAACGGCGACGTCGACTACCGCATCATGGCTACTTTCGTCGATTTCTACACCACTCTGCTGGGCTTCGTTAACTACCGCCTGTACTCCACCATCGGCATTAGATACCCTCCGAAGTTCGATACCCGCAGTGACGAGAACGGCGCTGAGCTGGCTGCCTTCACCCTCGAGGGCCGCAGCGTCGGCGAGAAGCCCAAGGCCATCGAGTCTAGCAAGCCTCAAGCGAATGGTGCTAACAAGGAAGTTTCCAAGGAGACGCAGGCCAAGGTCGACAAGGTGATCAAGTCCGCCGGGTTGGACCAGACCAATGACGAGCAGATGGTCGACGCTACCGAGGAGTCGACCGATGCCATCGATCGATTCGAGCCCGCTGCCCCCGAAGCCGACACCCTCCCGCAGCCCGACATGAGCGGTAACGAGGCCGGTGCTCTATTTGCTCCCTTCGTTTTCTATATCTCCCGTGAAGCCCCCAAGGCCCCTCTCGAGTTTATCCTTCGCTCCTTTGGCTGCAAGCGCATCGGTTGGGATGCTGTCCTGGGTGACGGAGCTTTCACACATGACGAGACCGACCCGCGAATCACCCACCAGATTGTGGATCGCCCTCAACTCCCCGCTGAGTCCCTCCCTGCTATTCCCGCCGCCGATAATGCCGTTCAGAAGGTCAAGCCTGGCACTCGCATTCCCGGTCGTACCTACGTCCAGCCCCAGTGGGTCTGGGACTGTGTCAACGATGGCAAGCTCATCCGTGCTGACTTGTATGGACCTGGTGCTACCCTCCCTCCCCACTTGAGCCCCTGGGTTAAGCCTAGCCGTGGCGGTTACGACCCCCGGGCTTCCCTGGCCGAGCAGGAGGAGGAAGGTGAGGCTGAAATTGCCGAGGAAGCTGAAGACAGCGACGAGGAGATGGAGGACGAAGCTGCCGTCGAGGAGAAGCCCGCCGAAGAGTCTGAAGAGGAATCCGTTGACGGCGGTATGGATGTGGCTGGTACTGACGATGACGAGAGCGACGAGGAGGAAGACGACGAAGAAGATGTCGACGAGTCCTTTGCTGGATTGGAGGAGGAAGCCGGATCTGAGTCTGAAGATGATGACGAGGCCGCTCGCAACCAGCACCAGCGTGAGCTGGAGGCCGAAGCCGCCGGTCTGCCGTTCTCTTCTAACGGAGCTGCCGACGAGGCTGCCAAGAAGAAGTCTTCCAAGAGCAAGAAGCTGGCTGCCAAGAAGCGCCAGGAGGAGGAAGAGCTTGACAGACAAAAGATGATGATGAGCCGGAAGAAGCGCAAGCTTCTGGAGAAGATGATGCACTCGAACAAGAAGCAGTCCGATGAGGCTGCCAAGCTCCGTTCAAAGCGTCGCAAGCTCGAGAAGGGTGATAAATAAACCGAGAGAAGTGTCAAAATTAGGAGTGCTTTGTTTTATACTGGCGTTTGAGGCTGGATAGTCCCCTGTATATGCATGACTCAAAAATCTATGTCAATCGAATTTAATGGATTCCTGCGAAACGTCTACCTAGGTACATAGATTATACTGTAAGAAATCAAGAATTTAAGTCAAAACAATTCAAATATTCCGAATAGTTCGAATAATCTCAGCTCCTCAAGCCGATCTATGCAGATCACGTGACCTATCGCCGATCTCCACCGGTCGAATTTTTGATATGAAGGAGACAACCAACCAACCTTGCCAGGCCTGAACGGGCCATGTCCAAAGTGATCTGAAAACACGTTATTAAAAGCATACCGTGATGCTGGATCCACCTGAATCATCTGAACAGTATCTCACCAAGCAAATATTGCTCTTTACATGACATGAGCGGGCCGGGCCAGTCGACAGTATTATAGTCCCCGCAAATCCAAAACAACGCTGAGGCATGTCCTCATATTCAGACAACGCCAACCCGCCATCATCATCCCAATTTGTGCCTCCAGAATCAGCACAACCCTACCGCTCAATCTTCGGCGGTCCCAGTAGTGACGCGAGTCCACTTCCATCATCCCAACCCGAGCCACCTCGAAGGTCTATCTTCGGGGGTCCTAGCAGTGATGCCGGCGGTTCACGACAGAAACCCATGAGCGCCGTGGCCGAGGAAGATGAATTTGAAGCTCTTCTACGAGAATGGCCCTTGGAGGCCGATTATAATTCCGACGGCGATAGCTTTCAAGGAAGTTCGGATGGGGAAGATGGGGCCGGGCTAGAATCTGAGCCAGATCTGCCGCGAAAACCTACTTCTCGCACGGCTTCTGATTCACCGATAAAGAGCAGCGCTCCGTCTACGACTTATTTTCTTGATCGTGGGCTGGACCCCCCGCCTGGAGCTGAGCGTCCCAATCGATGGACAGGACCTCCTACAACCTATCGATCGCTGATCTCAGATGAGAGAGGTGCATACGAGGCGATCTTGGCAAATCGATCAATGGATCTAGCGGCTCACCTGTATGATTCGTTCGTGCTTCGCAATCAGAAAGCCGGGGAGAATCTGGGATCTGATGATGAGAGCGAGGACCCGGCTGCTGTCAAGAAAGTCTGGGTTGGATGGCCGATGCTTGCAGACAATGTCCCTCGCTCTGACGAGTACATTCGTCGGAAACTAGATGATCCAGATACCTATCGGATGGCAGCCGATTTGCGACCCAGTGCTGATCTGGAGGAATCTATTATAGCGGGCATGCTCAGAACCGCGAAGGAAAGATTTATGGCCCGAGAATGGGATAATGAGGAGGTGCGAACCCATCGAGGTCGCTCACAAGGAGCTCGTGATAAGACGGATAAGATGGATACGGATGATGAAGGATTGAAACGGGACGAGTCTGAACCCGGTAATGTCGACGAAGAACTCCGTCCTATCTTCCAAGCCGATGACGACAAATCCAGACGACAGCTACGACCGCTCTCGCGGAATGTAATTGGTCAACTAGACCAACTCCTGATGAGTCTGCACCAGGCGATGCAAGGCCGAGCCCGGGCCCGCGACACAGGCAACGAGTCTAAATCCGACACTGGAGGCGAAACATCTCGCTCTCGCTCCCGCTCTCGTTCCCGTAGAGGTGGGCAAGAGCAAAAGTCCAAGCGCGCCTCAAAAACTGCGAAAGCCACTCGTAACCGACATGCATCTGACGGCGACGAAGCAAAACAAAACACCTCCCAGTCCCGCGGCAGGAAACGGAATCGGGACCGATACATCTTCCAACGAGGCGAGCAGCGAGATTGGAGCGAGGTCATGGGGATAGCAGCCATGAGCGGCCTCCCATCCGACGCAATAATGCGAGCCTCGAAACGCTGCGCCGATTTATTCGGACAGGACATGGAATTCCGGCGCCTGCACGAGGGTCGAATGGTCAAGACCGAACCGCTCGCCCGTGGCCAATGGCGCATGGCGTATGTTGAAAGCGACACTGAAGACGAGACTCGATCCCCGCGAGCCCCGAAAAGATCTCGCCGAAGGAAAGGGCGGAATGTGGATTCTGATGATGAGGGACCTGCTCAACCGAAGCCCCGGCCTAAGGGTAAGGGGGCGCATCGGAAGGCGGATATTGTTTGTCCTGTTACCAGTTGTCCCCGGCATACGGATGGGTTTTCACGGACTTGGAATCTCACGCTGCATTTGCGGAAGGCGCATGGTCGGGAGCGGCAGGAGTCTAGGGCTGAGGTTATTCGGATTGATTAATGGATAGTATATAGCACACCAACTACGGTGTTATACACGTTGATTCAGGAAACTAGTGAGCTTCGAAACTAGCATCTAAAACAGTTGTCTAGATTGTGGTTTCACCACGCTCACTTGAACTAGGCACGAGCCATTTGCAAAACTAGAAACCACAATCCCAGTTGGGTACAATAGCGGATGACTGTCCCTCGCCCATATTCAATCCTTCGTAGGAGTACTGTGACAGAAGTATGTATTTCCTATCGCCGGTCTATGATAGTTTCGAGGGAATATCCTGGGGCTAATGCGCCTGTGCTATTCTATTAGTTGGTGCCAGAACCACAGCTTGAAGCCCCAGCTACTTAGGGTGCCACTTTCAAAGGCTCTCGGGGAGCGCAGTTGAAAGGCCTCTGCTGTTCGAAGATCGTTACCTTAGACTGGGACATTCTCACTGGGTTATACTGGGGACATACAGAGGCAAACTCTAAGCCCTCGAGTTGTGTCATACTAGAGATCTGCAAGGAGCGCAGTTGAAAGGCTTCTGTAGTCTGTTAGTGTATGTTCAGGTTCAGATGGGCTCTCCGGGGAAAATACCTTGAAGCCAATGGGTTTCAACCAGGTGGCTTGAAGCTCCCAATTTCCATCTGTCTTTGCTTCCATGTGAATGCGGATCTCTTGCAAAACTTGATTCGGATATCTGTCGTCTTGGATGCCCACTCGGGCTTCTTGAAAATAGATCGCATGACGATCAATCGCATGACGATCTCTGTGGAAATTGTTAGTTCAGGTCCAGGTTTATGCTGGGTGGGAGCCGTTAGAGACATACTTGGAACACCCCTCAGAGGAGTTTTCTTTGGCGGTTGTACAACCCCCCATAAGGGGTACTCCTTCCGGTCTTTCTGGAACAGACAGTGTGTTAGTTCAGGTTCATGTTGGGTGTGATCTGTTGGAGACATACGTAAATCCTCCTCTCTAAGGGGTTCTCTATGCCGGTGTTGTACATCGCACCAGAACAGCTCCCAGATTTGAAAGAGTCGTGATGACCTTGGGGGCATAGTGTCTCTTTGATTCTAGTTCAGAAATCAGGAAGTTCAAGCACAAAGTTCTGCTCCGCATATCCATTAGCTAAGTTCCTCGCTGGTGTTCTCGCTGGGTGCATACCTGAAACCTCCGGGAAGGAGGAGAGTTAGAGGCCCCCGACAGGGGGGGGGGGGGCTTCCTCGGAGTGAATGTACCGCATCTTGACTAGGTGAGGGGAGACTTGCAAACTGGATTCTGCGATGTAAGTAATTCGCTCCGCAAGAGCCCCCAGCCCTGAAAGAGTCTGTGATGGGACTCTATACCCCAGTGAAGGGTATTCTCAGCTGTCATGACCCCTGTTTTGCCGGGGCAAGCTGTTGCTGCGTTCGCACCCATGAGAATCTTGAATGGATGGCAGCAGATTGGGAACCTGAACCTAGTGTGGTGAGAATAGCAACTCGCAAGTGATAGGGGCTGAAGAGTTAATGAGCTTTCAAGAGAGAAGAAGTAAGAGTGGATGGTGCAGGTGGTGGACAAGAAGTGAGCTGGAGGTGAGAAGGAGAAGGACAGGCACTGTACCTGGGATCCTAATCATCGTACTGAAATTCCTTTTCATTACGGCAATTTTGTAATATATATATAACCAATTTGACGGTCGTCTGTATGTAGTAGTGAGAAGGAGGAAGTAGTGTTGTTGGGGTTGTTGTGTTGATGTTCCGAAGGACTGCGGTGCGGCAAGCACGGCTCACGACGTCCTCTAGAGTCACCCTGCTCTCCCGTAGTATTCTGCATCTGCTGATTTAAGAGTGTATCAAATTGCAATGTTCAATAATTAAGAGCAGATCAGCACTTGGAACATTTTATTATGGTAATTATGGTGTTAGGGTTAACTATAGTAATACAAAAGAGATTTTTCTATGGCATTGTGACTTTAAGCTATACTAGTAAAGCCTAAAATATACGGCAGAAGGATATCCCGTTGTGCTACTGATACGAGCTATGCAACAGTACAATGTATATCACTGGGTAGCTAACTGGTTTCCTACTGGGTTGCTTGATCTAGAATAAGTTTCCGAGATTCTAGAGTGGTGTCAAACTTGTTACTAGACACTGTAGAGGTGTGTGAAATAGTCTATGTGAGATATTACTCTGGTATAAATAAACCCATGGTGGTTCGAGTTAACAACTCTATATTATGTCCTAGTAAAGAAGGTATCCGTCAATATCACTACTTGAACTAAATATACCATATAGTTGGTCCTTCCTAGTCAAGTGGTGTATGGCTATTACGCTATCTTGGATTACAGGTACTGAAGTGGAAGATTATTGGTGGATGGTACCGAGAATACTGGCCGGTAGCCCGTGAGTGGTTCAAAATACCGGGATGTGTAATCTATGAAATGGTAATACGCCGCGGGTGGACCAAAACGGATCTGTGACTAAAAGCACCCATCTCGACATTCTGGCCGAAGAAGATAATTCTCTGAGATGGCGCAGAATAGGTGTTTTGGAGCGCACAAAAAAGGACAAAAATTAGAAAGAAAAAGAGAGGAAATCATTAGAAGAACGGTGGCAGTAGCAGGACAGCCAGAAGTAGGCAAAATGCCCCGATGACATCAGCCCCGCATAGCATGGAGCTTCCCTTCTGGGGGAGACCAGCTCCATCTCCATCTCCATCTCCTCCTCGCAGCGAATCCCGATCCCCTTCGGTGCTTCTCGGGCGTCTAGAGCAATCACCTTTGACCCAGAGCGGGCTTCCAATTGACTCCGACACTTTAAATTCCACGCTCCCCCGCAGAACCGATCTGCTTCACGCTTTTGTTTGCCCAGTATCGATAGCTTTTCCTGACTTCCCCGCTCCTTTCGTGCTCTCGGTGCTCTCCGTTCTCACTCCCAGAGTTCGAGTTCGAGCTCTATTTTCTCTCTTATCAGAATGGACCGCCTCATCCGTCCAGTCTCTCGGCAATTACTGCGACCTCGTCTTCGCTATCCTTACTCCATCCCGCCCCCGCCTGCTGCGAAGAGACTCTACACCATGGGACACAACAAGCCGGATGTAAGTAGGAGGTGTGCTCCGATGACTTGCTTAAGCAAGAGGGATGGCTGACTCTATATTCCCACAGCTGAAAGACAAATCGCTCTTCATCGAGAAGGCATATATCAATGGAGAGTGGGTCGGAGCTCAGTCCGGCCAGACCTTTGAAGTCCACGGTATATCATAACCATCGCGAAATCAGACGGCAAAAGAAAGAATCGATCAACTAACCTCGCTCATTGCAGACCCCGCCACTGGAAAACTGATCGGAACATGCCCCGAACTCGACACTGCCGACGTGGAGAAGGCCATCCAAGCCGCCTCTGAGGCCTTCCCCTCATTCCGCACAACCCTCGCCCGTGAGCGCGCGCGCATGTTGCGCCGATGGTACCAACTGATGATGGATAATGCAGAGGATCTGGCCAAGCTGATCACCTGGGAAAACGGCAAGCCATTTGCTGATGCTAAGGGCGAGGTGAACTACGCTGCCAGCTTCTTCGAGTGGTTCAGTGAGGAGGCTCCCCGCGCATACGGCGATGTGATCCCGGCCAGTGTGCCTGGTAACCGGGTGATGACCCTTAAGCAGCCCGTTGGTGTCTGTGGTTTCATTACGCCATGGAACTTCCCTGCTGCGATGATCACCCGTAAGATTGGCCCTGCGCTCGCCGCCGGCTGTACCGTTGTTGCCAAGTCTCCCTGCGAGACACCATTCACTGCCAATGCCCTCGCCGAGCTGGCCCACCGGGCTGGTATCCCCAAGGGTGTTGTGAACTTTGTGACCGCGTCGAAGAATACCCCCGCCGTTGGCGAGGTGATCACCACACACCCGGAGGTGCGCAAGGTTTCCTTCACCGGTTCGACAAACGTTGGCCGGCTGTTGATGAAGCAGGCTTCATCGACCATCAAGAAGGTTTCCTGGGAGCTGGGTGGCAATGCGCCGTTCATTGTCTTCGATGATGTGGAGGACCTCGATGCCGCCGTCAATGGCGCCATCGCCTCCAAGTTCCGCAGCTCGGGCCAGACCTGCGTCTGTGCTAACCGCATCTACGTGCAGAAGGGCGTGTATGAGGAATTCTCTAAGCGCTTCGCTGCCAAGGTTAGGGAGTTCAAGCTCGGAGCCGGCTTCGAGGATGGCATCACCCACGGTCCTGTGATCCACGAGCGCGCCGCTGAGAAAGTGCATGAGCACGTCAACGACGCTACCTCCAAGGGTGCCAAGGTCGTTATTGGAGGACAGAAGGCTTCTGCCCTGGGTCCGAACTTCTACGAGCCCACTGTTCTGACCGGTATGACCAAGGAGATGCTCATCGCGTCCGAGGAGACCTTTGGTCCTGTTGCCGGACTCTTCTCTTTCGAGACCGAGAAGGAGGTCGTGGAACTGGCGAACAAGGCCGAGGTTGGTCTGGCTGGTTACTTCTTCAGTGGTAATGTTCGCCGCATCTTCCGCGTTGCTGAAGCGCTTGAGGTCGGCATGGTTGGTGTCAACACTGGTTTGATCAGCGACGTTGCTTCTCCGTAAGTTTTACTCCATCCCCCTCTTCCCCTAGCAATATAGACAAGGCTAACCCCATGATAGATTCGGCGGTGTCAAGCAGAGCGGTTTCGGCCGTGAGGGCAGCAAGTATGGTATTGATGAGTTCATGGTTATCAAGAGCGTTACTTTCGGCGGTATGGGGGAGCCTCTGCAGGCATAAGACTTCCCTGAAAGGACCGATGGAATATGTATAAGAGATATATGAAAAATTTTGCAATTTGAGTGATAGAATAATCTTAAAACAAAATCATGCCACCTTCTTCTGCATACATACAGTGGCTTGACAGAAGTTTGACGCCGCTCTTTATTGATGGCTACCTGTTGTCTATCCTAAGGACTATGCCACATTAGAATTGAAGTATTCTGAGAGCTTCTAGGAAGCCTTAGGCATCTAGTTAGTCAGTCTGCAAACGCGCCATGCAGGTATATTAGATAGTTTCTTTAATCCGTAGGCTCAATCAGAACTATCCTTCCTCATCTTTCCTACGTGCTTCCAGATGCCCGCAGCTTCTGCCTGTTAGCAAAGGAGGGTCATTGAAACCGATCGAATATTCAGATATCTTATCTGCTACCGGGTTACTTGCTATATATTAATCCTCGAGGGTTTCTGGAGTGGCGTCAAACTTATTACGAGGCACTGTAAACCCTGTACTGCTGTACAATGTGTAAGTTTCAAATTCATCGAACACCACTGCAGTGTGGTCACATGATCACGAATACTGGTAATATCAATACGAACCGCAAACTCGACCGCCTTCCATGCAGCATCACTCAATCACTCAGCCAAGCTCCATCCAATTCCTATCAGAGCAAGCCAGAAATGAGATAGACCGCCTCCAATGCGTCAGTCACTCAGTCTACTCGCTGCAGTCTCCCGCAGATCACCATCCAAACTAAGGAAACCCGCCGTCAGCCTCGACCATGTAAGTACATCAGACCATCTATCCGAGAGATAGAACTCCGAATTGCATAAATGCGTCCAAGTTGGTCAAGCATACCGGCGGGATTCATTTGAACCGAGTGAGACCTGAAAGATGGAATATGAAATATGAAATAACCAAGCAAAACATCCATGCAGTTCCTCCAAAGACAGCGCGTCCTGACCTTCTGGCGCGAGATCGTCCGCGCCTTAAATAGTACGTTTATTTCTCGTGTATTCGCGAACGCGAGTATCAGCATGTGGCAGAGTGTTCTAACGAGATCTTTTATCTGTAGAGATCCCGCCTTCGTCGACGAGAGATGAATTGCGGAGTTATGCGCGGCAGGAATTTGAGCGGCATCGCGAGGTTACGGATTTAGTGGGTTTCCCTTTCCCCTTTTTCGCTCTTCATTTCATCATTGATTGTGTTTGCTAATTCGGGTTAGGGACATATTCGGTACTTGTTATCTGTATGTTTTGTTTTATTTTGTTCTTTATTTACCTTTTATCTTCTACGCGGTTTGGTTCGTTGCTGATGTTTCATAGACCGGGAAGGCTGAATTCGATACCATGAGGCGGTATATTGATGAGCAGGTAGTATAATTGTCTGCGAAGGCGTTGGTCAAACGGGTCAAACGGTAGGCTCGGTGTTTGTCGCATTACTCGACTCTGGGTTATCGCTTACTGATGGGTATCTCAGGACCCCTGGAGGACTTCACTTGCATGCTCCCAGTTAGATGGCGTACTTTTGTTTATGGTTGTGCCTTCAGCCTGTGTTAATAGCGTTGTACAATACATGGAAATCTTCAAGTTCATTAACTATTCCTTGCGGCTTATGTACACTACTTTCAGATATAACCTCGGAAGACATGAGCGCCAATGCATGAGAATCATAAGATCACAGCATCGGTTTAACAAAGTTTTCTAGTGAGAATCAAGACTAGGATTGACAGTTCTGCACTATGTAGCAATCTGTGCAGTTCTAGACACTCTGGGGCGATTTTCCTTTTCCGGATATCAGATTGGCAATGACATCATCGCAGCTGATTTTCCATTCTAGACCACGAAATTCTTAATCTCAGAGTCTACAGAGACCGTTGCTGCGCTTACTCCAGTAAGCTTGTTTGCCACAAGCATTTCGATTATTCATTGCTCGTTCTCGCTCTCCTCTCATACCTGCGTTTAGATCTGTTGGGTGCTGTCGGGTTGCCCCGCAGTTCCAGATGGGACCATCACAAACCCCCTAAAATGCATATGGGAACGGGTTTCCGGCATGAGATCCCGTCCAGTGAGGAGTGAAAGCTCTTCCTTCTTCCTGGTAGCTTCTTTCTCCCCCAGATCGACCTTTTGTTCCCACCGACTGCCTTTCCCGCCCAGGGGTGCAGGTGGCGACAGGCGCTGCAAGAACCGTGTTCAGTCTAGATCCTGATATGGTGACGTAGTCTTCGAGTGAGCTTTCCGTTTCTTGTTTGAAGATGACTCGGGGGCTTCTTGTTGAAGTGTACTATATTAATGGATGGGGTTGAAAAGTTTTTATCTCTTAAATGTGTCGCATTTAAATAAATTACACCCTGAGCTCAGTCAAATACTGTTTCAGCTTGTCTGTATACTACTTCAACCACTCCGACTTCGCGTACCATCTGCTTTCAACCACCAAAGTTGCCATCGAGAATTGATTTCAATTGAGAAGTCCTGAGGCTGCGCATCAAGCTTGGATCTCTATTCTCTAGAACAGAGTCACCTAGTCACCACGAGAACTGGCACATAATCTACCAACACTCCTCCACCTACCACTACCGCCATAACCAATCACCATGGCACGCAACCAGTACGAGCGCAACAGTCCAGAACGAGCAAGACACCTCGAGCGAAACCGAATCGCCGCAAACAAATGCCGCCTAAAGAAGAAGCGAGAGCACCAGCAAATCCAAAGCTGTCTAAACGACGAGACAGCCCGACATGACTCGCTCGTGGCCGAACTGAATTCCCTTCGCGAAGAGATCTGGACGCTCAAGAACACCGTTTTCGCGCACGCAAGCTGCAACGACCAGCACATCAATCAACAATTAGCCAGCATGAGCGAGAACCTTATTGGTTCCAGCCCTGAGCAACTCCAACTCCCCTCCCCGACATTTTCAAATCAGAGCTGGTCGGATGGCTCTGTGGCGGAGACTCGGAGGGAGTCGAGTTTATCCTTGGGGGTTCCGGGAAGTTTACCGCTCGATCCGAGTCTTTACGATATGAATGGGAACGGGACGAATGAGACGGAGTATTTATTTGATCGGTTTATTGATTTGGAGAATCTTTAGCCTGGGTGGGCTGGGAAAATAAGGTCTAGGTCACATTTGGCTTTTGTTTGGCGTTGGGGTGGGATGATTTGAGGAGGTGATCAATCCATATCAGTGGATTCTTGATGTCATCTATGTTTGCAGAATAAGCAATAAGCAATGGCTCAAGCTGGGACTCGTGATACCTAATACATACGTTAGTATACGCTTGACGAATATCATATGAACATGAATAATGAAATTAAAGTGTGAAGATGAGAGGCGTGTTCGAGTCACGGAGAATGCATTGTTTTCACCTTTTTTCTCAGATTCTACCACAATTAGAGAAATACCCAAGTATATCTATTACAGGAAGAACAAGATCCATCTCACAAGCTGCATCGTTAGCAGTTAATAATCATGATTCATCTTCCAGCACTTCTCTAAGCTCCCGCAAATCAACGACAGGGCTGATGAACCAAGCTATGTATTGTACCGCCTTGTGTAACTAATACGACTAACAAATCCCGAGATGATATCGGTGGCTCTGTCTAGCCATTCAAATGATCAGGAGAAAGCATCCTCTGATTCCTCTCAAGTATTCCAGCAGGGGACACCGGATGGCGTGGGGCCGAGTAAGGCGGGTGGGCGCACAATGATTCGTTCTGTGGAACCAGCCGGCCAGTCAAGTCTTGTAGGGCCTGGCGATCCTGTGGGCCTGCAGAAATGATAGCGAACAAGATTCCACTGCGACTTGAATGTGCCTTCTTTCGATGTGCTTCGTTCGCGCCCACCGCGCCCAGTTTCTTGTGACCCCAGCCGCTGATGTAAAAAAGTTCCCTCTACGACGCATTCTTCCTCCCTCCGCCTCTCATCTATTCGCACTCTCTTCGCCACTACTGTAGAGAAATGGCGATGTGGAGATCATAACACATTTTATTATAAAATCACTCTGTTTACCCACATCCATAATTCGCCACTCAACTTACACATCATTCTCCATTTTCTATTTACTTGCATCATACCTAGATCCTAGATTCTCTCTTCTCTACTGTCACACTATTTTGTAACCTGACCCTCACCCCGTCTCTTAAGTGATTGATTCACCAAGCAGTACGTCTGTACCTGTTGTCACTATGTCGAATCCGCTCGGCATATTGCCAACGCCCGGCCGGCAAATGGCTACATTCTCGGAGAAGATAATTATGGGTGCTCCGTTCGAAACAACTGAAAGGTACGCGATGCAGGCGAATAACCGATTGGAGCCATTCACTGACACTGAATACCCATTCTAGATACACCGAATTGGTCCCAGTGGGGCTGGGCGTCTCGGGATTAGTTTGGTATGCTTCGCCCGGGAATCCCCGTCGGCGTGAGAGCGGGGATCTGCAGGGTACATGACAAGCTGACCAGTTGGGTGATTACCTTGAACTTATCGTATAGCTCTGCCAAAGATCAGATTTCTAATAGCACGGTCGCGGTGAAAAAGCTTAGCGAGCCTTTCAAGTCAGATAATATCGCCAAGCATATGTTTCGCGAGGTCAAGCTGTTAAAGCAACTGCAGCACGAGAACGTTTGTCATCACGCCCTGATAGAACTCTGCAACCCTAACCAATTACAGGTCATTCATCTAAAAGATATCTTTATCTCGCCATCCGAAGACATGTGAGTCGAATTCTTTCAAGTTGGAATGGGATTCCTCAATTTGGAAAATTCATGCTGATCGCTTATGGCTGTACTGTAGCTACCTCGTCACAGATCTCATGGCGACAGATCTCAATACCCTTCTAAAGACGAAGAAAGTAGACGACCAATTCAGTCAATATTTCCTATATCAACTGATGGTATGAAGAATCATGCAAATCCGCCCTTCGCCTTGCGCCTACCATCGCCAAAATATCCCAACTAACATCGACCGAACTAGCGTGGACTGAAATATGTGCATTCTGCGGGAGTTGTTCACCGCGATCTCAAACCAAGCAATATCCTGATCAACGAAAACTGCGATCTGAAAATCTGCGATTTCGGCCTGGCCCGCGTCCAAGAAGCAACCATGACCGGCTACGTCTCGACAAGATACTATCGGGCTCCCGAAATCATGCTCACGTGGAGGAGATATAATGAGAAAGTCGATATTTGGAGCGCTGGATGCATCTTTGCCGAAATGATCTTGGGGGAGCCCATATTTCCTGGAAAGAACCATATCAATCAGTTTATGGTCATTATTCAAATGCTGGGGAGCCCACCGCAGAACGTGATTGACAATATCACCAGTGAAAACGTGAGTCGAGTCAATATTGACCTGAAGATGACCACGAGAGTCAGACGGGAAACCAAAAAGGAGAATATGGTTAACTCAGATACCCCTAGACTCTAACGTTCATCCGCTCCTTACCCGACAAGCCACGCCAACCTCTGTCAAGAATAATGCCTAACGCAAGTATCAAGGGTAAATTTGAATAAAAGTCCCCAAATAATGATAGGTAGCTCACGGCGGATCACTAATTCGGAAACAGCAACTACACTACTCGACAAAATGCTCCAGCTCGATCCCGATGAACGAATCACCGCTGCAGACTGTCTGAAGTCCCAATACCTCGAACCGTACCACGACCCAGACGACGAGCCCGTCGCGTTCGGGAAATGCGACTGGGCATTCTTGGAAGCTGATCTACCTGCAGATATGTGGAAGACAGTCACGTATGCAGAAGTACTACGATACCACGAGAAAGGAAGTGGGTCATCCTCGCCGCTAACGACCAAGCTCGCACCCCAATTGGAGGGAATGGGAATGGAATTTACCTGAGGCTATCCGTTTATGTCGAAGGTGATTGTGAATATTTCAACATACGAGCGTTACAGGCGAGCGTTGAGCATTTACGAGTGTTGGTTCTTTTCTTCTTTCTCTTAGCCTTTTCAAATTTCACCCGATGTGCTCATTTGCCTGTGATATCCCCTTCGCCTTGAGTTAGCCTTTCTTTTTTTTCTCTTTCCTCTTTCCTTTTCTTTTCTCTGTGACACTGAGCTTAATGTTTGATATATCAGAAATTGATTAAGATAATGAAATTATGATATTATAAGACGTCGATATCATCAACAAGACTCATTAAGGGCGACTCCCATAAACAAAACGAAAAGCCACTGGCACGCCTGGCCAGATAACTTGAAATCACCAACAAATCCCCGTCGCATATAGTATATCCCATTCATATATTCGTGAATCGAGGCGCCGTACCGGGTATTAACAGAACTTGAAACCAATTCACATCTCCAGCATTAAGGGTAATTTTTACAAAGCAGTAAAAGACCGAGACCGAGACCGAAGCCGCTTAGACTTCCTCAGAAACACTAGTCACTTCCGAGACAGGGGGCTGCTGCTCTTCGCCCTGGTGGTTCCTGCGATTCTGTCGGGAGTTCTTGAGGTCGACAATGGCGAAGAAGTTGGTGAAGACGAAAAGAGCCCTGTATCAAACAATTAGCCGTCAAAGAACTATAATGTGGGTGAAAGGGCAGAGGAAAGGACTCACCACTCAACCGCCGCAACAACGATCAATGCCTGCAGGCCGTGGCAGCTGGGGTAGTTGCAGGCACCGGGCTTGGGAATCATAGCGGCCAGGGCAATCCAGCCGCTGAGCCAGAGAAGCATGGTGACGATTTCGACGAAGGGAATGACGAATTCATGCGAGATGCGGGAGAACCATAATGGAGCGAGACCGAGGTAGGGGACTGCGACGACGGTGGTCCAGCAGCCGTTGAAGAGCATGAAGTAGATGACATTGGAGAAGGACCATGAGTCGTAGAGGGTGCCGATGACTGGGTGGTTTGTTAGTATGTCTTTTTTCCCCTTTCTCTCTTTTTGTTTCTTATAGTGGACGAACCGTATGCGCTTAAACCGATGGTGGCCAAGGCAAAGATTGCCTGGATGATTCGGAAGGGGTAGACCCAGGATAACATGGCGGATAGTTGTGTATATCGTTGACTCGAGGGATTGGATAATTGTTGATCTTCTTTCTTATCAAGTACTCTTGCTGGTAAGTACTCTGCCTTTTAATGGGTCAGGCCAGGAACGTCTTTCGACTGAGTGATGCTGGTGGGCGATTATGTAGAGGAATTCTAGATCCACTGCTGCCCACTGGGTGTCCACTGTGTTATATAGTGGCAGATGGGGAACAGAAATCTTAAGTTTGACCTAATAGGTATTTGCAACTAAAAAAGAGAAAAAGAAAATTCAATAGTCCAACCGAGGCCGAACCTAGTGGCGAGACGTCATAAGTATGCCTCGGAGTCGGGCAGACCCTGCAGACCCTGCAGCTAGCAGGGCTTATTCCGATGTGCTTAAGAGTTACGGAATCAACCCGGTGCAGTGGGCCATGGACTAGCGGGAACCCATTGAAAGTTTGGTTCTCATTGGACGAACTGCAAATCTTGAAGGGAACACAGTAGGGCGGAACCACCTCGGCACGCCGAGATATCACGGATGAGACCCGGGGAAATCAGTGCTGCTAGATGGTTGAACATTGAATACTTGCATCGTGATGGATGAGGTGCAATTATTACTCTGTTCACCCCCTCATTTTGAAATTCTGACATTCTGCTGAATAGACTTTGCAAGTCTCAAAATTCAGCCGACGGTGCAATTGTAGGGCGAACTCTGCCGAGTCGATGACGGTTGGTTTGGTCGATCTCACATGCAAATGCGGTACCACCAAAAATGGACAATTTAAAGTCGATCATCGGCCCATCCGAATCGTGCAGGGGTTTTTTCTCGTATATTTGTCGACATTTTGCCGATGGTACATTGTATAATGTACTAGTAGTTAGTGCATAACTGCTGTGGTGAATGTGAAGAGACTGATGCCCAAAGTACCTGCAGCTGCTTCTTCAGCTGCTTCCGAAAAGCTACGACTCACGAGAACAAGAATCAATCCTGATTCTAAACAAGTACAATCTTGTTCACGATACTAATGACAAAAAAATGACTTCAGTCGTGCGTGTGTGCCAGTGGAGATGCCGGTGGTTGTAAATTCACATTCTATATACAACTACAACATTATCATATCAAACCAACACCCCAAACACCTATTGTACACATGCAAAGCCGGTAGCTGCTATTTTGCTCTGCTCTGCTTCACTTCACTTCCTGCTCTCCAACAAAACCCTAACAGCATCCAAAACCCCAACAGACTTCTGATCCGCAGGCTCAATCGCCGCCCGAGCCGCATCAGGCTGCTCAACCCTCTTGCCCTCCTTCGCCGCCGCCTCAATCGCCGCATGACGCTCGCGCCACTCGCGATCCTCCTGATCACGAATCTCCAGTTCGCGAAGCCAGGCGTCCCGCTTCTCCTGCGACTTGCGCTCTTCGACCGCCTGCTCGAAGTCGCGCCGTTGCTTCCGCTCCGTCTTGTAGTACATGCCGCCCGCGACGAGCGCGACGAGTGTAAATGCCTGCGCGTAGATACGGGCGCGGAACATCCGGTTCATTTCGGCTGAGTCGCCGGCTTTCATTGAGCGGTAGGCGCGGTAGAGGGCGTAGCATGTTGCAGCGCAGCCTGGTGGAAGTGTTAGTGAGGGGGTTCTTGTCTTGACAGGTTTGGTGTTGGTGTTGGTTTTGGGTGGATGGGAGACGGACCGAGGGGGATGAGGGGCTCTTCTTTGAGACGTCTGGTGAATTTCTGTAGGCCGGATTCCTCGCGGAATTGTCTGGGAAATGTGCTGTTAGCTGGGAGTCCTGTCTTTTTTTGGCATTTTTTTTTTTTTTTGCGTGTGCCGTGACTCTCGTTGCTTTTCGCGAGGTCTTGCGACATGGGATGGCGGGTTCCTTCTGGGAGATTCAAGACATACGGGTGGTCGTCAAAGGACGACGGAACAGACTCCCTGCTCATGATGGCTGGGTGGGATGTGGTCGAGAGGTTCGAGTTGGTGGTGAGGTAGTGGCACGATGCTCGGGCAGGGTGGTTCGAAGGGGAGCAAGAGCCGGGTTCAGACGGGTAAGGAGAATATATCCGATGCTCGCCCGATATTGGAATGTAGAGTTTCCAAGATTAGACGCGATTGAAGGTTGCGATGGGCGGTTGCGGGGAGAGGCGAGAGTTGATCAGTTGGGCATGACGTCGCGGGAGTTTTTCTCCGTTAAGCGCGGTCTGAGACAGTCAGTGAGGGTTATGCACATACATACAGATTGGATTGCTGGTATCACTAGCTATATTGTATTTTATTTGATTATATCTCTTGAGAAGACTATCAATTACTCTATAGCTACATGATATTCCATCCCATCAATATAATGATCTAGATACTTACATGTATACTGTTGTATACTCATGTTCATGTCAACTGCCAAGCACGTAATCCGCTTGACCGCCATCTCTATAGATCCTGCCAACATTTTGAATGTCGTTACACACAGATTGCATTCAGCTGCCGTCCGACGGGCTAGTTTTAAAAAGGCGAGAGTATCAGGGCATATTAACATTTAGTAACTGATTCAATATAAATATATCGATATGCCCACTGTAAAAATCCAGTCTCTCCCCGCGGAATTGACACGGCAGATTGATGACTAAGGCCGATATCGTCCCGAAAAAAGAGTCACCAAAAAGAAATTCCTCCTCCCCAACATCCGATTGAATTTTTTCCCTTTCAAAGGTAGTGCGGGTCGGTCTTTACTTGTACACCCTTGATCATGTCCGACGAACCCACCACCAACGGTGTGACAACTCCCACCACTCCCAAGCGGAGTGGCCTGGCTTTGACCGAATATCTCGCCGCCCCGACTCCCCCCTCCGAGCGGGCAGACCGTGTCCCCGGATTGCCTCCCAATTGGGGCATCCCAGAGGCTTTTTTGCTTCCCAATGGATATCCAGACGTGAGACTCGCTGTCTGCTTAGCCTTTTCAAAAACTACAGCTGCTAACTAGCTATTCTGCCGCTAGTATCTCCGATTGATCTTGACTTCCCGTGTCTATGATGTTATTGACGAAACCCCACTACACCATGCCGTCAACTTGAGTAACCGCCTGGAAAGCCGAGTGCTGCTCAAGCGGGAAGATCTACTTCCAGTCTTCAGCTTTAAGCTTCGCGGTGCTTACAATAAGATGGCTCACCTGAATCACGAGCAGCGGTGGAAGGGTGTCATTGCTTGCTCTGCTGGCAACCATGCCCAGGGTGTTGCATTCTCGGCCCGCAAGCTGAGAATCCCCGCGACCATTGTCATGCCTGCCGGAACCCCCGCTATCAAGCACCTGAATGTTGCCCGTCTCGGTGGCAGTGTGGTTCTCCACGGCAACGATTTCGATGCGGCCAAGGACGAGGCCCATCGGTTGGAGAAGCAGCACGGTCTAACCAGTATTCCCCCATTCGATGATCCCTATGTCATTGCTGGTCAAGGCACTATCGGTATGGAGTTGCTGCGACAGGCTAATCTGGACAAACTGGAGGCGGTGTTCTGCGGTGTCGGTGGAGGTGGTCTGATCGGTGGCATTGGTGTCTATCTGAAGCGCATTGCGCCACAGGTTAAGGTCATTGGTGTCGAGGCATACGATGCCAACGCCATGGCTCAGTCCCTCGACGAAGGTAGCCGTGTATTCTTGAAGGAGGTCGGCCTCTTCGTTGATGGCGCTGCTGTCAAGTCCGTGGGCGAAGAGAACTACCGTGTCTGCCGGGATGTTATCGACGAGGTCATTCAAGTCTCTACCGACGAGGTCTGCGCCGCCATCAAGGACGTATTCGAAGACACTCGGTCCGTCGTTGAGCCTGCTGGCGCTCTCTCGCTGGCCGGTCTCAAGAAGTACATCGCCAAAAACCCCAGCGCTGATACCAACCGTGAGCTCGTCGCCATCACCTCCGGTGCCAACATGGATTTCGATCGCCTGCGCTTTGTTGCCGAACGTGCTGCTCTCGGCGAGCGCAAGGAGGCTCTCCTCAGCGTTAAGATCCCCGAAACCCCCGGTGCATTCGCCAAGCTGGTTGAGGTCATCTTGCCTCACGCTGTAACTGCCTTTAGCTACCGCTATGCCCGCGATGACTCCGCAGACGTCCTCATGGGAATTTCCCTATCCGCTTTGACTGGTCGCGAAGACCTGGCCAAGATCATGGAGGAGCTTCAGACGGCAAACATGAGCGTCCGTGACTTGAGTGATGACGAGCTGGCCAAGCGCCACGTCCGTTTCCTGGTCGGTGGCCGCTCCGATGTCGCCGACGAACGGCTGTTCATGTTCGAGTTCCCCGAGCGCCCGGGTGCTCTGGCCAAATTCCTCACCACCCTGCGCCCCAACCAAAACATCTCCCTGTTCCATTACCGCAACTATGGCGGAGATGTTGGCAAGGTCCTAGCTGGTATCCAATGCCCTTCGGCGGAGAAGGATGACCTGGAATCCTTCCTTCGTGATCTGGGCTATCCGTTCAGCGAGCATACCGACTCCCCCACTTACCAGACCTTCCTGCGGTCATAGACGGTCTTCAAAGTGGACCCTATATAAATATGTGAATCTCGGACAGTGAGAGTCAAATGGTTGATGACTAGTGTTCTTTTGTTTTTAGCGGTTTAAAAGTGCAAACCCCATTTTGAAGTGCTTCCCCTGTTTGGCGTTAGGTCCCGATATAGACGTGGGAATTTTGATTTGACTGTATGATAGCTCCTTCGTGCTAATACAATGACTTGACATATGCTCATATCAGACTTGAAGATGTACAATCTGACTCTCATTCCATTTCCACCAGTAAACTATATACATACTGGATAATATCTGGCAACGCTTGTCGCTCTCCTTCTGTTTTGTTGCTCATCCCCTTGCTGTCTTGAAAGCCAAAGAATACACGAGAATCGATCCTGCAGTTTGTCACATGTTCCTCAATTCCCCCTCCATCTTTGCCCATACCCGTGGAAGGAGATTACCTCTGAGCCAATAGTTCCCATCATAGTCTTTACCAAGCATAGAGAAATCGTTTACCGCAGGCACAGCCATATTGACGTCTCGGGCAAAGAATGTCTTCATAGTCCCTGGAAGGTTGCCCCTTAAATTTGTTGCCTCGCCTTGGCGTAAAACTGCTGGGCCAAAGTTGGCAGCTTTGATTGTTTCGGCCTTGGTGAAGTTATTAAATACAATAATGGAAGCGTTTGACTCTCCAAATTCGAGTCTCGGCTTTCCACGAGACTTGATATCCCGGCGCATGGTCTTCAACAAATGAAGTGTCTGTTCCTCAGTCATCTGTTCGGCGATTTGACGTCGATGGCTGAGAGCAATAGGTCCAGCAGGTCCTCTAGCGAGATGAGAGGATAAAAATACGAAGATGGGATATATCATATTCTGGACGTATACGCCTCCTGATTTTATCAGTAGCGGAAGCCGGAACCGGGCGTTAGAGATGACCGCTACAGTTATCGGACGTGGCTTTGGCTCAGATGATGCCACCACGCGAGTAACCCATGCTGTGAGAATGTCACCCTCGCTGACAAAAGGGATCTGACCACGGCTTTGAGCGGCTTCGGCGATTTCTCCTTGGATCCGTCTTTGCAGTCGTTCAAAGGCAGTTCTGGGAAGAAATACTAACCGATATTCCCTGGGAGGATTCCAGAATTTGTCCCACAAAAATCGGAATATGAACATGAGCTTACTTATTCCCGTCAGACGTTTCTGTTCGAGCACAAACTCTCCCTGCCCTCCATAGTTGGTTGAGCTGTCTGCCTCCCAGAGAATGTCTTTTCGCGCGCCCAAAAATGGTGGGATCTTTTCTTCCTCGCCAGCTAGCACCAACGACCATCCATGTAGTAAGGCCTGTTGGCCTATAGCGTCCATCGTGATGTGAGGCCAAGTAAGAGCAACAAGGGTTACATCACTGAATGAAGTAATGTGCAGTGATATTTGAGGTAAATCCTGCCGTATCATTTCTTCAATCGTAGCTGGAAAGTTCTGCCGTACCATGAAGGGCAGGAACTCCTGAGAAATATGTTGAATATACGGGCGATCGGTTGGCCTAGGAAAGCGGCAGGCCACCGGGTGCTCCTCTATTCTCATACCGAAGGCAGCATGAGTGAATGTCACGGCTTGCTGTTCAGCCGTAAAGGGACGTGGAACATAGACCTCGAGTTTTCCATTCTCCTGTGTATTGTCAATAGGCTGTTTTGTTCAATTCAGAAAAGGTGGTATATTTTCTCATACCTTGACCCTAAGCCTGCCCCCAAGCTTCCTCCAATCCCCAATGTTGAGTAGCCTCGACAAAGAATTATTTAATTTTTCGGGGTCAAGAACATCGTTAAAGCACATTGTCCAATTAATGAACATACGAAATGTTTTAGTGTCGTCCAGAGTATGCACGGGATATATGTCTTCCGTGATGCTAGAGGGCGGATGACCTCCATATTCCGACGTGCCGGAATATGTCGATTTCGACTCATCAGCAGTCATGGTTGACTCCTGTAGGACTTCCCGAGCTCTTGGGGTGTGATATGTATGTTCCAAACAGCAAATCCCTTCTTCAACTTGAAGTTCACTGGAACCACTACCCAAGCATTCCACCGTGACGTCGGTTTATATATATACATATAATCGAATGGACAAGAGGTCAACTTGAACGAAATTAAGCCGAATATTCGACTGAAAACTCTCAATCCTTCCCGGCCTGTAGTCATATTGATCGACAATGTGAGTAGGCCAATGGGGATGTGATCATCGTAGATACAGACTAGATCCTCAAGTTTTCAGCTCCAGTGGCGCGCTATCGGTATGTGATACATAGATGTGGTGTAACTGTGCCCTTAATGGGCCGCCCCACACCTGGCGGTGTAGGTGCTCCCACTGTAATGATACCGCAATGATCAATTTCTCCTTCTACACCCACCCACTCCCACACATCGTGGAAAATACAAATGAACCTACAGAGAGCCGATTCTGACGCCTGCTCTGTTTGCGATTAACAGTTATGCGGAAGAACCCAAGCAGCCAAAAATACATGTAGAAAAAACGAACGAAGTATCAAATTACGCAAAAAAGGTAATGATTGGCAAAACTGCATTTGCGGTCACCCGCGGGGTCGCTGCTGTTGGGCCAATAATCAGGCCCAAAGCCCAACCTACTAGTGGCCCTGTGGAAGTATAATATCAGTGAATCTTTTGTTTCTTGACTTGCTATCCAGATTTTAAAAAATGCATATCCTAGGTTATTGGTCAGTATCTAGAGTGAACTGTAATAGGCTATCCTAGTAGAACTCATCAATAGTCCCTATACTATGATACAACTGAACATAATACGTTTAATAGTTTCAATGTCCTATTATGACAGTATCAGTAGCGTTCTGAAGCCTTTATCTTTGACTAGGATTCAACTTTACAAAAGTTTGCGCGTCTACTGGACCTACTCGGCAGGATTCAAACTTATAAAAATTGCAGATCGAGGATTCAGACCCTCATTCATTCTTCCAATGACCACTCCAGGGCTACCTTGTGTGTATTCGAAATAACTATTTCTGTTGACAATAAAAGGAAATTGCTTCCAATGTTAGTTACTTCAAATTCTTTCTAAGACTTGAACAATCTCCAGGTTAAATGAAGAAGCCAGATAAATTGCCCAGGACAATGTAGGCATCATGACCGCCCATTCACCACTCGAACACGCACATTCAACTTCGTCTCCAACGCTCTCGCCGGCAGCTTACTCTCGTCCATCAGCTCCTCGTTCTCCAGCCTAAACTCGAACCTGCCCACCCAAGTTGCGAGCAGACACGCAAGCTCAGCATGGGCGAACTGCGCCGCAATGCAGTTGCGCGGGCCATGCATAAACGTCAGGTTCGCAAATTTGCTTGCTGCTCCACCCAGCGCCGTTCTGTCTTCTCCGTCGTCCGCGCCCGCAACGGTCGTTTTGCCTCCACCGGGTAACCAGCGCTCGGGCTTAAACTCGCCCACATCACTACCCCAGAGCATAGGATCCCCGTTGGCGCTCATCACGGAGAGCTTAATAGTGGTTCCCTTGGGAATAGGAGTGCCCTGAAGTGTCGTATCGCTAGCCGCCTGACGCGACGAGACGCCCGTACTGTACTTGCGGAGAACTTCCTTGCAGAAAGCATTCAGGTACGGCATGCCCTCGATCTGGGCACTCGACACACCATCGGCTAAGTTGTCGACTGACGGTAGGCAGCGGTGCACCTCCTCGCGCAGCCGCCGCTGTTTCTCTGGGAACCGGCACAGCGCGTAGACAGCTGCCGTCAATGTCCGGCCCGGCGCATGTTGCGACGCGAACAGCATCGACATGAGCTGCTCCACCGCATCATTCTCGCTGAACATGCCACTATCTACAATCGCCGAGCAAATATTCACATGTGCGGACTTCTCAGCAAATGCCATGGCATTCTGCTTCGCGCGTATGGCATCCCGACATACCGTACGGATATCAGCCAGCGCACTATCAACAACTCGATTGCGGCGCAGCGGGAGGCTCGTTGCTATGCGTTCAGGCATATAAGTCCCAACCAGTATCACCACGGCGTCCTGCCATGAAAATTCCTTCAGCCTCTCGTACGCCTGCACCAACATGTGTTTATCGTCGTCTATTGTGCCAAACTCCATACCCATGCCCGCCGTGCCCATCGCATCCAGCGCGCAACGTACCGCCCAGTCATGACATTCGATAGTTAACGGCGCTTCTTGTTCAGCCGCTCTCGCCTCGATTGCGCGCACCGCCTTGGAGCCCTTGGCCCAAAAGAGAGGGTACAAGTCTCTAACATGCCGCCCGGAAAATGCGAGGCTCAGCGCTCGCCTCTGCGCTTTGTGCGCGCGTCCTTCGACAACAGCAATACCGTGTCCCACGTATCTCCCAAAAATGAAGCGGAACTGGGCAGATCGCTTGAATATGTGGTCTTTTTCGGCAAGGATCTCGCCTATGGCTTCCGCCGAGGTCACGAGTAGGCAATCCCGGTTAAAGTAGTCCAGGAAGCGGATAAAGTGTTTGTGGGGCATCTCATTGACCCTGTTTGCTAACCTATTAGAGTCTCTTCAAAATATAAAGGGTTTGTGATTTTTGTGATTTTAATAAAAACTGACCATTTCTTTGCGTCGATGCCAATATCTGTGGGATGCATCCAGGCACGGTGCCCGAGAAGCCAGTGAGACTTTTCTGGCTGAGGGAGATGTCGAAGTGGCGATATAAAGTGCGGATAGATGAATACAGACCAGAGGAGCCAGCTCGTAACTTTTGTCAGGAATAATACAGCAGACTGCGACACCGTCCACAGGACATTCCACCTTGTCCCACTAAGCAAGAGGAGGAAAACATGGCAAGCCAGAGAAACAATCACCATCTGACGCAATGAAAGAGCCATTGTCTATTGTTTTGTGGCTAGTGGGTGGTCAAGGTAAGATACTAGGGAAAAGGAGAGCGGGAGTCTGCTGGGTGGGGGGTATGGTGTATTTATATAAGTAGGTGCTGCGAGCTGACCTGAGACTAGTAGACTCTGCTATTTTACGAGGGATTACGTGGCAATAACCTGCTCTAATTATCTCGTGCATGTTCGCCTAGTGGCCGATTCTGCTGTATTGGCTTCATTTGCCGCTTCTACGGATGTGAACAACCACTATCACTTTTACACGATTATAAAGTGGCAGTACAATAGCCGCCGGAAAATTATGCAAATACTACATCAAGATACAAAAACGACGAAGCTGCTTACAAAATTATGTATCCCCAGGCTCTGTATCAGCGAGCAGGCACACTTATTCACCCTTCCCAATTTTCACATCCGCCGGCACCAACAAGGACCTGCTCGCAATCTTCAGACTAACATCACTAATCGGCGCATTGCTCGTCAAGTCAAAGATGCTCAGCTCGCTCTTCAGTTCCATAGCCAGCCAGTTCCTCAGTTCCACGGCCACGAGACTATCGACGCCATAGGCATACACAGGTTTGGACGTGTCAATGTCGCTGACAGAAATCGAAATGACCCGCGCCATCCTCTCCAGCAGAATATGCTGTGCGGTCTGCGCGGCCTGGTCCATGGTTTTTGCACCCCCTAGATCGCCGACGAGCTGCTTCGTCTTGCCCCCGTCCTGGGAACCCCCAGTCTGCGCTTTCGCAGTCTCGTCACCCAGCCGGCGCAAGTGGGAGAAGGCGGCCTGCGTATCCAACCAGGACAGGTTGACTTCGGTTTCATCTTTTTGCGCGGCCCGCATGGCGCCGCCGGAGCCGGCACCGGTAAGGAGCTGGTCTGGCAGCCGGCTGTGGTTGTCTGCCGTGCCTGCGATAGCACACTGAAGGAGATGGAAGAACTGAGATTCGTTGACACTGGCAAGCCCAATTTGCCCAAGGCGGGCGGCTACATCCTTGTGCTCGGCTACATATCCCAGTCCGCCAATTATACCCAGATTAATACTCAGGGCCGGCAGTCTCTTGGAGCGACGGTAATGGGCCAATGCGTCCTGGTATGTGTTTCCGGCTGCATAGTTTGCTTGTGACACAGAGCCAATGATACCTGCCAAAGAGGAGAGCATGATGAAAAAGTCTAGAGTATCGGGCAGTAGCTCGTGCAGATTCCAGCTTCCTTGAACCTTGGGTCTTGTTGCGGCCATCCATTGACGATAGCTCATTTTATGGAAGACGGAGTCGTCCAGTTGCATGGCGCCCTGTATTACTCCCCGAATCGGTGGCATGGAATTGGAAATGTCGTCCAGGATTGCTTTCAACCCATCTCGGTCGGTAATGTCGCCCGCATATACCTTTGCCTGAACACCTTGCTCGGCCAGGCTCTTCATGACGGCTTGTGCATCCTTGCTCGCGCCTCCCGAGCGAGAGATGAATGCCAGATGGTGTGCGCCGTGCTTCGCCATGAACAGGGCCTGTCCTCTACCCAGGCCGCCGAGGCCACCGACGAGCACATACGTACCGTCTGCCACGAGTTTCATGTTGACGGATTTTGGTGGTAGGACGGGCACGCGAGACTTGGCCGTGACGCGGAGAACGAGCTTGCCGATATGTGCACCCCGCTGTAGCTCGCGGAACGCAAGCTCGACGTCTGAGAAGTCGTGAACGGTCACTGGCCGCACAAGCTCTACGGCACCACTCTCAAACAGCCGCATCACCTTCGAGAGCAGAGCCGCTACCCGGTGTGGGTCATTGAGCATCATGTACTCCAAATTGCAGCCCGAAAACGTCGTGCCAGTCAGGAATTGCCTCATTTCGAGCCCGTTGTTGCTCATGAGATCCACCTTGCCCACTTCTACAAACCTGCCATATGGCGCGAGGCACAGCCAGCTTCTCCGCAACGCCTCACCTGCGAGTGAGTTGACGATAACGTCAACACCGCGGCCCTGGGTTACGCGCTTGATTCCCTTTTCAAATGAGAGTCCTCTGGAGCTGAATATGTTGTCTGACTTCACGCCAAGAGCAATGATGGCCTGTTTCTTGGCCTCGCTGCCCACGGTACAGTATATTTCTGCTCGCAGCATCTTGGCGATTTGGATGAGGGCTTGACCAAGGCCTCCGGCAGCGGCATGAATCAGTACAGATTCGCCTTGCTGTAGCCTTGCGAGTTCCATAAGTGAATGGTAGGCAGTCGCGTATACGACTGGGATGGAGACGGCGTCTTCAAGAGACATACCAGCCGGTATCTTGTGCAGAGACGACGGGCGTGCGCGCATCACGGTTCGCATTACGCCTGGCGCAAGCAGTAGAACTCGGTCGCCGGCAACGAAATCCTCCACTTCGACACCAACCTTGCGAACAATGCCAGCAGCCTCGGCGCCGAAACTAGGTCGTGGAATTTCTCCCATCGCGATCATAACATCACTTCGATGGTTAGCTAATGTCTCCTCAATGGCGGAATATCGTTTCCAAATCTCTCAGACTTACAGGAAATTTAAACCGCATGCTTGCACCTCAATTTCCACCTCATCGCCGCGTAACGGCTCATAAGCGGAATCGTCGTCGATGAATCGGAGTGTGTCTAGCCTGCCCGGCTGCGAAATAGTCAACTTCAAAGGCCGACCTTCCTGTATGAGGCTCGCAGTTCTCGGTGTCACGCCCAGCTGACTGGCCCTCGCCAGGCTATCATTCATGTTGTCTTCAGGCATATACCGCGGGATAAAGAAGTTGCCATCACGCTCCACGGTTTCCACTTCCTCGAGCTCAGCCGGCGCGGGATGCCGGAGAGAGCGTAAGCGCTGGCAGATGACAGAGCACGTAGACTGCAAGCCGTCATTGTCCAGCTGTCTTGCAAAGTGCAATTCGTGTAGCCGGCGGGATGTGTCTTCAGAGCGAACGGTGCGCAAGAGACCAGATATCATGCGAGTACTGGGATTGCTGGTCCCATCAGTCCCGTCTGATCTTGTAACCCACAGCACCTCTTTGCATTGGAGGAGGATGTTTTGGACTTTCTGGAACGTACTCTCATCGATCTCTTCAAAAAGAGGCGAACCATATTCGAGGAGAGAGATAACAGTACCGCGATCTGAACCGACACGTAGTGCACTGAGATCTGAGATGGCAATGTCCATCCCGAGTGGTACCAAGGCTGCCCAGATCAAGCTGGCAAGAGCTTTAACAAGATCGCAGGTGTGATCGGGGAGTATAACCGTAATACTGTTAGATGACGTCTGTCCTTCTTCCACCACCTTTGTACTGACAATGTTAGACAGTCTATAGAACTTTTCGTCATCGTTGTCGGATAAGACAATCTCGGGAACAGAGAAACCAGCGTGCACGAGCGCAGATTCCCATTCTGACGTGTGCAATAAGGGTCCATTTTCTCTGCCGTCCTCAGAAGCCCACCACCCTGGAAGAATGCCGGTGATAAAATTGACTGGGTCATCACGATTCGTGTATTCACCAAGCACAAGGCTACCTCCAGGCTTCAACAATTGCCAGCAATGTTGGAGGGTCCTGGCCATGTTCTTTGTCGCGTGCAGTACCTATAAAGATTTATTAGAGTGATAAACAAGAGATAAGATGTAAAGCATTAAAAAGGAGAATGAGGCTGGGTATACTTACGTTGACAGCCAACAAAACATCATATGACTCGGCTTCAAACCCTTGTTCGAGGGGATTCTTGTCGATATCCAGCACCTTGTAATCCACTCGCTCACTCCATTCACCAAGCACCGCTTTTGCGTTTTCAAACCACCCAGGAGAAATATCAGTGAATGCCCACTTAGAGAAGCGCGGTGTGGATGCACCGGCGCTTAGGCTTTGCAAGATTGGCAGGGTCGTCGAGGCAGTGCCGGCACCAATCTCAAGTACTCTCATATTGGGCGTCTTGTTGGCTCTCAGATCGAACCAATCTCTCAGTATTTGCATATTTACAGGTAGGCCATAGGCCTCACTGTAAAGCTCGTGGAGGCTGTCATCCGCCATTAGAACCGCTAGGGGCACAGCCTCATCTGAGAAGATGTTCCCCAGGGAGTTAAAAACAGTCTCAAGAAGCTTTCCATCGACCGGATATTTCTGGCGAAAAGCGCACAGTCTTTGAGTTATCGAATTAACTCCGGAATGGGTTATCTCATTGGTCAGTTTTTGGGCGACTCGATCATCGTCACAATGGGCTGTCCCGTTCGTCGGTTTTTGCTGGCTTGCAGATAAGTCAACTGCACCGCCGTTTGGCATTTTTATCCCACCCACAACCTCACAGCGTCGTTGCATCCACTCAAAATATTTGTACAGATGAGGAGGCAACGATAAGGATTTTAAGTTTGGCTCAACCATTGGAATTGCGTGCCGGCATAGTTCATTGACAAGAGCCCAGCTCTCCGAGCAGAACTCGGCCATACGGAGGTCCCGCCCATACTTTTCATCGGCCGATTTTCTGAGTTCTGATGGTCTGAGGAGGCTCGGGTCTAGCTTCCAGACTGGGTGAGAGTATAATCTGGCCGCATTCCCTTCTTCGAAGGACTCTGGAGAGTTGTGGAGAGCCCCAAGCCCGGTCATGGTAAGACCATCAATGATGACCCTCGGCGGGGAGTCGAGAGCGGTACCGTCCCCGACCAAGATATTCATATCAACCTCCCCAGAGTGGACAAGACGAGGCGTACAAATTCCATGGAGTGGCACACCAGCTGCCCTTGGAATACTGGTCGATATTTGCACAGAGTTGATCGAGGTGGGAACCCAGGATTGTGTTGGCATAGAGTACACTGCGGTAGCAGCCAAAACTGGATGGAACATGGCGTCCAAGGTGGTTGGGTGAAGGATATAATCACTCTCATATGAGTCGGACATGTGAGAGGCTACATCTTGAATCTGAACCTCAAATGAGGATGCCAGGCCATCCAGGTAAAGTTTTGATATGCCCTGAAAAGTTTTGCCTTGAAAGATGCATTTGTCAGCTTTGGTTGGGGCCCTCGAATAATTTGCTTCTTACCGTAGCTCATGCCCTGTCTCGTTGAAATCTCGTAAAACTCATTCTTCGTGAGGAGCTGGGTGTCTTTGGCGAGCCAGCTTTTCAGCTGCATCTGAAACTGCAGCGTTTCCTCCCTCAATTCCTTGCCTCCATCAACCTCCGCCGTAGAGCCGCTGTACTGAATCTGAGCAAGGCCTTGCATATGCTGTAAAAGCGTATTCCCTTGGGAACAAGACGAAAATGAGAACATAAACCACCCAGCGGAGTTGCGTTGGTTGGCTGGATTCAAGCGCAGCTGGATCTCCACGCCGATATCGTCGGTTGGGATAAGTAAGGATTCCGGGATGGAAATATCACGCACTTCAAACCCTGAAATAGTCCCTTGGTTGCCACTCCGTCTTGACTGCTGTTGGAGTGCCTCTATTACTGCGCAAATCATACCGGCCGCAGGAAAGATTATTTCGCCTTGGACCTGGTGGTCTCTGAGCCAAGGTAATTCCGAGAGGCGTAACCAATTTCGCCATGTAGGCTGGGATGAATCGTGAGAATTCACCAGTGATCCTAGTAAGTCATGTCTAGCTGCTTCTGGCCAATTGATATTTTTCACCGCTCGAGTTTCGTGCCAATAAGAGGTGGAATGATTCCAACTATACAGTGGCAAGTCTGTCAGAACCTGTGGGCGCTGGCTCGATCTACACGGCCGGTTCAGCTAGATATTGTATTAGTTTGTTTTAACTTCGTTTCTCATGTGATTATTACATAGCCCGCTCGATGGGTTATAGCAAACTTACCTTGTCGAGGTCAAGTGCTACCCCATGCATCCATAAAGAGCCAATGGTCGCTGCGAACGTGTGCGATGCATCACTCCCACGCGAGAGAGCAGAGTAATACTCCATGCCCTGTAGGAGTCCACGAGCCATTTTGACTTGTTTGATTGGGCCACCTAGAGCTGAGTGAGGGCCAATCTCAAGCACGATGCTTGGCAACTTTTCTTCGCTCTTCAACCACTGTTTGCCAGTATCCGCGTACATAATGTCATCTAATGCAGCAACAAACTCCACAGGCTTGCAGAGATTCTGCACCCAGTAGTCCGGTCCGAGTTGGCTGCTGTAAATCACTTTGCCGTATACTGCAGAGTAGTATGCAATGGGTGTTGTGGGGCTCTGCGGAGTAAAGTCACCGATGGACTTTCGGTACTCCTCGCTCACTCCACGCATTTGCATACTGTGGTATGCATTCTCGACAGCGAGTAGACGGCAGAATATATTTTCAGCGTCCAATCTATCCTTTAAAGCAAGCAACTCTGCTTTTTCTCCGGTCAGAGTAACGCTAGTAGTACTGTTGACACACCCAATAGACACTAAGTCCTTAGACTCAGAGAGATACGGACAGACACTTTCAGCCGATAAACCGACAGCCATCATGCCGCCTCCAGGAAATTGAGTCTGGGCCTTTTTAGATATCACGCCGCGGTAGTACGCAATTCTGAGGCAGTCACCTTTCACCAACGCATCTGCGGCGTACGCGGCAGCAATTTCTCCAGAGGAATGACCGACAACCGCAGAAGGGTGGACTCCAAGATGTGCTAGCAAATCCACAAGTGCGATCTGAAGAATTGTGCACAGAGGATGAGAGTAATCGGGCAGGTAAACGTTAGATGACTCCTCTGTGGACATGAGTTCATCCCAGGCATCCCACGGACAGCCTAACTCTTTCAGATAGGCCGCAGACTCTCTGATCGAGGAAGCATAGGCGTCATATCTTATCAACTCCCGGCCCATCGCGTACCACTGTGCCCCCTGACCAGTAAAAACGAATAAGACTTGGGGCTTGGCCTTGGCTGACACGGCTTGAGAGCTGTCGTCTCTCCAGCGCCGGGTCAGATCGTCAATGGAGGTAGCTGCGATGGCATGGCGCCACTGGAAGGTGGAACGGCGCTGAGCCAAGGTGTAGGACAGCTCAGCAAGTATCTGGTCGGAGCCCTTCGCTGCTAGATAGTCGGCATAATTTTGTCGCTGACGTGTTAGCGTATCGCGATCTGGGGCCGAGAGGACAAAAACTCGAGCCGATTCAGTTTTGTCAGATGCAGTCGATCCGTTGATCCCGTCAATAGCATGATTTCCATTCACAGTAATATTTCCGTTACCGGCGGGAAACCCATCAACAGAAAGAGTTCCATTGACGGCAGGCCCGTGGAGAGAAACGCCATTTGTGTCGTTACTGCGTTGGAGCAGATAACCTCGCCCCTCGTCAATGATGACATGCGCATTTGTCCCACCGAACCCAAAGCTGTTAACGGAGCATCGTCTAATCATGCATTCGGGCCACGTCTGTGGTAATGTTGGGAGGACGACATTGCAGTCGCCCAGGCGTAAGCGACGGTTAGGTTTTGAGAAGTTCAAGTGAGGTGGCATGATGCCATGTTCCATGGCTAGTACGCACTTCACGAGTCCAGCAAGACCAGCTGCAGCCTCTGTGTGTCCAACCTGAGTTTTCACAGATCCTCCATATAGAGTAGACCTCGACTTTGCAGCTATTGTTCGAGTCACGGCACCCATCTCAATGGGATCACCAGCCTTCGTACCAGTACCATGGAACTCGACATATTGCGTATCAGCAAAATCGAGGCCTGCCAGCTGGTATGTTCTGCGAATCAACTGTTCTTGAGCTTCTCCGTTGGGTAGTGTAATACCAGCAGTCTGTAAAACGAGCATTAGCCTGAGTTAAACTCGTGCCAGGGGAGCATTTTGGAGATGAAAATTGATCGTGCATACTCTCCCATCTGAATTGATGCCTGATGCCCGTATCACAGCGCGAATAGGATCGCCATCCCGAATGGCATCGTCAATGTGCTTTACTACAAGCATGCCTATACCCTCACCTCGTGCATATCCATTAGCACGGGAGTCAAAAGCGAAACATCGACTGTCAGGACTAAGAAAGCCGAGTGCACTGAGCGAGCAGAAGTCATCAGGATCCAAAATGAGATTTGTACAGCCCACAAGAGCGCATCTTGTGCTGTTGGACTCAGATGTGATTGCCTCGCACGCAAGATTCAATACGGTCATGGAACTCGAGCAAGCCGTATCCACGGTTAGAGACGGGCCACGCAGGTTGCTGAGTAGAACATCAGCACTATATTTTGCTTTCTTTTTAATGTAGGTTGAAAGCTTGCGGGGCCTCACAAGAACCAGCTAACACGATTGGATAAGATTGTCGTAGCGCACCCAGATATAGAGTACGGTAGTTTTGCTCGCATGTCGCGACCTACTATAGTCTTATAGTCACACCCAAAAGCACCGACATAGCAACCAGTATCTGTGTTCGCAATAGCTTCCATCGGTATTCCAGCACTCTCAAGGCTCTCATAGGCGACTTCAAGTAGTAAACGCTGCTGCGGGTCCATGGCACGAGCCTCCAATGGCGAGCAAGCAAAGAAGCGGGCGTCCCATTTCGATACGTCTTCTTTTAAAAAGTAGCCGCCACGAGCAGCCTGCAATAAGAATTAGTCGAGATATTTTCAGAAGGCGATCGCTATTTTTCTTGGCCGTACCGTGTTGCCTTGGCGTCCTTTCGACGGGTGGTGGAAGGCGTTGACATCGAATCTGGAATGCGGGACCTCTGACCACGCATCTTCACCTCTCATGAGCATGTCATAAAAGGCTTGGGGTGATTTCGCCTCGCCAGGATATCGGCAAGCGATTCCTATTATGGCCACATCTGAGGAAGAGGACATTGTCTTCTAAAAATATTCGTAGTAGTTTGGACTGGGTGCTGACCGCGGGAGGCTGCTACCTCTTACTAGTAGATAGTGCCCAGGTGGGCTGCCGTTATATATCTCGGATTTGAAACTTGAAGACGACCTTGACCAAATCGCAGTTCTAAGCAAAAGCTTGCGAGCCTTGATGTTGGGCCTTGTTTAGGTAGACTTACAAAATTTCGGACCCAGATTGTGGAATAATGATTTTGAAATTACACTTTAGCGAGGGTCGTCTTCAACTTACGTCGCTCTTTTCCAAGGTTTTTTTCCAATAGTGCAGATACCTTCTCCGCATTCTCCATTGTGATGTGGAACAATATTTGCTTCTTGGATCCACCTTGACGATCTCAGCTGAAAGATCGTCATAACAAACACCAGCTACATATATGCAAATGCATATATTTTGAAACAGGATGTCAATATCTATTTACTGATTGAGGGTCGAAGAACCTATTTGGTGGACTTGCTGTACCATAAACCGCGCGGTGCTGAGTGGAAAGTTCCTACAAGATGTAAGCCACTAGAAGATCTGATTTAATCTCACGCTCGAGCTTTTTTTATTGCACTCCCGGAAATACCACTTTATTTTACGTACCAGATTTGGCATAGCTCCTTCTATACCACATACTGTGTCAATGTGGCGTGGCTGAGTGCAAATCCCAGCTGAGTGCAAATCCCCGACCAGACAGATAGATATACGTAGCTCAATAGTTATGCCGATCCCTCAACTTGGTGTCAATCGAAAGTTTAATACCCTTGCTAGGTATCCTTTTGTTGCGAGCAGTCAAATTTCAGAGCCGAGGTAATATACTAAGCAATACTCCGTACATCAGACAAAATAAAGAAAATATGACGAAATAATATATAATCTTTGGTATCAATTGTGACCGCCTCCGGGCCTCCTGCCACTATTTAGGGCTTTGAGACTTCCGCGCCCCACTTAGTACGGCCATGCATGTTTATTTAGTTTTAACTTTCAACTATCAGTGCCTTTCAGCGCCCCCTCCCAGACCTCTTCACGAAAGGCACGGATAGTAGTCTCCCATGAATTCAGTTTAAATTATGCGATTGTCAATCGCACAAAAAGTGACACCTAGCACCCGAGTACTACTGCCAAAATTATCCATACGCTACCCTGGGGAATTGCTCAACACTGGCAAAGTTTAATCCATCCGTCCCCACTGTCTTTTACACTGCTGGCATTGACACTTCTCGTTTCACTGCTTGCTCTAGACCCTCAAAAATGGCACATAATGACATGCCAATTTTGTCATTTGAGCCGCTACACCCAACCCTTGGTGCCGAATGCGTTGGAGTCGACTTCTCAAAGCCGTTGACGGAGGAGACCATTGCTGAAATCCGTACTGGTATGGCAAAATACGGTGTGCTTGTCTTCCGCGACACGGGCTTAGATGATGCCAGACATGAAGCATTTGCGCGAAATTTCGGCGAGCCAGATACTTCTGCTGTCAATCCGACCGCTGCCAAAAAGCATCGGCTGGCGCCACATATGGAGCTCACTGATGCGGGTAATCTAGACAGGCAGGGCAATTTGGTCTCCAGAGACAGCCTAAGATACCAAATCTCCCTTGGTAACGGCCAATTCCATGTTGACTGCTCCTACAATGCTCGTCGTGCCGGCTACTCCATCCTCCGTGCCCATGAACTCCCTCCTCCGGGTACATGTGGTGGAACGGCATTTGCAGACACAAGAACGGCGTATCATGATCTTGACAGCGGCACAACGGAAGATATCAAAGATGTTATTTTGTGGCACTCTATACTTCACAGCAGACAAGCAGCTGCGCCAAACTGCGAGATTATCAATATGTTAGATGCGGCGGATCTGCCAATGAGTCGCCATAAGCTGGTACAGCTGCATGAACCGAGCGGTCGCATGAACCTATACATAGCGTCGCATGCATATAGTATTCAAGGGAAAAGTAAAGCAGAGAGCCAGCCTCTCATCCAGCGGCTCCTAGCACACGCTAGTCAGGAGAAGTACGTGTTTCAAGTCAATTGGGAGAATAACGGCGATGTCGTTATGTGGGTGAGTCCTCTGAATTCCATTTACAGAGTTTTATTTTTTTATTTTTTTTTTTCTGACAAAGTCAAAGGACAATACTTGTGTCATGCACAAGGCATGTGGTGGCCCGTTTCAGGGTCAATATGTTCGGGATATGCGGAGGGCAACCGTCTACGACTCGTCCTCTACCGCTTACGGCTTGAACACTTTCTGGAGCCGAGCCTTGGAGAGAATGCGTGTGATAGTTACTGCGATAGTCTTCGGAAAGGTAAGACTGGTTAAGGTTTTTTGGCAATTATGGGGAACAGAGTTGTAAACAGATGAGCGCGGCAGTCGCGTCATGATTGGGGCTGCAGGTCAAATTGTCACTACACATTCAAGCCCCCGAAAGTTTGCAGTAGAAGCACTTACCAGGCGAGAGACTAGCCCTTAGTGCCTACACTCTCAAAAGTGGTAATTGAATTGACGCTTAATTTTACCTTTTGGCCCAGTGTTTCTACAAGGAGACGAGAGGTTGTTTCCCCTCCATAAAGTGGCTCTCTCGCCAATATCCGCAACGCGCAATGTAACTAAGCACCCCTGTTAAAGAAAAGGGAAAAGAAAAGGAAAGACTTAAAAAAACTCCAAAAAACTGAAGTCGACTGTTTTACTGGGACGCCCCATAATGTTTCTCGCCATGTCTACTCCGTACTCCGTAACACTTTCGCGAGTCTCAACATACCATTTTGTATTGGTGGGGATTGCGTAATAAAAATCAGGGCCCCTGCACCCAAGTGTCTTTCAGCCACAACAGCCATCATGAGAGCTATTGCGGGGCTTCCTAGACACAGACTATGTAAAAGAGTAGGTCCACCTCGAGCTGGGAGTTGACATTGTCTGTGATCCACTCGAATCGCAGCATCGACTTGCTCATATCCCCAAATCTAAACAACTCTGCTCTCTATCACGCTCAAGTACCGCCTGTGCAATCATGCGCATTCTATGTATGCACGGAAGTGCTATTAATAGTGCCATTTTCCAGGCCAAGACAACACGGCTACGGTCTCTCTTGCCCCCGGAGTATACATTCATATGGATGGATGGAGATTTTCAGGTCCCTGCCCAAAAAGAACTCTCGGACGTATACCCTGGGCCATATTTATCGCATTTGGGGGATTTTACAACAAGAGGGGTCGCGAACGCAGTGGCCAAAGTCGAGGATTTTATCCAGAGTCACGGACCTTTTGATGGCATTATGGGTATTTGCGAGGTTCGTTCTCCATGACTGTTTCCAATGAGTGCGTTACAATCTAGCCGGCGGCTCATTAACTTGATTCAACAGGGTGCGAGCCTCTGCGCGACAGTGATTCTAAAACATCAGGAGGAAAATCCCGCCTCGCCGTCTCCATTCAAATTTGCCATCTTCATAAACAGCTGGCTGCCATTCTCGTGGACGCCCGAACTCGGCCACGACGTCACGAATGTCCTCTTAGGCGATAATCCCCTTGAAACGAACGTTGAAGTTTGGCAGACCATAAGCCCCTCCTGTGAATTGAAGCTAGAACCGCTAAAAATGGTCGCAAAACATGCACTGTTTGATATTAACCCCGAGGTCGAATTGAAGTGGAGGGCTACCATCGATACAGTCGTGGGAAAAGATAATGACCATCTAAGACCGCGCTGCTTCCACCCGGACTTATATGATGACCGGCTTGAATTGGCGACGGCTCACCTTTGGGGAGAGCGCGACATATTCGATCCGCATTCGAGAAAATTCTTTCACCTGTGTGACACAGAACTGGCCGCATCCCACCAGCACAATGGTGGCCATGATTTTCCCCAGTCATGGGATGATAACGAGAGGTTTAGCGAAATCATTCAGAAGACAGTGTTGAAAAGCCAGTTTGCTATGTGAGTGGACATGCGATTGAACCGCCTTCTCGGCCGCAGGAGCTTTGGTATGCTGCTGCTGTGCGACCCTCGGCTTGTGAGCGAACCCCGGACTCACCCTGCTGTTCAGAGCGGCGGGGCGGGCTGGCCCATTCATCCAGCGATCGATCGGTGGCGTGGCTGACCTTGGGGATGACACTAGAGTCTACTAGTATGTACTGATCGACTGTAGAGTAACACCAAATACGCTAGCCGTATTTGGTGTTCCCCAGCGCAATGGAATCCTCACCACAGTGGAAAAAATTGTGATCTATTTACATTTTATTAGCCAATTCACAACTTATCAACAAAACTAAAAGTAAAAGCCTCCCCTTATCGCCAGCAGAGCTTCCTGATAAAAATACCCCACCGAAAGTCGGACTGATACAGAGACGAGCGCCTTCACACGAGCTGAAGGAAGCAGATCCTCTAGTGAGTGGAGTAGGAGATAAGGCTACATACATAGCACGCATCTATCAGAGCATTGTCATCTGCCTGGCCTGCATACCATACTGCGCAGTATCAACTTTTTTATGTATCGTATCTTGATGACACGTATCATATGGCTCCATAAAATTAAAAACTACGTCCCGATCAATATCTTGTTTCTGTCATGGCTTAATTACAACTATTGGTATGGAGGTGCAGGAGCGGATACTATACTCCGTACGGAGAGGCTAATGTTTATACGAGGGAAGATTGCAGATCACAGTCGGTGAGCACACTGCAATTAGGCTGGTCAGTTAGCGAAATTTATGCCACATCATCTCCTCATCGCTGCTAAATTACCACCCTTAGGAATGTGATTGCGAGAGATACCCAATGGAGCTCAGCTGAACCCGAGTGTTTCAATCGTCCCAATAGATGAGGAATATGTTATACCAAACCCTGCACTGAAGTGAGGGAAGAGAACATCCATAAATCCCCCTACCTGGTCAGATGAGAGTTCAAGTGCGACTTCGCAAGAAGATTTTGCACGAGTAACCGTTTGTAGAGAATTGATCTGTATTATATATGGTACCATGTATTAACGTGACTACCACGAGGAACCGCTGGGAGCGGGACACGGAGATATATATGCGGTATTAACTTGTATGCTGTTTATTGACCGAGCTTCTATTGTTCAAATTTTGGTTAGTGACTTTTGCTTGATTGCTTCAAGTTGTGGTGGAATCGTGTGTTGGGATTCTTGCGTTAACTCGTAAACTCCCAGGCGTCCCAGTTGAAACCTTGTCTTCTTCAAATATTAGAGGTGCAACCCCCTCTTCGCGTGGTGCAAGTATCGTCACTTTCCATCAAGACGAAAAAATGGCATCTTCACCTCTTTTCGCACTTGGTGCAGTACTGTTTTTTCTGTACTTTGTCCTCAATTCAGCTTGGAATGTCTATCTTCACGCGTTACGACGCGTCCCTGGACCAAGGTTATGGATTGTGTTTCCTATACTGCGACATATCTCTGGTGTTCGTGGAAGACTGGACATTGATATGCGTCGATTCCATGCGCAATATGGCGAGGCGGTTCGTTTTGGCCCCAGTGAGGTCTCTTTCATTGCACCAAACGCCTGGAAGAGCATATATGGGCACCCTCAATTGCCAAAAGTCTTAATGTCTGGGAGTAAGGGGACTGATATTCTTAGTGCTGATGATCGTAACCACTCTCGATACCGCAAGGCCCTCTCTCCTGCCTTTTCCGCCAGGGGAATTCAGGCGCAGGAGCCTCATATTATCGTCTATGTGGAGAAATTGATCAGTCGTTTGAAGGGGATTGCTGAGTCTCAGCTTCCGGTGGATATGGTGAAATGGTATAATCTAACTACGTTCGATCTGATTGGCGACTTCGCTTTTGGGCAATCGTTCGGTGGCCTTGATAGCTCAGACTATCATTATTGGGTCTCAACAATCTTCAATTTTGTCAAAGTTGTTCCATTTCTGAAATTGAAGGATGCATACCCGGTCGTTCTTCCTCTTTTGATGGCAGTTTTGCCTAAGAAATTTCTTGAGACGCACAAAAGGCAGCTCCAATACGCGAAGGAGAAAGTTCATAAAAGACTCGATGACAAAGCTGCGTATGGGAGGGGTGATTTTATGGACTCCATGCTTCGCCATCGTGGCGAGAAAGATGGGCTGAGTGATGAAGAATTAGAGGCTAACGCAACGCTCCTGATCTTCGCGGGCAGTGAGACAACTGCCACTTTGCTTTCTGGGGTAACGTACTGGCTCCTGAAATCGCCGGAGGCCCTCGCAAAGGTCACCGCTGAGATTCGCACAATACCAACGGAGGCTGAGGTCAACCTGTATAATGTCACGAATCAACTACCGTATATGGATGCTTGTATTGAAGAAGCGTTACGATTGTATCCCCCCTTACCTAGCGGTCCACAGCGCCGCGCTGTGGTTCCGTGCCAAATATCGGGGTACGACATTCCGCCTGGGGTAAGTCCGCCTTGAGCAATTAGGAAACGAGCGTGGCTAATCAGTATCTTAGACGAAGGTCTCTGTTCATCAATCTGCAGCTTACTGGTCCCCAACCAACTTCCACGACCCACAATCCTTTATTCCCGAGAGATGGTTACCGGATGCAAGGAATGACCCATCTTCACCATTCTTTTCTGATAAGCGAGACGTTCTGCAGCCATTCTCTGTCGGACCACGCAACTGCATTGGGAAAAACTTGGCTTATGCCGAAATTCGTATGATTCTTGCCCGTGTTCTTTGGAATTTTGACATGGAACTTTGCCAAGAAAGCCAGGCCTGGAAAGACCAGAGAACTTACATCCTATGGGATAAGCCTCCGTTAATGTGCAAATTAAAGTTGCAAACATAGGGCCAGGGCTAATGTAGCTCTTTTGCATGATATCGGGGGTAGGAACTTTCAGGAGAATATTATAAGCGATAGCCCGAAGTCAGAGGTGTTTGAAAAGGCCACATTCGCGGTGAAAAGCATGGTCGAACTCGTTATAGAACTGGAAGGCACTTATTCTGGGGAATCAGCTTTTCCATCGACGATTCTTTTTTGTCCGTCAAACTTACCCAAGCCAGAGATTCAAAGTTGATTGATGTAGCGTTTTTGTCCTAAGAAAATTGAAGTTGCCTATCCTTACATAGAACAGAACCTTCTGCCTCGTAGGCTCCCGGGACATAGCCCTTTGTCTGCTGTAGGATACAGCATTTTTCTTTGCCCTTCCCATCACACCTTGAGAAAAAAGCTTTTCGATCCATGGCTCGGTATTGGTTGGTCTCTCACAAACGATGTAGGGTTAGAATACTTTCGGTACAGAGAAAGAGCTCCAGGATTAAGATGGTATTCTTGTTGGCGTGTGATGTATTGAAAAGGTGAGAGCGGGTAATTATGTAAAGGCGCGGCAGGGTCTGCTAATCAATCAAAATGCAGATACTTCTTCAGATTGAAGACATCTCTTTGTAGAGAATGCCATCTAGCCAGAAATGAGACACTTGAGTATAGTAGAATCAAAGAAGATTTATCTCAATCGCCAAATTACAAGGAGGAGTGCCTAGCTGCAAAAAGATCCAGCAAACGATGATCAAATTGAACTATACATTACACCTGCTGCCTCAACTTCACGAGAACAGGAACAAGTTCGAACCCACCGAGCTGATTGGTTGCACCTCTAACTTGAACTCTTTCTCGTACCAACCACTGGTCCAACCACCACACTCTTTGTGAAATTACTTATAAATCAGGTGTACCTTCTTTGTTTATCCATCTGATACTCCGAGAAATACTGGATGTCCGGTAGTCCATAATAATAGAATTGCTTTGTCGATCACCAATGGAGGTAGAGATAGTTGTATATACCGGAATATATCTCAATTGGTTCTAGATAGAAAATATCTAAAGCTTGCATCTAGTTACGGCTAAATATAATCTCAATAATCTCATACATTCCAATTATACAACATATGCATGTAGACCCACATGATATCCGGCTCCGGCAAAACCAAAAACCCGAGCAACAATCTTCCGCCGAGAACCTGGGGAGCATCATCAATCACCAAGTCTATTCCTGTACGATCGACCAGGAACCGTGAGGCAGAGCCTCCGAATTAGAAATTTCTGGCTGCCATTTATTCCCCGCAATCATGTTCTCCCTGCGCTCCGTCCTCGCAGCCCCCGGCGCCCTCCGCCAGCTCCTCCCCTCCGTCTCGCGTCGATCTCTCCCCGGAGCCGTCTCCCTTCGTCCCTTCTCGCACATGATTCAGAACAGCCTGACAAGGTTGCGCGCTGCTCCGAAGCAAGAGAGCAATGCTGTCGCGGCGACTGTTGGCGCTTCGCGGCAGATTGAGCAAGTCCGTGGAATGAAGACTCGGTCTTCGGTGAAGCGACTTTGTGACGGCTGCAAGGTATGTTAATGGCAATTTGGATCTCCGTGATCTTTTGAAAAGACGGCGTGTCTCAAATTATTCCGGTTGCGGATGCTAATTCTGAATTTTAGCCGGTCCGTCGAAAGAACCGTGTTTATATTATCTGGTAAGTCTCGGGTCTCCGTGAAACAGCCTTCTATCTCAGCTGGCATGATGCTAATTCGTTCTGTTTGTTCTTTTTCTAGCTCCAAGAACCCCAAACACAAGCAACGACAAGGCAAATAAATGAGTGGATCGAATGATCCGCTTTTCCTTCGATGCATATCCTTTTGATCCTTTGATCCTCGTGAATTGATGGCATCCTCTCTGCATACGTGTTTCCAGCTCGAAGATTATGGGAAAATTACCGGCGCTCGGGTTTTTACTTGTACATTAGCTTAGACCATGATCTTGGTCTTGATATCCAATCCAACTCTGATCCTGATCTGTCTCCTGACTGTATAACTTGACTTTCCGAACTACTTACCAGCGTGCCTAAACTGATACTCTACACAAACAACTACTCTCTATCTACAAGAACAACCAATGCCTATTTAAATGCCATTTCTTCCCTGTTCCTCTAAATTGTAATGCGCTCGCCCTGACAGGCTGGCGTGCACGTGACGTGTGCCTGGATTTCCCCGAACTTTTTTTTTACCCGCGAAAACAAGCGCGCCTTCACTCCGTCTCGACTCGATCAATTCCGGTGCGAGTCGATTGTCGCCATGAGGTCTCCTTCTCTTGCTCGGTTACAATACCGTGCGGTTTCTGGTTTGACCAGAGCCCCCCGTCTCCAATCTCAGGCCCTTCTGTGCTCGCGATGCGTATCCACGGCCGCTTTGCGGCCCTCCGGCGCTCCGGCTTATCAGTCAATTTTGAAGCAATGGGAGCAGCGACGCAATGCCTCTGCTAGTGCGTCCGCAGTGTAAGTTTAATCCTCGCTTTGATTGCTGATCATGTCTAACTCGCTGTCAATAGTCTCGAAGCCGCTGCGGCCAACCCCGAGGGCCTGTCGCAAGCCGCCATTATTGACAACCTGGACCCCATCGAGGCCGCTCGTCTCGACAAAGTTCGCAACATTGGTATTGCGGTATATACTTTCTGAATCCCCCATGGTATAACTCGCAAAGTCTAACGAATATGTTTCACCACAGGCCCATATCGACAGCGGAAAGACCACCTGTACCGAGCGAGTCCTTTTCTACACCGGTCGTATCAAGGCCATCCACGAGGTCCGTGGTCGGGATAGTGTTGGTGCCAAGATGGACTCCATGGATCTAGAACGTGAGAAGGGTATTACCATTCAGTCTGCCGCCACCTTCTGTGACTGGGTCAAGAAGGACAAGGAGGGCGTTGACCAGAAGTACCACGTTAACTTGATCGACACCCCTGGTCACATCGATTTCACCATCGAAGTCGAGAGAGCGCTGCGCGTTCTGGATGGTGCCGTTCTGATCCTGTGTGCTGTCTCCGGTGTCCAGTCCCAGACCATTACTGTCGACCGTCAAATGCGCCGCTACAACGTTCCCCGTATTTCCTTCGTCAACAAGATGGACCGTATGGGTGCCAACCCCTTCAAGGCTGTTGATCAGATCAACACTAAGCTCAAGATGCCCGCGGCTGCTGTCCAGGTCCCCATCGGAGCTGAGGACGAGTTCGAGGGTGTTGTGGATTTGATCAATATGAAGGCTATCTACAACGTCGGTGAGAGCGGTGAGGAGCTCCTGGAGAAGGAGATCCCCGAGAAATTGATGGATGTTGTCGCCGAGCGAAAGGCAATGCTCATTGAGACTCTGGCTGATGTGGATGACGAGATTGCGGAGCTTTTCCTTGATGAGAAGGAGCCTACTCCCGAACAGCTGAAGGCCGCTATCCGCCGGGCCACCATCAGTCTTAAGTTCACTCCTGTCTTCATGGGATCTGCTCTCGCCAACAAGTCTGTTCAGCCCATGCTGGACGGTGTTGTCGACTTCCTTCCCAACCCCTCCGAGGTTGAGAACCTGGCCCTTGACCAGAAGCGTAATGAGGCCTCTGTCAAGCTCGTCCCCTACAACTCTCTCCCCTTCGTCGGTCTGGCTTTCAAGCTCGAGGAGAGCAACTTCGGCCAGCTGACCTACATTCGTGTTTACCAGGGTACTCTTCGCAAGGGTGCCAACGTCTTCAACGCCCGTAACAACAAGAAGGTCAAGGTCCCCCGTATTGTGCGCATGCACTCCAACGAGATGGAGGAAGTCAGCGAGATCGGTGCCGGTGAAATTTGTGCCGTGTTCGGTGTTGACTGTGCCTCCGGTGATACCTTCACTGACGGCCAGCTCGGCTACAGCATGTCGTCCATGTTCGTCCCCGAGCCTGTCATTTCACTGTCCATCAAGCCCAAGCAGTCCAAGGATGCCGCCAATTTCTCCAAGGCTATGGCCCGCTTCCAGCGTGAAGATCCGACCTTCCGCGTGACCTACGACAGCGAGAGTGAGCAAACCATTATCTCCGGAATGGGTGAGCTGCACCTAGACATCTACGTTGAGCGTATGCGTCGTGAGTACCGTGTCGACTGCGAGACCGGTCAGCCTCAGGTCGCCTACCGTGAGACCATCGGTCACCGTGTTGAATTCGACCACCTGCTGAAGAAGCAGACCGGTGGTGCTGGTGACTATGCCCGTGTCATGGGATGGATGGAGCCTACTGGTTCTCTCGAGGAGAACAAGTTCGAGGAACAGATTGTCGGAGGTTCTATTTCCGAGAAGTTCCTGTACGCTTGCGAGAAGGGATTCAACCTTTCTTGCGAGAAGGGCCCCCTGATCGGCCACAAGGTCCTGGGTACTCGCATGGTCGTCAACGATGGTGCCACTCACATGACTGATTCGTCTGAAATGGCCTTCAAGAACGCTACCCAGCAGGCCTTCCGCAAGGCCTTTGCCGAGAGTCAGCCTGCCGTCCTTGAGCCCTTGATGAAGACTGTTGTTACTGCTCCCTCCGAGTTCCAGGGTGATGTTATTGCTCTGCTGAACAAGCGTGGTGCTACCATCAACGACACTGAGACTGGTGTCGATGAGTTCACTATCTACGCCGACTGCAGTCTGAACGGCATGTTCGGCTTCAGCTCCAACCTTCGCGCTGCCACCCAGGGTAAGGGTGAATACACCATGGAGTTCAGCCACTACGAGAAGGCTCCTCCGCAGGTCCAGTATGTTCCCTCCTCCATTAACCTCCCCCAACCCATACAACGTGCTTGGCTTCTAACCACCCATCTCTCTTAACAGGAAGGAGCTCATTGCCAAATACATCAAGGAGCAAGCCGCGCGTAACAAGAAATAAACTGCATGATCAGATCCGCCTCGGACACCGTCAAACCTCCCCACCGGTCAACTCTCACTCTTCGCCCTGTACCATTTTCTCTCGCTCGACTATCCTTCCATTGGCCTTCGACGGTGTCTACTAGATGCATTTCAAAAATTAGAAATCGGATCCAGCGCACCCGTCCATTTCGTCTTTCGACAGGGAACGCGCTTTTTGGTGTTGGCGCTGTAGACCTCAAACCCCCATGTACTTTTTTGGCACTATATCATCCTGCGTCATTTTTGGGATATGTATTTTAAGATTAAAGATATTATTTTCTACTCTCCTGTCTAACAATGTACCCGATTTTACCCCACTATATTTGTTTCAGTTATACGTATACTCGTAAATAATTGCATCAAGTTTAGTGAGCATTGCAGACCAACAAAACAACAAACTGCATATCGAATCTTGTAGTACCTAGGTAAGTATCTGATGCGACCCTATAAGCACAGTTTTATTAGTGCCTACGCGCCCCACCGGCCTTTCGACCGGTTGGTGCGCCCAAATTGAACACAAATTTTTCCATTACCACCAATATGAAGCTATTTACACAGGTTCTGGCTATGGGTCTTCCCAAAAACATTCTCCTGCTGCTAAAGCAGCATCTCTGGCCTGCTGGGATGCCTCAATTTGCTGTATTAATGGTTATGGTGGTGGTGGCGGTGATTCTCTATATACTCGCTTCCACTCCTCTCGTAGGCGTTTTTTTTGTTTATCAGCCTCTCTAGCCTTTCTTGTTGCAATTGAGTGATTAGAAATAGTAATATATTCAGCAATAGTACTACTAAGAGACTTATTCTTAGGTACTTAATGCTTAGTCTTTAGCCGATGTAATGGTTGACGAGCAGCCTACATCTGAGTAATAATATTATTTATAAGAGCAGTATACTCCTGTATAACAGCATTATAGTGAAGAAGACGCTCAAGATTGCGTTACTGCTTAGGTATAATATTAAAAGCGATTTTAGCTAATTTAGCATAGTTTTTTTGTAATACCTGTATGCTTTTTGGTGGTAAAGGATCAATACTAGAGCTTAAGATAGTTGTTAATGGTACTGGCGATAGTGTATATAGGCCTTTCTCTCCAGTCAAGGCATATTCTAGTATATAAATATCTGGTATTAGTGGCTAACGTGCTTAGAGCTTTTCAATAATTGTATGGCCATCTGGTGGCTAAATACCATGATCTCAAAAAGCTGATTGAATAGTTTCTGGCTGAAAAGCCTGCTCACGAACTGGCCTAATAATTTGAAGAAACTCAGTCTTTCTAACTAGCTCACCAAGAAGCTAAGAGAGACAGTTATTCTGCTTCTTAAAAGCCTGTTTAAGAGCCGTAAATAGTTTACTATTAAGTGGCTGACAGATATGAGTTGTATAAGGTTTAAATAAAGCTGGTGTAATATTATAAATAGAGCACTTTTGAAGAAATTTAGTTGTAAGATGTGCACCGTGACTATTAAAAAGCAAGAGATGTTGCTCTTTAGGTTTTGTTCGCTTGATTGTTTGGATATGAAAGCTATCTAACTATTGAAGAGCAAGTTTATTATTAATCTAGCTATTAGATGAACAGGCTGTTGTTGTATAGGGAGGAAGATCTTCAGATTTATAAAACCATGATTCTATTCGGTTTTGGCCTTTGAAGATGAACATAGGATTAAGAGTAAAGCTATCAGCAGTAATATATTCTACTGCAGTGATAGTCTCGCTGTGCTCAAATTCTCTAAGATCCTGAGCCTCAGCTTGTGTAATCACCATTTTATGCTTGCCCTAGCTAATAATAAACCCATATTTATCCATATTATAAACCAAACGGGCAGGTGTATCTCCAATAAACTGTTTCAGTTTAGAATACCAGAATTCGATAATTGCTGGATCCTCAGCCCTACAACGTGCATCATCTTTTGTACGTCGTTTAACTAGTTGAAATTGTAGCTCTGGTGGAAGCTTTTTGACAAAATTATAGCACTAGTTTTTGCTTAGTAGCTTTGTAATGCCTGATCGTTGACGTAAAAAGGTAGCTATCTTAGTTAATATTGTCATCCCGATAGGTATATTGCCAGCATCCATCTGTGTAATCCAGCGCGTTAAGGTATCTGTCTGATATGCTTCAAGTGCTCGGTGAGGTGCTGGATTTGCTGAACGGGGTTTACAACCTCGTTTAATACGCCTATGTAGAAGGGTATAGAGAATATCGTATTCGCGGGCAAGCTTTGCAATATGTGGCTTTTTTGCGCCCTTGGCGCCCTTAGTATGAGCCTCTTCCTGTATATAATAGGCGTTGCAGGCCTCAGAGATTCGATTTTTGTCAATTTTAGGCGATTTAGGTATAGTGGTAGTAGTTAAATAGTGTTAAATTGGTGGTGATGGAAAAATTTGTGTTCAATTTGGGAATGCAAAAATTTGTGTTCAATTTGGGCGCACCGACGGCTGAAAAGGCGGTCGGTGCGCGTAGGCACTAATATAGGTATCAAGCACCCTCGAGCTTTTCCTGGGCGGCATTTTGTTGTTCAGCAACAACATCTGCCGGGATTTGATCCGGTGTCGTATTTACAAGCATAATCATGGGAACAATCGCAGCACCAAGTAATCCGAATGTGACGCCACTAGAGAATCCGACAGTTAGATCATGAGGAATAGATAGCAAGAAAGTGAACAGGTGAGTCAAAGCAAGACTTACAATCCGATGATCGGGTCACTTGTCGTTTGAGTATTCATGCCATAGGCGATAGCTTGACCAACCGCCTCAATACATCTGAACGCAGCGCCATTCCGAACGTTTTCTAACCAAACTATTATCAGTATGACTGGACTTTGAAAAAGAGCACTTGATCGTGTTGAGCAATTCAAGTTTGAACTCACCTTGAGCATCAGTCGCAAATGAAGACAGAAGCCAATACATATACGACTGCGAAAGCGGCCCAGTCGTCTGCACAAAGAAATACGGCAGAAACGACTTGGCGTACATTCCATCATCCCAATCAATATGACCGGGGTTGTGACGATCAAATCTGACTTGCATAATGATCGACCAGATATAAACACCGACATTCAGAATGATGACCGTGTAAAGGCCAACTTGGGCGCGACGTCGTTGGCTGAGGGATTTCATATCTAAGATGAAGCCGAGGCCGAAACAGCCGATGCTAGTGAAGAAGTAGGTTAATTCATGCTTGGCCTTGGGGACCTCGGCGAGCTTACATGCAGAAGAAAGGCGAGATTAGAGAGGAGAGGGCGCGAGCCCGAACGGAGAAGTAGATGCCCAGATAGGTGGACCAGGAACCACTGTCTACTTGTTAGATACCTTCGTATTTTTTCTTGTAGTATGTCGATATGCTGCATACCTGTAGAAAAATGACCACAGTGCCCACAGAGAAGATAGTATGATGAGCCTGGATGTCACTGTCTTCGCGATTCGTCTTAGCTCTTGCTTCGTGGAGAGCGTCTCGGCAGTTATAATCTTTGTCCCGTCAGATCGCACGACACGCTCAAAGGGCATGACCAGAAGTGCAAATGGTAGACTAGGCAAGCAAAATTAGAAGAAACTCGCCATTGCATGAGAGGCTCTACTCACGCAAGACATTCGATGATCACGAATGCCACATATGTATCGGGGGAGATTCCGCCTTCGGCGCCCTTCTCGTGGTTCTTTGCAAGACTGCGTGAGGAAAGTTAGATAGTCAACTGGTTTTGACCTTTTTGGGGAAGACTGACTTAATTGCACCTCCAACCAACTGTCCTAGATTCCGCGATACAATCCACAACGCCAAATACTTTCCACGAGCACCAGAAGGCGCAAGCGTCATGATAGCTCCAGCCTCGGCAACATACCAGCATGCAGTTCCGATTCCGCTGATCGCACCGCTCAGAATGAGATACTAAGTTAGGAACCGCTATCAGCCATTTGTTCACTGGGAGTAGTAATGGCTCACGCACCCACTGGTTCCCAAATTTGCTGTTGCAGTAGTAGGCAGAGCCTTGGATGGGAAAGGACATTGAGCCTATGACTAGGGCCCATTTGACTCCAATCTTATTCACGATAGGACCGCCCAAGAAACAGACTGGTATAGGATTGCCGTGTCAGTGAGGGTGATACCCCGGGCCGTTTAGGGAATGCGATTATACATACCAACAGCCAGCATGGCATATGTGATTGCCGTTGAAATATTAGATACTTGCGGGGTCGCAAGACCACCACCACCCAGCCCTTTAACAATACGTCGTTAGTCTCTGGTCATGGCTAGTGTTCAAATGAATCGAGTGCATAGTCTCGTTTCTGACTCACCGGTAATTGCGTCCGACATCGCCGGACCGCAGAATGCTTGGATACTGAGAAGTATCATCTGCGTCAAGCTGTGCTGCCACACTCGTTTCCACAGCGGTACGGTTGCTCTGTATTGCTCCATGTCGACCCCATGGGGGAGATCGGTCATCTCAGCCTGAGTTTCGGGAGACTCATCATCATGACGAGGAGAGGCGGGAGTCTTCACGTCGGCCATGGTGAATTTGGTCAGATGGAATAGAGTTGAAGTGTGCCGTCTGTACAGCCTTTTATTTATATACTTCTTTAGTTGCAGGTCATTTTTCCGAGTCCTTTTCGCTTATCTTCTCCGCGCTAAACTCAAGATCGGGGTATGTCTCAACCGGCACTCGGTTGAATTGGTTCCCCACGTTCTCTGCCAGGCCAACCCCGGTTTTTGGCTTAGTTGCAGGGATGTGAAGGTCCAGGCGATTGAAAGGGCTGGTAAATATCATTCTATCAACTTAAAGCGATAAGACGGTGCGGTGCATCTTGCTTATCCTAACAATCTAGATACTCTCTAATCTATCCAGTCCCTCGACGCCGGTGTGTCCTATGTTTCTGAGCTATCTTCTCAAGATAGACCATGCCAAATTGGAGTCATCTGTTATCATGCAACAGACATCAATCGCTAGTTCTACTATCTTGATCGCATTTATCCGGATGTCGCACGAGTGGAGCGCGGCTCGATTCCCCACGTTCCCCTCAAAATCCGCCGATAGCGTGCCATGGGGTTCTCGGAGTCGGAATCGACGTGAAGGTCCACGCGAAAGGAAGACGCTAGCGTGTCTCCGCTCCACAATCTTCGGCCAGACATCCAGGCTGGTACCAATCGCCATTGGTCGGGTGACTCACCTGCATCGGCCTCCTCTGTCCTTCCCGATACTCTAGTTCATCCCGGCGCCCATTATCACTGGATTAGCCGGGACGGCGCGAATTAGTTCTGAGATCGTCGGGGAGCTGCAAAAATACTGCAGGTCCAACATCATCCTCGCGATTCACATGACATGGCATGATTCGTCAAACGGAGAATCTCCGATCGCGTAAATTCAGCCGAGCAGCTTAGCTTGGGCTTCTCTTTCGACGCTGTATCTGCGTTCCTTCTATCGAATCTACTGGATAACATCGCACGTGCTTGCATTTCTGTTGACCGATTGCTTCATGATGGCTCACTCACGGACAAATACAAAAGTTATCGTTGTCGGAGGCGGCGGCACCATTGGCTCTTCGACCGCGTTACATCTCATTCGATCTGGATACACGCCTTCAAAAATCACTGTTCTTGACGTATATCCGATTCCTTCGGCACAGTCTGCGGGACATGATCTGAATAAGATTATGAGTATCCGACTGCGCAATAAAGTTGATTTACAACTTTCCTTGGAGGCTCTTGATATGTGGAAAAATGATCCCTTGTTCAAGTCCTTCTTTCACAATGTTGGGATGGTGAGCCAAAATCTATTTGTACTGAATCTTCAAGACGTTTATACTCATACCCCATCAGATTGATTGTTCATCCTCCAAGGATGGGATTGAAAATCTGAGACGAAAGTTCCAATCACTCATAGACGCGGATGTTGGCCTTGAGAAGACGAACTTTTGGCTTGAAAGTGAAGATGAGATTCTACAGAAACTGCCACAATTTACAAAGGAGCAGGTCAAGGTACGTATTTCGGGGTATCACACTCTGCAAGAGACAAGCTCACCGGGAAAATCGATTCTAGGGTTGGAAAGGCCTACTTTGCGGTGACGGAGGATGGCTTGCGGCAGCAAAAGCAATCAATGCCATTGGTCATTACCTCAAGGATCAAGGTGTTCAATTTGGCTTTGGTCGGTATGTGAAGAAAATATGGCTGCCGTACCTCTGAAAAACTGGCTCTTGACTCATGCGATCTTACAGTGCTGGAACTTTCAAAAAACCTCTGTTCGCTGCTGACGGGCTCACTTGTATCGGGGTTGAAACGATCGACGGAACCAAATACCACGCGGACAAGGTGGTTCTAGCTGCCGGTGCTTGGAGCTCAACCTTGGTCGACTTGGATGGCCAGTGTGTTTCCAAAGTAAGTGCAACAACGGCCCCCGATTTGAGCAAGAAAGCGCAAAATCCATAAATGGATCTAAATCTGACTGAAAACACCGCCAGGCTTGGGTTTTAGCTCACATAAAACTCACGCCACAAGAGGCAGCTCAGTATAAAGATATGCCGGTGGTCTATGACGGGGAATACGGATTTTTCTTCGAGCCCAACGAGTAGGCATCCCGAGCTCTTGGTCTTGAAAGACTGAGTAATTTGTTGACCCTCTTTTATAGGGACGGGCTTATCAAAGTCTGCGACGAGTTTCCAGGCTTCTCGCGTTTCAAGGAACACCAACCTTACGGTGCCACCTCGCCCAAGCTCATCTCTGTTCCACGATCACACGCCAAACACCCCACAGACACTTACCCAGACGCTTCCGAGATAACTATTCGGAAGGCTATCGCGAGATTCCTGCCTCAATTCACGAATAAGGATCTTTTGAACCGGGCAATGTGCTGGTGTACAGATACTGCAGATGCGAACTTGTTGATTTGTGAACATCCCCAATGGAAGAACTTTATCTTGGCTACAGGGGACAGCGGGTAAGTGAACGCGAAGAAACGCTATTCTGTTACTCGTCTTCGGTTACTCATATTGCATATTATAGCCATTCCTTCAAGATCCTTCCCAATATTGGGAAACATGTCGTTGAGTTGATCGAGGGTACTCTATCGCAGGAACTGGCTGATTCCTGGAGATGGAGACCGGGAGGTGATGCTCTCAAGTCTAGACGAGCTGCTCCGGCGAAAGATTTGGCTGATATGCCAGGCTGGAAACATGACGCAAAGCTATAATTTGGAAATGCCTCTTTGGGATGCCGCAAAACTTGTCATACGTCACTGTCAAGAAGCACAGCTGAACCAGAAATACTACGAATCATCCAAGTCTCATTCAGCTGCATCTGAAATGCTCGAACTAGTCTTCTCAGAGCCTAATAAAGAGAAACCACGGTATCTAGTATCGGTGATCACAAGTATTTGGGGGGAAAGTAGCAAAGCCGCCGGGTTAGTACAGTCGATAGCGAAATCTGCTCCTACCCTGGTGACTGATTTTCTTTTATGGGGCCCCACTACCAAGCCCGTAGCGCGTGGTCTTTACTCCAATTTGGTTACAAAAATGGATAGACTTGTTGGAATAAAGATACAAATACCGAACGATACAGTTGACTTATTGAATGAATGTATTCTTATTACAGCCGTGTAAGAATTCCCAGCAAAAGCGTGATAGCAAGAGAGATCTGTCGATGAGCATAAAAAGCTCTCCAAAATTATTTGAAATCTCTCTATTCAATTACTGTGGAAAGAACTGTCCAACGGGAAATTGGCCTGGCGAGGGTTGTTTATCTATGTGTCCAGTCAGACGTACTGATGTACAGGTAGTAGAAATTGATCAAACATATTTAATTCAGTACAACAATAACTACTCGAACTACGATCTCTCGAGAATATGGAGCCTTTGATGACATAAGGTAGAATGAGGCATGTCGACCGATTAAAAGTCAGATGTGCTAAATTATTTCCACAATTTGTCATTTTTCTCATCAGACGCAGCCTGGAAGGTTTCCGTATCCTTCACCCTGGGCGTTGACAACGGCTCCATTCTCTAGTAATAACTGTACGATCTTATTGTAACCTAGAAAAGATGCAACTTGGAGAGCATTTCTATAATATTCACCCTGGATGTTAATCTCGACTCCTCTGTCTAGCAGCAATTGCATAATCTTATCGTATCCTCTAGAAGAGGCAACATAGAGGGTGTTTCCGTACGGTCTACTATGAGCGTTGATGTCGGCTCCTTTCTCTAGTAGTAACTACACGATCTTATTGTGTCCTCTAAAAGACGCAGCCGAGGGAGTATTTCTATAGAGTCTGTCTTGGGCGTTGATATTGGCTTCTTTCTCCAGCAGCTGCTGCACAATCTCATTGTGTCCTCCCAAAGAGATAGCCTAGAGAGTATTTCTATACTTCTATCTTGGGTGTTAACATTAGCTCCTTTCTCCACCAGTAGTTGCATAATCCTATGGTGTCCTCCTGCAGATGCAGCATAGAGAGCATTTCCACAGTATCCACCTTGGGTGTTAATTTTGGCTCCTTTCTCAAACAGCAGCTGCACAATCTCATTATGTCCCCTTGAAGTGGCAGCATAGAGAGCATTTCGACAGTATCCACCTTGGGCGTTGATGTTAGCTCCTTTCTTTAGCAGCAACCGTACGACCCTCTCATAACCATTCCGTGAGGCCGAGATGATACGGTAAGTTCCAGAGCTATCAGTCAAATTGATATCCTTTCCACCAAGAGAGAGCAGAAACTCAACCTCCAGCTCATGCCCGTTAAATGACGCCAGATGTAAAGCAGTCATCGATGGCGGAAAGCTATAAGCCTCGATGGCCTTCCAAAATATAGGGAACCACAATGAAAATGCTTTCCCACTCATCTCGTACATTTGCTGAACCTGACTGGTCGCTTTTTGGTCTTGGGTCAGACTCATCTTCCGTTTGTGGTCCGGCCAATATACTGCTGAATAATCAAGAAAGCTTCGAATGATAGAGTCTGGATCCTCATCATCGTGCTCCAGGTCCTCCATCAGTAGGTATCGCAAACAGATAAGAGCCATTTGATCCTCGGTGTCAGTCAGGCTCCACGAGTATAAGTAGTTGGCACTATTGGAATTAGTCTTCTTCACAAGAGATTCTCTTGCCGTCTGATGAATCAAGTAGATCTTGGAGTTGTTACAGTACGTCCCGAAGCTGGTGCAGCAACCTACACTCTTCAAGTGATTATTTGGCCCTACTGCCAAGAAACACTAGACTATATTAGGATATTAATCGGAATAACAATACTGGTGACGCGCGCTGTCGCACGCTGTGGCCCTGAAACGAAGCAAGTTAATGTAGAAAAAGGTGAACTGTAAAAAGGCCATGCCCGGCGAGGATTCCACAAGACAGCGAATCAGTGACGCCAAGCGTGGAAGTGGATAGCAATACTTTAAGCGAAATTGTGCTACGAAAGACTTATACAACTAAAGACGAGCCAGTCGTGGAAGGGAATCACGCACCAAAGCCACATATAAGATGATGACACAGATTCTTCCACCCTTGGGGATTCTTCAATGAAAGAAAAAGGACTCAAACTGTATTAACGTCTGCTAATCAAACTTTCGTGGCAATGTAAATAGTCGTCAAGGCCCTCCAAAGTGGAGCTAGGAGTAACGGCGGGCCAATTAGATCTAGCACAATGCAATCAGGCTCACGTAAGAGATGTCATCGAGATGTATTAAGCCGATATTGACAGACTATTTACACTATCAGGTAGGGCTCATGATCACAAGTTGAAAAGTCTAGGCTCTTGTTGCAAGAGTCCTTCTCGGATCCCGCAGTGCCAATCTACTCTAGGCGAGCTTCTCGGCGATAAGCTTCTTCAGGTCTGCTGGTGCCAATTCTTTGATGCCAAGCAGCTCATTGTCCGTCACATCAAATGCGCCACCATAAGTATCACCAGCGAGAGCGGTACCTTTCATCAGTTTCATGAAAGTTGGCACACTGAAGTCTCCAGCACCAAATTGTTCCAGACTTTCCTGCAAAAGCACGCTTGTCTGCTCCTTGCTAGTTCTCCACTTGATATCAGGCCGAAGCTCCTTTGCAAACCCAATCAGTTTGTTTTGAGTCAAAATTGTCTCGGATACATGTATGACTTTGTTCTGAGTGGTGTCAAAATTTCGTAAGATTGCAGCGATAGCTCTTCCCACCACAGGCAAGGAGGTAGAACTGATCCGATTGTCGCCTTCGTCGAGCATAGTCACAGTGTGGTTCTGGAGGTCCAGCAAAACGGGAGTGTTCAAAACAGAGTCCAAGAAGGCGCCACATGCAAGAACTGTCCACGACAACTCTCCAGCTGCTGCCTTTTCTTGGAGATAGTTCCGAATCTTAAACATGGAACCATAGATCGGAAATTTTTCGAGCTTCGGAATTGGTGGTAACGTTGCCAAACTCAGAAGGAATGAAACGCCTCACTCCTGCGGCAACAGCAGCGTCGATAAGCATCGTCTGATTGTCGACTGCTGCGCCACCCACTGTGGATACGACAGCGTCCACACCTTCAAGTGCAGTGGTCAGTGACTTCACTGAATTAAAGTCAACTTCGATGACGTTGATATCCGAGGCATATGCTCCAGGCTTTCGAGAACGAGTCAGAACTGAGACCCGAAAGCCTGCATTGACAAGTGCTTGGAACACGTAGGGTCCCAGGGTGCCAGATGCCTATATGAAGTATCAGTTATCAGGCTCTTACATATTCTTCGGAGTCCTTACGCCAGCAATCGCAACAGTTTCAATCTTAGGCATCGTGCTGAAAACCACTACTAATTCGAGAGCACTTTAAAGGATGGTAGATGAGTTACGGAGAAACTTCTATCGCAGGACATAAGACTGTTATATATTCATGTTCAAGCACAGTTATTACAAAGCATTCAAATGACCTTACCAAATGCCTACTATGAATCCGCACTAAATCCACGAAAGTCCGCACTGTTTCCGCTCTCATTCTATGAACTCCGCCGGGGTGACGACCGCAAGTTCGGCTGACAAAGCATAAAACGCTCCAAACTTCCCGCCGGAATGCCGATTCACATTACCCGTATCCCGCAATCCATCCCGTGATATTAATCAGGATACACTTGCCAGAAAATGGAAGCTCGCCTTCGGGTACACCTTGCCAAAAAGGCTTGCGCACGATGTAGATCCCAGAAGAGGAGATGCGACAGGGTTACTCCTGAATGCGGACTATGCCGGAGGTGAGTGCTTATTGAAATGGTATTTGGTCGCCGTGGAATTCCTAATAGGCTCCAGGCTTTGTAAAGCCTGTCACTATGAAGGACTGGTGATATCATCTCCAAGTTCGATATCATCGTCGTCTCTCGACGCAGAGCTCCCCCTTGAAACGTTAAATCCGGGCTACATCAAAGATGCCATCGCTAAGAAACTCACATCAGCTCCTGGCGATATATTTGTGACATACGTCCAATCTATCCATCCTTGGTTCCCTATCATCGCACAAACATTACAGGACCAGCTCCCAAGCTCTTGGAACGAAGCTTCCCTGGATTACACGCTCCTCGCCCTCTGCATTACTTTGCTTTGTACCTCCCCGCCTCCCTCTTCAGGAGACGGGACTCTATCTGGTTTTCAGTCCGCGTACCTACATGTCAAGAGCTGGATAGCAGTGATCGAAGGACTCGGTATCACCTCGCTCAAGATCGTCCAAGCAAGGGTTTTGGTCACTCTGTTTGAAGTTGCACATGGCTTCTATCCGGCAGCTTACATCTCCATTGGGACTACCGTCAGAGCTGCCGACGCACTTAAAGACCACGCTTACCCGTCATCCTCATCGTCTACATCTGATGAGTCAGGGAAAGAGGAGGCCATTGTAATCGGGTGGGCAATCCGTATTCTGGACAGGTGCTGGCCTCCATCAATCCCTCAAAACTATAACTCCGCTCTGTATTGACACGTCTCCAGATACATAACAATACAATCTGGACATCGTCCATCTCTCACTCGTTCTTTCGCCAAGGGTATCCACGATACCAACCACATCCCTTGGGCCACTGGCCTCGAGAAAGACACAAGGAGTCCTCTCTGGCAACTCTCCCGTATCTTTGAAGCGTCCACACTTCTTGATAACATACACAATGTGTTACACAACCCCACTTCAGAACAAGCATTTAACGTGGAAGAAATAGGGCTTTTGGTGGAGACATCATATAGCCTCCGCACGCTCCTATTCGAAGAGGTTGAAGATGCGGACCAGATATACTCCGGTGGGCTAGGACTTTGTCATGCGTTAGTTGATCCTCGTTCTTTTTTTTCAGATCTTCTTTTATTCGCTTCGACGCTAATGCTGCACAGTGGCCTACTTCTAGCCTACGAGAATGGTACCAAGGTTCAGATTACTGATGGACAGAGTTTAACTTGCCAAACTCTTGCCACATCATCGCTAAACCCCATTCTCACCACCATAACAAACACGGTCTACCCCTTTGTCAGTGGTACACGAGCCATAGACTTGGATCGCCTTCCTCCATTTATCATATTTCTTGTGTACAAAGCGGCGAGTCTAGTGACAGAGAGGATGTGGATGGAAATTGACTCAAGTGAGGCATTGAAAAAGTTACGGATTCTGAGAGAATTTTTAAAGCTGGTGAACGCAAGGTGGTTATGTTGCGGTATGTTGACCAAGAGTTTCTAGGACTGGGCTGGCTAACTGTGCGTGAATAGAGTATTACCTTGACCTTCTCAACGAGGACACAGCGCCGCGAATATTAAAATCTATTGAAGGCAGGTAAAACCTTTTTCTGCTTACTACAGGAGATAGATGCCGAAGCCGATTAGATCGATATGAAGCGCTTGGTATACTCTTATATGTCAATGAAGCTATAGAGCCTTGTAGGTACGTGAAAATCAAGCTCAGGTTCCACAAGGCACCGTATCAGCGATTACAAGCTTGAAGGTCGAACGCAATGCCTTACGAGAACTGAAGTTAAGAAGAGGGTTATACAACCAATGACGAGCCAGTACGAGACAACTATATACAGGCCGAGTGGCGTAGAAAAGTGCAGCGTAAGGTGTGATGATTGAACGAGCATGCACCCCAAAAAAAAATCCATAACGTCAGAATAAATTGAGCAGAGGTAGGCATGTAGGAAGGTGATTTAAAAGAACATTCTTACATAAGTAAACCTTAAGAAACGTGAACCACAAGTTAAAACCCGATCGCAGACAATTTGACAGTTCACGCGATATCCGAGCTCGTCATAAAATTGAATCTACCTTGGAGAGTTTACGAATTCTCTTGGGTCGACGGCCCGGGAGGATTGTTTCAGCCGACGAACCGTCTTCCAGGCGAGTCGGTTGGTCAGCAGTAGTATCCTTACCGATTGGTTCGTCGCAGAGTTCAGATTCTATTGGAAGGCAAGCCTCGCTTGAGAGACAGGTCTGGACATCGTCATCTTGTGGTTGCAAACCAGTGATCGAGGTCAGCGTACGAGGTCTTTTTATTGGAGTTGTTGGGATAGCTCGACTGTTCTATCTATCTGCTTGTTTCTGTTTTTCCACCGACGAGGTAGGAGTCACTGGAGCGGGTGTAATGGAGCTGAGATTTGGAACAAAATAAACATTACCTATGCTAATTGCGAGCCAAGGCGTGTTGGTAGTAATGCCGAAAATTCTCCCGGAGATGAATATACGGGACTGCCTAGAAAGAACGGGAAATTTTGTCTAACGGTTTCCGTTCTTGAAGAATCCGATAATTTTCCTAACAGTAGTGGCTTTTTCTTTCTAGAAGCAATATATAAGGTATAGTATTATATTATACATAGCCGTTATGCTCCTCTCACTATCAATCACTCGTCTCTAGGGCCAACGCCGTCGAATCGGTTTCGGAGTAAACAGCACATTCCCACTGTGCTCCTGTGACAGCGCACCGTTTTGTAAAAGATTAGTGGGCTTTCGAGGGGGATAATCGGATCCAGGACAAAGCAGTATATCACCAGGAATAAGTTTTTCCCCTAAGGACGGAAATTACCTCGATCATTGTCGAGGCTCTGTACCAGTCGGACAGACACATGAATAACCCCGTCACAATACATACCTTTCGACGTCTTCTATGATTAAGAAATATTCTCGCTTCTTTTTACTAGGCCAGAATAGCTAACAAACTTGTCTAAGCAGTGTCAGAGTAAAACGTATATTCCGGCCTAGTGAAAAGAGGCAAGGAATTTTTTTTAGTAAACGTAGAAGATGTGGAAAGGTATATATTGTGACGCAGTTATTCGTATGTCTGTCTAACAGGTACAGAGCTTCGACGATGATCGAGGTAATTTTGTCCTTAGAGGAAAAACTAAGACAAGCATAGAATTCACGCTGTCTTTATAGCTTTGGTGGAAGGTGAGTGCTTTGTTCTATAGAGACGAACTTAGTCCCCGGAATGAGCAATCGCCGTCCAGATCAAAGAAATAGCCCGACCCATTTTTAGCCAGGTCCAGGTTGCTTCCCGGAATAGGCAAAATAGGCAATTTGTGTCCGGATTAAAGTAATAGACCCATTGTTAGCCAGGTCCCGAATCTGAGACAAAGAATCTGACTTATTGGCCTTTGTGTGTCGAATAAGCAGTTAAAAGAGAAAGGGTCGGGGCCAAAGATATCACATACAATGTTGTTGTTATTGGCACTTGGCACTTGGCACTAGTATGGGAAGGAACTGGGTGACATATGACGTATTCCCAGAAAGCATAAAAGTTACTTGACTCTTTTCGACCATAAACAACCTTTTCAAACAACCATTTCAAGAGGTCCGACGAGCAAGTACGCAGAATAGTATTGGACCCCCTTGTGCGACCTGAACCAGAGGTGGTCGAGGGGTAAGACCTTGACCACCCGATCCCTGATGAACAGCTGGCAACCGCTGGGAGGGGGTGTACCCAGTCCTCAATCCCGGAGGCTGGAGTGCAGGGGACGGTCCCTGGGGGGTGGGTGGGAATCACCAATGCCGAGGATCTACCCGTCTGCTTGTATGGCCTACTCAGTAGGACCGGAAGGCGTGGTACCTCTGGATCAGATCCATAGACAGCATGGTGGGACTGAAATATCGTTTTTCAACTCTTGATTCTATTCAACTATCCTTCTCTACAGTAGTGTAATAGTATCTAAATAATCTAGAATAGATATAGTCGTTTTTCAGACTGAATTATTCAACTGAAATTATGTCGGAGATTTGGTTTGTATAACTTAAAGAAGAATATACACCTTATTTTTAATATAGAGATATCCTATCCTTGATGTAAACTACCAAGTGGATACTGTGGGGCGGAATGGCAGCCTACCTTAATTTCGACTCTCACCAGTCCGATGTACCTTTTACTTGAGCCTTAAGGAACGACAAATTATGACACAAGCACGCGATTTTTGAATGTCAGCGGTTCGAATCACAGCAGCGGGGAGAATAAAGTTCTTTTTCTTTTCTTTTCTTCTGTAGCTTCCTCGCCTGCTCGCATGCAAACACTGTAGACCACGTGACTATCCAGTGTAAGATTGTCAACCTTAGAATAACCTCATAACATCCAGTATTCGAGTCTATGCAGTTAAAATTGGCATTTACTACAACAAAAGTTTTCGTTCTCTTTTCCTTTTAATCAACGACACTGTCCTTCAGTGCTTAACGAGACTCAAATAGAAACAAAGATCTGACATTCCTGTCGGCAGTTATTAAAGACTAGATACCATTATACATGCCCATAAGCGCAAATGCTAATTAAAATACATAAGAATCGTGCTCGAAAGAGCACAACAACCCATCAACATCAGGGCTGGAACAGGGTATATGCGCACGCTATGAGAGAAGGCTAGGCGGAAGCCTCAAACGAAAGTGTAGTATAGAAAACAATAGGGGAGCAGAGAGATGGTTTCATGACCTGTAGAGCGGCGAGCTGTAACGACTACAACCAGAGAATCCATCGAGCGCCAGAAATGAATCCGCGGAAGACACCACGCACAAGCTTGAAAGCCATCACGATAAGCCACACCCACCACAGAACACCGACCAGCGTCCATTCCAGCACCACAAAGCCAGTCCGACGCAGCCAGCGGAATCGGCGGCGGCGCTTGCGAAGGCCCCTGTCGAGGGCATCGCTGAGTGATTTCACGGCAAGTGTACTGGTAGTGTTCAACTGGACGCAAAGGTCCTCTGCGTCGTCGGCGGTGGCTCGGACGCGGGGTGTCAAGGACTGATTGACCAGGTCCTCGAGTTCTTTCAGTTGAGTGCGAAGCGGGGCCGAGGTGGAGGTTGTGAAGTGGTGCATGGATTGCTGGAAGGAATATTGGGTATTTTCAAAGCGGCGGAGTAAGCTCTGGGCGGCTAGGTCGAATTCGCCGATTCGGACGACGCGGGGAACGGTTGCATTTGCGCCGAATGCACTTTGAAGCCAATGTGGTGGTGGTTCGCGGACGCTGTGGGCTCGTCGGACGATTTCTCGCGCTTTGATGCCGGATGAGAGGAGGAGGGTCCGGGTACGTTCCACTTCCGTTTTCCCGGGGACACCGGAGTCGTTGAGTGTGCGAAGGCTGCGGTCTGATATACTCCATGCCCGAGAGGCGCCTGAAAGTCCGGGTCGTCCGCTCTTGGGGGGACCTGGTGATGCTCGTGCTTGCGCTAGGCCAGTCACGGGGGGTCTGGTGAGACTGTAGGGAACAGATGGGTCCCTGATATCGTGTCGTTTCACACGGCTGCGGCTGGTATTTAATGTCGGGCTGAAGTCTAATGTTCTGCTTCGAGTAAGACCCGGTCTTTTCGGAGTATCCTGATCGTTTTGTTTCCGGGGTGAGGAAATGCGGTTGCGTGGGCTAGTAGCGCCATAATCAATGGCATCGGTTGATCCAGTGCGTTCATCCTGTCGCAAAGGGGATGTAAAGCTTGGCAATGACCCAATAAAGCTTTTATTGGGTGTACCTCTATCCGAGTCACGGCGAACAAGACGGCCAGGTTCATCGCCAATATTCGGCAAGCGTCGGAGAAGTCCTTTCGGCCCATGTCGCTTGTCCGATTTCTTTCCATCATCGTCGGTGTCGCTAGAGTCGGAAGCAATAGTAGAGGCAGATGATGACTTGCGAGATTCCATGCCTTGATCCTTCTTGAATACAAAATCGCCAACCTTGGAGACTTCGTTGCCAACAAGCTCAGCTATCCGACCAGGTCCCTTGAAAATTCCCCGCAGCTTAGATTCTGGGAGGTTCTGGCCTTTCCTTCCTTTGGGGAAACTATCAGACCGTTGGCCATCAGGCATGCCATGGTCATCAAAGTATGAAGAAGACACAACATCTGGAAGTGGACTTGGCTCCAGCTTTGACGAACTCTGGGCATGTTCAGCATACTCAGATGGCGGAGTCAATGCGGGATGCGATGAAGTCACCACATCCAGGCCCTCATCTTCGTGTTCTCGAGGCTCTCTGTCTCCCTGTTTGCTCTTGCTTCGTTCATGGCGAGCGGCAATCTTGTGTCGAAGGCCCTTTTTCGCTGGCGAGGGAGACCGACTGGAAGGTGGAGATAGATTAACAGCAATGCTAGGAAAGTAACTGGCCGTGGCTGGAGAGTTCGGAGCAGTGCTATCCATCCCCTCCATGGACATTCGTGGATTGATCCGATCATCAATACTACCGGCTGAAGAAAACGAAGCTTTCCTGTATGGTCGACTTATTTTGGTATTGAGTGAAAGAGGGTCAGACAGTTGCGACTTGTTTTTCTCGGACCTCAGAGCGGCCGCTGGGGACTTGCCGCGAGATACCCGAGATCCAGAAGAGTGTTCCTGGTCTCTTTCGGCGAACAACTCAGCACTTTTGCGTGTGTGATCCCAAATCCGATGTTTGCGCTCTGAAGACTTGCGCCGTTCAGGGCTAGAGTCACTCGAAACACTGTCCGAGCGTTGCCACACTTTGTCCCAGCGCGAATGTTTACGCGAACTAGAGCCACTTCGGCTTCGTGCACTATGAGAGTGGGTGTGAAATCGGTTTCTATGACGCCCCCGTCCAACACTCTTGAACTCGGGCACTTGCGGGGGTCGAGAACTTGACCACGAAGTGTGGCGAGATGACTGTCCTTCTTCTCGAGTATTAGCGGTTTCGACTGACAGTCGCTGCTTATCTATGCTGTGATCCACAACTTCCAGCTCTGTCGAATCTGGATAGAGTCGGTTGCCATCTTTATCGACAATCTTGGTCTTGTTACCGACCTCTTCTGCCCAGGCCGCATCTGCCAGAAGTTCTTCTGGAGATATCCTCCAGTCCATGCGTAGTCGGGGGGCTTTAATGCTATTGGTGCGGCTGACACGCCTTAGGCTGGCAGGGGGTGAAGTGGTCACGTCCCAATTTTCGGGCTCATGATGAGACGCACGACGTTGATCATGTTGAAATGAAGGGAGCTTCAGAGAGTGCGTTGAGTCGAGTGTCTTGTGGCTATATTTGTCCTCGATGGCGCTGATCCAGTCATGGACTTTTTCAACGTTATTCCAGCCCTCTGCCTCTGCATCGATTGGGCACTTTTCTCGATAACGGACCCTTCTGTTGCGGATCATTTGCAATGGATTATAATTTCGGTTCATGGAGGTAGTTGCACCCATGACGAATGGAGAATCGCTTTCCTTTGCAGTCGCAGGAGTTCGGAGTGGAGGTAATGAAGGTAGCAATCGTAAATACTGATGAAATAGTTCAAAATGGCGACGAGCTCTTTCTGCCCGAACGAGGGTACTTTCAGAGAACTCATAAGCGCGGCGGTCATCTCGCACGGTGGGTGGTAATAAATCAATGACTGGAGATTGGCCAGGTGCCGCGGGTTGCGTCAGGTTGTCGGCAGATAACTTTGTATAGTCTTGATATGAAGGATCTCGTTGAGACGCATGTGCTCTCGGCAATGACATGTGTGGATCCAAAGGCCCGGGAGCTGGTTGGGCTATGGACAATGGTTTCCGTCCGGTTGAAGTCAAAGGCAGTCCCGAGACATTTCGCCTTCTGGACTCATTCAAATTCAATGCGAGGTTGACAATTTGTATAGAGTCCCTATCCAATCCCGGTGTGTCTTGCTCCGCATTACCCCTCGGGCCAGATTCCGCCTGCGATGAGGTCCTAGATTGTTGGTCATCGTGGGAGGGTATGGACGTTTGCTGCTTGACTGCTGGATCGGGAGCTTCTGCTGTTGATGTCGACTCAGAAGCTGAATTCTTATGACGACTCCATGGGAAGCGTGATCGCTTCTTAGCTACCACAATATCAGCTTCGGGGGCGCCTTGTTTCTCCGCAGGAGGTTTCGTGGGTCGAGATCGGTGTGAGGGGAGTCTCAAGCTCTTGGAGCGAGGTAACGAGTCCAACAAGAATCCTCCGGAGCTTTGGGTCCTGCGCTGGGCTGGAGTTCTTCGATCACCATCGCGAGAGCTGCTTCCCAGCGTACTCCCTTCTAGCTCCCCACTCGGTCGACCATCGCTCCCTGCGACACCCCCGCGCCGGAATGAGCCGCCGTCGGAATATTTCGCGGGGGAACTATGTTTCTGGGGTGTCTCATGAGGAGTGTCATCTGTCGGAGGCATTTGGATCAACCGCTGAGTGCGCTGTCGGAGCCGAGGAAAGGGCGGGAGAGAGCTAGATGGCCAGGCCCGTCAAGGAGGCAGCAGACATCGCCAGTCAATGTCATACAAGCATGAGTACTGACAGAGGCATTCGAGTTCGCGCAAAGGGCGAGGAGGGGTATAGATTCCGTGTACCGTCCAGAAAGTTGTACGACATCAACTTAGTTGATGATCGGTGAGGTTGCGCGTCAGGCAGCGGGGCTTATTAAGCACTTGGAGTATGACCCCAGATCGTGCAGATAGTTTATTTGCCTGCAGAAAGACTAGGCTGAAGGTCCTGACTTGATCGACTTTGGATACAGAGTCTCAGTATTTAGGTGGTGGTTTCTGATACAAGTACGACTCGGAGTCGCACTATCGCACTAGCGCAGAGCTGTCTTAGAAATAGTACTACTTATAGTCAACCACTACACACCAACTGGCGGAAACTAACGGAACCAAGAGTAAATGATATCCCAAAGGGTTTTGCCATTGAACATAAGAAAGATTCTAGCATTTGGGTCTAACGCAGAAAATACAACTAGAGGTACATTCCTGTAGACAAGACGAAGATATACAGGACAATTTGAAATCAGCATCGCTCAAAATATGCGCTTACTCCACGCGCAAGCACTGGAGACGGGCCTGGGTCTCAATGACCTGGGGGGGAAAAAATAAAGGTTAGTACTTGTATTGGAATCACAATAGACACAATAAGGACGTGGCTTACCTCGAGAGCCTGCTTGACTTCAAGAACCCTTCGCACATCACCCAACCAATCCTTGCTCAGAATCTTGGCCCAACCCTGAAGACCGTTCATTTCACGGGCAGCAGCGTCAACGTTACCCTCCTCGAGAAGGTGCTCGGTGCGGATGAGAATGCTCTCAACATCATCACCCTCTGGCAGGCCCTCCTTCTTGAACATGACCTTGCTCAGAACCATGCTGGCAGCGTGGCTAGCAATACCAGCGTCCTCAGGCAGGAGGCTGGCCTTGCGGACCTCACTCGCAACCCGACGGAAACGCTCGATGATCATGCTAGTGGAGGGAATACCACGCTGGTAGGCGGTGGGGTTAATAGAGGCAATGGCGGCTTCAACAACGGGGTCCTCGGCGGCCAGCTCCTTGACAGCGACGAGTTCGCGGACGAAGGGACGGGGGACCTCGGCGCGCTCAAGAGTAGAACGAACGGCGTCAACGGCAACCTGGAGCTGTTGGGTCTTCAAGTTGGTGTCGATGACGGTGCTCCAGCCGGTGGTCAGGCTCTCCAGCTCATTAATGCTGGCAGACAACTCGTTCAGCTTGCCAAGACGGCCCTCACGCTCACGCTCAACCAGACCCTGGACCTCATGGACGTATTTACGGTTGAGCTCAATAGCCTGCTCAACAAGCTCGTTCTTCAGACGCTGCTCGGCAAGTTCCTGCGCGCGCTGCAATTCGGTCTTGATCTTGTCCTGGTAGGCGCCGGCCAGCTTCTCGCGCTCGGCTTCGAATTCCTCGCGGAACTGAGCAACCTCAGCCTCGCGCATTTGCTCGAAGCGGCGGATCAACTCCCGTGCGGATTCGTCAAAGGTGCTGTGTGCCTTGTTGATCTCTTCCTGAGCAGCCTGGGCGGCCTCTGTGCGGATGGCACTGATCTTCTCGCCAATCTTGAGCAGCTCCTCCTTGGCCTTGGCAACTGGAGCCGAGTACTTGCTGGAGTTCTCATCGGCACTAATCACAGTGACAATGTCGTTGAAGGTCTTAACCAGCTCCTGCACAACAGCGTCATCACCCTCCTTGGCCTGCAGCAACTGGATGGTGCTAGCGGCAACAGCGGGCTGTCGGGGCTCATCAAGAGAGACGGGCTTCGCCTCCTCCTGCTTGGTCTCCTTCTTGGTGGTCTTGGAGGCCTTGTCCTCCTTGGCCTTGATGACAGCGGCGTTGCGCTCATCAGGCTTGGCCGCATCGGTCTTAGTCTGGGCTTCATGTGCCTTAGAGCTCATGTGAGGTCCACTCTTAGAGACATCACTTCCAGACTCCTCCTTGGTAACATTCCAGGACAGACCGCTCTTGCTGGGGATTGTGACCGACTTGCCCTCGTCGCGGGGGGTACTGGGGATGCGGTTGGAGTGTCGGGAGGCATTGGGGAATCGTCGGTAGAAGTCACGCTCCTCGAAGTAGAGCACACACTCCTCGCCGTATGGGACGTACTCTGTAAAGAAGTCGTGGAAGTTATCCGACTTGAGAGCAAGGAAAACGCTACCGCCATAGGCTAAACCGGAGGTCAGGATGAGGTAGAGCAGGAAACGACCGAATCGACCGGATTTGCGAGGCGCGACCTCGGGGGCGACAGGGGCAGCCTTGGATTCTAAATCGATTCTAGATTAGCCTAGATACTCGGAAGACCTTCGATGACGAAGAGGCTGGTGGTACCTTGGTCGGTGGGCTTCGGGATGGTCTCGGCAGGAATGGCGGATTCAGAGGAAGGGGTAGCAGGGGTCGGGCCACCGGTTGTGGGAGGTTTGGAGTCAGCGAAGAATCGCTAGAGAGGTAATGGATATTAGCTGGGTGTTGGTGGGTTGGCGGCATTCTGGGTGTTCCAAGTTCGTACCTGACCTGAGAGCCGGGTGCTCGCACCGGCCTTAGACAGCCATTGTGATGGGATCCGTTGGCGAACAGGGGCCGACAGCAGCTGCCGACCCGGTGCAATTGAGGAGCGCAGCATGACGAGCCGCACAATCGCCGAGAGGAGTGGTGAAGCGGATGTGTAGGAAAAACGGGGAAGTCGTCCCAATGGAGGTTCGGTCGCGATTCGCCCCGATAATCCTGCGGGCGGTCAGTTCAGTCGGAAGAGCTATGCCCGCAGACAGCATAGAATACTAGGTATATTTAAGTATATTTCATAGGTATATTCATATCTCTATTGTATCTCTTTGGGGATTCTAAGTCTTACTAAGTGATGCAGAATTTGATATTACAACTAAGGTCTGAGTACGAGTACTTCAATGGTAGCCCTGGGCTGCGAGGATCTCATACTACTCGAGAGGAATATATATACCTCTGATCTGCCAGGGACACAACCTTCAAGTTGGACTCAATAACCTTGGAACCTTTACTATATACCAGGTACCGACTATTTCGATAGTACTACCTACTAGGTAGGCACCTGGGTACCTATAAAGTTCTGACCAGGTGTCGAGGTACTACTATATAGTCTTAAAGATAGGCTCTGGCTCTACAAAAGAAATCTTTAAATAGATACAACCTGAAGAAATGTATTATCTGGGCATAGCATACTGGAAAAGAGTTTGGCAAAAGCAGGACAAACGGAGGGTAATACGTGAAGGGATTTAGTCCAACAGAATCAGGTAAAAAGCAGATGCTGACGCCGGGTTGAAAAAAGAAATACAAGGAAAGCAGAGGAGGGCGCAGATAAACCCTGCTGCAGCATGTCTAAAGCCAAATTCCAGATGCGTCGGTAGAAGGAAGTCGAATTCTCAGTTTGACGGCAAGCTCGGCATACCTGGCGTACACATCAGAAAAGAGTGAGAGAGCAAAGAATCAACAAAAGAGAAGACAACCGAAACGATTAGACAAGTGACGAGTCGGTAGTCTACCCTTGTATCGAAATGTAGTAGTAAGGAAAAAAAAGGGGGCGGTGATGATGACCATCGCAACTTTCCAGTCACGCTGGTAGCGTTTGGACCGTACATTCGAATGGACGGAGGGGAATTCGGAAGGCTGGCAATAAATTTGGCGTACTCAAAAGAAATAATTTAGCAGTTGCAGGCACCGGCACCCTGAGTGCCCGGGGCCTCGGGTCGGAGGTCAACACCGGGTCGTGGGGCTGTCCTCAGGTTCCGGGGACCAGCCTGGTCGAGGGGCAGCTTCTTCGCGATGGCTGTGAACAACTCCCGCACATTCGTCGAGGACTTGGCGGAGGTTTCAAAGAAGAGGAGACCAGCCTCACGGGCATAGGCCTCAGCAGCGTCGGTAGGGATGGCTCGCTTATCGGGGCTTTCGGTGACAAGATCAAGCTTGTTGCCTGCCAGGGCAATCACAATGTTCTCGTTTGCTTGACGCTGAAGCTCCTTCACCCAAGATTTCGCTTTATCCAGCGACGACTATTAACGCGAAAGAATATGGTTAGTTAGGTGTCTCAATGGTAAAACAGTCGCACAGGTTGAACATACAGCCTGAGTGATGTCATAGACTACGACGGCACAGTTGGCATTTCGATAGTACATCGGAGCCAACGACTTATATCTCTCCTGGCCGGCAGTATCCCAGATCTCGAATTTGACCGTGGTGCTCTCATCGAGAGAGATGGTCTGTGTCAGGAACGCGGCGCCGATCGTGGACTCGCGGTAATCGTCGAATTGATCCTGAGAAGCGGCCATCGTCAGCGTCTTCGATTCCTTGCGCTTTCAAGACCCTGTTGCATGAAAGATCCGGAGCATCCTTATCAGAAACTCACCTTGACAAATCTCAAGACTAGGGAACTCTGGAAAGTGGTTATGTTAGCTCATGGCATCAAGGATGAAGCCGGCTGGATCTCGAACCTTTCCGACTGCGGACTCTCCTATAAAAACAAAAATCGATTAGTTTTTGCCTTCTCGATATTTCCGAACGGTCCTTTGTCGAGAGATCACCTACCGAGCAAGACAAGCTTGAACTGAGCGAATTTCGCCCCGGGGCGGGCTCCTGCTGCTGGTCGGGAGGCCATGGCCGGATCGGGGAGGCGACTGGAATAAAAGGGGTGGAACGTTGAGAGGCGAAAGGGGAGAGTTCGTGGTAGTAGGTGAGATTGCTTGAGGGGGGATTCCTCGGACGAGCTTTAGCTGAGGTTGTCGATGGAGGAGTTCAGAAGGTCAGGCGGCGCCTGACGCAGTGGATGGCCCCGCTGGCGTATCACCGCCTCCGCCTACCGCAGGCAGTACTATTTGGGGGGGGATCAGTGCCAATTAATTTTAAGTGATGAAGTGATGGTAATTTGAGAGTTCTCTACTTAGATCCCTGGGAATATATTCTAATTTTATAGAAAGATTGTCTGGTACACTTTATAAAGATAGACCGCTTTGATCTAATAAGTAAATACACAGGAACCTCGATTCCCATATATACTGTATAGTGCTTGCAAGTACCATAGCAGCCTGTTCCTGCCGTGTGTACGCCGCGGTCCCCCGTCGATCATGTGTTCCTGAGATTATGCCATGGTTGCGCTTCCTTCCCTCCCTTCCCCCTCTCCCCTCAACAACCCCCCTACTCTGGTTTGATATCTCTCTTTTACTTTCTTTCTGGGTTGTCCAATTATGGCTCCCTCTTTGCTCCCTTTTAGGGATATCAATTTACACGCCTCGCCTTCCCACTATGCCTTTACCTCACCCTCATCCCCCCAGGCCCAAACTCTCGTGGTGGATCGCCCAACAGGCGACCTACGCTTGAACGATGGCCCCCTCTCGGGCGCAAAGCGTATCTCCAGTATTGCTGGAATTTTGGGCATTCTGAAATTGAAACTAGGTGAATTGCGACTCTTTGCGACTGCGATGTGGCCACCTCAATCAACCGTACTGACTCGTGAATAGACAAATACATCGTTGTCATCACCAAGGCACAACCGATGGGCCGACTACGCGGCCACATGGTGTACAAGGTTGCCGCCACCGAATTTCTACCCATGCGAGAACGCCCTCTCCACGACCGAGATGAAGACACCTATATTGCGCTCGTCAAAGAACTGCTCCGCACCGGCCCCATGTACTTCTCCTACTCCCTCGATCTCACCAACAGCTTCCAGAGACAATCGCAAGGACCCACCAACAGCCCCATGTGGAAACGCGCCGATGACCGCTTCTTCTGGAACCGCTTCATCCAATCTGATCTGATTGACTTTAGCTTGGGAAGACAAGAAGCGAGTGGCATTCGCTATGGCCCGCAGCCGGGAGTTGACCCATACATCCTTCCAGTCATGTTTGGTATGCTGCGTATCGCACCGGCTCGTGTCAAGTCAACCTCTTTCACATTCGCTTTGATCACTCGACGATCCAGACATCGCGGCGGAACCAGATACTTCTCTCGTGGAATTGACGAACAGGGCAATGTCTCGAATTACAATGAAACGGAGCAGGTTGTTATTTTGAATGATGCTACCGGAGGACTCTCTGGCTTTGCTGGAGGTCAATCGATGGCCAATGAGAAGACGACGCAAGATCTCCAGGTATACTCATTCGTTCAAACTCGCGGCAGTGTCCCTGTGTTTTGGGCAGAAGTCAACAACCTTCGATACACACCTAAGCTTCAAGTGCGGGGGGTCGAGACTGCCGTCGAGGCTGCTCGCAAACACTTTGCGGAGCAGATTCGTCTGTATGGAGAGAACTATATGGTCAACCTCGTCAACCAAAAAGGCCGAGAGGAACGCGTCAAAAATGCCTACGAACAGCTGGTCCGACTCCTAGTTTCTTCTTCCAACGAAAGTACCGAAGCTGATCAAAGGACACCCGAAAAGTTGCATGTTTTGGAATCAGGCTCGAAGCGAAAAGAGATGGATCGTTTGCACTATGTGTATTTTGACTTCCATAATGAGACTAAGGGTCTGAAGTGGCACCGAGCCGAACTATTGATGGGTCGACTGAACGATGGGCTGAATCAAGGTGGATACTTCCGCGGTGTCGAGCATCCAGGGTCGCCTGGGGGACAATTGGATACCCGTTCGACTCAATCGAGTGTTGTCCGAACCAATTGTATGGATTGTCTGGACCGAACAAACGTGGTTCAAAGCATGCTTGGCCGTTGGGCCGTCACCCACCAGCTTATTGACGCGGGTGTTCTTCGCCAGGGCGAGACAGCAAACGATGATCGCGAGTTTGAAGATCTGTTCCGTAACATCTGGGCAGACAATGCCGATGTCGTGTCAAAATCCTACTCTGGTACTGGTGCCCTGAAGACCGACTTCACTCGCACGGGTAAACGAACACGAGCCGGCGCGCTTCAAGATTTGAACAATTCGATCACTCGATATGTACGAAACAACTTCATGGACGGACCCCGCCAAGATGGCTTTGATGTGTTCTTGGGAACCTATCTCCCGTCTGATTCATTACCGTCCAGCATACAGATGTTCTTGGACCGACGGCCCCTTGTGATCCAGGCTGTTCCCTACGTCTTTGCGGCAAGTTTGTTCTTAGCCCTGCTTGCTCTATTCACGAGACAAGCACCTGATTCATCAGCCTGGCCTCTCCGCCTATTCATGATCTTCTGGTTCATCATCACCGCCTACAGCTTCCGCTTCATGTATGAGCATGGCATGCTGTATGTGAACTGGCCCAAGCTCAATACCCCCGTGGCTGGTGCCGAGGGATACCAAGACGCTATGATCAAGGCACGCTCCGATCCTGTCATTGGCCAGTGGCTTCCGTCCAAGAGACATCAACGAGGTGTTAGCAACGCCCGTCTGGTGTTCCTCGAGGAAGGAAAGACCAGGGTCGAATAAATTCGCTTCTTGTCACGCTCACCCCCCTTTCCCCCCCTCCCTTCAATTCTTGACTCCCTACACTTCATGGCTGTATGTTTTAACCCCTATTACTTCTCCGCTGGCTTACTCCTTAGCCGTTTTTTCATTTGTTCCATTCTGCTGGCATTACCATGCTACCTATCACTACATGATACATTTTTACTTTCTCGTGGTAGACCACGTCGGGGGTGGCGTAATTTACACTGTCAATCAATCCACTATGACCTATATCTTCCTTTGCCACAGTTAAGATAGAGGAATTCTGATGAACATAGTCACAAATACTAATACTTGCATATGTATACTTCCCCCACTTCTTTCATAGTTCGTGCCAAGCCCACACTCCACCAGATCGGCCGGCACGTGATATTCCCGCAGACTGAACGGTTTCCCGAGGAGAGCCGCGATGGTTCGGTAGCCGAACCAGATAACCTTCCATCGCTGAGCTGCCGGGGTCTTTGTTGCTAACCCCTGCCTGCTCACCTGAAACTTGCAGGCCCGGGTCTCCCTTGTCCATGAGAGGGATCTGGACGTCTCTTCGCTGGTCCAATCCACGGCGGCGAGTCTCGACTCACTCGTCCGCCATGACTCGCTCATATGAGGTATGCATTCGAATCCTGGGTTAGCTTTGCAGCAAGGTGGCAAGGAAATCTTCCACATATGACCTGCACGACTTTTAGAACACTCTGTCTAACATTCGACGTGATCTAGTCTGCCATTGCGGCGCTCAATTCCTTGCAGACTAACTATGCCATTGTGGAGGAGCTCCGGAGGTCTACCTCCCGGCAAGAAATGAACGAACGTTCATTGCCAGAGACGGTTGAATGGCTTCGGCGCATTGGATATAAAGTTCGTCCATTCCATCGTTATCTATGAAGGGGGTAGCTTGGCTGCTTGGTAGCTTGGACATGTGGACTAACGTTGATGTTCCCCGCGTCTTAGCCTTCCGACCTTAATCGATTAAATGCCGTCCATGTCGCAGGCACCAAGGGCAAGGGCTCGACCTCTGCTTTCATATCTTCTATACTCTCCCAGTACTCCAAACCCGAAAACGATCAATCCTCCCCCAGCCTGAACAAAATCGGATTGTACACTTCTCCGCATCTCCGCTTTGCGCGCGAGCGCATCAAGATCAATAATGCCCCGCTTTCCGAAGAACAATTCGCCCGCTACTTCTTTGAGGTCTGGGACCGTCTAGAGGAGTCTGCTAAGGTAGCAGGAGAAGATCCAACCTCGCCGGGAACAAAACCCCAATATTTCCGCTACCTGACGTTGATGGCATTCCACACCTACTTGAGTGAAGGTGTGGATGCCTCGGTGATCGAATGCGGTATTGGAGGAGAATACGACTGCACCAATGTGATCGAAAATCCCAAGGCGACTGCGATCACCAGTCTTGGAATCGACCATACTGCTATGCTGGGTACTACAATTGAGCAGATCGCATGGCACAAGGGTGGTATCATCAAGTCTGGCGTGAGGGGATTCACTGCTCCTCAACTACCTACTGCAGAGGAGGTGTTGATAAAGCGGGCGGGAGACAAGTCTACTCAGCTGGACGTGATCGCTGATCACCCTGAGCTCCGTCCTGGTACAAGCCAAGTCAAGCTCGGATTGGCGGGTGACTTCCAATATACGAATGCATCTCTGGCTGTAGCAACAGCGGCAGAGGTCCTGAGGAAGACCGGAGTTGCCGACATTTCTGAAAATGTCATGTCGGAACCTCTGCCGGCCAAGTTCACAGCTGGCCTTGAAAAGACCCGCCTGGGTGGCCGTTGCGAGACTCGATTCGAGAAGAATGTGGCATGGTACATTGACGGTGGGCATACACTGGAAAGTATCCGGCTGGCCGGCCAGTGGTTTGCGTCTCGAATCCAAGAAGACTCGTCGTCCAGCGACGTTGCCACCAAAAAGCCTCGAATTTTAATCTTCAACCAGCAAACTCGCGACAGCACCGCCCTGGCCCGCGCGCTTCACGAGACCCTGTCTGCTGCACTGGGCGCACAAGTCCCCTTCACACACGCTCTATTTTGTACCAACATCACCTACCAGCAAGCCGGCTACCGACCCGACTTGGTTAGCATGAACACCAATGCCGATGACGTTGAACGTCTAAGCGTGCAGAAGTCTCTCGCCGAGGCATGGAATGCGATCGATCCCCATGCGCAAACTAAAGTATTTGGGACGATCGAGGAGGCTGTCGATTTCGCGCGGGACGTCGCTGCAGAGGAACGCAAGGTCCTTCAGAATGATGAGGCACCCGTCATGACATTTGTCACTGGTAGCCTGCACCTGGTTGGCGGGTTCCTCGATGTGGTCGAGACCAAGCCTTTTGTCGAGAAGGCGTAATGAGGCGAACGAATTAGACTGATTGATGAAGGGGCGGCCTGGAGCTTCATACCCATTCTGGTTCTTGTATCAACACTTGCCATTTGATTCGATATATTCAATATATTCAATATATGGAGGCGGTAGCCATAGAGGTGTTTGGTGGATTTCAACAATTCGAGGTTCTATCATATTAAAATATACAACTTGAAAGTTCTACACGTACTATCCATCGTACCATACCATAATTTGTTAAGTTGTTGTAGCTACCATAGTATATACTCTGCTACACAGTCAACCTCGGGAGCACTTGCAGTCTCCCCCACCAACCCGCCATGTGGTGAAACGTGGGGCCTCACCCAAACGAAATCCTCCTTCTTCCCAACCCCCCCCTCTTCTCTCACTCCGCAATCACTATCACCATGTCAGACTCCCAGAACAAGGGTCAAGACAAGGGCAAGGCCCCCCAGCGCCCGGACGAGGGCCAGGGTAAGTCTACCCTCCCCTCCGCGACTCTGCAGCTCGACCCCACCACAAGCCCCAACTGATTTCCAAATGACGCAGGCTCCTCCGATGGATCGAAAAAAGTCCCCCGCAAGGCAGTCGAATCGGCTCTCGAGATGAACCCGGCGCTGAAGGCCGAGCTCGCAGCGATGGACCCAGCAAAGGCCGCAGAGGCGCTGACCAAGATGGATATCTCACAATTGTTGACTGGACTGACCGTGGGCGGAAAGAACCAAAAGGACATGGCCTCATATCGGTTCTGGCAGACACAGCCAGTGCCCAGTTTTGGAGATGCAAAAGACAAGAAGGCCATTACGCAGGGTCCAATTAAGAGGATCAATCCCGATGAAGTGTCCAAAACCCCCGACGCGCTTATTGAAGGATTCGAGTGGTGTACTCTGGACTTGACCAACCCTACCGAGCTTCAGGAGCTGTACGAGTTGTTGAACAATCATTATGTGGAAGACGATAACGCCATGTTCCGTTTTGCCTACTCGCAGTCGTTCTTGCACTGGTACGATGACCTCCCCCCCAAACCCTCTATCGTCCCGGCCCCGTGCGCGTGACTCTGATTGACCATTGACAATTCATTATAGGGCTCTTATGTCTCCCGGATGGAAAAAGGAATGGCATGTGGGTGTTCGCGCCACCAAGTCGCGCAAGTTGGTTGCTTCGATCTGTGGTGTCCCTACGCATATCCGTGTGCGCGGTGAGCGGATCAAGGTCACCGAGATCAACTTCCTGTGTATCCACAAGAAGCTGCGCTCCAAGCGTCTGGCCCCCGTTTTGATTAAGGAGATCACTCGTCGTTGCTACCTTAATGGCATTTACCAGGCCATCTACACCGGCGGCGTCATCCTGCCGACACCAGTCAGCTCTTGCCGCTACTACCACCGTTCGCTGGACTGGTTGAAGCTGTATGAATGTGGTTTCTCCCCTCTCCCCCATGGCTCGACCAAGGCTCGTCAAGTCGCTAAGAACCACCTCCCCGCCCACACCTCTACGCCTGGTCTGCGACCTATGGAAGTCAAGGATATCGACGCCGTCTATGACCTGTTGGAGCGCTACTTGCTCCGTTACGACATGAACCAAGCCTTCACCCGCGAGGAGATTGACCACTGGCTGGTCTACAAGGAGGAGCCGGAGAAGGAGCAAGTCGTGTGGTCCTACGTTGTTGAGGACCCGAAAACCCACAAGATTACCGACTTTGTTTCCTTCTACAACCTCGAGTCTACTGTGATCGAGAACCCTCGACACAACGCTATTCGCGCCGCATACCTCTACTACTACGCGAGCGAGACTGCTTTCACTGGCGACCAGAAGGCTCACCAGGACCGTCTCCAAGTCTTGATGAGTGATGCCCTCATTTGTGCCAAGCAGGTAAGCAGCATTAACATTGAATTTTGATTTTATGTACAGAGTAGTATACTAACTCCATTCACTCAGGCTAAATTCGATGTCTTCAATGCTCTCACTCTACAAGATAACCCCCTCTTCCTTGAGCACCTTAAGTTCGGTGCTGGTGATGGCCAGCTCCACTACTACCTGTACAACTATCGTTGTGCCCCGATCAACGGTGGAATCAACGAGAAGAACCTTCCTGATGAGACCAAGATGGGTGGAGTTGGTGTTGTCATGCTTTAGTTGGGGTGTGGCAGCGAGTTCTCAACCGCGGTGGACCTGATGCATCTTGTATACCCGGAAAACGAATTTTTATGAGAAAACCAAAAATTAGTTAAAAATATCAAACAATAACTCTTACAAGCAGGTGCCTGGATATTAAAACTCAGATCGTAACCTCGACCAGTATATTTCTATATATAGCTTCACACTACGCAATCCAGTCTAGATGTTATCGACACCTAAAATTACAGGCAGCCAGCATATCTGACGTCGTCATCTGAAACGTAGCTCGTCTCTCCACCTACCCTTCGCGTCTCGACTTGTTGAGCGACTTTGTCCTGTTATTTGCGTCCTGCTAGCTTCAAACTTCAGCCCATTTCTTTTTGTTTTCGCCAGCATCAAAGCGAACTCATCAAAGAAGACGCGGCAATCGGCTGACCCCGCATTTGCATCTGCAACAATGGGTGCGGGCCAATCCAGCGAGCATAGTGGAGCATCTCCAGGTCAGTATGGTTGATATTCTCCGATCAAAACATCGCGATGGGTTGGGTGTGGATGCTGCTGTTGAACCATTTCACATCAACCATCAAGCATCACCATCATCCCATCTCATATCTGATATTCCATCCATCTTACCAAGAGGCATGCATGTCTGACCATCTCAACAGAGCAGCTGAGCTACGTGCTAGCAGAGCGGTTTGCTACAAAATGCTTTACCCCGCTAGAGCTCACGCACTTCAAAGACAACTTCTACTCTCGTGCCGCAGAGCAGGGAGGTCTCCGCTACTGGAATGAGAAAACCCTCTCCGATTTCCTTAGCATCCCAGATGGGAGCTTTGCAGCCACCCATGAGAATCCCTTGGATGCGGGCCCGGTAATCTTCCGCATGGTCTCGTATCTGGGAGCATTTCCATTCCAAAATACCATGGCGCCAAGTGTGTTGACGTTTGAGGCGATGGTTAAAGTGGCTGTGTTGTTGACGGAGCGTTATGGTAAAGCCCTGCGCAGAGGACGGAAGGACCGGGTCAAATTGCTGTTCGGGAGTCTTGCAGATGTTGGGAGAAAACAGATTCCTCAGCCAGATGCTGGGAAGGAGGAGCCGTTGCCGAATGAAGAAGAGACTGGTACTCAACATGCCAGCTCACATGCGCCTGGCTTCTCGATTGATGAACCTGCAAATGACGATTATGAGGAAGATGAGGACGATGATCTTGCGCTTGCTGCGTTGGAGTCTCTTGATGCGATTGAGGTGTTTAAGCATGATCACCGGGTGGATCGGACTGTCTATGAGACTAGCATCTCGCTTGATACGTTCCGCCGACTTGTGATGTTACTGCTTGTCATTGCACCTTTAAAGTCTCTCGAGTCTGTCAAGACTTATACCTCAGAACTAAGCAATGAGAAGATAGCAGAGATCCGCAAAGAGGCAGAATATATCATCTCGGCATTTTCCCCACAAGAAAATGACGGAGGTATTTCATACCGGGCATTTGCTCGTACGATATCATCGTCTTTGCCATTCCTCTTCGACCCCCTGACGCCACTATTCGAACACATGCTCTTTAGCAGAAACCTGAATCTCTCGCAGAAACGGCATAGCGACGCCAGTGTGGAACAAGAATCCAGTGAAAAAGCCGAAGACATCCCTCCCCCAGCATCAATCATACTCCCAGGAAGTTTCGAATCCTCCATCCTCAACCCAACAACCATCTCCCACATCTCCTTCTTCCTCCCATCAGTCTCACCCTCAATCAACCTCTTTCGCAGCGGCGTCCGCCTACACCCAGTATTCTCAACCGCCGCACACGGCTCATCCCTAACATCCTTCTCACACAACGTGATGACCTGGCAATCAGCATCTCTCCTCCTCCTCCAAGGATGCAAGCAAGACTCCGATTCCGACTCACAAGAACCGATAACACTAGGCGCCTACCTCCCCCAGGCATGGAAATCATCACCCCACAGTTCCAGTTCCTCCAATTCCACATCGGCACCCCTCCCATGCCTCTTCCAACTATCCCCAACCCACACCCTCCTCTCAGGAAATCCCTCCCCATCAATAGAACGACAGTCCAACACGCCCCAAGCCTGGTTCTCAACACACTCAGGCATCGCAATCGGCTGCCAAATCCCCCCACCCTCCCGCACGACCCACACGCATCCTAAACCGCACGGCGCAGGGTCCCTCCTCATCGACGTGAATCTCGAAGCAGCGGAATTTATCACCGAACCAGTTGGTCACGAGGGCGTGTTCCTCCCGTCATCTAATGCCTCCCCGACTGATTCCTCGACAAGGGTGAAGATTGATATCTATACTCTTGAGATCTGGGGCGTGGTCCCGGATCCGGAGCAGGCGACTGGGTCGAGTAGTAATGCGGTAGAGGTTCAGCGGGCGAAGTGGGAGTTTGAGGCGAGGGAGGCGGAGAGGAGGAGGAATATTAATATCAAGGCTGGGGGTGGAGAGGCGGCGAAGGAGAGTGCGAGGTGGTTACTTGAGACGGCGGGGATTATTTCGGATCATGGGCAGCATGATGGGTAGGGAATTCCGAGTCGTGATAGGTAATTGCCAGTGGTCAGGGTTCAAGTTACGTTGGACTATAATTTGAGAGGAATTGGATTTGTTTCTGGTGGACGATTGCTTGTGTTTTTTGGAAATGTTCTAGGTGCGGGTTTTATTTTCAATATTATTATCATACTAAACTTGAAGGTGTCGAACTTGAACCTTCGGTATGACTGATTGATTGAATGGTTATTCACGCTTAGGATTCTTGTTCCGTCGTGGTTTAGAAAGACTTGGGCGCAATTAACCAATCAATCAATCAATCATACCGAAGGTTCAAGTTCTTGTTCCTGGTGTTGTTCAGTTGTAGGTAGTATGTGCGCGGAAAGAAGTAAATTCTCAACTCGACTTATAGTCCACGAGGTAAATATCACTCTTGGAGGCTCATAGATATAATTATACAGTGATTTGGTCCGGCTTGAGACGCGGTACTCGACCATTTCAAACTCGCAAAGGCGGTAGTCCACTCGGTGCTCCGTAGAACTCCAACAATTCCTCTTCCTCTTCGATCTCGGGAACGGTATTCTCAACTTCTGATTCCTCCTCTGGAGCCTTACTGGGAGCCGCCCGTGAAGAGCGGCTACGAGCTGCGGCGACATTGGTTGCCGAAGCAGGTGTGCCTTCCGATTCGAAGGCTTCACGCGCGTCTTCGTGAGGCAAACGCAGAGCAGGGAATCCATCTGGAGCACGCTCAGCTCGGTCCATGACTTCATTCATGTATTTCCGAACTTCCTCCGCCGGCTTGACGACACGGGTTAAGGGCTCGAGGATCTTGGCGTTGGGAGCGTGAATGCGGAAGGTTACTGGTTGCCAGTATTCTTTCAGATTCGCTTCATTTTTGGCAGGCTCTTTAGGGGTGTCAGGTGCATCCGCTGTGGCGCCGTTGGGTTTGGCATCGGGTTTAGCATCGGGCTTGTCAGAGGGTTCTTGTTTCAGAGGCGTTTCCGTGGTGGCAGGTTGACCAGGGGTTGGAGTTCCAGAAGCGTCCGTAGCCTCTTTCCCCTTTTCCACCTTCTTTTTCTTGGACTTGGATGCTCCCTTGCCTTTCGAGCGACTCGTGGCATTGTCATTCGCAATTTCAATGGGGAATGGGGTATTGGGATCAACTTTTCGAACAACCAAAAAAGAAGCCATAATAGTACATTCATTTGGAAGCCATTCGAGGATTGTGTGTTCTGGAAATAGGTATCGATCGCCTGACCCGGCGTGACCAGAGGTGCTGCTTCCGTAGGGCGTCAGAGGGGACGTGAACTCGAAAACCACGGACTTATAGCTGACACGTGCGGGTGGCGGTGGCGGTCCAGGTGGGCGATAATAAGGTGTCGGCGAGCCATATTGGGGTGGCCGTGACTGAAGAGGAGCCTGAGCTCCCCCGGGACCGTAAGATGCCTGCGGATAAGGTGGATGAGGTGGGCCTGGCCGTGGCGGTTGCTGGTAGTTTGCAGGAGGTTGGGGAGGGCGGCCAGAAGGAGTTTGCTGTTGAGGAGTACTGGTGGAAGGAGGATTGGGAGTTGGGGTTTGTGTGGTAGAAGGGGTAGATGCAGCAGGTGCTGGATGTGTTGAGCCCGCAGGGGTAGCCTGGGAATTGGTTGGCCCGGTTGCAGTTGGTTCTTGCTTCACAACAGGAGTCGCAGCTGAGCCTTGGGAGGGGTTAGAGGCTTGTTTATTTTCATTTTCCCCGGAACTTTGAGGCTGAGCGTTAGTTTGTGAGGTTCCTTCGGATGCGGGCTTGGGAGCTGTGGTGGTGGGTGTTGGTGCTTTAGGTGCTGGAGTCGCTTGTTGAGAATCTTTAGATGGAGTTTGTGCTGGAGCGGCTGGTGGAGCGGCTGATGTAGCAGCTGGTGCAGCAGCTGGTTGTGACTTGGGTGTTTGCTCCTGAGATACCGGGGTTGTCCCCGGTACAGATTTCTGTTGTGAGTTGGGCTGCACGGAAGAAGGCTTGCTTTGGGTTGTAGGTGTTGCAGGTTGGGTCGCTCCGGCCTGCGGGCGTCCCGGTGTTCCAAGTGAATTTTGCTGTTTTTGTTCTTGCTGCTCTCTCGCTTTGATGATAGCATTGAGTTCATCGATGTGAGCCTGGAACGCACGGAGCTGCTCCTGCGAGGCCTGGCTGGAAGCAACCACTCGCATCAGAGCCTTGAGCTCTGGATCCGCGGCTGCTCTGGTCGCAAGCATTTGAATGACTGGATCGGGGCTAGGCTTAGCAGGCTGCCCGGGTTGGCCATTTTGTGCCTGCGGAGGTCGCTGTTGATTCGGCGGAGGCTGTGGGCCGCGTTGTTGATGCGGAGGTTGATGGCCACCCGGATATCCTTGCGGAGGCCGACCGGTCGGAGTGGCAGGATATGAAGGGCGTTTTTGTTGATTTGGATATGGCTGATACTGTTGAAACGAGTTTGGGTGCCCGTAATGGACCATTGGTCGCTGCGGAGGTGCATATTGGATCTGTGGCGGTGCGTTGGGATCTTTCACGGTATATATCATGGCATCGAATAGATGAGGTCCAATAGTAATATCGCAGGGACCGATCCTCGTCATAGATTCCTTCGGGGGGTTGTTCTTTTCGATTTGCTCGCGTTTCGTCTTCTTGGGCTTTGTGTAGTATCGCACCAAGATTCCTTCGCTAAGCCATTTCTTTTTCGAACGTTCCAAGGAGGCAAGCAAGACCGCACTGTAGACATCCAACTTGCGTTAGCTTTCTAAATATCAACTTTGCAGGTGGTTTCCAAGGATTTCCAACCTATCTGCGATGGACTGATACTCTTTGTCGGACAAGGTGTTAGGTTGACGCACGCGCGTCACCGGCAAGCCTTCACCATCCTTCAATTTTGAAGGCAGAGGCGCTTCGACTGGCTCGACGGGTTCAGGGGGTGGAGGTGGAGATGGAGCGCGAGGAGTAGGTGCCTTTTTCTTATGCGACTGGGGTGTTGCTGTCACGGCTTCGGAGACCCGTCGCTTGGCCGCGGGCTCGCGTCCGGCGCGCGGGGGGAGCTTGCGCTTCTCGGCCATTGGGACTATCCCATCCAAGCTGCGAGCGCAGACTGCAGGAGGAGAAGTGACCGGGAAGTGGACGGAGGATGGAAAGTATAATTGCGGGAGACGCGGAGGTGGTGGAGGTTGAAGGGGGAAAAAGCGTGACGCGATAAACTTGCGGCTTATCGGCGGCTCTTGGCACTTGCACCCTGGGGCAGCCACTGCAACTGGCACCTCCACTCTTCACTCTCCACTCTCCCTTGCTATTCCTCTTGGGGCGTTCTTAGGACAGTCATGGTCGAGCTTAAACCGATATTCAAAAAGGCTTATTGGTCTCTCGCCGCCGGCGGACTCGTCTATGTACTTTTCGTCTTCTCGTTGACATATCCCCAGATCCAGCGATTGTACTGATATTACCCTCTACCGCCATATTGTACTTAATACTGACCTATGTACAGTTTCCTATATGCCAATAAGATCAATCCGACTCTCTGGCAAGATGTGAATCAAGTTGAGCAATTCGGATTCCTGAGTACGTCATCTAAACCGCTGAAGGAGAATATTTGTTGACTTGCCCAGATACCCAGGTCCAACCTTTCAATCTGAAGACTCCAGACAATGAAACATTATATGGCTGGCATTTGATGCCTGTGCATCTATGCTATGAGCATGAACAAGAGCTTTCGGACAATCCCCCATCCGGGCCCGCTGCAGATTACACGCAGACGACTGCCTTTAAACTGCTGGCCAATGACCCGAATGCTCGAGTTGTGGTCTTTTGTGCGTTACAATGCGACGATAAGGAAGAGATAACTTAGTATATGGATCCACTGACTAAGCTTATAGTCCATGGAAATGCTGCTCATCTTGCATCAGCCTCGCGGCCTCAAATATACAGCTCGATGCTGGCTCTTTCCACCCCGGCAAACCCAGTTCATGTGTTCGCACTCGACTATCGTGGTTTTGGAATCTCGACTGGCAGTCCTACTGAAGAAGGTGTCATCACCGACGGAGTGTCACTTCTGAACTTCCTTACCGCCGGCCCTCACAAGATTCCCCCCTCACGCATTGTCATTGCCGGTCAGAGCCTGGGCACTGCAGTCACAGCAGCCGTCACCGAAAGATTTGCATTTGGATCTTCCGAGCTAAACGCTATCCAGCCAGCTATCAAGGATGCTGGACCCTTTGCAGGTGTCATATTACTAGCATCTTTTAGCAACCTTCCTAGCCTGATTCAATCATATAGCATCAAGGGCCTTACACCGCCGATGCTATCGCCGTTGATTGGTTATCCTCGCTTCCAAAAATGGGTCATGACCCATATCGTGGACTACTGGGATACGGCGGCTAGAGTTTCGCGTCTCGCGGGTATCGGCCCGGCGGGGCCTGATGCATCCGGTTTGCAATATACCCACAAGGACCTTGACCTCACTATCGTGCACGCTCTGAACGATTTCGAAATTCCATGGTATGAAGGTCGCCGTGTCTGGATTGCTGCTACCGGAGAGAACGATAAAGACGCCCCGGGAACTCTGATTCACGAGAAGACTGAAGCTGGTCGGAGTAAAGAGGTGAAGATTTGGGAAAACAAGGTGGCTGGGAGGAATGGAAAAGAAGTAACCAAGAGGGTCAGGTGGGAGCGTGTATTATACGGTGGTATGTTGACACCAGTGCTTTTGGAGTTCATACTTTCGTGTGGCCGGGCTAATTCTGATTTAGGGCACAATAATGTTGCACAGTTTTCCGTTGCAGCAATGTCAGTTCTTCGCGCCTTCGAAAGCTAAACAATTTTTTGGACTCTGATAGCATACAAGCTCTACCAGTTGGAGGAAGTCGCTTGGTACATAGAGTAGCGATGTGGCTTGTGGATGTATAGTATACATAATTTCTTACATTTTGTCAGATACGCAACTGCCCATAGCCTTTCACATCTCCCAGCAACAGACCTCATCCTAGTCATACTCTTATGCCACATGCTCGATCTCAGTTTTGCTGGGTGATTTCAGGTTATAAGCATCAAGCTCCTTCTCCGAGGCAACTCCCAGAAAGCGATCTGAGGTAGGCTGCGCGCTAGGTCCGTCGAAAACAACGGCGATTTCCTCCAGTGTGCGACCTTTCGTTTCAGGAAACAAGAAGTAAATAATAACGAGAAACACGGCAAGGCAAGCAACATAAACGAAATAGAACTTCCAGGCAAGCGCATCAAAGGCGATTGGGTTGACGTATTGGTTGAAGAAACCAGCAGCAAATACCACAGTCAAGCAAAGGGAAAGACCCTTCGCTCGCAGATGGAATGGCAGAATCTCCACGGGATACGCGATGGATAGAGGAGTGTAGGCTAGGGCATAAGAGCCGAAGAACAGAAACAGCATCGCCACAGAGGCGCTGCCGGCAGCCTTGATATGTATCTCTGCAAACACTCCCGATAAGGCAGTGACCAATGCGAAGAAGACGAACATTAATGCAGTTGAAAGCATCCACAGTGGCCGGCGACCAAATTTCTCGGTTGCAAAAGCTCCACCCAATGCGGAGAGGCCATTCCAAGCCTGCAATGCGAGATTGATCCCTGCTTGTTGACTTGAACTTGTAATGCCAACGGTCTTGAGAATCGGAGCAAGGTAATAGGAGACAATGCCTAGTTAGTCAGACAGTTAGTCCTGATTTGGAGTATAGGGCACGTGCATCAGAAGATCATGGATATCAAAATACCATTGCCAGCCCACTGGATCATAAACCCAACAAGAACGCAGATCATCAAACGATGAATTGCACCACGGGTCGAGAAAAATGCAGACCACCCGCTGTTCTCCGCCACAGAATTCTCATAATCGATGGCTTCGCAGATTTCACGGTACTCAAACTGAACAAGTTCATCAGTCTGATCATCATTCGCGTGGTAACGAGCCAAAATTGCCAACGCCTCCTCTCGTCGACCCTTGGATATCAGCCAACGTGGACTTTCTGGAACAACAAACAATCCGATCAATTGGAGGAGAGGAAAGAAAGCTTGCATCAAGCATGGAATCCTCCAAGACCAGGAGTTAGAAAGATATAGGGTTGCAAGTGTGATAATTGCAGAAAGTACCGCACCACAGTACCAAGTCGATTGGAATATAGCCGTGATAGTACCACGGTGACGTGGATGAGCAATCTCCGTGGTCAACGGAGGAGCCGCCGTTTGTGCAAACCCCAATCCAACACCCATCATCAGGCGCGTTCCGAAGAATGCCCAGTGGCCATTTGTAGCGGCCTGAATGATGGAGGCACATACCATGATCGCCGAACCGACGGCCACGCACTTCTTTCTCCCGAAGGCATCTGCAAAGTATGAGGCGGGGATAAAGCTTGGTGTACCGCCGAGAGAAACACCAGCAATGATAAGTCCTTCCACGTTTGAATTGATGTCTCCAAGGTCCTTTATGACTGTTGGCTTGTCAGCGTATATTCCCAAAGGCATGATGTTGGTAAAGACATACATAGTGGCAAGGCCAATAAGCCGTTCATCAAACTCCCGTCATAACCATTTGCAGCGGCTGATGTGAACATCAGCGCAACGCCTAGGTTCAAACGGCGAAGGCCAGCATCTTTGATCCAATTTTCATGAGTATTATTCGGGAGTGAGTTGTATGCATCCTCGCCCGAGCTTGTAACAACTGTATTTGCAACCATACTGTCGAACAGCACGAAGCTAAAGAGTCAAAGAGACAAAGAAAGAAATATTGAACTGGTTTTCTGAGTAGAATGAACGGTGCAGAGGTGTTAAGCCGACAACACCGGGGTTTATAGAAGCCATAGGGCGCTTTTATATGCACGCCGATACCGCTTCAAAGTTTACCAACTCCACGATGTCTGGGGTAAAAGCAAAGCATTGACCAAGTCACTGGAGCGCCCAAGCCGAGAAAGCACCAGTAGCTGCAATCCGATGGCTCGTTAGCGTTTCGCTAGAATGGGAGCATGATGAGTTTCTGGGGTCGACTCAGATGTTGGGCTTGGGACTATTCAGTTTGGGGAAATTCTCGGTCAGATTATCGAGCTAACTAAGTGGATCCTTCGTAACTGATTTAGGGATAGCGTTGAACTTGAATGACCAGATGTCTGTATCAGACCGAATCAAAATAGTATAACTATCTAATTGGTTTTAATCCTAGTTGAACGCCGATATATTATAGTTCCGAGGATAGTTAATAGACTGTTATAAGTACAGAGAAGTGTCAACTTCTTTTAGCCACTGCAACTTGGAAAATTCCAAAAATATAATGTGTTTCTGCCATGGGCACACCTAGTATCTAAGGCACTACTAAAAACACCCGTTTAGACGTCCAGATAGCAACATTTTAATTCAGAATGATACAGGACCCTAGTGAATCAAATTCAAATGCCATCCCTGAACCAGTTATGGTGGCGCTCAAAAAGTTGGATAGGGTGTCCACTTTGTCGTGCTCGGCTTATCAGGAGAATTTTCGGCGATATTCAACTTAACCCCTCCCCGCGTCATCGAACCCCCAGAGTTTAGAGTTGCTTACGAACGTTTCGAGCTTCTAATTCATTGTCGGTGAAATTCTCGGGGGGACGGCATAAAGAGCTGGGGATTGTCCACGTGTTTTTAATGAAAAAAAGCCATATAAGTTGTTGGGGGTTCTATTTAGGCCTCGATTTGTATTTGTTTGACTAGGAAAGGAATTTTGGTCTAGTTCGCTACGCCTAAAATGACTATTACTGAGACAAAAGTCCAAGCCCTCGCTCAGAAACGCCCAACAAGTGGTAGAGCTTGGTGGAAGGAATCTTCCGTCTACCAAATTTACCCTGCCTCCTTCAAGGACTCCAATGGCGATGGCATCGGCGATATTCCTGGTATCATTTCAAAGCTTGACTATATCAAAGCCTTAGGCGTTGATGTAGTCTGGCTTTCCCCTATTCTCCAATCACCTCAGGTGGATATGGGATACGATGTCTCTGATTATTATGCCATTCATCCGCCGTATGGGACTTTGGAGGATGTCGAGATGTTGATCAAGGGTATTCGTGCTCGCGGGATGAAATACGTTATGGACCTTGTCGTGAACCACACATCCGATCAAGTAAGTCTTTATTTTTGAAGCTATGCATGGGAAATATTCTTAGCTAACTGCGGAAATAGCACGAGTGGTTTAAACAATCTCGATCTTCGAAAACGAATGAGTTCCGTGATTGGTATATCTGGAAAATGCCACGATACACGGCAGATGGAGTCCGTCAGCCGCCAAATAACTGGGGCTCTTACTTCTCAGGTTAGTATCGAGCTCTTGTAGGAGCCTGTTGAGTTTTGAAGTTTTCTTGAAGCTGACAACTTTTTAAGGACCGGCTTGGACATACGATGAGAAGACAGACGAATACTATCTTCATCTCTTTGCTTCCGAGCAGCCTGACCTTAATTGGGAAAACCCCAAAGTCCGTGAAGCAGTCCATAAGATTATGCGCTATTGGCTAGATAAAGGTACCAGTGGGTTCAGATTGGACGTGATCAACTTCATCAGCAAAGATCAGCGATTCCTTGACGTCCCTGTGGTTGATCCATCAAAGCCATACCCCGAAGGTGCACAATACTACGCCTGTGGACCAAGAATTCACGAATACCTGCAAGAGCTGGGAAGCATTTTGAAAGAGTACGATGCCTTCTCTGTAGGCGAAATGCCTTCAGTCTATGATCCGAATGAGATCTTGAAAGCAGTTGAATTCGACAGACAGGAGCTGGGCATGGCATTTCAATTTGAGATTATGGATATTGACCATGGACCTCAAGGGAAATTCTCTCCTCGCAGTTTCCAACTGAAGAATTTTAAATCAGTTGTCACTAAGTGGCAGTCTTTTATGTACGAAAACAACGGCTGGAACGCTCTTTATTTGGAGAACCATGACCAGGGTCGCAGCATTTCGCGGTTCGCCTCTGAAAAGCCCGAGTATCGCTCTCTTTCTGGGAAAATGCTAGCCACATTTTTGGGACTGCAGAGTGGAACGCCATTCATCTACCAGGGACAGGAGATTGGAATGACGAATTTCCCCAGAACCTGGGGTGTTGAAAACTTCAGAGACCTCGAAGCTATTAACTTCTGGAATGAACTGGTTCAAAGAACACCGGGAGACACAAAACTCCACGATCAGACATTGAGAGAAATGCGTCTCAAGTCTCGAGACAACGGCCGTCTCCCAATGCAGTGGGGCCCAGGCAAGTTCGGCGATTTCTCTTCTGGAACTACTGGACCTTGGATTGACACCAATGATGACACTGAGAAATGGAACGCATCATCTCAAGTCTCTGATCCGAACAGCATCTTCAACTACTGGGCAAATATTTTGAGTGTTCGAAAGACTTGGGTTGATGTCTTTGTTTACGGGTCATTTGCGCTCGTTGATGAAAGCCATGAAAAGCTCTTCGTCTATACCAGAGGATTTGGGGCACAGAAAGCTGCGGTGATCTCAAACTTCTCGGAGGAATATGTGAAATGGATCATTCCGGAGGAAGTAAAGACGGTATTTAAACAAGGAAAGCTTATAGTGGGTAATTATCCGGAGCTTAAAAACTCGGACCTTGGAGGCGAAACCATCACGATTAGACCTTTCGAGGCCATTGTGGTGCTTAATGATGAAGGCAGCGTTGTGGTTTGAGCCTGTATCTACAGTGGCTGGAAAGAAGTTTGATGCTGCTTTTTCAGTCACAACAACTTAAACTGTTGCTTATCCCCAGAACTATGATATATCAAATTTGAATTAGTATCAAAACTGGTTGAATCATTATGTATATTACTGGGTAGCTAACTAGCTTCCTACTGGGTTATTGATCTAGAATAATCTTTGGAGATTGTAGAGTGGTTTCAAACTTGTTATTAGCCACTTTAGTATTGGATCTTTGACAGTAATCCATGGACCATATCCAGTGCAATTCTCCGACATTTCCCCATAGGAATTTCCCCGCAACGGGCCTAACCTAGCACGTACAACGACTAGTTTCTCCCGAGCATCATCACCCTCATTGGTTTCTCTCTTCATGCCAGTGCAATTGATCGCGCCTTCCCCTTGAATACCTTGATCTACGATTGGTTGGGATGGCAAGACTACGAGCTTGTGACGCATGTTCCCTCCGCAAAGTTCGATGCACGGGGCAGTTACCGTGTCCAAACTGTTCCAAACTGGGATTCCAATGTTCTTTTGAGAAACAACCAAAAAAATCTGGCCCGAAAGGACCTCGTCGTACGACTCGGGCCCGTGTGAATGCCCAGTTACAAAAATTAGGCAATGGCAACGAGACAAGCGCTGCTCGCTCTCCTTGTCCATTGTCTTCCTCCCAAAATGGCACTAGCACTTGGAACAACAACCGAAATCCTTCGAATTCGCCATCATCATGTTCTACTACATCAAATCCAGCAACATGGACATCTGCGTTCTCGATGAATGACATTCTCGCTTATCTCAATATATACGACCAAAAAATGTATCCGGTGTGGCCAGTCATTGACACAGTAAAGTTGAGCTCTGCCCTGCTAGCTGCAGGTGAAAATGACTACGAAGCCTATGCTTTGGCTTTCGCCGTATGTGCTGGTACGGGTGCACAGCTGCAGCTTAAATCGACGACACAAGAGTGGAACGAATTCGATCTGCCTACAGAAAGAGGCTCCGAGTCGATCTCCCTAACTGACAGGTTTGCTGCTGAAGCTGAAAGATGTCGCTCCAAATATGACTATCGCGAAAGCCAAACTACTGAATCCGTTTTGGTTCCTCTATTCCTTCATTTCTATTATGGGGCCAAAGGGAAGAGACAAACCACTTCCTTTTTCTTACGGGAATCGGTGTCCCTATGCCAGATACTCGCCCTCGATAAGGAGGACACATATGACGGTATAGACACTATCGAGGAGAGCTACAGACGTAGAACTTTCTGGCTTTTATATGTGACTGAAAGAGGACACGCAATGCAACATGGAACGCCAATATGTCTCACGAAATCCATTTTGCTCCCTTCGAAGGAAAAGCAAAGCTCACAGGTATTACAAGCCTTTCATAGCTTAGTTCACCTATTTGCTTCAGTTGATGGCGTGCTGGTTCACCCTGAGTCCACCTCCCACGGGCATGATAATCGATACAGCAGAGAAATGCTTGTTCAAATACAACATGATCTACGTCAGAACGATCAATGGCCATTGGAATGGAATGAAATTCAACGAAGCGATGTTTCAATTACGCAGCAATGGCTACGAATGCTAGTATGGCAGCTTTCTCTCAGCAAAGTCACCATGTCGAGTGAACCGGGAGACGACAGTATGTCATTTGCCTACCCGGCTCACGTTTCAAGAGATGCTCTGCGGTCGATGTCAACCGTTTCTTTTGATGCATTGGTCGCACATGGTCCTGGAATGGTAAGAGATAGGAGCTGCTGCTACGTTTTCTCTTCATTGACTGTCGACTAACCGTATCTTAGAAAGTGAAAATATGCGACATCACTAATACTCTACTGGACGTCATGACCTGTGTGCACTCTCTATCACCGGATATGTTTGTTCAAACACGGCAGATTCTTCATCAGTTTTGCTGCTATCTTGCAGGATTGAATGTTAATCAGGAGGACCTGGATTGGATACGGAAAAGATTAAATGAGTCGAATTTAATGCTTGAGCCAGTTTGTGAGATTGGTCAAGTATTTGAGCCTCACTACGATGAGGATGAAGATGTTGAATGCGAAGATCGAATTGTTCATCACGAGGAGCATTTAAGCTCCCTGGTGGCAGCCCCTAATAGATTGGAGCTGTCACTCTATTAGGGGAAATGTGTGTATCAAATAGAATTTACCATAATGAAGAACATCTCTCTTGACTGGCGTCTTAGTACGCGCTTGTATGAGCGTATCAATAGACAGGGAGTTTATTCAGGCTGTGCAGCTACCTGAGTACAGTTCCTGGTAACAAGTTTGACACCAGTCCAGAAGCAAAGATTATAATAGACCAAGTAACCTAGTAGAAGACCAGTTAGCTACCTAGTAAGATACGTGAGGATTCGATCGGGTTTGATACTAGTTCAAGTCTGCTGTATCATAGCTTTTAGCCTAAGCAACACTTTTTGGGAAGTGCGCACTTCAAAAAAATTCTTGGTTCGAATATTCATACGGAGCGTATTAGGAATGAAGCTGAATGTTCGATATAGAAGCACAAACTCTCTAGAGAAATTTCCATACGCGTCTCGAGGTCGCAATAAGACCGCGTATTAAATATAGACATGATAAAAGTGGGATATTATGGACAATGTTCCCTGAAACCATGTCGGAGACATACCCTTGATATGATTAATTTCGCCAGAAGCCCGGTTGCCTCGTCTCGTCACAGAAGTACTCTATCATCTGAGGAGGCCGAAAATATTCATCATGCCATAAGGCCAGGTGAGTCTACGCAAACCTGTCATACGTATCAACGTAGTCCGTGACAGACATGTACATCCAGCCAACATCCTCCTGCTCCTCATCCGTTGTCCCATCATGCCACTCGGGATGAATTTCGTAGTTTCTCTCCTCGAGGCTCAAATTCCTCCATTACTTATACATAATCTTCACAACAGGATCATCCATATGGTCCAAAGACTCCAAGCAGACATCATCAACAAAGAGAGCCAAGTTGAACCGTGCTCCAAAACCGTATTCAGGCCCAGGAAGCTCTCTTTTCTTCTCTGGATGCGATTCAAGAATCCGCTGTAGTGTTTCAGGCGTGTCAACCACTTTTGGTAGTTTCTCTGCCACCCAACCGTGGAAATGATCGCGCACCTCATGTGAAGTCGCACCGTTGAACTTCGGCTCATCGTTGATGACGAGATCGTGGCCCTCTAGGAGCTCGGTTCTTTCCTCTCCAGGTGGCATGGAAAGTTCGATGGAGTTTTGCACGCGTTTCTGAATGAGCTGGAGCATTTTATGCCACGCAGCGTTGTCTTCGAATGAGCATCGATAAATGCAAAAGCCCCATGGAGAATTTGGTTTTATCTGAAAATCCGATCGTGTCATTTTGATCCCCTCGAATGGGATCTGCCCCCCTGATATTGGGCCTGTAGTTGACATTTTGCAGATGATTTGACGAAAAGGCTGGCGGAACGAATTAACAACTCGCGGTCTGAAGAGCAGCATTGCAATTCAATGGGGAGTCATGCGGCTCATGCCAGAAATACTATCTCGCTAACTGGAAGACTTGGACGAATTTGATATTTTTGGCAGATGAAGCGGGGGTAGAAAAGAGAAGAGGAAGAGGAAGAGGAAGAACATAGGCCATGTCACATGACTAGTAGGAATTTGAGTCCATTCGAAGGCGTGTTGTCCAACTTGAAGCGTCACCTACCAGGTAATTGTATCTTGATCAATGCAGTAGGTATTATATATTATATATTATCCAGTGACTACTAGTACCTTTGTTATTACTACTGTAAAATAAGGAACTTGAGGACTTGCAACTTTTCTTCACGCCCGAGGTTCTAGCTAGCACGCGATAGGCAGCTCACTAGCTGTCACTAGGTTGCCTTCAACCTTGGAAGATGTATTCATTGCCCAGGTGTGTCGATGTCTATCGCCAAGTTCTTCGCTCCCGTTAACCTGTTTCAGTGCAGAAATCTTGATTTATTCATATAACCACAAATTGGACTGACCCACATCAACTAGCATCGTTGGTCTAGTGGTAGAATTCGTCGTTGCCATCGACGAGGCCCGTGTTCGATTCACGGACGATGCATTCTTTTTTGACTTCAATAAAAACAGTTTTTGATTGATCAGCCTGGGATCAAACAGATAAATGAGAGAGACTGAGATAAGTAGTGGTATGAGAGCCACCGTGAACGCCCGGGCTATCCTTTTCACAGGTTAAAGTGGAGACAATCAGGGCAAGGTATCCGTACTTGACGACATACAAAGGGATTAGGGCCGTATGCTAGACAGCTGAAAATGCAAACTGCTTCCAGGGTGGGAAAAAGGAGGTTACTAGCAGAGAGAGTGACCCTGCGACTGTTGTTGTGATCAAGCCATGCGAATGTGACTTTTGAATTAGGTATAACACGAATATACAATCTATCCAACCCCCCACGGTCGAGGCCTCATCACCGTCGATGTCCTCCGAGTGGGTCCAGCTCATGCACCTCGGTCACATTGCTGTCTAACTCTTGTATCGGCTCTGGTTTTTGTGCTCCATGCACACCAAGCCCGTACTGGCCCGCCCATTTCTGCTGCGACATATCCTCGTTCCCGGTACTGGTACTATTCGAGTATAATTCTGAGGGTAGTCCCGGAGAGAGCGAGGGCAGGCTGGTGCCCGTTGAGGAAGTTGACATGTATGTCGGGTCATTTCCTGCCCCTGTCGTGCCGGCGGGGCTGGAGAATGGCGAGTCTAAGCAAACGCAATAAATATCAGCTAATGGACTTGGATAGATCCAATAAATGAGACTGGTACATACCACGGTATGGCGACGCCGGGGATGGATACATCTTCTGATGCTCGCCCTCGACAACAGGTCCACTCATCGCAGCGGCCTTCTTATTCCTTCTCCGCATGAAGAACCAGACGAGTGCTCCGACAATCACCAGCGCCGCAACAGCCCCAACCACGATTCCCGCGATCGCGCCGCCGGATAACCTATCCCCTCCTCCACTACCCTCATCATCTGTGCCCTCGTCCTGGAACAGGGCGAATTGACCCCGACTGGCCGAGCTCCACGCAGCGGCAACTACATCATCGGCTGGACACCCCGTATGATTATCGCAAGCAGCGCTTGAGCAGCAGCCGATGAAGGGTGGGTTCGTGGTGCCGCAGGCATACCAGTGCTTGCTCCCGGAGCCGATGCACAAGTTGGGCTGGATCTTGTCGTAGATGGAGGTGTCAAAGGAGGCGGGAGAGACGTCGGGGCATGGCGAGGTGTTGTTTGCGTTTGTGCATGGGTCCGAGGAGCAGCAGCCGACGAAGTGTGGTGCGTCTGGACACACGTACCAGGTGCCGCCTGACGGGCAGGTGAAGTGATTCGAGGTCGAGTTCGACATTATGATTACAGTTGTATTCTGTCTTGATAAAGACTAATGCTTGGGAGAATGGAAGAAACCTCAAAACTGCGGGATCAGGAGTGTTCCACCGAGCCAGGACCCTTACGTTTCGAAGAAATCTCAGCAGGCATAAGTAGGATGATCGTTGCTAGGTAGATCGTAGAGCTGAACGAGGCTGAGAGCTTGGCTGGGGTTGCCAGCCTCGAACTGGCGTTGGAGCTACTGCAGGGCTGGCCGAGGCCTGGGAATTTTGCGCATCTTTGATTGGCGGGTCCAGTGAAGGATCCAGGGAAAAGAGATCATATCTGCTGCACACTGCTAGATGCGTTGTTAGCGCAGAGACAGCCTTAGACAGGCTTGGGGGCCGAATCTCCTGAGTCCTGCTGTTACGGCTGATGGGAGAAAGGGAGTTGAGGGCAATACCAGCACGCAACCCTATGCCGCATAACAACCTTAAGAATCATTTTCCTCACCATAATATTCCCTTGATGGGTTCGTGTTCAAGTTTCAAGTTTCAACGCCCAACTTTCAGGGAAACTTTCAGGGATCCAGCCTCAGCCCCAAAGGCCAACGAAGTGGAGCTAAGACGGCGCCTGCAAGGCTGCATTTGTGGATATCATATCAAAGCTATCATGTGTTTAACACAAAATATTTAAACAACCACTATACCATAAAAACCATGTCCATTATTTTAAATTAAATTCAGGTAGAGTAAGAGGGAAGGGTATCGTCCTTGTTGTTTCGAACTCAATTAATAAATTTTTCCCCCTCTAGTATCATGATATTTTGTGCTGGCATAAAGACACAAATCTGTTAGGGCTTCCGATATTAGATGCATACATTTATTCCTGATCGGGAATAGTGGTTGATCATCTTATTATTTATAGATTCAGCGGTTTATAACGTGACTTACTGGCTACTTTCACTCAAAGCTCTATTAGCTAAGCCTCTAACACAGCCTTCTATTAGTATAGTTATGTCTTGTTTGCTGGCTCTTTGTTAGTCACTCACGCTGGTTGTATGTATGCCTTTTTTATGTACTTTTATAATGTTTTGTTTTTATTTGCTTGCCATTTGGTTATACTGCATGCTTGCTTTTGAATTGGAAGCGGGGTTGGGCTGCAAACATGGGCTTTAAGTACCCTCAAACCTGGTGGAAACACTGTGCCAAAAGAATTGTATTGAGATTTTCCTCGCCTTGAGGAGGTGCTATGCTAGAGAGTGACCAAGGCGCCAGTTCTTGAGACTTCCTCTGTTCTACAATTCGTGTCATACTGCAAAGTATACTTGCTCGGTAAGCGCTCTTTAGTGTAACTAATCGTTATGGAGGACGCCTCTCATCAACCAGTATATAGTAATAAATACATTCTGCCTCTCCCCAGTCGATATCCCTGTTAGTATCTACAGAGTCCAATATAAGGATTGTATGACGACCTATGATGTGTGTGAGGGTCTCAAGGCAGTTAATACGGTTACGTTCTATAATGATAATGCGGACGAACAGGAAGTAGACGATACTATCCAAGAGTTTAGTGACGCAGTAGAGCAGCATTTAAGCTAGGATGCTGACTATGAGAGCATTTTCATCTCGCTCTTTTCTCAGAGAAGATATGCTGAATATTGGATGCTGGACAGGCATACCCGTTTTGGTAGCAGGGACTGCACTCTCCTTCAGATTGATACGTCGGTTCTTAACAGCTATTTTATCTAGCGTGCAGAGGAGATTGTTGATCAACTTTCGTTGTCAGGAACAGCGGCGGTGAAAGTGAACAATCAGATCATGCCTCAGACAAAGACAACCAGAAAATCTGCCCCCCCACAAAATGGCGTAGGTTCTTACTAAATCCAGACTAACCCGGCATCATGATACGCAGGGTAACTATTCTTCACCCAAAGAAAGCTGGCAAAGAGATCTTGGAAAAACTTTCCCCAAGACTTGTCATTTGTACGCAACGTGACCTGAGGTTCGCTGTCGATAAAACAATAAATACCTCCTGGGCAAGCATGTAAACGCTGCAATTTCTGCTTTAGGGAATACCCAGTCTTTCGACACATGTCAGTATCCAGGATGAGTATCTGGGTGCTTCTTGCTTTATGTGACTAATTGGCCCCCACCTGTTACTATTTATGTAGCCGGGGGGGGGGAAGGGGGGCAAATCCCTGAGAGATCTAGCTCCCTATGAGCCTTCGATGCATCATATTCCCCGCTTTGAGCTTCAAAAAAGTTTCCTGCAGCTTCCCTTAACACCATCGGCACAAAAGCCAGGCTAGTTGGGGCCCTTGACTCCAAGTTTTTCTTTACCCAGCACCGCCGCTTTTCTTGATTTTTATTTTCACATTATATCAATCCGGGCATGGCCAGTGATCGTCGATAAGGCCTATTCCACTTCACACGACAGAATCGACAAGGAAATTCCACAGACTATGATTTCTATTAGTGGTAGAAAGCCCTCAGCGAGCTGCGCGAATTGCCGGTCTGTAAAGCGACGGGTAGGAGTGAATTTAAATTCTATGGCATAGTTGGTATGCGGTCCTGATGGTTAGATCTTGAAGTTGTGACTCGGAATAGTCTACTACACTAGTCAGCAAGAAAAGAAAACTTTATGAAGACTGTTGTTATTGAGAATATAATTTTTGTTAGCCATGTTTGTATTGATTATAGCGGTAATATCTAGTTACAACCAACCAACCCATTTCGAACCACTCAATCACTGGCATTGATAATATTTGAGCCCACACCCCAAGAACCTCGAGATTGAGTGTGGAGTGACCATTTTCGGAGGATTTCTTTTTGATCCAGGGAAAGCAAACATGTAAGTGAGGACATGTCTGACTTTGCGTGTTGAATGGTGTAGCCAAGGAATTAGGGCTTGCATTTCACCGAAAACCTATAGTTAAATAAACTGTAGAGCTGGATCCGTGCTGATTTGCGTGCGATTTCCTTCTAATGCCGAATCCCCTAGTACGGTCGAGGTTACAGCCGAAGCATGAAAGAAACACAAGTTCGCCAACTTTTCAAAAAGGCGAAAGTTGGTTGGACCAATTATGAGACATGGTATATCCTCCCTAATAGGTGAGATTTTATTTGTTGCCATGTCTTTTGTCTCCGTGACACGTGGAGCTGGAACTCCGTCGGCCCTCTCCCTTTCTAAGACTGGAGACGGTTCAGCCTTAATTTTAGTCCAGCCTCTATCTGTACGTGAACGACGACAGAAGTCAATTTTGACGCAGAAAATCTCCGGAACGCGCCTAGTGAGGACTCCACTCGATCGCGTCAACACCTAACAAGATAACGCGATGCTGGTACCAGGGATGTTGGCTAGCGTCGGCAAAGACAGCTCACCTTGGGCCGAGTGAAGTGAAGTTTTTTTTCTTCATTTTGCGCATATATCAATCTTCATCGCAATCGCAACGAGGGCCTTTCTCAGGTGTGTACTAACTTGGCGGGTTTTAGCTTCTCATCCTGGGTATTAGAATTGCCACGAGAAAATCCCCGCACGGTCAATAGCGAAATTTGGACCCAGAATTTTGACGTGGTAGCACTAGAGCAAGACAGGAAAGGCCTGCACCTATCAAATGACGACCAGGGTGTTAGTCGGCAAATTTACGTCTGCCCAAGTCACATTGGGATAGTTCATTTCGGCGCGACGTACGCTCTTTCGTCGGGGGGGGGGGGGGGGGGGGGGCAAAAAAAAAAAAAAAAGAGGAA